>OZ010799.1:347324954-347997454 GCA_963932465.1 Maratus speciosus | reverse complement strand
TATGACAAAAAAGTAATAAAAACTACAAAAAAAAATTAATAACTCAGAAACAAATTGAGATAGCTTTCAAACAAATTGTAATTAAAAATGTATTTTTTTCTCTATACGTCGATATAAAAAGTAATATTGTGGGATGTTTAGAAATTTAAAAATGAAATTTCATTTAAAATTGGTCCAAGAATGTTAATGTTTAATCCATGGCGTACGAAATATGCATGATCAACTCCGTGCGATTTTTTATGTCTTAAATTTTAGTCTTTGAAAAAATCATTTTCCAAATGGTCGTTGCAATTTGTTAAATTGCTTTTTTTTTCTGTTTGGCTTGTAAAAATAATTGGCACAGATGTCATATACGCACCATATTGGGGCAATTTTTTTCTGAGGCCAATGTCATATAATCACCGGGGTACTTAACTGGCGCCAAAGTGCCGTTATTTTGCTTGATATGGTAACTCGGATGTTGTTTATTTGTTAATAAATTGTATAGTTACTTTTATTTTCTTTTTTTAAATTATATAAATTGTTTTGTTCTATAGTTATTAATGAAACATTTTTTATTTATTGTTATTCCCTATTTAATATATATATATATATATGTAACTTGTATTCGAAAACGAGGTTTTCACCAAACTTGCATCAGAAAAAAAATCACGCTAGTGTGGTGCGTATATGACATCTGTGCCAAATATTTTTGTTGCTCTGTTTTTAAATTTCATATTTGAAAAAAGGGTATTTTTAAATATAAATCAATAATTTCAGAAATAATAATGTGACTGAAGTACACTGTCATTTGACAGGATAATCACGTAAGAAATTAAATATATATATATTTAAATATTTTCATATTATTCCAGAAATTACATTTTCATAATACATAATTACTTTTAATGTAAAATTAATAAGTAAATTTGTTTGTAAAATATTTTGGCTGTGTAATTATATTTCATAGTTTTCGTATAAATTTGGTGATCTTTTACTCTTCCTAAATTGCTTTATCCGATTACTCCTTATTTCATAAGTAAGAAATTATACAATTTAGACATGTTATATTTAATTATGCATCGTATTTTAATTTTGTTTGCCTTTTTTTCATTAAAACGTAGAAAATTAAATGTATTTTTAACGTACAGATGGCAGCACATATTTTACGTTAAAATGGGGACGCTGATTAATGTCCCCATGATATATGCCCCCATACGTCATTTTGACGTCACAAGAAATGGGGATATAAATACAGTACTGGATCATTTCACTTTTCACGAAATCCTGATTAATGTCCCCATGATATATGCCCCCATATCTGAAAGGGACACAAATCCAGTGCTAGAGAAATTTCCTTTCGTTGAGAGACTGATTAACGTCCCCATGATTTAAGTCCCCATACTTCATTTTGACGTCACAAAAAATGGGGGCACAAATCCAGAACTCCGCATTTCACTTTTGACGAAATCCTGATTAACATCCCCATGATATATGCCCCCATATCAGAAGGGGACACAAATCCAGTGATGGAGATATTTTCTTTCATTGAGAGCCTGATTAATGTCCCCATGATTTATGCCCCCATACGTCATTTTGACGTCACAAAAAATGGGGGGACAAATCCAGTGCCGGAGCATTTTACTTTCGACGAAATCCTGATTAATATCCCCATGATATGTATCCCCATACGTCATTTTTATGACGTCACAGTAGATGGGGACTTAAATCAGGGGGGCACAAATCCAGTACTAGAGCATTTTATTTTTTCAAGAATTTCTGATTTACGACCCCGTGATATATGCCCCATACGTCATTTTTATGTCACAACAAAGGGGATTCAGATTCCATTTAGGATAGACCACTAGAAATCTGCACTACCTGAATTTTCAGGTCCTGGCTCGGACCGGTGCAAAAATTTAAAATTCGACCCAGGAAATTTTTGTGTTAAAAGAATTTAACCTTGTGTAATTACGTGTCCAGCATTTTCTGGCGTTTCCATTATGTGCGATTTAATTTTGTTGAGCTGATCATAATTATCAGACCAGAAGTTATAATTAGCAAGGTTAATTGGGTTAATTAGTAATTCCAGCTTCTCCAGGATAGCATAATTGGTAGAGCACTGGCGGCTTCAGCCAGGGTATTCCTGGTTCGAATCCTAGCCTGGACATTTTTCGCCCAGTTCGAAAAATTAAATCTCATATGATTTATTTACCAATTATACTAATTGTGTTAAAAAAGTCAATCTTCTTTAATTACGTGTCCACCGGTTTCTGACTTTTCCATTACCTGCGATTTAATTCTGTTGAGCTGATTCATAAATATCACACCAGATTTATAATCAATAAATTTAACTGGGTGAATTATCCTGCTGAGAAAGAAGAGTTTGCGTAAAAGAAAATAAGTGCTCTTCCTATTTTATTTAAGGCTGTTCTCAAATCCAAAAGGGCAAATTTATGACATAAGTTTTAATTTATTTTTGTTCGGAAATGCATAAAACTAGCAGGTGTTGTTGTTCAGAAACTATGTAATCGAACTGTGTTTTCCATTTTCTTGCAAACGCAATAGATCTGTCAGAAAATGGGCGTTTGAACCTAATTTCCATGTGAAAGAAAAATAACCACCCAAGGAAGGGTGAAAAACGTCTTTGTTACGTGATCAAAATTGCTTATAATTCAATAGGTAATTTATTTATCAAAAAATGAAAAACACAGTTCGATTTCAAATCGCTTCCATAGTCAGGCCTTCCAATTTTATATCTTTCCGTTAAAAAATGAATTTGTAAATGTATTAAAACGTTTTACTCTTGTTGAGCAGAACAGTTGAGAACAGCCTTAACGTAATATTTGGAATTATACCTTAAGGTGGTTCTCAACTGCGAAACTTTGACACATTTTCTGACAAACTTTTAACTGCAAAGGCATCAAATTGACAAGCCTAACTGTTGAAGGGATTTGGAATCGAATAGTGTTTTCCATTTTTTATAAATAAATTATTTGTCGGCATATAAGAGATTCTTGTCATGGCTTCGGGTTTTTCTTATTTTCCGTGATGTCGCTTCCGGAAATTCTATTCAAAATGCTACCTTTAACAGGATTTCCTCATAGATATATTGCCTTTATCAAAAAATCGATAACGCCATTTGATTACATAGTTTCTGAGTGACAACAACTGTCAATCTTATGCGTTTCCGAAAAGAAATTAATTCAGAAATGTATCAGAAAGCAGCTCTTTTGGATTTTAGAAAAGCCTTAATAAATGACAGAGAAATAATTTCACAAATCTACTTTATATTATACAGCTTCAAAAGTTATGATGGTTCTAAATCTTCTTTTTTTTAAATTCTAAACTACATTAATTTGTTAAAGAATCCTTATTTGAATGTTGAAATGTCTATAAGAATCTAAGTAATTATTAATGTTGCTATTGTGTATTTTCTGTCTTGCAAAGACATCGTAACTTTCAAATATATACTGTAAATTTGTCCCATAAATATGTATGCAGTTTTCTTTAAAGGAATCTTAATTGTATGTTAAGAAAATATTAAGTTAAAATTTTTTGTAGAAATGTTCACTGATTCCTGTTTGGAAATTCCTGCCCGTGCAGACCTCAACCAGTTTCCCTCTCCAACTGAGGTCTTGTTAAGTGCTCCGAGTCTCTCTATAAAATTTGAAATAGCCTTTCCTTTGCATATTATTGGCCTAGATTTGTTCTTAAATGTTTAACCCCTTGAGGTGCAGTGGAATATAATATATCCCACTTAATTTTAATTCCGAAATGCCACACTGACACCAGAATTTTGAAATAAAATTTTGCATTCATACTGTACGTGAAGAAAAGCTTTTACTTATTTTCAAATAAAATTTTCCAAATTCTGGCGTGAACCTGTCATTTCAAAATTTTAAGAAGAAAAGTACTTTGCACCTGAAAGGGTTAATCGTGAGAAGGAAGTGGGTAATTAACTTTATTTATTACAAAGTTTATAATAACTGTCGGGGAATGTATACATCTGATGAAAGTAACCGTGAACGAAAAACATAAATATTTAAAATATTGTAAAGGATAGATCTTTCAAAGTAAAAAATAATTGTGCATATTAAATGTGAAAGTAGTAGTATTTTTCATATATTTTATTATCTATATTATATTATCATTCTATGATATATACGATTTTAAAATATAAAGTTTATTAGTTCAGCAGGACTGTGCGAACAAAAAAGTGCACCTGGGCCAAAGTTTAAATTTGTCGACCCCAATCTTCGACTTCTCTCTGTAACAGATGGCACAAAATTGGCGAAGTGCAGAAACAGAAATAAATTCTGTTGAAAGATATTTCGCACTTATTTTGTAATTTTAAAATTTTTAATTCAGAAATTTCAAATAAGTAAAATAAATAAATAAATTTGCTGTTATATTATGGCAAAGGGGATACGGGGAATGGTCGCGGAAAATATGCATCTAACAATACTGTATAATAGTTGGCAAGAAAGTTGTACTTAGTAATTTGTTTTTGGATGTGGGGTAATGGACGATGCAATAACTTTGAAATGTAAAAAGTACGTACTTTCATTGGGAAAAAATTCCCGATATCTATCATTGTTTATACATTAAAAAAGAAGAAAAATGAGATTGGTAGTATAAATTTGACGCCCCTCCTCGATATCCGTCCACGGGGCAACCACCTACTTCGCCCTCCCCCCTTTCACACTATCCTGTACTAAGTATTGGAATATACGTTGGGCCGTAGTTGGCACGTTACATATACGTTCGTAAAAGTTTTTTGTTTTTTTAATAAAATATGAGAAACTTAGATGAAAACGCTTAGAAATGCATTTGTATATTTAAAATATCTCTTCGAGAAATTAATAATTTTAAATTCTTTTTTTTCTGTTTTCACTTCTTACAGAATGTTTTTTTTTTTTTTTTTTCCCTTCGTTATAAAAATATTTCTAAAATATATACTTAATTTCATATGAAATTTTACTCACAGTTTATAAAATTTTAACTTACAAAATATGGAATTAAGTAGATATTTTAGAAATATTTTGAGAACTAAGAAAAAAAGAGACTTCCTTTAAGAAGCATACACAAAACAGCAAGTTAAAATTATTATTTTTCTCAGGAGATATTTTAAATATACGAATGCACCCATAGGTTTAACCCCTTAACCTACGATTTACGTCTCAACATTCAACGGTTTGGCAAATCCATAGCTACCACTAAAATTTAATAGAAATTTTCGTCTTGTTTAATCATGAAATTTCGACGATTAAATTAAACTATATTTACTGTGAAATTTTAGTGGTAAGAAGAATTTACATTTGGCTCGATCATCGTACGCGGGCTATGCCCGTCATTGTAGGTTAAGGGGTTAACATTAGCGAGGGAAATTCGGACGCTGAGTATGACTAAAAGCCTTAAAACTCTGTTCGTCTCGTGTTTTTTCCCCGATTAAAAATGCATATTTTTTCATAAAATTTTAAAGGGGACTTACATACAGTTATATTTATCTAACCATACAAAATCGAGTTAAAGATATAAAATCATACAAATTTAAGGTATATTTAAGGCTATTATGGTCATCCCTGGAAACGTCGGGTGGATCAGCGACAATATCAAAATTAAATTAAATTAAAATTAAAACGTGACTTGTAGAGTTGATTTGATATTAAGACCTCTAATTTTTTAGGAATATAATCAACTGTAAACTGAAATTTATTCTTGTACGTAAAGATGTAATTTTGTAATTGATATCATTCACTTTTTCCCCCGTTTCTACAATTTAGAAATGAAACAGAATGAATCGATTTATCATTCAATAACTTTTATTTCGCGCTTTCCATCAAGACTAATTTAAGCGGTGGATTTGGAATAATCGCGGTCCAAATTAAAGAATTCTAAAGACAGTTTTTACGTGCGTTCGTAATTATATAAATACGTGGCACCCATAGTCGTCGTCTGGTGCGCCTATCAGGTCTTTCCGTCTGTCCGCATATAACTACCCAACTAAATGGTTCGAAGTTTAATATATTTTTGGACATTTTTTGGAATATATATTATTATGGTATAGTTAATAGTAGGCGTAATTAAGACTGTTTTACTTATTGATCTTTTTAACGATTCGTGGACAGGAATGCGCCAATCTCAGTTATTGTCATTGCCGTATTATTTTCTTTTAATGTATTTTACCGGGGAGCACTATTTTTATTGACTCGAGCGAAGCCGGGTAGATCTGCTAGTTAGTTAATAAAAACAAGCAAACTAAGGGTGTTTATTTATTGTTTACTAGCAGCTTTCACCCGCTTCGCTGGTCGGTTTCTCTAAAAGAAAATTGAATCAAACGAAATATCTCTAGCAAAGATTAACAATTTTTTTTTCTTAATTTCTAATGAAATATCCATAATTGTTGTCTTATTTCTGTAATCTTGCATTATCCGTTTCAAAGTCGATGCTGACCACTTAATAGACAAAATAGCTCTAAAATAACTTAAAGTACCTGTTTTTAATTACTTTTACTTTCTTATATCTTTACAAGAAGAAAGTATTGTATTCGTGAGAATTTTCAACTTCCGGTTTTCGACGGATTTGCACGTTTTAGGGGTCAGAGATCCCGAAAAACATGTTTTTACAAAATGCCTGTCTGTGAGTCTGTGTCCACAAATTTTGTGGGCGCTCTGTCTCAAGAACTAGAACGCACGGAATTTAATAAAAATTTATATTTAGGTAGTCCATAATATAAATCAATGCTGATTCGTTTTTGGTGTAAATCGCCCAACAGGTGGCGCTGCTATGTTGCATTTTTTGCGATTTCTGCAATAGCTCTATCTATAGAACCAATTGACGAATTTTCATCTAACTTCAGATTTAGTTAGACGTTGACACACGTCGTTGCTGATTAAGTTTTAGTGTTAATTGCCCTTTAGGTGGCGCTGCTATGCTGCACTTTTCACGATTTTCGTAATAGCTCTATCTCAAAAACTAATGCACGGATTTTCTCCAAGCTTCAGATTCAGTCAGACGTTGACATAAGTTGTTGCTGATTAGGTTTTGGTATAAATTATCCAATAGGTGGCACTGCTTGGCTGCATTTTGCTGGATTTACACGATTTCAGCGATAGTCCTATCTGAAGAAATAATGCACAGAATTTAATATATTTAGAATCCTCATGAGGGTCATATATTGCCATTTAATTTTGACAGTGTCATAGCAAATTTTGAAGCATGAGATGGAAGAAAGCTTTGGGATTGGTACATCCGACTAGTTTTAGTAGGTTTGTTATCATGAATTTCCCTCTTCTACCTAAAACTGCGGCTGAGATACTTCGAAATGACCTAAAACTTCCGACAGCCATATTAAATGCCTTTAGGTGGAAATTTCTAAAATCGGTAAAATAATGTTTAAGTATGTTTTAATAGATTAGTTATCCTGAAATTAATGTCTTTATCTAAAACTGATGCTGGAATATGGCAAAATAACCCAAAAGTTTCAACCCTCCCTTTAATTTTCTTAGGAGGGGGGGGGGGGGGGGATTTCTAAAATGACTGAGAGACATGTTTAATTATTTTTTTAATACTTTTATTATTCTAAATTTTTCGCTTATACCTAAAACGGCTACTAATATATGGCGAAATGACTTAAAAGTTTCGACCCTACCTTTAATCCTCTTTGAGAGGTTCAGCGATTTCTGAAACCGTTGGAATACATGTTTAATTATTTTTTTAATAGGTTTCTTATCTTGAATTCCATGTTCCTACTTAAAAAAGCTGCTGAGATATGCCGCATGCCTAAAAGTTTCGATCCCTCTTTAACCCCTTTAGGGGGAAATTTCTAAAATCACTGAAATATGTTTAATAATTTTTTTAATACATTTATTTTCTGGAATTTCAAGCGCCTAACTAAAACGAGTGCTGAGATATGCCAAATGTTTTAAAATTTTCGACCCCCAACTTTAACACCCTTAAAGGGAAATCTAAAATTGCTGAAATAAGGGTTTAATTATTTTTTTAATAGATTTATTTTCCTGAACTTCACGCTCCTACCTAAAACTGCAGAGATATGCCAAATGTTCTAAAATTATCGACCTTCCTTTAAGACACTTAGGGAGGGATTTCTAAAATTGCTGAAATACATGTTTAATTATTTTTTTTGTAGATTTATTTTCTGGAATTTCACTCCTCTACCTAAAACGGCTGCTGAGATATACCAAATATTCTAAAATTTTCTACCGTCCCTTTTAACCCCATTAAGGGGGGGGGGGGGGGGGGATTTCTAAAATCGCTGAAACACGTAATTATTTATTTTTTTAGTAGATTTTTTTTTCTGGAATTTCACACTACTACTTAAAACGACTGCTGAGATAGACGAAATGCTATAAAATTTTCGACCCCGCTTTTAACCCCCTTAAGGGGCTGAAATTCTAAAATCGCTAAAACCCGTGTTTAATTATTTTTTTAGTAGATTTATTTTCCGTTATTTCATGCACCTATCCAATATATAATCCTGAATCCGCTATAATCATGAAGTGACTTCTAGAAACGAATTTGTTTAAAAGGTTAAATATTTATATTGTTTAAAACCGAAGATTTCTTTTTAAAGCTGAAAGTAAGTTTGTTAAGCGTGCGTGATTTGTCTTTTCGTATTTAGATTAAAAATTCCGAGTGAAAAACGTTAAATATTTCGAAAATAATAAAGAAAAAAAAACAAGAAAGGAAAAAAAATAGGAGAGTGAGTTTCGGAAAATATATTTTTTAAATGATTATTATTAATATTTTTTAAAGCGGATTTCGGTTTTCAAAGGGAAATGAGCGTAGATATGTGTCTTGGTATCTGTGTTTCTTTTCTTTTTACTTTTCGAAGCTGGTGCTAATTTTTAAAAATCCCAGAAAAAAATTAGCAAACGATTTTTTTTCAAAGAGTTAAGAGTAATATTTTTAGAAACGGATTGGGGAATTTGAAAGGAAAATAAACGCAGATGTGGACTGGTATTTTTTGTAATTTGATTTCTGAAGCCAATGCCAAATTTTAATAATCGCACAAAAGAAAACAGAAACCCCAAAAATGACTAACGGAAACGAACGGTTAAGGATTTATATTAATATTTTAAAAATCAGTTGCGGCATTCGGTAAAAAAAATGAACGCAGATGTGGTTTGTCATCTTTTTTTTTTTTTTTTTTTTTTTTTTTTCATATTTTGGTTTACGAAGCCGATGACGAATGTTAAACACAGGAGAAAAAACGTACTTTAGAAAAGTGAGTTTTGCAAAAGAATTTTTTTCAAACAACTAATATTCGTGCTTTTCGAAACGGATTGCGGAATTCAAAGGATAAAATGAACACATATATGATCCGCAGATTTTTAAAGGTTTCAGAAATTGCGATAAATGCAGAAAGGACTCTAGGGAAACCTTTTTTTTTTTTTTTTTTTTTTTGGAAATGTTAACATTGATATTTTTGAACGGATTGCAAAGTTTTAAAAGAAAAGCACGATTTTTAATTTGGAGTAATCGATTTTCCGTATACCGCTTATTTAAATGGATATGGGCTTCGTAAACACGGGAATAAAAAACACAAATTCGTCATTTCTTAATTTTTTTAATTGTTAATATTAATATTTTTTAAAAGGGATTGCTCCGTTAGAAAGCTTAAGTAACATAGATGTAGTTTTGTGCCTTTCGTTTTTTCGTATCTAAATTAGTTTTTTTTTTTTTTTTTTTTTTTTTTTTTGATAGCGTATAAAACCCACTTAAAGAACGTTTACATTTTATTTTAAAACGACATATTCTGCTTTTAAAAATATAAATATTGCAGGGACCTCGATACAAGCGTTGTTTGGAAAGATTTTCGTCTTCAAGTATAAATTCTTTAAAAAATCGGGTTTTATATATCTACAAATTTGATACATATTTAAGGTTATCACGGGCCCGTTTAATGACGAGCGAGTGTACTAGTAGAGAAATAAAAATAAGATAAGCATAGTTCGCTGGGGGAGGGGGGGGGGGAGGTATAGCTTTTCAATAAAAATTTCTAATGAGGTTGCCATGCATGACAGTTTAACCGTTTAGCGACGAATTTTACGCATTTGTGACATGAATGGTTCTCAGAATCCTTGATAACTAATACCAGTAAATTTGAATACAAAATTTTCCTTTTTTTCTATCGCAGATTTTCTGCAATTAATTAGGAGAAAAATTTCTTTTATGAATTATCGGTGATAACAGATCAATATTTCTTTAAACGACGCTTGTTGCGAAGGGGTTAATAATCTAAAATGCTTGTTATGATGTTCTTACTGATGATAACACATATTATTATTTATAAAATATAAAGACACACATTAAGTAAAAGTACTTACAATTTTTTTGTATTAAAATATCTATATTAATAAAAAAAAGTGTTTCTTGTCCGTGTATCTTCTGCGTGTTTGTTTGTTTGTTGACGACGGTTAGGGAAATCTATCGCACGTAGTAGTCTACAAATTTGGATAAGGATACACATAGATAGATTCAAATGAATCTGAGGCTGAGATTTTTCATTTTGTGATAATTAGATTTATTAGTCTTTCCTTGAACAAATTCATAGAACAAAATGTCCTTTGCACAAGCCTCTTGTTATGCACGTGATTTTATCAGAGATTTATTCAATCCAAGCAACAAAACGAAAAAAAATGTGCACATAATTGTGAAAATTAAAGATTATAATGAAACATTCTTTCTTATGGCTAAAATTATGCAGTTTTAGGTATAATTATGAAAGTAATTTTCAGAAAATCTGCGATTGTTTTTGTTGGTTAGGGATGCTATGGTCATCTCCTGCACACGTGAGCTAAACAGACCGGGACTTCAGTTTAAAATGGAATCTGACCCACTACACACATCCATACCTGATTGGATTCGAGCTCTTGTTCAGTAACCAGCTCGCTAATCGTAAGACAAGCAGGTGGCTTGAATCTGAGAAAAATACTTTGAACGATGTATCATTTTATCACAGGAAATCAATATGTGTCTTTATTTTTCATTCTGAAAAGAAGTTTTAAGTCTATTGCATAAAAGTTTTGACTCTGAATTAAACAGAAAAAAACTGCAGGAAAAAACTGTTTTGACAAACTTTACTTTTTATTGACAATGGGGGCGACTTTTTCCACCTATTTTGAGGGAAGGGGGGTCGAATCCTTAACACATCTTATGCTGCTTGGACATATTGGGCATTTCTCATAATAAAAATATTCTTTCCACTAAATTCAGTTTTTGTGCAAGAAATTTATACCTCAGCATCAATATAATTTTTGATAGAAAGTAAAGAATAGAGCTGTGTAGGGGCCCGAGTTATAATGATTATGGGCCCAGGTCGTTTTTTCACGATCATAAATCTAGATCAGAAAAAACACCCGTCGTCAAGTGAGTTTAGGGAAAATTGGAAATCAACTTTAATATCACGCTTCAATTTTTGTGCAAGCAACAAATATGAGCATGAGGATTTTATTTTCCACCAGGTTCAGTAGGTATAGGAATAGGATCAAGAGATTTTGGGGGAAAGCAGCGGATTTTGAATATCATTTTTAATTTTTTGTATATGGTGAATCTCATGTATAATGAAGTTATACGTAAGTTTGATATTTTAGAGGATAATAAAAATATACTAAAGTATTTCTGTTTTCCCAGTTTTTCTTTCCTCTCATAATATGGTTTAAGTTTAAGCTCACCCGCCAGCAATGCAAGCAGAAATTGGAGGGCCCGAACAGAGGTCAGGTGGGCCCTCTGCATCTCCTCTATTTACTATATGCATATACTTAAACGGTTCCTCACGGGGCCTTTTTCAGCTTAGGGCACCGATACAACTCTCCGCCTATCGCCCTCTTATCATGTCCCTGTTATTCGCATAAAAATATTTTAACCAAAATGATCTTTTGGTTTTTCATATGACGTCATAAGTGAGTAAACTGATTTCTTAAGATATGTTGAACACAGGGGCCCCAAGAATGTCTATACTTTGGGCCTCTAATTTTTTAAATGAAGTCTTGATGACTATATCATACTGACTTTAATTTGCTAATGGAAATAATTATTTTGTGTACATTCGAAATCTTATTTTTACTTATTTCTTAGGTAATTTTCTTTATATGTATGTACTCATAACTTTTGTAAAATCAAAAATTTCAATTTTTTTATTCTTGTTTTCTTTTCTGTTATGCTTGTATCTATACTTTGCAATAAATATAGTTAATAAGAACATAAGGATTAAGGGGGTCCGGGACACATTTTAAAATAATTTTTATTTATTGTGTTAAATTTCTGAAATTTTTTATGATGGTTAACCTTATCATTTGTAAACAAAATCACATGATAAAACTTCCCAGAATTAAAAAAAAATAAATTTAAAATTTATTCAAAAAGTGGGGTAATTTAAAATCGTTATAACTCGAAATATTATTTATAGAATTTCATTTTTTTTCCTTTAAATAATCAGAAATATATGAGTTTTAATTTTGATTCAGCATTTTTAAAAATATTAATTTATAAAGAAATTAAAAATAGTTAACGAAAAAATTTCAAAAAAAAGTGGTGCAACTTATTAAAAAAAAAAAAAAAAAAAAAAAAAAAAAAAATCATATTTTCAAAAGTAAATATATTTTTCAAATATGTTGAATCAAAATTAAAGTAAAACAATTGAAATAGACAGGTTCCTAGTTTGAACCCTGTATCTTTAACGGTTCTCGAGTTATAAGAATTTAAATATGAGAAATGGTGAAAAAACCTATCATGAAGAAAAACGCATTTTTACAAAAAGTCGTTTCCATGACAGGCATTGCTTGAAAGCTAGATTTGGAAAACAAACCAAAACGGAAAAAATAATATTTTTTGTTCTAATTCAGATAGAAACATGATTTAAATATCATTTTAAGCAAGAAAAAACAGAGACAGTTTTTATGAAATAAAATGTTTTTGCAAAATTTGAAGATTTTTGTGTCCCAAACCCCCTTAAAAAAAAAAAAGTCCTTCCGGCCAATGCCGGGAGGAAGAGGTAGCTTTATATTCCTTATTTTAAAAAAGCCAACTTATATTATTCAAACACATGAAGATCAATTTAGTGGAAACGAATATAGGAGATTCAATACTAATTTTTATCAATACTAAATCATTATGAATGAGAATTTCGAGAAATTAGTCAGCTTTATCCAAGCTGCTTTTATTTAAAGTAACTTATATTTGGCTGCCAAATTCGGCGATTTCTTAAAGTGCCTGCCATTTTAAGACAAAATGGTGGATGAGGCTAACCAGTGAACTTGGTCGAGACCTTAGTAATTGCTGTGCACATGCTCACTCACATCGGAATCGATTGATATATAGGAGTGCTGTCGCAGGCAAAAAATCAGATTTTTCAAAATATCACCCACATTAGATATTGAAATTGCTATATCTGAGCCATTTTTTAAGATAAAGACAAACAAAAAATGCTCCTGAATCCTTATATCTAGGTCAAATACTTAAGAAAGAAACCTTTTTCATTTTCTAATTTTTTTGCACCTCATTTTAAATATAATTTTTTTTTAATTTAATGGCCGCCATTTTGAAACAAGATGGTTGATGAAGCTGGCCAGCGAACTTGGTCGATATATTGATGTATACTATCCACATGCCTTCTTACATCGAAATCAGCGAATACGTGTGTTATCGCGTGACAAATACAAGATCGTTTCAAAATGTTAGCCATGCTAGAAATTCAAAGTGCTATAATTCAACCATTTTTTAAGATATAAACAAAAGAACAAATTTTCAGAAACAAAAACTGCTCCGGAATCTTTGTGTCACGGCCAAACACATAAAAAAAATCTTTTTCATTTCCAATTTTTTAATACCTTATTTTAAATTTTAAATTTATTATTTTAAATGGCAACCCTTTTGAAACTAGATGGCGAATGAAGCTGACCAACGAACTCGGTCGAGACATTGGTATGTACTATGACAGACCAAGTTACATCCAAATCAGTTCATAAATACGCCTGTTATCGCGTGACAAAAATCAGGTCGTTTTAGAATGTCACCCACTATAGAAATTCAAAATGCTATAACTCAGCCATTTTTTTAGATATAGACGAAACAAAAACTGTTCTGGAATCTTTGTATTAAGGTGAAACACATACGAAAAACTCTTTTTCATTTTCCAATTTTTTGGTATCTCATTTTAAATTTTAAATTTTTTTAAATTATTTAAATGGCCGCCATTTTTAAACAAGATGGCGGATGAAGCTGGACAACGATCTCGGTCGAGATATTTGTATGTACTATATACACACCAAGGTACATCCACATCGGTTCATAAATACGCCCGTTATCACGTGACAAAAATCCGGACGTTTCAAAATGTCAGCCACGCTAGAAATTCAAAATGCTATAACTCAGACATTTTTTAAGATATAGACGAAACAAAAACTGCTCCCGAATCTTTTTATCAAGGTCAAACACACAAGAAAAAATATTTTTTTCAATTTTCAATTTTTTGGTATCACATTTCAAATTTAAATTTTTCTTAAAAATTTAAATGGCCGCCATTTTTAAACAAGATGGCGGATGAAGCTGGCCAACGAACTCGGTCGAGACATTAGTATGTACTATGTATAAACGAAGTTACATCCAAATCGGTTCATAAATACGCCTTTTATCGCGTGACAAAATTCAGGACGTTTCAAAATGTCAGCCACGCTAGAAATTCAAAATGCTATAACGCAGCCATTTTTTAAGATATAGACGAAACAAAAACTGCTCCGGAATCTTTGTATAAAGGTCAAATACATAAGAAAAAAATATTTTTCCATTTTCAATTTTTTGGTACCACATTTCAAATTTTAAATTTTTTTTAAAATTTTAAATGGCCGCCATTTTGAAACAAAATGGCGGATGAAGCTGGCCAACTAACTCGGTTGAGACATTGGTATGTACTATGTACACACCGAATTACATCCAAATCGGTTCATAAATACGAGAGTTACAGTGTGACAAAGGTCAGATATATATATATATATATATCAACTTTTTAACGGAGGGTGGTTTCGGGGTCTGGGGGTCATGATCGATGAAAATATACCAAAATTTTTTGAAATCGCTTTCCTCCGAACGGCTGCAATAGGTAGCTTTTTGTAATGAAAGCTACCTAAAAAAATAAATAAATAAATAAATAAAAATAAATAAATAAATAAACAGAAACAAATGTTTGTACAGAATAAGTATAAATATAACAAGTATTATGTACCATCAATTTAGAAAAAAAAAAAAAAAATCCCAATTAGACATTCACTGAAAGCTTATTACCTGATAATACCTGAATACCCGCGGAGGAAGAGAGATAAGAGGAAGCAATATATAATGTGACATTGCCTCAAGGCGTAGGCATAGCTCCCTAAGATCTGGTCATTTTTCAGGAAGGCAGGAAGTTGCGGGCTATTTGTACTATGGTAACGTGAGTAGTAACGTTAAGAACTATTTTACAGCTTTTATTCCTCTCAGTGGGGAGTTTCCTGTGATTTTTGTTGAAAATCTTCTAAACTTCGCTTCTAAGAAATGTATTTCAGATTGTAAAGGGAAAAAGTATGAGCAAGATAAGATCTGGAATAGTAAAAAATTCCTGTACTTGTTCCATCTGAAACCGAGCCCCTTTGGTCATGGGCCCATGGGCGTTGCCCTCTGTGTCCCCCCCCCCCCCCCTCTCACCGGCCCTGAATAAATTTATAATTATTATTTAGTGATTAGGTACAGAAATTATAAAAACTGCAAATTAGTAGTTTCATTAGTTAATAGCATACAATAACATTATATAGATTAATATTTTATAATAATTATGTAAAACTATATTAAATACCAGGGATATTTTTATATATTAAAATTATTAATAGCAGCATTTAATATTTAATTGCTAACACTACTTAAAATTAATAATTATTAAACAATTAAGTCTCTAATTAGGAACGTAATATACATTTTTATGCTTTAATTACTAAAATGATAATTAATAATTTAGTATTCATTCTAGAAAGAAAAAGGAGCAGGATGCTAATTCAAAAAACAGCACTATTCCATGAGGAAATATATTAGTAGTAATGTAATTAGTAACGATATAAGAAAAAAAAGTGTATGATTTTTTAGTCCTATGCTAAATAAAGTGTTATTAATTTTTAATAATTTTATTAATTAGAAATTTAAAAATACAATTAAATAACAACATGCTTTAATAATATCCTGTTTTTTTCTAAAGAAATAAAGTCCTATTATTTTTGCAAAGTCTTGGGCTCACGGATTTAGAAATACTGTGAAATGGGAAAGTTTTTTACAAGAAATCTCTGGCAACAACTACAGGTGAATTTCACCATTTCTTAAAAAGGCAGGTTGTATTTTGCCAATTTCAAAAGGGGCCCTTAAAAAATGACCTAGGGGAAAAAGTAAGTAAATTAAAAAATTAATAAAACCTGCAAATAAGTAATTTCATTAGTAGCACAAATAATAAAACTAAAAAATGTTGCTTGCAGCTCGTTTTGCATTTGTACTTGGAAAAATTACTGTTATTCATCTAAATCTAACTACACAAATGTATGTGTATGCTAACCAAAAAAATTATGAAAATGAGTTAAATCTATTCTTACACGCATACAGAGTAAATATAAGAATATCTGAAATCCCCAAAATATTAAATAATAGCAATACCACATCCCAGAGAGGAATATTAGCTTTCAATGGTTCATTTTTAAGAAAAAATTTTGCTACCTTTTCAATATCTTTTTTTTTTTTTTTTTTTTTTTTTGCGTATATGAGTTACAAAGTAAAAAAGAAAAAAAAGTCAACCTATACTGAAGAAGCTCTTGTTGTGCTTAACTTTTGTATACCAATTAGTTCTTTTACAACAACTGTTGAGCAGATGTCATTTTTTCATTCTTCTTTTGCTCCAATATTTGCTGTAAATTTATTACTTCAAATGTAGAATAAGAAAAAAAAAAGATTCTGGCTATTTTATTCTTTTACTTGCAGAAATTTATTATACTGCTATGCTTATTTTATATAAACGAAGCATAAATTATATAGATCATATACAGGGCTGCAGAAAAGAACTCCATTACATTATGATCTATAAGTAAAATTCGTTTGCAGTGCATTTTAATTAAGCTATACTATTTCAAACGTAATGAAACTCACATACATCAGAGATGCATACTACACATTGTTTACTGTAGAACATGGTGTGGCATAGCATTTATCTTTTTTTTTTTTTTTTTTTTTTTTTTTTTTTTTTTTTTTTTTAATACGGAGATGAACAAATGTAATCGATTACAGTAGTGTCTATAAGCAATAAGTGCTGATACTGCATTTTCAATTGTGTCATGCTTCTTAAAATTTATCCATTTTTTTCCATGTTATTTGGTTTGTCTAAATTTGATAAACATTACGCAATACTGCACAAAATAATTCAAGTACATTTTCGATTTTGGTGGAAATTGATTAAGTGGATTTTTCAACTGTGAAAAACCCTGTGAAACATCGTTTCCCAGCTGAAATAAATGTTTACATACTGTGTAATATATATATATATATATAAATTTAATGTTAAATCTATTATCAAACAGTTTACACATGATATTGATATTTTTATTTATAAAATTTCTATCTCTTATAATAAGCCTATTGAATATTTTAATCAGTGGAAAATATTAGTAATTGAAAAATTAACTATGGCTTTAAAAAATAATATGGCTGATTTGGTTTCTATTAATACACAGCATATTTTCCAACAAATTACTAAATTACAAAAAAACTACGTTATTACATATGTAGACAAATCTCCTAATAATTATGCTATTATTTGTAAATCTTATTATCACCAACTTCTTACAAATTGTATTTCTTCTAATAAGTCATTTCAAAAAACTAATGAAAATGTAATTATAAATAATCGTAAAATTCGAAGTTATTATAAACTATTAAATATTTTATCTACTAACTTTAATTATCCATATTTAGTTCTTATTCCCAAATTTCATAAAACTCCAATTAAATTTAGGACTGTAACTATTGGTTGCAATACATATAATAATAAAGCCAATAAACTTCTCTTAAAAATTCTTAATCAATTATATGTACTTACTACAAACAATGATAATACACATTGTATAAAAAATAGCTATCAACTTGTCAATATTTTAAAAAATCTTCATTGTGTATATAATATAACAACATATGACTTCAAAGATCTTTTTAATAATATAGACCTATTAGATTTACATAAAATTATAAATGCATTATTTAAAAAGTATTATAAAAAACTGGAATTACCATCTAATATTGATATTGCATATTTTAAATCTTTAACTAACTTCATTATCTATAATAATTATATCTTGCAAGATAACACTTTATATTTACAGCATGTCGGTATACCACAAGGCGGTTGTACATCCAGTTTACTCTCAGACTTATACTTATATCATTATGAACGTAATTTTACTAATAATAATCTACATTTATATCGTTATATTGATGACATAATTTTAATTGATACTGATCATTCTGCAATTACTCCATTTCCAGTAGATTATCCCACTAATTTGGAATTAACGGAAAACCTTTTATCTAACAATACAATTAACTTCTTAGATCTTAAAATTACAATAAAAGACAACAAAACAATCACAGATTTATATGACAAACGTAAAGAATTTAAATTCAAAGTTAATACATTTACAAATTTTAAATCTTGTCTACATCATTCTGTATTTCGAAATATAATACTTAATCATTTATATAGAATAAAATGTTTATGTTCTTCTCCTCTAATTAACAATAATATTAAAAAACTAATTTATGATGCATTAAATCATGGTTTTCCAAAAAAATTCATATATTCATTAATATACAATTAGTATTTTTCTTACATGATCTTTTAAAACAAATTAACACATGCGTAAACAAAATTACAAAAAAATTATAAAATAAAAAAATCTCTATAAAAAATAAAAATTGTAAAATAACATAAAAAAATTATTATAGGATGGATGGGTGGGTAGATGTTAGAGTACGGAGGAGGGTGGTGTTGTCTGGATAATACGCAATGGTTAATTTATATATATAAAAAAATGGGGCTTTTGTATTATTACTATATTTTTAATACGTATTTTATAAGGATGTTGATTTGATATTTTATATGTAATTGGTGAATTTCATTAATTATTAGCTTTATTATTGTTTAATCTTATTTACAATCATTTGTTATAAATTTTAATTTAATAAGGACAATATCATATTAATTACTAATAGTATGCCATTTTTATAGTGATTAATATACATATAAATATATTTAATATAATTAAAGTTATACTGTATGGATTAAAATTGGGTAATTATATTTATTATTATTCCTCTATTCTTATTAATATTTTAATATTTATTTATTTTCATCTAGTGTTATATAATTTATTATCGGTTTATTGTTTTTGAATGTCCCACATTCGTACTTTTAGGATTTTTATGGATGTATAAAATAATCCACACACTATATTTGTGCTTTTTAGGTAATTGGAATTTAAGTATCAGTTCACCTTCTTTATACTACCATATGTTTTTTATTTCCTGTTCATTTTATAATTATCTTATATATAATAGTTTTTATTAAAGATTTTTATATTTTTAATAATTATTTATATTAATTATTAATGAATTTATTCTGTTTTATAGCATATAGCTATATGCTATATTTTATCGATGTTCTAGAATTATTTAAATTCTTAGTGTAGTTTAAATAAATTTGCTAATAGAATATTTTGTATGCTTTTTAAATTTTATTAACAATAGTTTTTTTTTTAAATACATTGTGTGGTTTATATTCAGTTTATAATTATCTATATATAAGGATATTTTTGGTTTTGCTGTTAATAAAACAATTGTTACATTCAATTGCTTACAACTGAAGCAAGTCTTTTGACAATTAAATCATAAATGTAACACTAGATGGCAGCACCACAATTTGTGTTTTTTTTTTTTCGAAAAGTTCTAGATTTACTTCTTCCAGCTACATTTCAGTTATAATTTACTACACCAGGGGAAATTTTAGCTAAATTTTGACGATATTGTTTAACGGTTTTTAATTAATTTAATAGTGCATTTTAATTATGTAATTACTTTCTATTTATATTATTTTATATTATATTAAAAGTTATTTAACATTTATTTCAATATGTATTAACTGCATCCTATGGTATCAATTACTGTGATTTCTTAACTGTTTTATTAACCTTAATCTTTACGATATGGGTGCCATGTGAGCGTGGATTTATTCTAAAATATTAATCGGTATGGTGTTTATTATTTCATTTTATATCCTATAAATATTTAAATAGGTTTTATTGTTTTTTTCCATTTCATATTATTTGTTTCTATTCTGTTTTCATTTTTAATCAATTCACTTGATTTTAATGGTTGTTAGGGCACAGGGGAAAATAACTTTTAGCTTTAGTTTATTTTTCCCACAGAAAACAACCATTTTGCTTATATCATTGAATTCTGTGCCCTTGAAAACGTAATTCAATATATAAGCATTTCCATTATTTGTCGGTGTCCACTTTCTTATTTTTCTTCCATAATAATTCTTATAAATAATTTAATCTTTTTTTTATATATATATATATATATATACTTACAGCTTTAATTCATAATATTACGGTTTTTGATGGTGGTAGGTTATGTTTAATTATTGGTTATATATATATATATATATATATATATATATATATATATATATATATATAATCTACACTCAATGGTTTTCTGTCTCAGTTGTTTTCAAATGGCGACGAGGAATGCCAGAATTATTCGCAATTGTATCCGCCGTTTTTACTTGTGGTTGTATATTGTTTACTCACTACTATTTGTTCATGTTTGTAAAATATTTTTAATGATCAACTTATTAGTTACTCGCGGTGTTTAATTTCCATTGAAGCTCATAGCAACAGCTCCAGTATTTCTTAATTTTTAATCAATATTTAAATGTTAATCGTAAGTTGAAACCCACGAGTGTTTATAAATAATGCTCACAATAGCCCTGATTGTTGTGTCAATATAAAGAAATGGGATTTTTGGAAAATTTCCCACTCACTGATTTTAATTTTTTTTTCTCTTTATTTATTAGACTTTGTTTTATGTAAAGGAATATTAGATATAGTCAAAATATATTTTATATGTACGAGTGTATATATACATTTTTTTCCGAGGAAGAAATTGCTTTAAATTTTGCATAGGGTAGGGGAGTACTCAGTGAGACATGGTACACAGTGAGACAGCAGCCATTTTGACATATAGTTATAACTTTTTCTCCTAGCTGGAACACACACTGAACTACCTCATCTTATGCAACACGTGGATGAAGTTTCGGTACTTCGGTTACTCGTCTAACAAAATAGTAAGTAATTACTTATTTTACAGGGGTTAAAGTTACATAAACGTCCATTTTAGACTTTATTTATTTCATTATGGCATATACTTACTTAACCAAACCTAGCTATATCAAATGATAGCCTATGTCGACAAAACGACACAAGCATTCAAAGCTATGAAACTGATGATGAAACAGTTATAGTATCCATTTTGTTACAACGTAACGAAAGTACACAGTGAGACACACGTTGTGGTACGCAGTGATACGTGCCTCATTGTGTATCTACTATGCAGTTCTGACGTAAAAAAAGTTATTTATTAATAAAAGAAGGTTTTTTTTTCTCTCTCTATCTCTCTCTCTGTGTGTGTGTGTGTGGGGGGGGGGGGGCGATGGTTAGTGAAATCTACTAAACGTAAAAGGATAAAAGTTTGCATGAAGGTAGCCCAATGTCTGACATTGTCCAAACGAGGCTCATATTTTTAATTTTTTTTTTAAATCTAAGAAATATTAATTAGAAGTCATAAACTGGAATAAATTATTGATAGAGTATAAAAATGTACGATTTATGAAAATATATACATTGCCTCACTGTGTGTACCACTTGTGGTACACAGTGAGACAATTTTCGATACTCCTTTATGCTGCTTCTGTGCTTTTATAAATAACTTTTTTAAAACCATTTATACATTAATGTGTAGCGTATTTATGTAGCTTAAAGTTGTAGCAAAATTTTTTTCAAAAGAATAAAAATCGTCGCCATTTGTTAAGTAATAATAATTTTCGTCTCACTGTGTACTACCCTCCCCTACTATTTGAAATAAAAAAAAAATACAGGAACAAGGAGGGGGGATGTTGTTGCAATGAAAGTTTTTATTAGTGCAGAAAATTAGAGATCAGGTGCTTTTTTTTGTTATAAATTAAGCCCTGTATGTATATATAAATATATATATATATATATATATATATATATATATATATATATATATATATATATATATATATATATATATATATATATATATATATATATATATACAGATAGATAGATAGAAGATAGATATGGGGCATTCTCACAATCTTTTGACTTTTGGGAATAAAAATCTGGTGAAATTAAACTTGCTAAAATAACGTATTAATCTAATATACGAATGCCTTAATGATTAAAAATCAAGAAAAAATGGTCAGTAGCAATTTTTTTTTATTTAACTGAGGTTTAAGTTAAACTTGCGAGTTTAATTTTCCTTACTATTTTACCACTATAACTTTCTATTTTCTTCTAAATTTTTACTTATAATGAATTTGCATTGTACCCACAGGACATTCAAATAAGAAACAATAACAATGTAGTGTTTTTAATGCAAAATTTTGGTATAAGGGGTGTTAAAGAAGCGACAAAAGGGAAAAAAGAGGATGCTACAGGAAAAAAGGGACGGTAATGGAAAAAAAAGGAATGGTAAGGATGGGACAGTAAGGAAAATTACCACTATTTTTAGAAAAATGATTTTAAGACTAAGTGATAGTCACAATGTTTAGTGATTTTTTAGAAACAGTTATTTACATTGGATTAAGTAAAAAAAAAAAATAATTTACCTCAAAAAGCGCAGGAATAAACCTTGGGGACGGTAAGACTACCAATAAAGCCACGATGGTTGAAATTGATATTTAAATGCTGATTTAAATTCTGCAGTAAATTTCCTGTCAAAGAATTTTAGATATTCTTTCTCTAGCATACTTCTGCATGAGAAAAAACTTGAAAAAAAATTATGTGGCTGCATGTGAAGGGATTTTCTGTATACGTTTAGCAAGAAGGATAGTAAGGAATCTAAAACCCAGGGACATAGTTCAAAAAATGATATCAACCGTAAAAATGTGTGCAGGTTAAATTTTTGCTACATATTTATATAAAACAATTGTCCCAGTTTCGGAAAAAAATTACATCGAATTACTTTTATTGAAACAATTTTATACAGACAGCTCCAAACTTAAAAATCAACATCAGGGACAAGGGACTGTATAGGAGTTTTCCTTTTATTTGGACAAACAACATGGTCCAAAACTTATTTATCTCGTTAATACTGTTATGCAATCATGCAATGAAATGTTCCCCAGTATAGGAAATAAAAGAAAACTCAAAAATATGTACTAAAATAAAAAATATTATTCAGGGACTTAAAAGTCAAAAGATTGTGAGAATGCCCCATATATATGATACTCAGGGCGGCACAAAAGAATTTGGATATTTTCTGACTATAGATGGTAATTGCTGAAAATGGATTCATAAATGCGTTATACATTTTCAAAATTTTTTACTTAGACACCGTCTATCACATTAATAAAGTGTTAAGTTTTGTTACAGTTACTATGTTCAGTATTCAGTGTTTTATAATTTGAACTTGGCGCATTATTTTTCTTTCTTTTTTACTTACTATCAACAGCAAATAAATTGAAAACGAAATATGAAAAATTTTGTTAATTGGAATGACAAAACGTGTTTAATTATTTGAAGCTATTTGTATCTTTAAACATTCCTCTAAATGCCCAAGATTTTACTCAAACTTGAAAATAAGATTTGAATACATGTAATATTTAAAAATAAAAATCAGTCATTCACAGTAGCTAGGTAAATTGGCTTTCACGTGATTAACCAACACGTTAAACTATTTTAAAAAAATAAATAATTAAATACAACAAAGAAATGTTTCTTTATCCTTCCCTTTTTCACTAATTAAGAATGAAATTTTCCATGGTATTACTAGTAAGGGAAAAAGAAATCTCAATTGATACGGCTCGGAAAGAATGAAATACAGGCCCGGTTCGGGACGAACCTCGAGAAAAAATTTAAAGCCTGGGACGTTCTTCGAAAAATGAAGTTCAGTTTTGCTCAAATCTTCAGAAAATAGCAATACTGCCAAGCTCGAGTCCTCAGATTAAAAATTATGGCCGGCCAAGTTTAATGAAAAAAAATTTCTCCGAACCAAGCTTCCGGACAAGCTCAGGGTAGAACTCCTGTAATAGAAGCTAGTGTAGACTTTAGAGTACTGCATCAGGTCAGGTAACCCGATTGTACCCAACCCGGTCGCCATTAATTGTTTTCGTTGTGTGTTGCGTTGACTTTAAATGTTTCAAGTTAGGTTTTGACGCTTTCTGGGTGGAATTCGGGTCAACCCGATTTTTCAAAAAAATCCTAAATAGTTAATAATAATAATAATAATAATAATAATAATAATAATAATAATAATAATAATAAACTGTGTTTGAATATTAATGGGTTTATAATGTATTTAATTTTATACAAAAACGGTAAAACTCATATAAATGATATGATTGTATATTACTTTTCCATAATTATATTAAAATATGGCTTATTTTTTTCACATAAGGTTTAAATATTTTGGTTTCTAACCTAAACTAAACCTGTTTCTTTATAATTAATTAAGGATCAAAGCCTGTACTAACCTTGTTTTCTTGACCGTGGACCCCGAGGTGATATACAGAATGAGCCCCGATCAGGCTGTCAGCCTAACGCGGGACCTTCAGTGTTTGCAAGCTTCGTGCACATTTTATCGACCCCGGAGGGATGGAAGGTTGAATAAATCTTGCTTAGCTTGGAACCGAACTCTGGATCTGTTGGGTGGTAACCAGACGTGCTACTACGCCACTGAAATTTAATATTTTGGTTTCGGATCGACGAAATTAATTTTTGCCGGGTTCTGGTCTAGTAGGAATTTCGTGTATACCGGAGAAGATTTTGCTAATTTAATTTAGAAGTACATGCCCACCACGCCCTTCTTAATTTTTTAGAACTAGATAATAGCCCCCACACTCCATTTCATAGACTTCTGTTTCTTTAAGACCGGGGTAGAAGGGGAGGTGGCGGGGGCTGGATTGGTGACACATTCAATCTAAGAATTTTCTCTTTTTATTTAACAGCACGATAAATTATAACCGACCAAGCTCTTTCTACGTACATATGGCACGTTCTGAAATAAAATATGTAACTTTTCTGCACAAAAAAGATTTTCGTTAACGAAAATAATAATGCATAAGAATTTCATATTTAAAAATGCTTCAAGCATTTCCTAAATGACGCAATTTTAATCAGGCGCGATTCTGTTCCGAATTTCAGAAAATGTAACGCATTCGGTTCCGAAAATTTCAAAGAATCGGTCATCAATCCGAAAATTCTGAAAAAAAATCACTGAAAAATATTGGTAACGCGTTATTATTATTATTATTATTATTACTTTCTTCTATCTTTACAAGAAGAAAGTATTGGATTCATTAAAATTTCCGACTTTCGGTTTTCGACGGATTTACACGTTTTAGGGGTCAGAGATTCCAAAAAACATGTTTTTACAAAATGTCTGTCTGTGACTCTGTGAGTCTGTCTGTCTGTCTGTCTGTATGTGACACAAATTTTGTGGGCGCTCTATCTCAAGAACTAATGCACGAAATTTAATAAAAATTTATATTAAGTTAGTCCGTAATACAAATTGATGCTGATTAGTTTTTGGTGTAAATCGCTCAACAGGTGGCGCTGCTATGCTGCATTTCCCGCGATTTCTGCACTAGCTCTATCTCAAGAACTAATGCACGTATTTTCATCAAACTTCAGATTTAGTTAATTCTTGATATGAATTGGTGCTGGTAACGTTTTGGTGCAAATCGCCCAACAGATGGCGCTGCTATGCTGCATTTTGCAGCATTTACACGATTTTCGTAATAGCTCTATCTCAATAAATAATGCACGGATTTTCATGAAACTTCAGATTCTGTTAGTGCTTGACATGAGTTGACGTTTTGCACCTTGTGGTGTAAATCGCTCAACAGGTGGCACTGCTATGCTGCATTTTTTGTGATTTCCGCGATAGCTCTATCTCAAGAACTTATGCTCGGGTTTTCAACAAACTTCAGATTCAGGTATACCTGGATATGAATTAGTGCTGATTATGTTTTGCTGTAAATCGTTCAACAGGTGGCGCTGCTATGCAGCGTTTTTCTCGACTTCCACAATAGCTCAATGTCCAGAACTAATGCACGGATTTTCATCAAATTTCAGATTCAGTTAGTTCTTGACATGAATAGATGTTTTGTACCTTTTGGTGTAAATCGCTCAACAGGTGGCGCTGCTGTGCTGCATTTTTTGCGATTTCCACAGTAGCTTTAGCTCCAGAACTAATACACGGATTTTCATCCAACTTCAGATTCCGGTATACGAATTAGTACTGTTTGTGTTTTGGCGATTCCGGTTTACGATTCCGGTATATGAATTAGTACTGTTTGTGTTTTGGTGCAAATCGCTCAACAGGTGGCACTGCTACGCTACATTTTTCAAAATTTCTCCTACAGCTCTATATCAATAACTAATGCACGAATTTTCATCAAATTTCAAATTCAGGTATACTTTTATATGAATAAATTGATGTAATTTATTTTACTATTTAAATGATTTAATTGACGTGATTTATATAGAAGAAAGTTTTGTGATGGCCACAACATACTAGTTATTATTATTATTATTATTATTATAAAGCGCGTTCTGAAATAAAATATGTAACTTTTCTACGCAAAAAAGATTTTGGTTAAAGAAAATAATAATGCATAAGAATTTCATATTTAAAAATGCTTCAATCATTTCCTAAATGACGTAATTTTAATCAGGCGTGATTCTGTTTCGAATTTCAGAAAATTCAACGCATTCGGTCCCGAAAATTTTAAAGAATCGGTTATCAATCCGAAAATTCTGAAAAAAAGCACTGAAAAATATTGCGAATTTTGACAAATGGTCGTAATAAAAATTAACTTCGGCCGTTGTTCATAAAAAATCACTTATTTCGCCAAAGGATAGCGGAAAAAACGCGAATTTCATAAAATTATCGAGAAAAAATACGTATTTCGTCAAAGAGCCATTGAAAAAATGCAAATTTCGTCAAAGGTTTGCAGAAATAACACAAATTTCGCAAATGATCGAATAAATAATACCAATTTTGTCAAATAAATGAAAAAATAAATCTTCAAAGGATAGCATAAAAAAAACGCGAATTTCTTAGAAAGGTCATTGAAAAAATGCGAATATATTCGAAGGATCGCGAAAAAAAAAATGCAATTTTGTCATATGATCGCGGAAAAACCGCGAATTTCGTTTAATGAGCGCGGAAAAACGCGAATTTCTAAAACTATCTCGGAAAAATCTTGAATTTCGTCAAAGGGCTATTGGAGAAAACGCGAATTTATTCTAAGGTTCGCTGATAAAAAATGAACATTTCGTCAAATGATCGCGGAAAAAAATACGGTGTTCGGCAAATGGCAGTTGAAGAAACGCGAATCTCGTCAAAGGATTAGGAGCTATTATTTATTATTTCACTAATTGGTTTATTTCTATTAAATGCTTATTTTAAAAGGCAGTCACGTGATATTTTACAGTAGCATTGTTCAGAACGGTGTCACATTTTTAAAAATACAGCATAAATGTGACTTATTCAATATAAAAATTTCATAAGTGTTGATACCACTATTTTCGAATAGTAATTTCAGAAAATATCTTAAATTCTTGCTTAAGACATTTTTAAACTGTAGCATTCTCTACCGTTTTGCGTGCGCATTTTTGAGGGTGGGATGAGATAAATATTACTTATTTAAAAAAAAAAATGTCATAAGTGTTGATACCACTATTTTAGAATAATAATTTCAGCAAATATTTGATATTGGTGTTTAAGACCGCCACCCCATCGACAAATGTATCTACGGATAAGTTGTACAGACGAGTTTCATTCAGATACACTTTTGTTAAGAATAGAGTGCCCTCCCTGGTGGTGGAATGTTGAACTAACAGACCGCGATTTTATTTAAATATGCTTAGGAAATCCAACAAGGCGATCTGTTGAAATTTTAAGATAGTTTATAACACATAATGAAAAGTTTTTAAAAGAATGGCGCGAGAAATTTCGTAAAGAGGGGGGCGGGGGGATGATTTTTTTTTTTTTTTAACTTAACATTTTTTACCATTTTATAACGGTTTATTGACGGAGTCCTGAGATAAATGCTACTTATTTAATATAAAAATGTCAAAAGTTTAGTAATCACTATTTTCGAATAGTAATTTCAGTAACTATCTCAAATTCTTGCTTAAGACCGCCGCCACCCCTCGAGAAATTATATCTACTGATAGGTTGTTTAACGGAGTTTCGTTCAGATATAGTTTTGTTAAGAATAGAGAGCGCTCACTGGTGGTGGAATGTGGAACTAACAGAACAGGATTTTGTTAAAATTAGGAAATCCAACAAGGCGATCTATTCAACCTTTAAAATAATTTATAACACATAATAAAAAGTTTTTAAAAGAATGGCGCGAGAAATTTTGCGGAGAGGGGGAAGGGGGAGGGTGACGTATATATTTTTTTTAATTAACGTTTTTTTACCATTTTATGACGATTTATTGACGGAGTCCTGAGATAAATGCTACTTATATAAAAATGTCAAAAATTTAGTTATCACTATTTTCGATTAGTAATTTCGGTAAGTTTCACAAATTCTTGCTTAAGACCGCCACCTCTCGAGTAATTATATCTACTGATAGGTCGTTTAACGGAGTTTCATTCAGATACAGTTTTGTTAAGAATACAGTGCACTCCCTGGTGGTGGAATGTGGAACTAACCGAATGGGATTTTGTTAAAATTGGGAAACCTAACAAGACGATCTGTTTTAAACTTTAAAATAGTTTATAAAACATAATAAAAAATTATAAAAAAGCATCACATATCGGGGGTGGGGAGGAGCGCGAACAAAATTGGGAAATGTAACAAGGTGATCTGTTTGAAACTTTTAAGATAGTTTGGGCTTACCATAATTTAGAAAGGGTTTCATGGGATAAATGTATTGGGCGTTTTGAAAGAAAGTGTTTTGAAAGGAATATTAAACGAAACCCTCTGTGCGATCTGTGATCACACTTACCGACTTGTTTTATACTGATGCCAATTGACAAAACAGCACAAATAATTATACATTTATCTCAAATAAAAATTAATTAACATGCGACTATTAAAAATAGAAATGAAAATAATCATTAAATGACCACGTGTTACAAATAGGAAATAGGGAAAATTGCGTCAAAAAGTTGTATTTACAGGTGAATCATGAAAATATAACAAAATTTGAAAATATTTTAATTATTTTGCGAGATACGCACTTAATGGTAAAAATTACGTCATATGTAAAATGCCAAAAGAATAAATACCGTCATATGTAAAATGCTTAAAATAATTAAATTATTACGCTTGAAAAACTTTTCATGATTAAAATTTGGTCATATTTAAAAATCTCAAATAATGATATTCCAAAACATTTTTTAATTGAATAATATTTTTTAAACGTGAATTTTAAAACAGAAAAAAAACTTTATAATAACGTACATGTGAAATGAATTTAATGGCGACAATTACGCCATATTTTAAAACTATTCATTTAAAATATTTTTCTTATGGACATGTGACGTCACTTTGGAAATCACTTGGTGTAAAAAAAAAAAATGCTGCTTGCAAATTTGTTTGTATATTTCATCACTTGATACAGCCTAGAAACATCTAAATTTATGCCAAAATATTTTCGATTTATTTTGTACGAATTCTTATTCGATAAATACATATCAGAAAAGTCGTATATTATGCCTTTGAGGCATTGCGAATTGCTTGGCGAAACGTTTACTGATTGTATTTTATACGTTTTCAGTACTTTTAACTTTTTATAAATTATATTTTTTAACTGTAATCAAGTCTGTCTTATTTATTTATTTTATTTAGTCTTTTAAAAATTTCAAATTCAGACGTTAAATGTATGTATATTGTAAACTCGTATATACTTATTAATAAAAATAAACAATACTTTTCCATTATGGGGGGCATTGGCTTTTTTTAAAAAGCTTGGCATAATTCGGGCTCAGAAAGAGAGATTTTTTGCCAAATGATATAAACAGCTATTTAAAAAAACCTAACGAACTTTTATACTTGTTTATATATGAATTTATTTATATCTGTAGGGCGATCATGAATTTATGGTACAAACTTTAAGGGTAGGTACAGGACACTGAAACAATCATTTATTGTATAGGAATGTATGGGCGCAAATGACGTGTTAATGCGGAAACACCAGGGTGGCCAGTTTGCCCCCCCCCCCCTTTTTCTTCGCATTCATACCAGAAAATTCCTGTAATTTTACTTTGTTTATTTAAGACTCAAATTTCGTAATTATATAAAGTAAACATTCTTCTTTGACAATTTCCGGTGTGAAATCGAAATGTTTGCATTGAAAAAAAAAAAAAGCCAAACTGATAACTGTGGCAAATACATGAAATGTTTGCCAGAGTTGCCAGTGTGGCCTTTTTTTGAATGCAAAAACTGCCAATTCATACTGGAAAATTTCAAAGAAGAATTTTGCTTTATACAATCGCAAAATGTCTGTTTTAAATAAACAAAATAATATTATAGAAATTTTCTGGTAGGAATGCGAAATTTTGAAAAAAAAAAGGCTGAGCTGGCCACCCTGGTGCTTGAGCCTCGAAGCGTCACTTGCGCCCATACATTCCTATACAATAAATGATTATTACAGTGTCCTGTACCTATCCTTAAAGTTTGTACGATGAATTCGGAATCACCCTGTTTAAACATTTTATGTATATTGATACATTATTGATTTTTATGTAAAATAAATTGCTTGTGAAAGAGTAAATAAGTTGACAGAAAAATATGCTGCCAAATTTCCTTCTCTCGCCAAGGCCATTTTCTCTATTTCGCCAAGGCCCCTATAGTGAAAAAGTACCAAATAAATAATTTAAAATTTAAAAAATAACATGAAAATATGCATGATGGTTCAATAAAATAGAAAAAAGATTTTATGCATAAGTTATACCTGTTCCTGAAAATATTTGAAACTAAATCAAAAGAAAAATATAAGCGTAAAATTTTAAAAAACAATGTTTTCAATACCGTAGTTCTGAATGTTATTCCTAAGAAGACAACGTTTTTTAATCTCGAATTCAAAGGATGAACATTGTCTAAACTCTATAGCATCGTTATAAAAGTGTTAGAGGCAATTTGAATTTTCAACCTTACTCTTTTGTGCAAGCTGATTTTAAAATGTGTAATTGATCTTAATTATCAATCCCAAAAATAGCCGCCAGCTGTCGTGATAGCGATGGATGAGACTATGGTAAAAGAAAAATACACTATTCAAACGGAAAAGTGTGGCAACCCGATTGCAGAAGATAATCGCCATTCGTAATAATATCATTCAATTTTCCGTAACCTACTAATATTTGTAAAATAGGGCACATTACCATGTTTTTAAAAGCTGCGAAGTCTGAAAGGGGGTTGGCGAGCATAGTTCGCGGAGGGCTGAGCCCCCTAGTATGGTAAAATTTCCCCCAAAATATGTATCCAGTCTTCTTTAACCCCTTAATCCCCGTTCTCGTGATATTCATGGGCTGTGTCTTTTATTCAAATTTATTGATTCCCAACAGTTTTGTAAAATAGCGTAACTGGCTTTATTATAGTATCATTTTACCTGTCATTAAATAACATGAATATTTCTTTTCCAAAAAAGTGGTGCCAATAAGCAATTTCAGTTTTTTAACCGTAATTTAATGCGACCGTTAAGGGGTTAAAAGAATTGTTAATTGTGTGTTTTGTAAAATTGGATTTTCTGTAGAAATTGAATGGGCCGTAACGGACTTGATTTAATTCATTTTGTCACGGGTCGCGCCAGGGTCGAACTTTAAATTTTTACACTAGGCCGATATCAGGCTAGAAATTCCTGCCCGGGTAGAACTCTAGTGGTCAATCCTGCACGAACTCTGAATCCTCTTTGTTCTGACGTAAAAATGACATATGGGGGCATATATCATGGGGTCGTATATCAGGAATTCTCGACAAAGTAAAATGTTCCAGTTCTGGATTTGTGCCCCCTGATTTAAGTCCCCATCTACTGTGACGTCATCAAAATGACGTGTGGGGATACATATCATGGGGATGTTAATCAGGATTTCTTCGAAAGCAAAATGCTCCAGCACTGGATTTGTGCCCCCATGTTTGGTGACGTCAAAATGACGTATGGGGGCATAAATCATGGGGACATTAATCAGGCTCTCAATGAAAGAAAAATTCTCCATCACTGGATTTGTGTCCCCTTCTGATATGGGGGCATATATCATGGGGATGTTAATCAGGATTTCGTCAAAAGTGAAATGCTCGAGCACTGGATTTGTGCCCCCATTTCTTGTGGCGTCAAAATGACGTATGGGGACTTAAATCATGGGGACGTTAATCAGGCTCTCAACGAAAGGAAATTTCTCTAGCATTGGATTTGTGTCCCTTTCAGATATGGGGGCATATATCATGGGGACATTAATCAGGATTTCGTGAAAAGTGAAATGATCCAGCACCGTATTTATATCCCCATTTCTTGTGACGTCAAAATGACGTATGGGGGCACAAATCATGGGGACATTAATCAGGCGCCTCGTTAAAATAGTAACGAATTCTTCAAAAGACTCATGTGCGGCAAGGTTCTTTTACATAAGGTTGTTCCATTTGAAGGATAGCCAATCAGAGTAGAGCAGGACTGAAACGTCACGTGGCGGACAAGATCGGAGAGAGACCGGCCGTGACAATGTAAATAGATGAGTAAAAGAACGGAATATGAGGTAAATAATTTTTTAAAAACAGATCCTCGAATGTAAACTGAACGAAATCACTTTCCTTAAAATAATTTGTTCAAACACTGATTGGAGTTAGTTAAATATAACATACATGATGGTTAAATAATATCGCGATACATTTGTTTCATTGTAATACTTCAGTACATTCGCGAAAAAAATTGCATTTTTAATGCGTAAAAGTACAAATGAAACCTTTTAAACTATTGTAAAATAAAATGAATGGATGAATTATATGAATATGATGATACAGCAGTAATAATAAAAAGACTAGAATTATCAAACAGAATAAATTAAACAAAACTCACATCAAAACTTTTAACAATATTCCATTGTCGGATTACTAGATATAAGTTTTCAAAAAATTTCGAATGTCACTATGCTTATTCAGGATCAAAATCAATATGATTCAAATATCTGTAACAATATATATACACAGGGCTTAGTTTCTAGCAAAAAAAAAAAAAGAGTACCGGAGCTCTAATATTCTGCAGTAATAACAACAAAGTTTATAATCCCCCTGCCCCCCCCCCCCCCCCCCCACATACGCATATTTATATTTCATACACTATTTCAAATTTTAAAGCAATTTCGTATTCCTCAAAAAGAAATTTATATTTTTGACATATCTTTAGGCATTAATATCTAATAAATTCTAATAAATGAACAGAGCAAAAACATTAAAATCAGGAGTGGGAAATTTTCAGAAAATCCTACTCGTCAGGGACTTCTTTGTATTGGTGCGCAGCATTTATAAACTCTGGTCTGTTCTGACTAATATTTAAATATTCACTAAAAATAAAGAAGTACTGGAGCTGCGCCCCTGTGATATTCGGAGCAAATTAAGCACCGTGCAGAGCTAGACAGTTAATCAGAGAGAATATTTTAAAAACACGAACAAAAAGCAGCGAGTAAAAACGGCAGAAATAGTTGCGACTAATTCTGACATTCCTCATCGCCATTCTGAAACCATTGAAAAAAAAAAAAGAAAAGAAAAAACCCTACACAGGGCACACTATGTCACATACGTAAGCGCTTTGGTAGGAAAGAACGCAAAAGATTAGAGATGGGAAAGAAAGAAATAAAAATTTTGGCTTTGATTTTTTAGAAATACTATTTCCGCTAAATTCCGGAGTGAGCGCCGGTGAATTCAGACCAATATTTAAATTTCCACTAAAAACAAAGAAATAGCGGAGCTGAGAATCAAACAGAATATATTAACGATAATATCCAACGCAAATTAAGCACTGCTTATAGGTTAATACTTCAACCCTACATTAATTTTCATCTTAAATTTCTGCTTCATTTTATTAATCAGAGTAACACGAATATAATATTTAATAAAATAAATATAATCGTTATTCTGTTTGCGAATCGCCGGGTTAGCTAGATACGAAGTGCATGTCGCTGCATCAGCAGCCGATGTACAACAAAACTACGAAAAGTCGAGAAAATCGCACAAAAATCGTTATTACAGCGCTCCCTTCCAGGGTTACATATCCATTTTCAACTGGGATCTGGCGTCAATAGTCAAAAATATGCGTACGAAGTTTGGTTCAAATCTATGCCTAACTTTGTATGCTTTCCGGTGAATCAATAATGAAAATGGAACAAAAATCGCTATTACAGCGCTCCCTCCCGGCAGAATATCCCCAAATTTAACCTTGACATGCTGGTCATAGTAAAAAATACATAACTTCGTATACTTTCCGATGATATAATGAGACATACATGTATACGGACAGACAGATATTTTGTAAAAACATGCTTTTCGGGATCTCTGACATTTAAAACGTGTAAATCCGTCGAAAACTGGAAGTAGAACAAAAATTCGACTACAATACGTTCTTCTGTTATAGATAAAAGAAAGTAAAAAAAGATAATGCTAAAGCAAATATTTTAATAGAGGAATTTTTTTTTAAAGGTAAAAAAAAATCCCTATAACAAAAGAAAATTTTTAATTTTATTATGCATTTTTTGACGTTTTCTTTTTTAAATTTTTGCGGCGATTTTTCCATATGAGTAAAGGGAATCCGGCTTTATTTTTTTTAGCCCGCTATTGTCATTTTTTTTCAATAAAGTTTATTCGGAGTTTGTACAGAGATTTTCGCATTTTTCTCGAATTTTTTATGCGATTTTTAGAATTTTGAGATTTGTAACAGGAATTCGGTTACCAACTTTTAGCGAAATATAATAAATTTTCTCCTCTGCGAGTTTCGAACTTTTTTCCCCACTTCATGGCGATTTGTCGGCATTTGTGAAAGAAATCTGGTTTAAACTTTTATTCTAATATAGTAAATACTGTCCTCTTTTTTTTTTTTTTTTTTTTTTCTTTCATTAAAGTTTATTCTGAATTTCTCGCGATTCTTTTATGCAGTTCTTAGAGGTTTTCGCGTTCTGCAGGAATTTTTTGACGCTCGTAAAAGGAATTCGGTTTTGAAATTGTAGCTTAGTATAGTAAATTTTGTCCTTTGCGATTTTAGTGTTTTTCTTTGCGATTTTCCAGAATAATAATCGCCAGTTAACAAAATGCCCGGAATCTGAAGAATTCGGAATTTCGACTTCCGGATTTGAGACTCTTTACTTTATTGTTAAATCTGTATACGTGTTCTCCGAGAGTTATTAGAACACGTTGATATAGTGCATTCACTAGGGGTTTTTTTTTAGAAAAGGCTGTTAAAATAATATAAAAATTAAAATCATTCACAGAAAAAAAATCCAACGCAGAACAGCATACAGAATACTATTGAAACGAGCGAAGCGATGCGAATCTGTCCGCCACGTGACGTAATGCGCGAGCAGTTAAGGAATCTTTACAGTTGGCGCATCGCACGAATGGTACCCCCCTGATGTGCGGTATATAATTAGATTTACGGATTTGCTATTGCTGCAGGTTTGTAGTACATACGATGATTGTTAATACCCGGTTTTTGAAGAGTAACGAAAGTAACGAGTAACGAATACTTTCTAACGGGTAGCGAGTTCGAAAGTAACGACATCATACGGGTATTCATTTAGTCGTTACTTTTACAGCACTACATGATAGCGTCGTCTAGAATTATCTGAAACACAAAAATAAAATTTTTTCGTAAACTTCGTAAATATAACTTCTAGTTAAATTAAAGGAACCGATAAAGTTATTTTTAAAAAATTATGTAATGGCTGATAAAAATAAAACACCTTTTTTAATTAAAAAAATTCATTCTTATTTGTTAATAACTATTTTTTTAAATTAATTTTAGTAAAAGCTTTAATTCATATCGAATTCAATTAAATAAGCTTTACTTTTTAAAAAAATCAAGATGATCCATTGAGTAGTTTTTTTTTTAAATATTGATTTTTTTTAATTAAAGCTTATTTAATTGCCTTCGATATGAATTAAAGCTTTTACTAAAATTATTTTAAAAAAAAGTTATTAACAAATAAGAACGAATTTTTTTAACAATTTTTTTTTAAATCAGCCATTACATAATTTTTAAAAAATAAATTTATGGGTTCTTTTAATTTAACTAGAAGCTATACTCAGGAAATTTACGAAAAAAATTTATTTTTGTGTTTCAGATAATTCTACAAGGCTCTATCATGCCCACCGTCCAGACGAAATTTTCCAAAGCAGTTGAACATATTTGTTTATAACTTAGAGTAGGAGCAACAAACTCTAATAAAAAAAATTCTTGTGTATACCTTAAGATATGTACAATAAAGTGTTAAAATTTCAAAAAGATCCATCATGCAGTTTTCTTACAAAAAAATCATAAAAAAGTGCTTTTTTTTTTTTTTTTTTTTGGTCTCCTAATGTAGAAGGTCCCTTTAATGTAGTAGCCCGTTAATTGAATCTTCTAAAGGGAAAACTCACCTGGAGGGAAGATAACTGGCATGAGACAAGCAGTAGTAGAGACTGCGAATGCAATGACAGAACACCATCTCCTGCCGATTCGTTCCATGAAAATCCAAGTGGCGAAGTGGGAAGGTATCTCGACCAGGGATACAAGGAAAAAGTTGAGGAATTCGCTGCCTGCTAAATTCTTCACATTCATCTGGAGACCAAAGTAAGGAATAGAATTGCCGACCCTGAAGGAAGAAAAAAAAATTAAAATTAAAATTAAACTAGAAAACAAGAATTCTGCTTTTTCAGAATTTAGTGTCGCCCCCGATGAAAAAAAATGTACAGTCCTCCCCACTTAATCGGGTCACGAATAATCGAATACCCCGCTTATTCGAATAGAATCCTCCGGAACCGAATTTATTCTTATTGGTTCGATGCTATTTTTCCCCGCTTAAACCAAATACCTCTTACGAACTGTCTCCGCTTAATCGAATAACAACTGTGTGACCGATGTTTGAAAATAGGCGCGGAAAGCACGTTTCAGCTGGAATTTCCTTTCACCTTTTGTCATTTTTAGTCCCTTTACGCTGAAAACAAATTTACAGTTATCTCTACAATGATTTCGGCCGGCAGGCGTATAATGGACAGGTCAAATGATTTCCCCACCTTGATCTCCTCACATCACTTCTTGATGTTAACCAGGCAATGTGCCGTCACTTCGAGATTCGAGATGGTAATAGTGATATTTTGCACTCATTCGAAAAATAACTCGATATTGACTCCTTTAAGATTCCACTTAAACAAACCACTTTAAACGATTTTTTAAGGCAGTATAAGTAACGTAAATTAGAAGTATCAAAGTTTTGACCCAATTCAAACGAGCTGCATTGTGAAGTAAACCCTATAAATGTATGTACTGACATTAAATTAATACGTATTTACTTTATTAGCATTTGTATTTATTTTAGTTTAATTATTCTATTAACGATTTATTATGTTGTTAATGATATACAGGGTGCAATATGTTATCTATCGCCGACCTTTAATTTCTCAACCGTTCGTCGTAGACATATAGTTCCAATTACAAAAACGTTCCAAATGAGGTAAATATACATGCTCTGGCATTATTTAAAGTAAAAAATCAATTTTATAAAAATTACGAAATCTAACTTTTTATACGGTCCCCCAGTCCCTATAGTTATATTTAGTAAAAGTTTACACATATCATAACCGATATAACGCAAAACGTTTGACATCTGTACTGCAAAAATTGACCCAGTTATTAAATTTCAAAGTTTGAGAATTTTGCACATGATTTTGTCTTTCATTAAGGGATCAGTTAAAAGATGAATTAAAGTAATTCGAGATCAAAATCAGAGTGCAATGTCCTTTTTACGGCGAAACCACCTTTAGCCGGTATCACCAATTAGGGTTATTTCATCTAAAAATTTGAGCTAACTTTTATGGGTCGAACAACATTCAAAAGTACCGACGATACCGGATAAAAGTGGCTTCACCGTAAAAAGGACATTGCACCCTGATTTTGATCTTGAATTACTTTAATTCATCTTTTAACCAATCCCTCAATAAAAGACAAAATCATGTGCAAAAATCTCAAACTTTGAAATTTAATAACTGTGTCAATTTTTGTAGTACAGATGTCAAACTTTTTGTGTTACATCTGTTATGATATGTGTAAACTTTTACTAAATATAATTATAGGGACTGGGAGACCGTATAAAAAGTTAGTTTTCGTAATTTTTATAAAATTGATTTTTTACTTTAAATAATGCCACAACATGAATATTTAGCTCATTTGAAACGTTTTTGTAATTGGAACTATATGTCTACGACCAACGGTTGAGAAATTAAAGGTTGGCGATAGATAACATATTGCACCCTGTATACCGTAGATGGTTCTTTTACCTTTTTACTACGCATTAAATATTACAGTTATGATTCCCCGTTTAATCAAGTATCTCCGCTTAATCGAATATTATTTCCGGAACTGTCAATATTCGTTTAAACGGGGACGACTGTATATAAATATAGATAGTTCAGCTTTAAGACTCCAAACAAGCTCTTTTCTTTTATATAAAATGACGTCATCCGCATCCGCTAAAGAATTCCTCATTTACAATCCAGTCTTAAACAACATCTGCAGTAAAATATGCCTAGGACATGATTATCGCTGAATAATACACAAATCTAAAAAAAAGTGATTTCGTCATTCAAGAAACTGGACAAAAAAAATTGGCTATATCATGATTCATAGGCCTTCATTTGTTTGTAATATTAATATAGATACTTAAAATTAAATTTAGTTTATAATAGCTCCATGTTTTATCAGAAATCATTCATTTATATTTTTTTTAAATAGCACGTATTTTAATTACTTTTTTTTCAGTTTTTTGAGATAAAGGCAACAGAAAGATATAATTGCTATTTTGCAACTATTTTTCCTTTACTTTCTACAGAAATGGAGTACTTGAGTTGCCAAAATTAAACAAATAGTGCTAAAATCTACAAAAAAATTAATATCTCAAAAATAAATGGAGATGCAGTTTTTAAACAAATTGCATTTAAAGGTACTGTTTTTTGCAAATACGACGGTATAAAAATTGGAAATGTGCTATGCTTAGAAGTTTAAAATATTGCAGTAGAGATTATTCCGTACAATGATACATCTTCTTTGTTTTACGGCTGGCTTATACAACATAACGTTATTTTTTGGAGACGACACATTAATAGGTGGGAGAAAGAAATAGTATACCGGGGGCAAATAAAATGAAATAAGTTAATTTATTCTGGTAAAATTTTAATTTAATCAATTGCGCTGGAACGTAGTGCTACGCAAGTTGAAATGTTTTTGTGAATTAGTTGCATAGCTCTCATATCCCTATTTTTACTTTCGTCTATAACTTAGAGGATTATTTAGTTATTATTTGTGCTTTATTTTAAAATTTTAAAAACTTTCTTTCAAAATTTTGTTTTAAATACTTACGGTACATACCTTATCGTGTACCAATTAATTTCTATTAATCAACATTAATAATCGTTAATCGTATCATAATCGTTATTATTTATGTTTTATTTTAAAATTTTGAAAACTTTCTTTCAAAATTTTATTTAAATATTCACAATACATACCTTATCGTGTATCAATTAATGTCTGTTAATCAACATTAATAATCATTAATCGTATCATAATCGTTATTATATATGCTTTATTTTAAAATTTTGAAAACTTTCTTTCCAAATTTTTTTTAAAATATTTACGGAATATATCTTATCTTGCGCCAATTAATTTCTGTTAATCACCCTTAATGTGACGAGTATTGAAGAAAAAAAAACGTTTACAAGGCCCTTTCCGCTTTTGCCAATATTTCGCGCTATCAAAAGGAGGGGAGACCTTATTTTCGGAATTTTTCGATAATTATTCTACTCACCAGCAAATGGTGACCAGAAGAAACCTTTTCCTCAAAGTAGGATATTTAAAGAAATCCAAAGGAGAGTGTTTTTCTTCGCCCATCTTTTGTTTTTGAATTTTCTCTCCAAGTTTCTAAAAACGAAAACATAATCATTATTACATAAATACAGAAATGTTACCTACAGGATGGGACATAAGTATTGCTCTTTTCAAAGTAGTGATGAGCACAGATCATGCAAACTTCAAATATTATTGCATCATTCTTAATAACTTATATTATTGTTCAATTGCATGAAATAATTTTTAACTGCACATGCGTAAAATATTACAAAAAATTTATTTTATAATTTGGTACTCAGCTATTTAGGGTAACTTAAAATATAAAAAGTCCCGTCAAATATCACGAAAAATCTTAAAGATATCCACGATACAGTGAATCGATTGAAAAATTGTGGAAAAACCCTCATTATCCAACTACATTTTAGAAAGTAACTCAATATATCGCCAGTATGACCAGTTAAAAATTATTCCATACGAATGCCCATATATCATCAAATATTCAATATATTCATGTTTTAATTGCTGTTTTAATACTGTTTATAACGTGCGTTTTCAAGTTTACGGAAAGCGGTGTTAAGTTTGGTTGAAAACTCTGTATGATATAAATAAACACATTTGAATATTTCACAGAAATGTTAACATCTTCACGAATATGCATACTATGTTTTTTATACAAATGCACAAAAAAGTTAAACAGGACCCACATAGTAATTTGCTACAGTGACAGGCCATTTTGAGCATTTTCTGTTACATGGGTGATCTCAAACATTATTTTATTATCAAGTTTATTGTTGCCACCTAATTGCTCCCACGACTAAATCTTCACTGAAAACTATCTTCATTGAAAGTAGAACATGTTTACACTTTTGACTTCACATTTTTTTACACACTCGAAGGGGAAGGAGAATTCGTCAAGAATTATAATAGATGAAAATTAAAATTCCAGTGCTATATTCACCTTGAGTTAAATAATTAAAGTACATACAAAAAAGCACAAATAATTGTACTAATATTACTTTCAGGTGCATACATTCAATATAAAGATATTTTAAATACATTAAAAATATCTGCAAATACATTAGAAAAACCCAGAACATTTTCAGCCGTTACAAGGCCGTCATCAGTGGGATCTAACCACTTCATCGTCCGCCCCGAGATAACTCGGGGGTAAAAGCACTGTTAATATTATTATTTTCTTTGCGCTTATTCGATAATTGTCCAGAACAAAACATTGTAATTTAATGGTTGTACGTCAGATGAGATGCCTGATAAAGATATTCAAATTTTCAACAAAACGAGCTTTCATCTGTTATGCAGCAAATCTCTCCATACTCCAAGGATATTATATGATAGTGAATCATTACAAGCTGTATTTTTATTAGCAATTATTTCAATTGATTCTCTTATAAGGGCTTCTGGTAATTATTTGTACTAATAAATATAATTTTAGAAAACATGTAATATGTAATAAAATAATATGTAATAAATCAATAATTATCTTTCGTACAAATAATTACCTGGAAGTCATTATAAGAGACGTATTTTTAGGTAGATTTCGTATGAAATACTACCTATTGGGATCGTTCCTATGTTGGAATTTCTGAAAAATGTTTGCAGATCTACGCCGATCATGACTCCTAGAACCCAAAACCACCCTCAGTAAAAAACTTTATATATATATCACTTTCTTCTGGACACGATAACTTTCGTAATTCTGCACCAATCTCTTCCAAACTGATACATAAAATCAAAGGGCATAAAATCTCAGTCAAGTTCGTTAATGGGCAAAATCGGACCAAGGGGATGGAAATAGGGAGGGGTTTTGTGAAAACCGAAAACCCCCCATAACTTCTTAATTTTTGTACATATCAAATCAGTTTAAAGTTTTTATTACTTCTAAAAATAGGGCCAAAAATTTATGTATCACAGATTTTTGATAAAGTTAAAAATGGGCTCAAGGGGCGCAAAAAATAGGGTTTTTGGGAGAAAAAAATTCATAACTTCGCCAATTCTCAAGATATCAATTCCAATTAATTTTATTATAAATCTCCTTAATATTATCTACAACTTTTATATTCACAAGTTTTTGATAGGACCAATTTGCACCGCAGAGAAAATTAAAAACGAAAACAAAAAGGGGGTTTGAAGAAGTAAAAAATCCATAACTCCTTCAATTCAAAAGATATAAAATCCCCATGAATTTATCATATATCTTCTTAATATTGTCTACAACATCTACATAGGCAAGTTTTAGATAGGACCAATTCTTACAGCAAAAACAAATTAAAAATACATAGCGGTTGAAGAAAAAAATCATCTAAGTATTCAATTCCAAACTGCGTATTTTCTGACTCATTTTACAATTCATTTTTGCTCTCAAACGCTTCCAATTGGTACGTTTTCTTACTCAGAAACTATATAATGTACCGTAATGGTCGATTTTTTTATAGAGACAGAATATATTTTTAAAAATGCTGTTAAAGTGGGCATTTTGAACCGAATTTCCCGAAGCGTATTGTGTTGGAAAAATCATTGCATTAAGGATGCACTCAAATCCAAACTGCTTATTTTCTGACTCATTTTTAAATTCATTTTTGCTCTCAAACGCATTTAATTGGTAGATTCGCTTATTCAGAAACTATATAATGTACAGCAATGATCGATTTTTTGATAGAGGCAGAATATATTTCAAAAAATTCTGTCAAAGTGGGCATTTTGAACGGAATTTCTCGAAGCAATTATGTTATCACTTTCTTCTGGACACGATCACTTCCGCAATTCTGCACAAATCTATTCCAAACTGATACATAAAATCAAGGGACATAAAATCTCGGTCAAGTTCGTTAATGGACAAAAGCAGACAAATGGGATGGAAATAGGGAGGGGTTTTGTGAAAACCGAAAAAACCCAATAACTTCTTAATTTTTGTACATATCAAATCAGTTTAAAGTTTTTATTACTTCTAAAAATAGCGCCAAAAATTCATGCATCACAGATTTTTGATAAAATTTAAAATAGGCTCAAGGGGCACAAAAAATAGGGTTTTGGGGAGAAAAAAATTCCTTACTTCGTCATTTCTCAAGATATCAAATCCAATAATTTTATTATACATCTCCTTAATATTATCTACAACTTTTATATTCACAAGTTTTTGATAGGACCAATTCGTACCGCAAAAAAATTAAAAACGAAAACAAAAAAGGGGGGTTGAAGAAGAAAAATTTTCATAACTCCGTCAATTCACAAGATATAAAATCTCCATGAATTTGTCATATATCTTCTTAATATTGTCTTCAACATTTCTATAGACAAGTTTTTGATAGGGCCAATTCTTAAAGCAAAAACAAATTAAAAATACATAGCGGTTGAAGAAAAAAATCATCTTATTATGGGTGCATTCAAATCCAAACTGTCTATTTTCTTACTCATTTTTAAGTTCATTTTTGCTCTCAAACGCATCCAATTGCTAGATTCTCTTATTCAGAAACTATATAATGTACAGTAATGATCGATTTTTTGATAGAGGCAGAATATATTTCAAGAAATGATGTCAAAGTGGACATTTTGAACAGAATTTCCCGAAGCGATTGTGTTAGAAACGAAAAATATCGCCCTACTGAGAAAATATTTGTTTATTAATCAAGTTTTAATTAATTGAAAGAAAAATAAAAACACAGGTCGCTTATAAATCTTTTCAAAAATCACGTCAGGCATGTTTCATATTTTTTTTTTTATTAAAAATTAATCGGAAAATGTGCCAGAAAATTTCGAGTTGTTGAGTATAGAAAAATATTTTTTTAATATCGCCTTAACATGATTCTGATGAAACCAGCTATTTTATAAAAAGGAAATAAAAACTCGTCAAAAGCAGACAGATAAAACTGTTAAAGTGGATTTATATCTAATAATGATTTAGTTTTTGTTGGTGAAATTAGTATACTTAACTTCGAAATCTACCTCTGCCTGTAGGCCGGGGCCGGCAGGGATTTTTTTTTTTTTTGTTATAGATTTTAGTCTGCCAGGGGTTTCTACCAGTATATGCGCAAGCAGACCAAAATATTCTTAAAATACTTTATTTTACCTTTAATTTGGCGCCGGTTTCATCCCATAACTCGATGACGTGATAGTGACGCCAAAATGACGAGTTGGCGCCTGCTGCTGCTCATATCGTACCAAGAAATGTCGAGGCAGACCAGTCATTCCTTAATCTACTCCTAATAATCGTGTCCTATATCATGATTTCATCCCGTAACTTGATGACGTAGTCATTTGTGTCGCGGCGTCTGCTCTACGTTCAATTGTTAATATTTTGACACCTCATTTTTACCCATACGATAGCGAAATATTGTAAATTTTGTTAATACACACAGTGCAATTATCCACACAAATTAACAGTTTAAATAGCTTTTCTCCATGTTCAATTCTCCATGTTTTTATGTTTTAAAAAATGCTAAGGCGTTGAGCTAGGGATTTAAACTTTTTTGTACAGTCGTGGAAAAAAAAGTAAACACCCCCTACTAACTCTTCAACAAATTATCGTAGACGGAAGTTACTGGTACCGAACGATTTGAAATAAAGTCTACTTTTAAATGATGTATATAAAATTTGCTTAGGGGGTCATCTACATATTAAAACGAACCCAAACCTCAATTTTTTCAATGGCAATACCCAATTTTAACGAGATATTTCAAATCTTCGGTTCAAAATATGCTTAGACACCAAATTTCAAGTCATTTGAATGATAAGTTTTTGAATTATAAACATTCAAAATTTAGTACTTCTAATATTAAATTACATTTTCATATTTTTATTTATATCTTCTGAAATTATGCTCCTAATGTGCTAATGTTTTGTTTAGCAATAAAACTAATGTGCCCAAACATAAATACGCTGAATTTGCAATTTTTATAAATTTATGATATGAATTATGAGTTATGAAATTAATATTCGAAAAAATTATGAATTGCAACCTACAATTTTTTTGATGGATTTAGATTTATTAAGTCCTGCTTTATGAAAATCCCAAATTTCACATTTTTCTTCCAAGTAGTTTTCAAATTATGCTTAAAACACGGCAAAATGATGGTTTAAGGGGCCGTCTATGATTGAAGTGAGTAGATATTTTGAAATTTCTTCTGCTGCCTTGTTATCTAACAGACTTCATTGGCTGCTTAAGGTGCCTTGATCAAGAAGGCGGCTCTCTCGGTTAGCAATCGAGAACCCAACTTCAATTTGGATACAGCCCTTAAAATACGCTCGTTTTAAAATAATTAATTTCTCGGAAACTTATGGTACGAATTGCATAAAAATTTGTTTTTAGGCTATTTGAAGGGTGGAGAGTTCATTTATGCTGTCAGAATTGGGTATTGCCATTGGAAAAAATGAAGTTATGGTTCGCTTTAATATGTAGATGGCCTCCTAAGCAAATTTTATATACATCATTTAAAAGTAGACTTTATTTAAAATCGTTCGATACCAGTAACTTTCTTCTACGATAATTTGTTGAGGAGTTAGTAGGGGGTGTTTACTTTTTTTTCCACGACTGTACATGTTCTTCATAATATATGTGATAAATATGAGCATGGCATTAGCCTTCAATTTTTTTTTTTTTTTTTTTTTTTTTTTTTTTGTTATTAAAAAAAAAAAAAAAAAAAAAAAAAAAAAAGGGATTTGAAGATGTGTTAGATTTCATTGTTTTACACTACATATCAGTAAACAGACTATATTAAATGTAATATTAGATGTATCTAAAAATATCAGTGCGCATTCTTGTGTAATACACATTTGAAAATCTTTAAAAAAAAATGGGTAAAAATATAAATTAAAATAAAAAATAGTAGGGATTTTAAATAGTTCAAATTATTATAAACCTTTTAAAAAAATTTATTAACTATGCAGTTAACCCATATTGGACCGCTGCCCTATAAATAGGACAGCTAATAAAATATTTTTTTAAATACAATTGGTAAGGATTTTCTGGATGCATTTTGTTATGACGTTTTTAAAATACATAAAAGTATAACATATAAACAAAAAAAAAATAACCAATTAAAATTTAATTGAAAAAAATCCTTTAAAAATTGTGATCTTATAATCTAGAATTTTACCGTTATTATTATCTTTTTTATTGGAGAAATCATAGAGTATTTTTGTACAACATAACCAGTATTCTTAAAGTAAAATAAAATATTTACTCATGAAATTAGTTTATGTATGCATTTTATATGTCCTTACTATGTGTCCTACTAATATGTCTTGTTTATAGGACAGCTAGTTACTTAAAAAATTAAAAACTTTATTTCAAAATTTTGCTAGTATCTACTTAATTACACCATATTAATGATATAATCGAAGTTTTAAAATTTTTCAAAAATATTTAATAGGTGTGGTCCAATATGGGTTAATTTTTTTTTTCAAAATGTACTTTTAGTTAAACACTGAAATGCAACAAGTTCACCATTTGAACCATATATATATATATATATATATTTTAATAAACAAAATTGTTGAAAAGGTAAATTCTCCCCTTAATTTATAAAAGCGTATTTTTTAAATATCACACTCTTTATTTTTTTTATTTATGTTCTATCTTTTAAGCTTTAAAAGTTTGATTGTTGCAGTTTCGAAGCCATTTGGCCTCTTTCTGTGTGCATGTATTGACACATTATTAAATCCTTTGTTGTTTTAACTCGTCTACAATTGTATATGAGTTACAGCGAATATTCGCCGATTGATCGCCTATGGCGGGCTGAAAGAAATATACTTTAAAATTAGTGTATAGTTTATAATTAAGTTAATATTAAAATGCTGTATTGTCATCTGAAACACATCTATGAACGTAATTCTTATAGTTCTAGCTTATCAGAAAGTGGTTGCAAAATTGATTACAAAATTCCATGCAGATGGGAATTTCGTTCAGGCTACATATAACTTGATTTTTTGCTGAATGGATTTTAGCAAGATTTATACTATTAGTTAGAAAATTTTCCAGGGAAGGTTTCAGTATGTTGCATAGCGTTCTACGTTACCTAATTTTAAAATTATGAGCGAAAGCTCTATAATCAGGTGAATCCTATTATGAAAGATGCGTTTTTAAAAAGTTCTACTGCACTTACACTGGTAGTTAGATAATTTGTCAGGGATGGTTTTAATATATTGCATGTCATTCTACGTTGCTTACTTATAGAATTGTGGAGAGAAATTCAATAATTAGGTGAACCCGATTATGAAAGATTAGCCTTTTTAAATGCTCTACTATGATACTTCAGTTGTTAGATAATTTTTTGAATGGGGTTTAGTATGTTACATATCCTTCTGACTTCTTTACCAAATCCTAACTGTAAATGATCAACTAAAATATTGGGTCTTCCCTCCAAGCATCTTGCAAAAGGGTAAAATTGTAATGTTGTTTTCTTTGCATTTTGTTTTAAATGCTAAGAAAATGTGATTCCTTCAACATTATAAAAAAAAACTCAATTACAAATATGAATGTAATCCTTGAGAGTATTAATCATTCTTCAATGTATTTAAAATTCATTAAATCTATAGAATTATATTATCTTAAATATTGTTTATATTGCTGTGAAACCTGGAGCTTAGTGAACGGAATATTACGCCCCAAACACTTAGAGGGTTAAAGGGGTCTCATAACTCTTAAAATTGGATAAAAGTTTTTAAAAAAAGACCATTTTCAATATTTAATATCTTAAAATGTATATGACTTTAAAACACAGTTTTTGTTGGGATGAAAGATATAAGTATGTTCTTTCATTCACTTCATGTATTTAAAAATTGAAAGATGCAGAATTAGTATTTATAGCGGGCTCCAAACTGTTAGACATTTGACGAGCAGAAAATTGTCATAACGGCTTACGCGCAGGATTGCAAAATAAATTTTGCAACTAGAATGAACTTTTGCGCCTAATTATACTTTAGATTGTAATAATGACTCTGAACCTAAGCAAATTTGCATTTAAAACAGTTTTATATTTTTAATAGAAAACTGTATTTAGCTAATGCAAAATTTCGGAAATTTCAACAGTATAATCACCAAAAAAAAAAAAAAAATACTTTTTTGAACAATAAAAAGGAAATTTTAGATTCAATTTATACAGACTAACACGATACATATGTATTGAAAATTTCATGAAAAAAAATTCAGAAGTTTTTGAAATATCCTGCTATGCCCAAAAACGTCATTTGCAGAAAAATGACTTCAAAGTTTTGGAAACGCCGCTTCAGCTATTGCGCGGGTATAATTCTAAAAGCTATAATTTCTGTTCTAATGGTAATTTGAAAGAAAAAATTTAAAAAAAAATTTGAAAAAAAAAAATAAGAGCTGAAATCCCTTTAACCCTCCGTCTACCAGACGGGTCCATTGGACACATACAAAATATTCATTCAAACCAGAAATTTCTTTAAAATAAACTAAGTATATAAACCAGACAAAAATAAGGTAAATAAATAAGTTAAATAGTTTTAAATAAAAATTCTGGTGTAGAACGTTTTATTAAAACTTGAATAAAATTCCCGGTAGATCTAGGGTTAATAGCCCAAATTTTGTCTGACATGTTAGAAAATACGAGGCCTGTCCAATAAAGAATGATCATGATTTTTTTATTTGCATACTTTATTGCATACAAATTTACTTTTATTTTCCATTGTTAGCTGAATGTGTAGTGAATACGTGGTAACTTTTTTGTTCATTTATTTCCTGTAGTAGACTGTAAAAAAAAAAAAAAAAAAAAAAAAAAAAAAAAAAAAAAAAAAAAATCTGTTATTCTACAGATGTAAAGTTGCAAACATCTGTATGCTTACTAAAATTTTATCTGTACACTGTACAAAAAAAAAAAAAAAAAAAAAAAAAAATTGTAAAACTACAAAACTAGTTTTTGTAAAGTTACAGAAATCTGTAGCTTTACAAAAGAATCTACTAAAATTACAGTAATCTTACTAAAATTTTATCTGTAACCCGGGTTGCAGTTACATGAAAAGTTCTAAGCATCCCAGTTTCCTAAAAAATTCTTATGAACCTTACAGATGTTTTCATTTACGTTGCAAAAGTGTATCTGTTACAGGAATTTTTTTTATTATTGCCGTTACATAAAAAGTTCTAGACATCCCAGTTTCCTAGAAAAATTTTAGTAACTTAACAGATTTATTTTTTTTACAGTGTACGTCAGTAGCGGGCATGAAAGTTCTGATACTTTCAGTATCGCCTACGAGAAAGATGGAGGCAACATGCAATGAGCAAGTATGCTCTTGTCTGCTGGATATTTTTGCACCCGACAGAAGAAATCGTCAGTCGAAGAGTAGCGTCAACCGGGGCTAATTTGGGCCACTTTTTCCTGGTTCCACTCACATTTCCATTATTAAAAAATATTATATATGATTTTTCAACGTCGAAATGGAGTTGTAAACAATTAACAGGAAACAATGAAGCAAACTGTATGGTTTTAAAGAAGAATTTTTTTATTTTTTAACTATTTTTAAAGTTTTGGAACAAAGCAGCCTAGGGACGGAGCTAAGAAAGCTAGGGGGTTCTTTGGTCCATTTACTTAGTTTCATATAAAATGAGTACATTTCACAAGTAAAGGAATACTTTTTTTATAGAAACTCCCTTCCAATAGCATTTGCTAATAAATAAACACTGCAAACTCGATAAACAATTTTTTTTTTTTTTTTTTTTTTTTTTTTTTTTTTTTTTTTACATTTAAACACAATAAACCAATTCTTAATATTAAAGAAACGAGAAACAGTTTATGCCATGTTATCCTCAGCATATCCTCAGCAACTGGAACAAAAACAATTAATGTAACATTTTGCTGCAGTAACATTTGAAAAAAAAAAAGTTACTTAAAACACGTTGTAAGCGATTTGGTTGTATAAAAGGCATTTCTAAGTAATTGGGGCTATTTCCGGACCGAAAAAGGCCTGGCGCAAAGTAGCCCCGAAATACTAGTTTTCATGTTAGCTTTATGAAAACACAAACATTTCCTGTCAAAATACAATGTTGAAGGAAAAACTAGGATCTCACATCGGTTACAGGTTACTAAAGGTAATATTTTTACACTTAACTTATTTGTAGCTCTTATCCAGATTGTTTCACAATAGAAAGTTTGGACAGTTAAAATTTACACAGGAAAACAGTTGTTTACAAACACATCCAGTGTTGCCACTAAAAAAATTTAAATTGCCCCCAAACTATTCAAATAACCTATAATGGGGTATAACATATTTTTCAAGGGCAAAAACTCCAAATTATCGTGTATTGTTTGTTCAATACAAAGAATAAAAACGTTTTCTAATGGAAGGACCAAAGTAGCCCCGGTTGACGGTATGCTATAGGTGCGTTATGGAGAGTCTGTTCTCCCCTGTAGCACAGTTAGATGATGCTTTTGATGTTTAAGAAAGAGAAAGACAATAATCTTCAAAGTTCAGTTTAAAAAAAAATTAAATTTCTGTATCGTCTTATTTCACAATCATTAGATGAGGATGGGGGCTTCTTCAACCACCTTAATCCTTTATGTACTGAATTATGAATTCATAAAAATTTTATCTTCTAAAGCATTTTTCGTGAATTGTTTAAACTACGTTGGAAGATTTACATAATCATTTAATAAATTTTAGAAAGATTTTAGAAGGATTGAAGGATTTAGAAAGATTAATTGAATTTGAATTTATAGAGTATTTTGTAGAATTAGGAAACGTACAAATATAATGTTCTTACAATAGAAATATTTCCGAATTTGAAAATAACCCCCCCCCCCCCCCCCCCAACGCCAAGAAAGTTGAAAAGATGCAAAGGCAAAAGAAATCCTCCTTTTAAAAATATTTTTGTCTTGTCTAACCCATAATGCTTTTGGAGCAAGATAAAATAATGCATCTATAACTCATTCTAAACTGTATTACTACTAATCGTTATATTAAATGAATTTTAGAACAGGTTATTTTAATGGTACTTATAAGTACCGTAAGTAGATAAAGGGTTAAGGTAACAGTGGAAGATAAAAGTAAATTTGTGTGCAATAAATTATGCAAATAAAAAATTATGATCATTATTTATTGAACAGCCGTCGTATAATAGGGCAATGGAGTTCGTATCCTTTTCAGTAATGTGGAAGAACAGACCATATAAAAATTTATATTGCTTTAAAACACAAGTTCATATTCACAACTATTTCCTTTGATTCAATGTTCGTTTAACACTTTCAGAGGCAAAGCAATTTCAGTGCTAAAGTGTTGAAATTAATAATTGACACCAGAATTTGAAAACAAATTTATTTGTAAATAAGAAAAAGCTATTTTTCGCTAATATAATAAACCGAAAATTTTTTTACCAAAATTCTGGTGCCATTGTAGCATTTGGGAATTAAAATTAAGTGGTTTCATAGAAATACCACCGCCCCTCAAGGGGTTAAAGAAACCGACCAGCGAAGTGGGTGAAGACTGCTTCTCTTTGCATACAAAAACTAGGTTAGGTTAAATGAAAGAATTTAAAAAATATATCGCAATTAGACAGTTAATCAATTTATTGGCTCAGTGCTCTACAAAAGAATGGTTCAGTGACTTCACAGCGAATTCTTGCAATCATAATGCAACAAGCAATCATTCAATTAAATTCACCAGGGCAATGTGTCAAAAAGTTAATCATGATACTACGATAGGAAGTTGAAATGTGGTTTTTCTAGACAGCATTTATTGGAATAATTAGTTACGAAAAAGATTTCTTGGAAAGAACAAGCGGTTCAAATAAGACCATACCCATTATTAAAAATAAAGAAATTATTTATGTAATATATACCGACAATAGCTTTTAACTCATCTTAAAATCTAGCCTTTCCAATAAGGGAAGTAAGTTTTAACAATCTAATATATAAAAATGAAAATTTGTCTGTCTTAATAAATACGGCCGAGGCAACTAAAGTAATCCGGAATCGAAATAATTTATAGTTAATTTTTAATTAATAAAAAACCACCCACTTAACAGCAATTTCCTATCAAATTTAAGCATTTTTCGTTATAGCTGTTGTCAACAATTAAACATCCACATTAAAATTCTTACCACAACAATTACTTTTCTATTGCAAGATTTCCACGTGAAAAATGGAAATGAAATAAATAGTTTGACAAATTTTAAAGAAAAGTTAATATTACGTCATAACTTTTCTATTGCAAGATTTCCACGTGAAAAGGGAAAATGAAATAAATAGTTTGACGAATTTTAATAAAAAGTTAATATTACGGTATGTAATGGACGTTAACAGGTGAATACATAACGCCATATGAGTTTGAAAAAACGTATTGAAACATGCTAAAATCCCGATTATGGAAATATTGGCATATTTCAACATTTTGAGGTTATCTGAATTTCTTTTCGGCCTTTTTAAATCTATTCCATATATATATATATATATATATATAAGTATATACGTGTGTGTATGAGTATATATTAGAATTTCCACAAAGTTTTAGGTCCCTAGAGCTCATTTTTAGGGAAGAAGTGAGATAAAGATGGCTTTAATGCTTTTTTGTTGTTGTTTGTTTTATACTGTATGCTTAATTTTGAAATTGATTTTTCAAAACAAACTTTCTTAACCCTTAAATGCCTGAGTTTTCAAAAATCATTTAAAAAATGTTTTACGGCTTTCTTTTTTTAAATAAATCATGGGAAAAATACTTTAAAAAATCATATTTTTTTTTAAGGTATGGTTTACGGCTAAAAAACTGTTTGTTACTAATCTGCAATACTGGTGTTTAATTGAAAAAGTAATTTTCCTTGATAAAATTCTATAATATAAACACACAAGAAACTTAAAACCTATGATAGGAAATAAATTTTACTTGCTCACTGCAGAACAAAATAGGGTATTTCGCAAGCTTTCAAACAAAACAAAAAGAACATGTATCAACAAATGAAAAAATAAATCTATCTTTATTCTTAAACTACACAAGCGTTGCCATTTAAATGTTGAAAATCGATTTAATAATATTTTGAGAATGTATTTTATTGGCAACATTAGGCATTATAGTTTCAATATTATTCTAATAGTATTTATAAGCCTAAATTGGGTATGTTGCCGAAAGGCAGCACCCGGCATTTAAGGGTTAAAATTCCGGGCAATGCCGGAAACTTTAGCTATTAGAATATAAATGCATTATAATAATTAAAAGAAATAATAAAATGACTTTTTCCTTCAAATGTAAGAAAAGACAATATATAACCTAGAAATTCCAGATATATAATGTAGAATAAACTCTTTCGAATTATCCACGATTCCAAAAAGCCTTTAGAAACTTCAGAAACCAATGTATTTTCGATATTAAAAGAAGCATTAGTAAAAAGAAAGTTTCTTTTTCAGCAAATGATTTTCGAAAAGGTTTCCGAATAGTTTTTATAGTGTATTAAAACGTTTTCTTAACCCGGAATATTACGTTTTTTCGGAAGATAACAATTCTCAAAAAAACATATTTTACAGACAAACATGATAAATTAACGGCATTAAGGGTTCTCAGGACTCTTAAAGCATCAAAATTTTTGAAATTTTATTCTTTTACGAGTTAAATTCCTATCTTTAAATAAATAAAACATTAAAGTGATATAAATAAAATACAAATTTACAGGCAGTTGAACATTGTGCTTAAAAACACTGAAATTATCAGAATCAAAAAGGCTCGTATAAGTAGAGAAATCTTCGGCAATTTCTTCGATTATTAACTCCTAACATGAGACTAATACAAATTTATCGCTTTCAATTAATTTCAAAACTTTATTTGAATACATTATTGATGGTTTTCATATAAATATGCCCTTTGGTGTTGTTATTGGACAATCTAAAAAACGGATTAAATAGAAATTATCTATTCGAGTTTTCAATTAAAACTAATCGGATGTGCCAATCCCAAAACTTTCCTCTATCTCATACATGTTAATACTTCAACATTTGCGATGACAGTGCCAAAATTAAGGGGTCTCAGGTCTCTTAAAGCTTCAAAATTTTTGAAATTTTATTTTTTTTTTACATGTTAAACTCCTATCTTTTCTGAACATTTTGATGTAATTGTTTCCTTGAAATTCCCATTAGAACAGAAGTTTTGGCTTTTAGAATTATACCTGCTCAATAGTTGAAGCGGCGTTTCCGATACTTTGAAGTCATTTTTCTCCAAATCAAGTTTTTGGGCATAACACGCACGATATCTCAAAAACCTCTGAATATTTTTTCATGAAATTTTCAAAACATATATTTCATCTTAGACTGTATAAACTGAACCTAAAATTTCATTTTTATTGTTAAAAATAAAATTTTTTTTAGGTGATTATATTGTTGAAATTTTCAAAATTTTGTATTAGCTAAATACAACTATGTATTAAAAATGTAAAAATGCTTTAAATACACATTTATTTAGGTTCAGGGTAATTATTGCTGTCTGAAGTATAATTAGGCACAAAAAATGTCATTCTAGTTGCAAAATTAATTTTGTAATGCTGTTATACAAATTTTTTACTCGACAAATGTCTGACGGTTTGGTGAGTACTATAAATGCCTATTCTGCATCTTGCAATTTTTTAAACATATGAAATGAAAGAACATACTTATATCTTTTATCTCAATAAAAATTGTGTTTTTAAATCATATACATTTTAAGGTATTAAATGTTAAAAATGGTCTTTTTTTCCAATTTTAAGTGTCCTGAGACCCCTTAACATTAACATTAAAATTAATATTATTTTGTTACACTTGCACGTATAAATTCAGTTACGCAGTTGAAAATCTTTGATTAGGAACTGATAATATCCTAAAAACCGATATTTCGAAATTCGTACAAAGCATAAATAAAAAGTAAAATTGCTTTTAGGTGCATATGTATAACATAAAATTATTTAAAATACATTTAAAAATATATTAAAAATCAAATTAAAATTCCAAAACATTTTCAGCCAAATTCACACGGCCATCGTCAGTGTTTATTTAAATGTTGTTATTTTTATTTTTATTTCTCTTTGCACTTATTCGTCTAGGAGAGACCATTGTAATTAAAGGGTTGTACGGAAGATAAGTTGAGAGGAAAAGGTATTCAAATTTTTAATAAAATAAATTTTCGTCTACTATGTAGCAATTCCATCCTAACTCATTGGATATCATATGACAATGTAGCATTACATACTATATCTTTATTGGAAATTATTTCAAGGGTTTCTCTTATAATTGCTTCTTGGTCATTATTTTTACAAATGATAATTTTGGATTTATTGCAATCTACATTTATAGGTTAAATTTGAGCTAATCTTGTTAACGCAGAGTCTATTTAATTTGAGATCTGCTTTATTAGCTAATTTTGCTAACGCAGTGTGGAGATCACAGTATGTCGCAGAGTCACAACGTGTTATATCGAGGTTAACGAAAAAAGACTGTTGCACTTACGTTTCGAGATTAGTTGCTTTTCGGACCGCTAGAGTCACGTGATGCTCTTTCCTTGAATTTGCATTCGTTCTTTTCCTGCACGCTTACGTCAGGAAAAAAGCACCACGTGACTCCAGCGGTTCGAAAAAAGACGAAACGTATAAGGAAAGGGCAGCTGACGTCACTGTTGGTTGAATTACTGTTGGTCAGCACGAAAAACCTGTTCATCCATTATGACTCCTACTATACACATGAACTCCAGGAATTTGATTGGCTTTTAACAGATTGATTTAACAGATCTGTGATATGATTGGCCTGCGTCGCCAAGTTGATTCCTGCAATGATCGCTATGATAAAAATGTAGTGGTAGATTGGTTGACGGAAGTATTTGTTTGTAAACATGCCCTTTCCTTATAACGCAGTGTGGCAGCCTGTCTTTTTCCTTAGCCTCGGTGTCCTCGGTGTTATGTGTGACATCACAACCCACCCCCTCCCCTTATTACACTGCGTGTACCCCTTTCTCTCCCCGCTCTTAAAGTGTGACGCAGCGACTCCTTCCCGACGAGTATCCTTAATAGAATTTTTAGTCTTTTGTCACATGAATTTTGAAACAGAAAATTTTCACTAAATAAATTGCAGAAATTTTGTGATTAAATAAGGCAAAATTTTCTATTCAAAATTGCCGGTAGGCATAAGCAAGGATTCTGAGCGCTCTGTATGTCATGCATGCGGCACACTCGTTGTGAAAGGTATAAATGACCCCTTTAAGACCAAAAACCTGCAAAATAAAATCTGTCGCTTTTAGGTGCGTTCGTAATTATATAAATACGTAGCACCTATAGTCGTCGTTCAGTTCCATCTGTCCGTCCGTCCGTCCGTCCGTTTGTCTGTCCGCATGTAACAGAGCAAAAACTACCCTACCGAATGGTCTGAAATTTTAAATATATGATTGTTGTAAAATTTTGTCGAGCCATTTCAAATTTTATGAAAATAGGATGTAATAGTTTAATGACAGGGACAGTCAAAAGTTTTTCTTTACATCACGGCCAATGGGAAAAAATTATTGCAAGTGCACTTTAATGATGTTACAGCCTTCCGAATGGTCTGAAATTTTAAATATATAATTGTTGCAAAATTTTGTCGAGCCATTTCAAATTTTATGAAAATCGGATGTACAGTTTAATGACAAGGACAGTCAAAAGTGTTCCGTTACATTATGGGGAATGGGGGGGAAAATATTGCAAGTGCATTTTAATGATGTTACAGATTATGCACTTATGAAGTGCAAAAAATATACATTCAGTCCAATATGGGGTGCAAAAAATAATTATAAAACTAGTTATAGTACGAACGCACCTCATTCGCCACGTTTGACGAGCAATTTCCAACTTGTTTTCTTTTCGCGTGCTCAATTGTTTAGGGGCAAAATTCTTTTAAAAAGGAGCTCTCCTTCAATTTACAGTACGCTAATAAACAAGAGTTTCTGCTCTTAAAAAGTGGTGGATTCGAACCGAATCTCACGCATCGGCCTAATATTTAACAGTTTTAAATGGTTTACTTTGAATCTTAAATAACACTTCGTAAATGCCTGTTAAGTTTCATTAGAAAGCTCCCCCCCCCCCTCCACGGAGGGAACTTCCCCTTCGGGACTATATCACATGTGAAAATAATCGGTCGCGATAAAAAAAAAAAAAAAAAAACACCTTCAATATCCTCAGCAGTGCATTGTAAATTATTTTATTAAAAATTCCTTTTTTTAAGCTATTTAAAATCGAATTTCTTTTTACCTCTATTTTTTGCATCAGTTGGTTTCCTTCGTGCGCAGTTTTACCGTTCACCTTGCTGATTTTGGCCATTATCTTGTGGGCTTCGTCGTATCGCTTTTCGGAAATCAGCCAGCTTGGAGACTCCGGAAGTAATCTGGAAATAGGATGCTATGAGTAAATAACCTGGAGAAGGAGCATCGGTTTAACTCTTTAACTATTAAAATAACTTGTTATAAAGTTCATGTAATACATCGATTAGTCGTAATACAGTTTAGAATGAGTTATAGATACATTACTTTATCTTGTCCCAAAAGCATTATGGGTTACACAAAACAAAAATATTTTTTAAAGGATTGATATTTTTTTTCTAAATTCTACAAAATACTAAGAAAAATATTTAAAATAAAATATTTCAAAGGGGTTATAAATATTGCACAAAATCCGTATAAATTCAAATTTAATGAATCCTTCTAAATCCTTCAATCCTTCTACAGTTTATTAAATGATTATGTAAATCTTCTAATGTAGTTTAAACAATTAACAAAAAATGCTTTAGAAGATAAAATTTTTATGAATTCATAATGAAGTACATAAAATGTTAAGGTATCTGGGATACCTTCGGAATACAATTTTTGAGTATATTTGTAAATTTTCAGTTTAAAATTACTAATTACACTAGTTCACAAATTTGAATTTTTGCTCTGCCACAAAAACGAAATTAGTTGTCCCTTATTCAGTTTTTTGTGCTAATTCCGAATCTTGTTTTAAATTTTCTCCAGCAGGTATAGTTTTTGAGATACTTGCATACTTGGATTTATGCAAATTTTGGAATTTTTGTACAATTATACGCAAATCTGAGGCATAAAGCATTATCAGACTGGGGTTTTTTCTTGTTTTATGTTATAATTACTGTCTAGTTTACTTTACAAAAATGTTGTCTCTGAGATTATAGTGACATGTGACCGTGAAATAGTGTGCCTAATTCGCATATTTTTCATGTTTTTCCAATAACGTTTCTTGACGTCCAAATATTTCTGCCACATGAGTAAGATAATTAACACTAAAAAGACCGTGATGGGTCATTTTGACCCCTACCATATGAATATATTTCGGTTCCAACCAGAAATTTCTTTGTAAAATAAGTTTAAAAGACAAAAAGAAGAATAATGTTAAATAAATATGTGAAACAGATTTAAATAAAAAATTTCGGCATAAAATATTTTTATAAAACTTGAGTAAAATTTCGGTCGTTTCAGTGTTAAGTTTCTAAATCAATCTTTTGTGCTGATTTCAAATCTGTTATCTGTTTTCTTCTATCACTTCTAGTTTTGAAAAAAGTGAAACTTTATTTTTTGGTCAAAAAAGCCAGAAAACGCTTTTTATTCTGCTTTGCCATGTATTTCAACAAGTTAGGATAAATTCTACTACTTTTTTCAATTGTTTTTCGATTATACCCATTTTTGATTATGTCCGTGGTAAGAATCAGACACTGTTCACCATTTTGACAATGAGGTACACACCCCTAAGAAGCATTTTATATCAAACTTGTGTCAATATCATACAAAAGTAGAAATTCATTAAAATCAAAAACTAGACGTGATACATAAGGAAACTGATTACAGATTTGAAGTTAGCATAAAAATCTAGTCTAGAAAAACATTACGTCATTTCTGTGGCAACTACTTTAAAGTTGAAAATAACGTAAACATTACAACATTGAAAAATATGAAAATTAAGTTTAACAGTAAAACAACCGCGAGGGGTCAAACGACCCTTTTTAAATTTTTTTTTTTTTCTTTTTGGAATTTTTTAAACTAAAACATTACGAAATTTCTTCATATTTCACGACTTTTATTAAAATATATGATCATATTATTCCTTAAAATGCCTCATCTCCGAACTACTTTTTTTGCCTAGAAAAAATATTTTAGGCTTAACTACCGCAAGGGGTCATTTGACCTCTGAATAAATTTATGTTAAATCATAAAAGTATAAATCTTTTATTTTGTAAGAATATTAGTAACTTGCGTATTTTTGCTATTACATCGTTTATTCTACTGCATTATATTATATTTGTCAACTCTTTCAGGGGCAAAGCATTTTCAATGCTAAAATGTTGAAGTAAATAATTGGCACCAGAACTGACCAACAAATTTATTTGTAAATATGAGAAAGGCGATATTTCACATACATATTAGATGGAAAATATTTTACCAAAATTCTGGTGCCAATGTGGCGTTTGGGAATTAAAATTAAGTGGTTTCCTAACCATACCACGGCCCTTGAAAGGGTTAATGTGTGATGGTGCAATTAGAATTTGACTTTACTCCGAGTGAGATTCTAGTTTGAACATTTCAGATTATATCGAGAACGAAATAATCTTTAAAATATGTGGTGAACATAAAACAAATTTGCACAATATTTGTTTATTAAATTTTAGAATTTCTTGAAATAATTAATTGTTTTCTTAATTTTTTTGCGTAATTATAATTTTTCTTTTTACTTTAATAAATAAACAATTTGTAATAATTATTTGAAAAAAAAATGCTTTATTCATACACCAAAGTGTATCAACTGATATATTTTTCGCAAAACATCGTAAAATAGATAATTTTTTATATAGGGGTCATTTGACTCCTTGTGACGATGTCACATAGGCTTGATTTCAAAAGTCTAGATTACATAATTAGTCAAGTTAATGATTCTCAATATTCAAGCGATTGAAACTAAACTCGCGTGTCAGTCTCATTAAATCATAGAATTCCTTGGACGTGTGAGAAGTCTAATCTATTAATCAGAGTTTACATCCAGATATAAAGTTCACCCACATCTTAGAAATAAACTAAATAACCCCTTTCTCACTTGATATTGCCATGAGTGTAATTAAGATTAGAGAAATCATGAGGCCTAATCAAAAAGATGTAAACAACCAGAGGTCGTTAAAATAGGACCCCTTTTTAGATAAGCCATTATTATATATTACACGGGACAACAAGGCAAAACAATTTCATTATATTATTATTAGCAATAAGATGGCGACCTTAGTAAGTTATCAATTAAGAATACAGAATTAAACAAAGATGTTGCCTTACATCATTCAGCTCCAAGGTAAGTTCATTTATGAGTCTCCATCTCTCTCTAAAGTAAATCACTGTATCTATCTATTTGTTGTTTTATTGTATTAATAAATGGTTTGTTATAATATCTCGACCTTATATATTACCACACAGCAGAGCCCTATAACACCCTTTCGGTAGGAAGAGGTATAAAAAAAATATCGGTACGTTTAGTGTTAATAACTGGCAGATAAAAATTAAGAATATGCAGATTGCGACATTTAGTAGAAGCAAATAGTCCAGTAGTCACTATCTGGAAATGCAATTTGACATTTATTGCACCTAAAATTTGCATAAAATGGCACAGAAAAGCATAAGGGGGCACGGGGCCTTTGAGTTTGTCGAAACGATCCAAAGCATCGCCTTTTTTGAAGTACCAAAACACAAATAATATGCAATTAAGATCTTTATTTTTAACCGACTGCCAAGAAGGGTTATGTGATTCACGCGTATTTGGGTATGTGGATTTCTTTCTACACTCGAAACATCCCAACGGCTGGATGAATTTTAATGAATGAGGTCTCTATCGATTCCTCTTAACCGTCCGATGGTTACAGACTAGATTTTGTTTCTATAAATTCAAAATCGCGGCCCTTAAAATACAAAATGGCGGTAGAGACGAAAAAAGTTTTACGTTCGCTATTGAATATCATATCATTGGATAGATCTTTCAAAATGAAGACGATGTTTTATTGACTATTTTGCTATCAGAAGCTCCGTTTAAATATTGCACAACCTGGAAGTTGTGTAGGTAGGATCTCTAACCTTCATAGACATCTACAGGCCTCATCAAAACAGTGTTTATAGATACGAACTAACAATTAAACACAACTTAAAAATCATCAATACAAGTAAATAAAATAAATAGATAAGTAATATAAAAAATAGTTTCACATTGATGATAAATAATTAATTAGTTCGCTTTTTACGCAGTCGGGTTTTTTCGATTTTTTAAATTTAATTCAAAAGTACCAAAACACAAATAATATGCAATTAAGATCTTTTTTTTCCTTTCTGCCTAAAGTATATATTCTTAGCCAGGGCTCGAAATGTACCGGAACAAACCGGAACGATGTTCGTGAAGTTGTGACAAATACTGTTCCGGTTCTTGAAAATATGGGAAATATTGTTCCGGTTCGTGGAATTATTAAAAATATTATTACATTTTCATACATATAGCTTACCATGCTTTCTGTAACTTTTTTAAAAATTATTTAGAACCTTGAATGCATTTTTTTTAAATTGGTTTTCCTACGGTTAAATATAAATTTTCTATACAGTAAAGTCCCGATTATCCGAGTTAATGTGGACCAAGCTCACCTCGGATAAGCCAAAAACTCGTATAAACCGAAATAACACAAATCGTCATCCACTAAGGAGATGAAATATAAATTTTCACTTAATTCATTAATTTTTATGTCGCTAGAAACATTTCTTTGATATACATTTCGGTTACTTTCATAAGAAAAACGGGGAATGAAATTGTTTATTTGAAAAAGCCCTTGAAAGCCCTTGGCGATAGATTTTTGGTCAACGGGATAACTAAGTAGTACCAAAAAATCTCATTTTTTCCTAATTCATATTGTATTCTTTTATTTTCAGAAATGGAAAAGGAAATATTTTTTACAGACTTTGAAGAACTAAACAGGGTAAGAACGCTGCTGAATTTGTAACATGGTTAATTCACTTACTTCCAGTAAAGTATCAACCCGGCAGCAAATGATGTTGTTACGATGCTGAGTCGCACCCAGTCTCTGGTCAGATAAGCAACCAAGGGCAGCAGACACAAGCCGATAGTCCACGATGTCGTAGCCAGGCCATTCATGCGAGCTCGAATTTCGGGATTTACTAACTCCAAAACTGTAAAGAAGAGATTTTTATGAATGCCTTTTGACAGACTCAAGACTGTAGTAATTTTATAAATCAGAGTAGCGAAATATGCACAAGGCGTGGCCTGATATTAGGGTAACTGTAGGGTAGATGGCCATAGTTTTTAAAGATTGAAATAAAAATTATTAGAATGCTAGTAGAAGAAATATTTATGCACATCTAAAATTTTTATACATATAATCATGATATTTTATGCAAAAAATAATTAAATATTGAAAACAAACAGGTTTAAACAAAATTGAAATTAAAATGGCAGATGGCAATCTCTCCTTCAAGCCGAGGAGAGATGGTCATCCAATACAAGACAGAAAAGGGGAAGTTAAATTTCAAAACAAATTACACATTTCATATAGTTAATCATGAAAAACATATAGCAGTTTGTAAAGATGAAGTTATATGATGTAAAATGAGTGAATAAAACTCAAATAAACAAAATTGGAAGTGTAATTTCAATACTTCACTTTTCGTAAAATCTTACCACATGTTTGGCAAAGGTCTTGATAATTTGTACACGTTCCATGCAATCACTTCAGGTACCTTATGCATTGCATCCAGACATCCTTTTTGGATGTGATATTATATTGTTTTGCACAACCAACACAGTGATCCTAATCCAATTCTATTTATCCGGATTCTGTAGAATCGGATAGTTTTAAATGTATTTCGTTTTATTCGCTACTGGAAATGCCATGTTTTTTTTTTCTCGCGTTAATTTTAGGTTTATTACATCAATTTAATTTATTTATCAACTTTATCAGTTTCTGTTATGAAAGTTTCCGACGTTTTTCAGTATTTTCTGAAACAGATAAATCGTTAGGTCTTATATTATCATTATTATTAAAATATTTATATTAGTTAAAATTTAAACAATTATATCAATTAATATATTTATAAACATAAACGTTATATATTTATTTTAAATTTAATTATATTTAGCTAAAATTATCACTCCGTATAATTTTGAAATATTGATTAAAGCTGGCCATATCTCCTCGATTTCATGTGACCATCTCTCCTGAAATTCAAGACTGATGGTCGCCGAATTTAAAGCATCAAAAGCCATTGTATGCTTTTGTTTTAGGTTTAGAAGTAAAGATTAGATTATATATGTGCTTTAAAAGTCCATATAGTAAAACATATATATAACGTACGTACTGCAAAACATTCAGATACCTAAATCAAAAAAAAAAAAAATATTCAACTACTGAATTAATAAACATTAAAATTACACTTACTTTTTATAATCGAAAAACACAACTGCACGTCGCAATAAATAAACTCGTTGAACTATTTCATACAAATAAAATTTATATTGCAATCTATGATTAAGTTTTGGAAATAGTTAGGCTGGCCATCTCTCCTCTATGGCCATCTATCCTAGAATTACCCTATGGATTGTAGAAAATGAGCATATATTCATAAATCATTTGTTCAAAGCAAATATTTTTATAAAATTTTTGCAATTGTGATGCACATGTACATAATTTCTGGGAAATACTGAAGCTTTTACTGAAACATGCAGAACAAAGTTTTTAAAAACTCATGAAAGATTTTTAAAAAGTGCTTTCAATAATGTTTCAAAAACGTAACGTCACACAGTGGTCCCAAATCACGATCAAGTGGCCAAAAATCCTTTCTGGCTTTCCTAGTGGTTGTATATGATTTATTTTTAATTTTATAGCATTATAAATGATATTACAGTGTGAATTTATACTAAATGTAATTGGGGTTCCGGGGGAGGAGATTGGGGGGGGGGGGGGGAGCGCAATAGAGGGGACAAGTTTTTATTAAATTTAAATTTTATTTTTTTACAGGAATGAGAATTTTTCCACTTTTGATTACGGTGAATATTTTCATTTTTTTAAGACAAATCATCTAATTTAGTCTCCCCTGAAATTTTTAACCCCCCCCCCTCTCCCCCTCCCTAACTGAAAATATACAGGTTAAAATCTTATTTTTTTTCCTTTTTAATGTTATTGAAAAGTAACAATAAAGTGTAAAAGCAACCAATAACATGCATAAATAATATGATATGATGTTATATGAATATGATATGATATGATATGGAATATTATATGATATGATATGAATAGGATATGATACGATATGATATGAATAAATATGATTGCCAATAATAAGAAACCTGAATGTAAATTTGATTCGAAAAAATACAAACTTTATACTATTCAATATATTCCAAGTTTTTTTGAGAAATTAAAATATAGCCTTAAACGTTTCAGTATCTGCTTAGTAGCAAAACCACCTCCGAAATTGAAGAATATCATTTGCGCTAAAATTGACCCAATTAGTTTTGAGAATTACTCTGGGGTGTATGAAATACCATTTATTAGGGCAGACGAATCAAAGAATTACTATTTTGGTGTGACTAGCAGGAAATTTAAGTGTAGAAAAAAGGAGCCTATAACTGATACTAAATAGAATAGAAAAACCACAGCCCTAGCAAGATTTTATCAAGAAGAAACCATCCAAGTAAATTTCAATATAAGAAAAATAACTTTCCCGTCCAGTGTATACTATCCATCCATTATAAGAGAGACCATACACTGTAAAACAAATCCGACCAGTTTTCCTGTAGGAATCGGAAAAATAGTTGCCCTTATCGTACTGGAAAAATTTCCGACTCAGCTCGGAATAAAATCCGTAAAATACCGTTTTATTGACTATTTCCTTTTTTTTACGGATTTTATTCCGAGCTGGGTCGAAAAATTTTCCGGTATGATAAGGGCAACTATTTTTCCGATTCCTACAGGAAAACTGGTCGGATTTGTTTTACAGTGTAGAGATTGTAACGCGCAAAAACTCAATATGTAACGATGCAGCAGCATTTCACTTACCAAAAATATGGCTCGAGCTACTCAGTGAGTATGAAAATAAAATAAAATAAAATAAACATCCATATAAAATAAAAATGTAACGTGCATAATATGAAAGAATACGTGGAAAACTGAATAATGGCGTGTCATAGACCGTGCCAATTTTGAATAGCTTTATTTATTTGTTTTTGAAAATGATTCGGGGTAAGTCCAAACATATGAACAGTCGAAATAAACGTATTTTTACTAGTTTTAAAGTTTTATTTTACACCTTTTAGCATTTGAAATTAATACATAAATAATCAATCAGCTAAATTTTGCCCCCTCACCCCACACACACACATGTGAAATCTCACATTTTTCCATTTGCCCCTATAGCAAGGAAAATCTAAAAATATTATTACTACTTCTTAAGTTTTCCACATCTCTTTACTATGAATTAATAATAAAATCATTCAATTCATTAATTAGATTACTTCCAAAATTTTCGAAAAAAAGCAAGGGAACAATTGTAATAAATAAGAAAAGTGCCCAGCTAAACTGATGGCATTGAGCTCACAGGCTATTCAAACTAATTGTATATTATACTCTTATTTCAAAGAATAATGCCCCTCAAAAAAATATGTGAAGGGGAAACGGGAGCCCCCGTTTCCCAATTTAAACTTAACCAGTGAACCTCCAAATCTAATCAGGGAAGTTCCTTAACATTATAAACTGATATACAAAATTTGGAGCAATTCGAATAATCTTGCAAAAAAAACCCATTTATCTAAATTAAGGGTGTGGACTAGCCCCCCTTTATCCTTAACCAATGAATTCCCAAAACGAATCAGGGAAGTTCCTTAACATAATAAACCGGTATACCAAATTTGGAGCAAATCGAATAATTATGCATGAAAAATCCGTTTATCTAAATTAAGGGGAGTGGACTAGCCCCTTTGCCCCTTTATCCTAAACCATTAAACCCCCAAAACTAATCATGGAAGTTCCTTAACATAATAAACCGGTATACCAAATTCGGAGCAAATCGAATAATTCTGCATGAAAAACCCATTTATCTAAATTAAGAGGGGTGGGCTAACCCCCCTTTTCCCCCTTTATCTTTAATCAATGAACCCCCAAAACTAATCAGGGAAGTTCCTTAACATAATAAACCGGTATACCAAATTCGGAGCAAATCGAATAATTCTGCATGAAAAACCCATTTATCTGAATTAAGGGGGGTGGACTAGCCCCCCTTTTCCCCCTTTATCCTTAACCAATGAAACCCCAAAACTAATCAGGGAAGTTCCTTAACATAATAAACCGTAATACCAAATTTGGAGCAAATCGAATAATTCTGCACGAAAAACCCATTTATCTAAATTAAGAGGGGTGGGCTAACCCCTTCCCCCCCCCCCTTTATCCTTAACCAATGAACCCCCAAAACTAATCAGGGAAGTTCCTTAACATAATATACCGGTATACCAAATTCGGTGCAAATCGAATAATTCTGCATGAAAAACCCATTTATCTGAATTAAGGGGGAGGGGAGGGTACTAACTCCCTTTATCCTTAACCAATGAACTCCCAAAATTAATCAGGGAAGCTCCTTAACATAATAAACCGGTATACCAAATTCGGAGTTAATCGATAATTCTGCATGAAAAACCCATTTATCTGAATTAAGAGGGATGGACTAACCCCCTTTTCCACCTTTATCCTCAACCAATGAACCCCTAAAACTAAGCAGGGAAGTTCCTTAACATAATAAACCGGTATACCAAATTCGGAGCAAATCGAATCATTCTGAATGAAAAACCCATTTATCTGAATTAAGGGGGGTGGGCTAACCCCCCTTTTCCCCCTTGATCCTTAACCAACGAACTCCCAAAACTAATCAGGGAAGCGCCTTATCACAATGAACCCAGAAAAAAATTTTGAAGCAAATCGGATGTTTCTATCGAGAGTTATCGCGTTACGTACATACGTACGTACGTACGCACATACATACATACATACATACATACATACATACATACATACATACAGAACCGGCGGGCACATTAGCTCTCAGGCTCTGATAGCCTGTGAGCTAAAAACAAATAACAAAATACATATAAATTAAAAAAAAATATTCCCAACTCTTAAGCATCCCCCCTCTCCCCCCCTCCCCCGCGAATTAAAAAAATGAAATTGATAGTGTTATGTTAATTAGAATGTTGCATTATATAGACACTGACAATTTTGGGTCAGTGCGAAAATTAGATTGATTTTAACCCCTTGAGGGGCAAGCAATTATGTTTGGGAAATGCTGAATTCCCACCGGAATCTTTGAAAAATTCTGTTTCAAAATAAGTAAAAGCAATTTTACTGCTTTTTTCCACCAAAGTTAGAAAAATAAAATTTAATAAAATTTTTCTGGTGTAAAACTTCATTAATCGTAGGTGGTATATAACATATACCGGTGCCCCTCAAGGGGTTAAACCAGATTACTGATTTTGGACTAATACTGGCAATATCCAATGTTCAACTTCAAACTACTGGTTCTCTCAAAGTCGCAAAAAGTCGCAATAAATCTCTTGAGATATAATTTTAGAAGGTTCATTCTACATTTTGTACTATAAAAGTCCGAGGAACTCGGAAGGACTTTTTTTATATATCCCTTTTTATGTACAAAAATTCCTTAAAACTATGTATTTTTTAAAAAATTCCTTTTTTTTTTATTTTTGAAATTTTTGCAATCGAAAAATCAGATTACATATGTAATTTAATGTTGTTTCAGAGAAATGCAAAGAAAAAAATGACAAACTATCTGAAAAGTTCTTAGTTATGGTGTGAATGCAGCGAATTTGCATGAAATTCATGCAACAGCAAAAAACGCTCAAAACTCCTAACTTCACATAACCAGTGCGAATTCATGTGAGCTTATAAAACCAAAATATTAAAGAATATAAGTCTTCAGATATTTCTAAATACTGTGGAATTTATTTCATTTCAAAATATGAAACTTCGATTTTCTGATTTTTGGCCACATAATCGCAACTTGGGACCACTGTGCGTCAGTCCTTATGGATTAACTAGCTGTTACCCGTGACTGCGTTCACGTAACATTTAAAGAAGAAGAAATTCACCAATTAAGCAAAAAATTTTGATAATTAAAAGCATATATAATTAACCATTTATCACATTTTATAGTAGAAACGCTTCTGATGATCCCAATTTGCTTATTTTTATTTATATATATATAGGATCATTTAAATTTTTTTCGTGAACATGAAATTTCACACAACTTTTCTATGATTAAATGAAGAATAAATTTACATCTCTGTTATTCTATTTTATTATTTATATTTATTCTATTTTATATTTATTCCGCTCAAGGACATTGATTTAATTTATGTTTTCGAGACAACGAATATTATTTAAAGAAATATATTAGTAAATATTTTTAAAGGAAAGTGGTTATTAACAGGTCACTTCAGACGTGACTTTGATAAGATTAGAATAATCGAAAAATCAACATGCAACATTATGTTTATATTCCAAAAAATCACATCTTGGAAGAAAAAAAAAGATGAATGGTATTAAAAAGTAATAATCAAACGTGGTGAAGCATCAAAGTTCAAAAATAAATAATAAGAGTACGAGAAATATCTTTAACTTTCAAATATTTATTACACTTTAATTTCACGGTACCACACTTTTATTAAATGTAGATCTACCAATAATATCAAAATATTTATCATGCTCTGAAGACTCTTGAGCCTAAATACTTATTATTTAAGCAATAGAGTTGCTTATATAGAGTTGCTTATTGCTTTCGCGGAATAAATCTATTTATGGAAAAGCACCCCACTTATGAATTAATATTTTCATATCTAACGTTGTGCTGTAATTTTGGCTTTTGAAAGCTTTGAAATTTGCAGGAATATGCTCCAATGGGGGACAGAGATTGTGTTTCAGCGAGATTTTTAACTATAGATTTTGATATTTTAAAATCGAAAGAAAATTTCCCTTCTTCCTTTGCCCTTTTCGATAATCACGATGCCTTTAAAAATTAGAGGGATCTGAGGCAAAAGACAAATTCATTGCTTTATTAATGGTTTTGGTTCTTTTTTACACATAAATGATGTCACATGTAATATCCTAATCTCAAATTAAAATTACTTGCTAAACTTTTTTAAGTCGACTTTGATGTGCCATTTATTAAATTTTATTGAAACCAATGTTCCTGGAGATTGTACGGTAAACTTATGTGTTAAACTTATGTGTTAAAATGGAAAAATGTTAAACAGTGTTAAACTTATGTATTTGCTATTGTTAAGTTCTTAGCAAATTACGCCATTTTGTATAACTGCTATAAAATGCTAACATTTTCTGAAAGAAAAGCAACTAATGATTTAAATATAACGACGCTTTCACTAGGTTAGTTTATCTTACGGAATGATACTTGTCGAAATAAAAAATATATATATATTCTTTCACTTCATGAATCATTTAAAACTATGCATTTCAATTTGTTTAAAACATAGAATCGATTAATGAAATCCAATATTATTGTACATTTAGAAAAACATTGAAACATTATTTTTTATTAAATATACTAAATTTCAAGTAATAAAATATATTTAAAATGTAAGCTAAAATTTCATTTTGAAATAATACGACTTTTGGTGCAAAATTTTATTTCTAAAAGGTATATTATTATTTTAAGATTTCGTTTTAACTTTCGAAGCTGGTGTAACGAAAACGACATCGCTTTGACAAAATTGAAATAAATATATGTTAATGTTGTCGTATTAAAATTAATGCTTTCCATGAAAAAATATTACATCATTTTTACCTGATAAAGCTTTTACTAAAATCACCTTTGTGACATGTTTTAACTGCCATCTTTAAAAATAATTAATTAAAATAGTATATGATATTTTAAAACTTAAATCTTATGAAAAGTGGGCAATAACTATCCACTTAAATGTACAGAAGATATATTTACATCCGCAGACGATTTTAGCTTCTGTGGAATAAATTCATTCATGAAGCTTCGATGTGTGTAAATATGTTTTCAGTTTAGGGAAATTTACTTTAATCATGTTTTTGTACCATTTATACTAATTGAAATTCAATTCTTTTTAATTGTAATGAGGAAATAGCTTCAAAAAATACATTAATCCGTTTTAATTTCCCTTTCTTCCACCAAAAATATCTTCTCCTTATAATCATAGCGTGATTTTTGAAAGAAAACTCTCATTTGTTTGTAACTTATATTCAAACTCTTTAATCAGTATGGATAGTATTCTTTTGACGTCACAATTTAGTAAAATGTATGTTTTATAGCCTCGAACTGAAAGCGAGAATAGAGTCCATTAGTAGAAAATATTTATGTTATTCGTTTTAATATGACGTCATTATTTATCTATTTTCATTATTTACTGATATTCATGTCCCTTGCATTTTTAACGAATACATTGAAATATCTGTTTTATTTCAAATATGACGTCATATTTTCCCAAGCGAATAACTTTATTAATAATATGATTCTTTCTCATTCTTTTCCCTTCTAATTATGACTCAATTTTTTGCAGAAAACCCCTTATTAACGCAACTGATATTCATCCTTCATGTATAATAAAAAATACATATTTTTCGTTTCAAATATGACGTCATAAATATTTTCTATTGAATTCTTTTTATTTTAATTTTAAATTAATTGTAGAGGAAAAATTATCATTCCAGATTTAGAATTTCTTGGCAACAGGAAAGAAAAATGGTCAAATTTTATCGGAAAAATGTCAATTGATTCTGTATGAAAAAGTATGAAATTTTGAATTATTAAGTGAAATATTTGGATAAAATAAATAAAACATAGCCTATGTTCTTTTCCGTTTCATAATCTATCTGTATGCAAAGATACAAAAGCATTAATTCATCCGTTTTGATGTTCACTTCATTCAAACATTCGGACACACATTGACATTTATAATATTACTAGCAAACCCCGCGGCTTTGCTCGCGTAATATTTGAAATATGCCAAGTGATATTTATATGTCTAATTTTTATTAAAAGGTACTAACTAAATTTTTATTTTATTAAAATGTAATATTTTATTTTATTAAAAGGTACTTATTACTTTTAGGAATAATTTTAAAAAATTACCATTTAAAACACAGTTTGATTAAATATCATTGTTACACTGCATAAGGCAGAAATGAGACTTAAATTAATAAAACGAAATAAAACTAAATAAATAATAATTTAGAAAATATTTTGAAACTTTTATGCTCAATTAATACGCTCATTTCAGTATTCATTTGAAGTTTTGAATTTTTTAGAAACCATCTTCTTACATCTTAAAATTAACCATCATGTCAAATTCCAAGTCCTACCACCTCTCTCAACATAAAGGGCTATGTTGAAATAGGAACTGTCACCATTCATTTGCCAACATTAATTTTGAAATTGGTTTGTTATTTCCTAATATTCCACAGAAACGTAATTTAGAAAGCTTTTAAAGGCCTTTTTTTAGAGCGTTTGTTATTCCTGTGAATCCCAGGTGGTAGAATCATCGGCATAAAATATAGCCTGTGTAGGATCAGAGACTGTTACCATTGATTCGCAACTATTACTTTTATATTTGGTTTATATTTCCTGAAATAGCGTAGAAATCGTAATTTAGGACTTTTTTAGAATGCTTTTCGCACCTCCCCTTCACTTCACCCCTTTTTAATTCGAATTTATTTTCGACAGTCCTTCGAGGGCATTTATATTTTATAAGTAACTATCATGCCATATTTAAAGTTTCTAGCCTTTTCAGTATCACAGAAATCGCAATTTAGAAAGATTTTAGCTACTGCAACCCTCTGGTGGTAGTGGCACAGACATAAAATATAGCTTATGTTTGAGCAGGTTCTATCACCAACAATTTGTTGTCATTATTTTTTTAATCGGTTTGGTATTTGAAAAGATTACATGAAAATTGTAATTTATAACGCTTTTCGCTCACTTCACCTTTTTTAATTTGAAATTTTCTTTCGACAGTTCATACAAAGCAGTTGCATCTTGTAAGTAAATAACATGCCATACTTCAAAGTGTTAGACCCTTCAGTTACGCAAAAAACGCAAATTAGAACATGTTTTGCTTTTTCAACCCTCAGATGGTACTGACAGCAACATAAAATATAACCTGTGTTATAGCAGGGACTGTCACCATTGCTTTGCAACCATTACTTTTGAAATAGCTTTGGAATTTCCTGAGATTGCGTATAAATCGCAATTTAGAACGTTTTTAGAACGCTTTTCGCGCATTTTCACCCCTTTTTAAATTTCCAATTTTTTCGAAACTGTTCTTAAAGATCATTTATATGTAATACATATGTACCTTGCCTAATTTTAAGTTGCTAACCCCTACCGATCACAAAAATCAAAATTTGGAACGCTTTTTTGCTCCTGCAACGTCTAGGTGATAGTGATACCGACTTAAAATAGCGTCTATGTTAGAGCAGAGGCTGTCAGCATCAATTTCTTAACATTACTTTTGAAATCAGTTTGATTCTTCCTGAGATATTGGTGACAAATCGGCATTTAGAACGTTTTTAGAACGCTTTTCGATCATTTTGCTCCTGCATCTCCTCTGGGTTAGTGGAAACATATATAAAATATAGCCTATCTGTCATCATCATTTTAATACCATTATATTTGAAATCGGTTCAGTATTTCCTGAGATTGCATAGAAATTGCAATTTAGAACGTTTTTTACAACGCTTATTGCGCATTTTGACCCCCCTTTTAAATTTCGATTTTTTTAGGAAAGGTCCTTAGAGATCATTGATATCTTATAACTAACTACCATTCTAAATTTCACGATTCAAGGCCCTTCCGTCACGCAAAAACCGCAATTTAGAACGTTTTTCTCCTGCAGCCCCTTTGGGGTAGTGGCATCGACATAAAACATAGCCTATGTTGGAGCAAGGATTTTCACCATCATTTTGAGGCCATTATTTTTTAAATCGGTTTAGTATTTCCTGAGATTGTGTAGAAACTACCATTTAGAACGTTTTTTAGAACGCTTTTCGCTCATTTTCACCCCTTTTAAATTTCGAATTGTTTAAGAACTGTTCTTAGAAATCCTTTATATCTAATAAGTAGTTAATACTTTAAATTTCATATTTCTAGGCCCATCAGTAACACATAAATCGCATTTTTAGAACGTTTTTTGCTCCTACACCCCCTTTGAGGTAGTGGCACCGACATAAAACATAGCCTATCTTGGAGCTAACGTTGTCACTATCATTTTGACACCAATATTTTTTAAATCGGTTTGGTGTTTCCTGAGATTATGTAGAAACTACCATTTAGAACGTTTTTTAAAACGCTTTTTGTGCATTTTCACCCCTTTTAATTTTCGAATTGTTTAAGAACTGTTCTTAGACACCGTTTATATCTTATAAGTAACTAATATTCCAAATTTCATATTTCTAGGCCCTTCAGTAACGCTAAAATCGCATTTTTAGAACGTTTTTTTGCTCCTACACCCCCTTTGGGGTAGTGGCACCGACATAAAACATTGCCTATCTTGGAACAAGCTTTGTCACCATCATTTTAACACCAATATTTTTTAAATCGGTTTGGTATTTCCTGAGATTGTGTGGAAACTACCATTTAGAACGTTTTTTAGAACGCTTTTCGCGCATTTTCACCCCTTTTTAATTTCGAATTGTTTAAGAACTGTTCTTAGACATCATTTATATCTTATTAGTAGCTAATATTCAAAATTTCATATTTCTAGGCCCTTCAGTAACGCTAAAATCGAATTTTTAGAACGTTTTTTGCTCCTGCACCCCCTTTGGGGTAGTGGCACCGACATAAAACATAGCCTATCTTGGAGCAAGCGTTGTCACCATCATTTTGGCACCAGTATTTTTTAAATCGGTTTGGTATTTCCCGAGATTGTGTAGAAACCACCATTTAGAACGTTTTTTAGAAAGCTTTTCGCGCATTTTCACCCCTTTTAAATTTCGAATTGCTTAAGAACTGTTCTTAGAAATCCTTTATATCTAATAAGTAGCTAATATTTCAAATTCCGGTAACGCAAAAGTCGCAATTTAGAACGTTTTTCTCCTGCACCCCCTTTAGGTTAGTGGCACCGACATAAAACATCGCGTATGTTGGAGCAAGGGTTCTCACCATCATTTTGACGCCATTATTTTTTAGATCGGTTTGGTATTTCCTGAGATTGTGTAGAAACTACCATTTCGAACGTTTTATAGAACGCTTTTTGAACATTTTCAACCCTTTTAAATTTCGAATTGTTTAAGAACTGTTCTTAGACATCATTTATATCTTATTAGTAGCTAATATTCCAAATTTCATATTTCTAGGCCCTCCAGTAACGCTAAAATCACATTTTTAGAACGTTTTTTGCTCATACACCCCCTTTGGGGTAGTGGCACCGACATAAAACATAGCCTATGTTCTAAGTTGGACCAACACCATCATTTTGATACCATTACTTTTGGAATCGGTTCGGTAGTTCCAGAGCTTACCTCCGACAAATAAACAATTTTTTCCTCTTTATAATAGGAGTATAGATAAGGATTCTACGAATAATTAGTGCCTATTTAATAAAGGAAAGACTTTATGGAAATACCAGTATGATCTATATTTATGTTTATAAGAGTCCTTGTTCTGATTGATTCATCAACGCAGGAACGAAACTAATGAAACTAGAAGTTTGAACTTCTGGGTTAAATATATTTTTGTAACACATAGTAGGGTTTCACTAAGGCCTTTCTCGAAGTTCAACTCCTAAGGGAGTTAAAAGAGGTGTAGACAGTTTTAGGTGATTTAGCCATATCTCAGTAACAGTTTTAAGTAGGAACCCGGTATGCAGCATAGAAGTCTTATAAAAAATGGTTAAACACGTATTTCAGCGAATTATTTCGAAATTCAATCCCTTTTAGAAGTACAGATTTGCAATATAAATACTGATCGCCATACCTTCCAGCGATTTGGGCTGAAGGTGCACTAGGCTCCGTTAGTGAATGCTGTATTAAAGGTTTATAGGCGTTAATTGTACAGAGCTCTATTAAAACTATTTCCATTCTAACATTTATCTACGCAAATTCTCGGAGCTCCGTTTAAGTGATTGTTGTTTTAATAACTTATGAGTCACGGGTCACACAGATTATAGTGATCGCCGTTTTAATGATTCATAGCTGCGAATCACATAAAGCCCCGCTATTATGATCATCGTATTAACAATTTATGGGTCGAAATACACAGGACCAAGTTACAATGATCACCCTATTTCTTAGGTTATATGATTTTTTTTTTTTTCCTTGGACTTCCCCCCTAGAATAGCAAAAGCAACATCGCACAGCTTGCAGAAACGGCGAGTTTCCCCGAAAATTTTGTGTATGTTTCCAAAGATCGTCAACTCAGCAGAACTGCTCTATAAGTCACACAGCATGAGAAAACATTTATGTTTTTCTCTTATATACGGTCTAGCTACATTTTTAAAAGAAAATAGATCGGAAGTGTAGTAAAACTGGATTAAAACCAAAAATCAGTGCCTCATAAAAAAACAAGAAAGAAAAATCATTCGTCACGAATAGATTACGAAACACTTTCCAACACTTTCAAAATGCTTTAACAAAATTTCACCTTTTCATAAGGTAAAGAAGATAACTAAATATTTCAGAAAAAAATATAAAATATTTAAAAATCAGATTTAAGCAATTACCGCCTTTAGCCGTAAAAGGACTCCAAATCTTTTGTGCAGCCCTGTATATGATCTATAGACGGGAGGCGACAGCACAGACAATCACATCATCGAGTTCACGGCTGAAATTCCAGGAGTAGTTAAACCTTGATTCGCATATTAAAACGCAATCGGTCTGCTAAGTCATATGTTGATGGAAAACACCCAAAAACACGATTTTGGTTGACTCATAGGTTTACCATTGTGTTTTCCTTCACCCAAAGGTATGAAAACATGGAGGACTGGGAGCAGGAAAGCACAACGGTAAACCTGAGAGACAACCGCTAAAATCGGGTTTTCGGGTGTTTTCCACCACGATATGACTTGGCAGACCGATTGCGTTTTAATATGTGAATCGTGTTTTAACTTCTACGTAGTATGGTAAAATTTAGTTTAGTAATAAAGCGCATAGCACAATTGAAAATTCCCCTTCAGTAATTCCTACCAATAGACGGAAACGTACTTAAATTTTATTGTACATGTACAGCCCTGTATATTAAATACATATTTTTATACGCGCCACCTATTATGGTGAAATTTAATTCGGGCAAAAATATGCTTAAAACTACTGAAATCACACTTCGAAGAATTACTATTCATAGGCGGCTATGTATACAATTATTTTCATAGCCCAATATATGATTTTATTTATATGCTACAAACGTCTCTTAGTATTGTACTAAATGCAGTTGAGCTTAAAATTCAACTTGAAATTGCATAACTCAAATTTAAAAAAAAAACATTTTAAAGGAATTTACGCTCATTCTCAGTAACACTTACGACTTTTTTTGTGTAGCCCTGTATATACTCTATAGTATTTATATACACCGCATAGCATGCAAAAATTTAGTTAAACTTAAAAAAGTATACAACTGAAAGCGTACTTTCAGTAATAATTCATAGGACAACACTTCGGATACAGTATTGTTTCCGGAACTTTTATGTGTCTCTGTAAATGAACGATAAATGCAATGCACATCGTATTCTACTGCAAGTAACTTATAGTAAACCTCAGTAATGTATATCAATTTCATCAATTTTGAAATAATGCAACATAATTGAAATACGCTGCGAACATTTTTCCCCTGTAGACCATTATATAATCGAACTCTTTTGCGTGACCCTGTAAATGAATGGATGCTTTTCACCCCATATTCTACAGAAAGCATGCATTAGTACACCTCAGAAATTCATATTTAATTATGTTCGTAACAGATTAACACCATTAAAATACGTCGCAAACGATTTTTCTTCATAGATCATAATATAACGGAATGCGTTTGCGTCCCCAATTATATATAGTAACAATGTTCTACTGCGCCGCAATAATTTATATGAATTTCATTATCTTTAAAATAGTGTAACACTTTTAAAATACACCGCAAATGATTTTTCACCATAGACCATAATGTAACGAGTACATTTTTGAGTGCACCTATAAATGAAATATGGTGGGAACACACACTTCATTTTGAATACCGAACAGGCCATAATGAACATCAAAAACATACATCAATTGCGTGGTGGCAATCCAAGTATATTACGCGAGTTAGAGCACGGACAGACAGACAGACAAACCCAATTCCTAAACAGTTTTCAACTATGTTGGAAAGTGTTTAGGAATGTTAAAAAATTTTAGGAAAGTTAAAAAAATGTTACGTAAGTCCAATTTTTAATAGTGTAGTAAATTATTATTATTATTATTTTTTTTTTTTTTTTTTTTTTTTTTTTTTTTTTTTTGTATTTTGATCAATATTCTAAGCTTTATTTTATTTTAATTAATTGGATTTTGATACTTATGTGTTGTTTTTTGACATTTTTTTCAATTTTCAACAATTTGGCCTTGTGACGTCAAGATCCCGCTCTATCCCGCAAAATCGTTTGTACATTCCTCTTTTGTAGGCATTTGAGGAGTAAGAAATATTGGGTCACTTGCGCCGAAGTGCAACTTTAGAAGTGAGCGGTGTTTGATTGAACAGATGTCCATGTAAAAAAAATTGCTTCTGCACCAACCTTTCATGTAAAAAAAATGCTACTTTTTTGCTTTCAGGGGGTCCGGGACGCATTTTAAAATAATTTTTATTTATTGACTTAAAATTTTGAATTTTTTTGTGATGGTTAACCATATTATTTCTAAACACATGATAATTTAGGATAAAACTTCTCATATATATATTTTTTAAGATTTAAAATTTATTAAAAAAGTGGGGTAATTTTCAATCGTTATAACTCGAAATATTATTTGTAAAATTTCAATTTTTTTTTTTTTTTTTTTTTTTTTTTTTTGCATTTAAATTAACAGAAATATATAAGTTTTAATTTTAATCCAGCATTTTAAAAAATATTAATTTAAATAAAAATGAAAAATATTTAAAGTAAAAATTTAAAAAAAAAGGGTGTAACTTTAAAAAAAAAATCGTATTTTCAAAAGTAAGTATTTTTTTTTTTTTTCAAATTTGCTGAATCAAAATTAAAGTAAAACAGTTGAAAAAGACATTTTCTAAGTTTGAAACCATTTATCTTTAACGGTTTTTGACTTATAACAATATAAATACGAGAAATGGGGAAAAAACACATCATGAAGAAAAACGCATTTTCACAAGAAGTCGTTTCCACGACAACCATTGCTTGAAAGCTAGATTTTGAAAACAAATCAAAACGAAAAAATTAATATTTCCTATTCCAATTAAGATACAAAGATGAATTAAACGTCATTTTAAGGAGAAAAAAAAAACAGAGAAATTTTTTTAGAAAATTCGAAGATTTTTTTAGTCCCAGACCCCCTTAAAATAACCGAAATTTGAGATATTTGAATTAAAATGTATAAAAATAACACTTTGTATAAAATTAACAAAAATTGGTGTGATTGGGAATCGGATTGAAAAATACTGAAAACCGCTTTGTCAGTGTCAGTAAAAAAAAAAAAAAAAAAAAAAAAAAAGCCACTTCGTCAAATTATTCGCCGCGCAGGTCTGCTAGTATTGAATAACGTGAGATAATGCATAATGCCTGTGAATTATTCTTAAGTAATTTAAAGTTAATTTAGTATCACTTACAGATGATGTATCCCACTCCGTAGATGGTGGACATTGCACTTCCATTGATCGTTCGCACAATGAGGAATAGCACAAAGTTTGGGCTTAAGACGGAACCAATCTCAGTAACAGCAATCAGAATCGCGAGGAATAAGAACACCGGCTTCCTTCCAATTCTGTGTAAAAGATTATCATATTAGATACAATATAAAAAAAAATGAAAAAGCAGTAAACGCATAATAAACAGCACAAAAAATTAGAATAAAAATATTATGTTAACAAAAAATTCTAGGCACAATTCATAAAAAGGTTCTGCAAAAATACAGGATGATGCAAAATCATTGTCTTGATTAAAAATTATGATAGCCTCAACGTAAACAAATACAGGGGGGGGGGGGGGAATTTCAACACAATACAAAAAAAAATTAAGTTTCATTATAAAAGTTCTATGTGGCTTAGTCGCACGGAATCACATAAAAGTAAATCATAATAATCACATAAAAATAAAATCACAAAGCTACAAGAGTTCAGTGATATAGCATATCAATGGACTTACGCTGTCAAATTCAATGATTAAAAACACTTACAATACTCATCAGCATACAACATATATAAAAACTATATTAAATACACATTAAAAAAACACCCAACGTTTCAGACTCTTTCTAATGAGCAATCATCAGGGTGGGGTGGTGTGGGGGGGGGGGGGGGTTCTTGACCTTTACAGGAGCTAAGTTACGCACAATACAGTTACTGTCACAAATATCAAACTGAAAACATTTCTGTAAAAGATCAATAAACATCAAAAGCAATATTTCATCGGATATGGCGCTATCTACTGGTAGGCTATAACATTAATTCAAAATATTTAACCGCATATTAGAAACATGAAATGAGATATTGTCTTTACAAATTTCGCCTTTCCTCAATTCGCCTTTCTGTAATTTCTATAGATTCTCTTATAAGGGCCTTAAGAGGGCTGGAATATCTAGAAATAATTTTTACACCATCGAAATGAACTGTCTTAATATTGCCTTTAAATGCTAATCTAGATAGAGTTGTAAGTAGATAATAATTGGGGGTTCTATGTCAGCGGCGTACGCGGCGTGACCTTGAATGACCTCTGTGCGCCTGTGAAGGTCATGCGGCGTCCTCTGCATGGGGTATGAAGGTCATGCGTCGTACTCTTGGAGGCGGGGTCAAGGTGATGCGGCGGTGAAGGTGATGCGTCATCTTATAGTATGAGGGGTTATTTTGAGTTTAATTATTTTACTAATGATAATTAATTTTAATTGGGGGACTTTAACTTTTTTCAGGGTAATTTTTGAAGATTGAATTTTTGGGAGATTGATTATTTTTTTGTGACCGTACTACAGTATGAGGGGTATTTTTAAGTTTTTTTTTTTACTAATGATAATTAATTTTAATTGGGGGACTTTAACTTTTTTCAGGGTAGTTTTTGAAGATTGAAATTTTTAGAGATTGATTTTTTTTTTCTGACCGTACTACAGTATGAGGGGTAATTTTAAGTTTTTTTTTTTTTACTAATGATAATTAATTTTAATTGGGGGACTTTAACTTTTTTCGGGGTAATTTTTGAAGATTGAAATTTTTAGAGATTGATTTTTTTTTCTGACCGTACTACAGTACGAGGGGTTATTTTAAGTTTGATTTTTTTTTACTAATGATAATTAATTTTAATTGGGGGACTTTAACTTTTTTCGGGGTAATTTTTGAAGATTGAAATTTTTAGAGATCCATTTTTTTTTTCTCACCGTACTACAGTACTTAGGGATAATTTTACATTTGAAAAATACATTAACGATAATTAATTAAGAAATTTTAATTGGGGGACTTAAATTTTTTTGAGTAATTTTTTGAAATTTTTGGGACATTGATTTTTTTTTTTTTTTCGTCGTACGAGGGGTTATTTTAAGTTTGATATTTTTTCATTAATGATAATTAATTAAGAAATTTTAATTGGGGGACTTTAACTTTTTTTTGGGAGTATTTTTGAAGATTGAATTTTTCATGGACATTGAATTTTTTCGTCGTACTGCAGTATGAGGGGTTATTTTGAGTTTGATTTTTTTTACTAATGATAATTAATTAAGAAATTTTAATTGGGGGACTTTAACTTTTTGGGGGGTAATTTTTGAATTTTCATGGACATTGATTTATTTCGCTGTTGTTTAGTACGAGGGCATATTTTGAGTTGGATATTTTTTTACTAATGATAATTAAGAAATTTGAATTGGGGGACTTTAACTTTTTGGGGATAATTTTTGAGATAGAATTTTTTGGGAGATAGATTTTTCTTTTCGTCGTACTCCAGTACGAGGGGTCATTTGTACTTTTAAAAATTAATTAAGAAGTTTTAATTGGGAGACTTTAATTTTAGGGAATAATTTCTGAGATAGATTTTTTTTTATGACATATATTTTTTAGCGCACTTGAGTTTTAGGTGTTATTTTTAGGGGCATAATTTTTGTGTTAGAGTTTTTACTGACAACGATTTTTAATTTGGGAACTTTCAAATATTTTTTTCGCGATTTTTCATTGGCAATCGAATTTTAAACATTCATTAAGCATTTTAATTGGGAGACTTTATCTTTTAACGCAAATTTTTAGATAAAAATGGAATTTTAAACATAAATTGGATGAGGGGACTTTACGCGATTCAATTTAGTGACATATGCGCTCGAATATTGAGTATTAATTTAAAATATGAATGAGGTCACATGTGAATTTTTGTCATTTAGCGTTAGAATTTATGTATGCGAATTTTTTAATAGTACTGCCCCACCCGTGGGTGAGAGGTTATGCTCATGAAGCTAATAGACGTGAAGTGTTGGGTTCGATCCCAATCGCGCCCGTCGGCCTAATCGTTCGGAGTTTTGTTTGAGTCATGGATTTTCATGCGTAAATTCAGGTTAGGTTACCTTAGAAAGACCTTCACGAAGGGCACTCCCCCCTATATCCCTAGTGTAGATAATCAATCGCGCTCGTCGACCTAATCGTTCGGAGTTTTGTTTGAGTCATGGATTTGCATGCGTAAATTTGGGTTAGGTTCCCTTAGAAAGACCCACACGAAGGGCACTCCCTCCCTTTATCCATAGTGTAGATAATCGGTCGTCAAAATTAACACACCTTTTTAATAGTACTAGTAAATTTTAGAATTTTTTTTTTCTGAATACGTGTTAGATCGGTGGTTATGTTTTCGCGGATTTAATCATAAATAGAAATTGTTAGGATATTTTTAAGGATATCAGTTTTCGATTTGTTATGCAATTTTTAGGCATGTATTGCTTAATTTATATGAAAATATATTTTGAAAAAAAACATGAAATGCCATTCATAAAGATATTAGGAAATGTATACCCCCCCCCCTACCCCTAAATGAATATCTATATATTTGTAAAATTCAGGGTTACCTATTTAATGCTCCGTTTGAATTTGTCCCATCAAATTTTATTGACGCATGTTTTCTATTTTTAAACAGTGCCATTATAAATTATATAGATCTATTTTTCAAAACTAGAAAATCGATTTTTTAAACAAAGCGCTTTTTAAACATATATAATTTTTGAATGTTTCTATTCAAACACTTTGAATTTTTAATAAGATTTTGGGAAAAAACGCATTTTTTACAAATTTTCGCTAATAATTGCGCTTTTTAGAATAAAACTATTAAATACATAAATTTACTAAAAATTTAACACACTTACTTTACTTCAAATGACTTTCAGAGCCTAAAAAAACGCGTGTTTGTGCAGGAAAATGTCTACTATACTGAACCGTGGTCATCGTGCGTTATCTTTGGGAACACTCAGAAGTGAATCACTTTATCTAGATAAGGGGTTTTCCTTTTTATCGTGATAGGATATTAGATTTTAATTTCGATTGACTAATGGTAGGGTACAAATTAAGATTTTCAAATAATTAATTTAAGATTTTTATTATCTCACTGATAGCGAATTCAATGAATAATTAATATTACGTCACACAAAACGAATTTTATGAATAATTTAATATTGCGTCACAATTTTTGAATGATTTTATTAATATAAAATTTTTATCCAATTGGGGGTCATTTTTTTCCCTTATCGATTGATTTTAAATAAAATTGGAATATTCATTTAGTAATACTATATTAACAATTTAATGCATGTGCGACATTTCTTTTGGATAAAATTAAAACTATTTTCTAATGAGACCTTTAAAAACGGATACTTTTTTAATTGATTCATTAACCGCGAGACTACTTCAAACCTGTCATGAATGAGTCATCACACATAAGTAAATTTTCACTTGTAAACATGAAAGTTTTAATAAATATATTGAGGTTTTTGAAAAGTGACACTCATTTCGTGCAGTGGACTTTGAATTTTTAGTCTAGTTCTAATTTCGATCTAGTTCAAATTTTGCTAAGTTAACACGTTACGAAATATAGGGGAGCTTTATACTATGCATTAATATAACTATGATTTTTGCTTAATTTTTTACAAGGATAAAATTTTTATCATCGGAAAAACACATCTTTAAGAAATTTAAAATAAATATTTGTAAATATATATATAATTTAATATCATTAAATATTTAGTATCTTCACACATAATTAACACATGTTAATTAAGTACGATTAAATTTAAAAGAAATCATAATTTTCATTAAATTAAAAAGAAATTGTACATTTAACTTTTAATCTAGCAAATATTAAAACATGAAAGAAATGATTGCGCTTTTAGAGCATATAACTTTAATCATAAAAAATTGAATACTTATCACTTTTAAATGAAAATGATAAACCTTTATTTAAAATTTTTCAGTTTATAATTAGAGACATACAATTAACTAGAAACTTAAGTATAAAAACAGAAATGAATATCTTGCAATAAGGTTAACATTTTTAATAAAAAATTAATATTTTAGGTTAATTTTAAACGTGCTAGTATTTTTAGACTAGCGAAATATCCCTTTTTTAGAAAATACTTTTCTGGTTTAATTTTCATTTATTTTTTAAATATAACTTTTAAAAAATATTCTCAACTGTAAAAACTAGGGATTTGCTTTTGACAATTTTATCTGAATTTAAGATTTGTTTCACATTTAGAAGTATATCTTATCAAAATAAATTGGAAATATTTAGATTTGTTTATTATTAATAATTTGAAAAATAAAACATTTAGAAGTAAATTCACTTACTTTTGTTTATGTTACATATAAATCCAAAAGGGTTGAAAAAGAGTAGCAACACTTCACATAAGTTTTGTGATACTAAATGGAGTAAATTTTGAACATCAATATCTTATCTGTTTGGGTATTTCCATGAATACATGATTCATGAGATAAGCAGAATTTCATGTTCAAATATGAATCTAAGAACAGTGTTAATGAATTTACTTTATTCATATCGTATATACTTTAGCTATAATTAATATAATGCGTAATTAATAAGGGATTTAATTAATATGATGCGTTTTTAAATAAAATCTAAATATAATTGTATCTTTTTCAGTCTTATTTAATAGAAGAGGAATGCTTTTCAAATTTATTAAGAAACATGTAAGTTATTATTAGCTTGGAAATTGCAACTGAATTAAAAATTGACTTTTAACATAGAATTAGTCTTTTGCTAAATTTCCAATGAAAATATTTCTCACTTAAAAGTTTACTTCTCACATTAAAAAAGTCATATACTTGGAATTTTTACCGGGAAAATTTTCTCACATGGTAAAAGGCTTTAGTGATTGTATTAGAATAAAAACTTATCATATTAAAATTTTTAATAAGTAAATTATTATTATTAAATCTATGTCACCCACCACTCACTTTATGTACAAATAAATATTTTTCACTTTTTAATGGAAACAAAAATGGTAGGTAAAGCTTTCGTTTAATATTTTTAAATTAATTTGAGTCTTTTTTTTTTTCAGTGCGACTCCTTCAAATTAAAAACCTTTTGAGAGCTTTTATAGGGAGAACGTAAACAAATCGAAGTCTCACATTTCAACAATAAAGGATTTATACTAAGTACACTACAAACTTATTTATAAAAAGGAAAGACATAACCTTATTTCAGTTTTTCGTTAAGCATATTTTTAATTCACAAGCAGGCTTCACACATATTATTTAGCACACAAGTTACTTCAGCGAAAAATCCCTTTTCCTTATCTAAATGATTCATAGGGATTCATACCTCCCTCATGAATACGTTATACAAACGATGTATTAGTTTAATGAATATAAATTTTAACTGAATCCTTTAAACTTTATTTGATAACATTCGATCATTTTTATATTTCAAAACGAAGAAAAATTATTGAATATCACCTAACAAGCATATACTTTTACACTAACATGTTATAAAAACACTTCTCAATATTCAAATTTTATGATATTTCGACATCTCTCGCCAAGCTTTTTAAGAATGAAAGACTATTTCGTTAGGATATTTAGCTTTTTGTATACAATTTTAGCAATAAATATATAATGCACTCAACTTTACTTTGTCATTAAACATTAAATTAATCCATAGCATACCAATTCAAACGTAGGATTTTTTTTATTTAGGGTAGATAAGTATACGTGTATATATATACATGCGCATATATATGTGTGCATTTGTCAATGGGGGAAAAATTTTAAAGGTATACACATTGAAAGTTAATAAAATTATTTTAAAAAAATTATATAAATATTTCAAGACAGTATTAAAGATTTGAACAACTGATAAAAATGCTTTGAAAAACATTTAAAATTATTAAAAATGTTTCTTTCATATTTTAAAGTCAACAAATTTTAATACATAGCTATGTACATACAGACATTTGAGCTATGTACATACATACATTTGACCTATGTTAACAGAACAAATGTTTTAAATATTTCGATGCTATTTCCAAGTTAGTCAATTTATACTTTTTGAATATGCATATACATATATTTGAAAATTTTAATGTTTTCTGTTAAAACTGACTAGTTATTTATCCTAGCATTATCCTAGTTATTTATCCTTCATTTATTAACACAATAAACCAACTGCTTTTAAAACGATTGTGTGATTATCAAAACAACCCAAATCCTTTCATCTGCACATGAGCAAACATTTTATTAAACTAGAGGTCACATTTTTAATCGAATAAAACAATGACTAATCAAATAGGTTAAATCCTAACTTAACTTACTACCTTTTTTGTGATATTGCTAAACATGCTACTACAATGTCTAATCAAATAGGTTATGTACTAACTTTAATTATACCTTTTATGTGACATTACTAAACTAGCTAACATGACATTATTAAACTAACTTGTAAAAATAACATGATATCCTGTTTTCACTAGACAAACTTAATAATTTTCGCTGCTTTTGTTTGACAATCATCATAGTTTTTTTAAATATATTCAAAAAGTTTGCTACTATTAAAAAACATGCTTTTAATTCACATAGTTTTCACTCTTATTATTTAAAAACATACAACACAAAATATTTTTATTAAATAATCACTATTTTTCACAAGTTTGCAATATTTATATGCTAACTAGGGTTAGTAGTATTCAGACTTGAAAATATCTTTATAGATTAAACATGAAAATTAATGTGTAAAAAAAAACTTTTACTATTTTTAGTTAAACTTCATGTCATGAAATATATCCAGTTAACTTTAAAATGTACTATTACAAATTAATGTTTTAAAATTCATTAAAATTATTAAATACTATTTCATTATAATTTTTAAATTCATTTTTATATAAAAACACACAAAATAATACTTATCTAAATAACAGCTAGCAGTCTAAAGCACAACCTTCTATTACAAAAACTAAAAACGAAATGAATAATTCTAAGTCCTTATCAGCTAATCTTATCAACCGATTAGATCTAGTCACGTGATATATGACATCACTGATGACGTAGAGGTTATCACGTGATGGGGAAACCCTGTCACGTGGTGTATGATATCACTCATGACGTAGGGGTTATCACGTGATAACCCCTACGTCATCAGTGATGTCATATATCACGTGACTAGATCTAATCGGTTGATAAGATTAGCTGATAAGGACTTAGAATTATTCATTTCGTTTTTAGTTTTTGTAATAGAAGGTTGTGCTTTAGACTGCTAGCTGTTATTTAGATAAGTATTATTTTGTGTGTTTTTATATAAAAATGAATTTAAAAATTATAATGAAATAGTATTTAATAATTTTAATGAATTTTAAAACATTAATTTGTAATAGTACATTTTAAAGTTAACTGGATATATTTCATGACATGAAGTTTAACTAAAAATAGTAAAAGGTTTTTTTTACACATTAATTTTCATGTTTAATCTATAAAGATATTTTCAAGTCTGAATACTACTAACCCTAGTTAACATATAAATATTGCAAACTTGTGAAAAATAGTGATTATTTAATAAAAATATTTTGTGTTGTATGTTTTTAAATAATAAGAGTGAAAACTATGTGAATTAAAAGCATGTTTTTTAATAGTAGCAAACTTTTTGAATATATTTAAAAAAACTATGATGATTGTCAAACAAAAGCAGCGAAAATTATTAAGTTTGTCTAGTGAAAACAGGATATCATGTTATTTTTACAAGTTAGTTTAATAATGTCATGTTAGCTAGTTTAGTAATGTCACATAAAAGGTATAATTAAAGTTAGTACATAACCTATTTGATTAGACATTGTAGTAGCATGTTTAGCAATATCACAAAAAAGGTATCATTTAAGTTAGGATTTAACCTATTTGATTAGTCATTGTTTTATTCGATTAAAAATGTGACCTCTAGTTTAATAAAATGTTTGCTCATGTGCAGATGAAAGGATTTGGGTTGTTTTGATAATCACACAATCGTTTTAAAAGCAGTTGGTTTATTGTGTTAATAAATGAAGGATAAATAACTAGGATAATGCTAGGATAAATAACTAGTCAGTTTTAACAGAAAACATTAAAATTTTCAAATATATGTATATGCATATTCAAAAAGTATAAATTGACTAGCTTGGAAATAGCATCGAAATATTTAAAACATTTGTTCTGTTAACATAGGTCAAATGTATGTATGTACATAGCTCAAATGTCTGTATGTACATAGCTATGTATTAAAATTTGTTGACTTTAAAATATGAAAGAAACATTTTTAATAATTTTAAATGTTTTTCAAAGCATTTTTATCAGTTGTTCAAATCTTTAATACTGTCTTGAAATATTTATATAATTTTTTTAAAATAATTTTATTAACTTTCAATGTGTATACCTTTTAAATTTTTCCCCCATTGACAAATGCACACATATATATGCGCATGTATATATATACACGTATACTTATCTACCCTAAATAAAAAAAATCCTACGTTTGAATTGGTATGCTATGGATTAATTTAATGTTTAATGACAAAGTAAAGTTGAGTGCATTATGTATTTATTGCTAAAATTGTATACAAAAAGCTAAATATCCTAACGAAATAGTCTTTCATTCTTAAAAAACTTGGCGAGAGATGTCGAAATATCATAAAATTTGAATATTGAGAAGTGTTTTTATAACATGTTAGTGTAAAAGTATATGCTTGTTAGGTGATATTCAATAATTTTTCTTCGTTTTGAAATATAAAAATGATCGAATGTTATCAAATAAAGTTTAAAGGATTCAGTTAAAATTTATATTCATTAAACTAATACATCGTTTGTATAACGTATTCATGAGGGAGGTATGAATCCCTATGAATCATTTAGATAAGGAAAAGGGATTTTTCGCTGAAGTAACTTGTGTGCTAAATAATATGTGTGAAGCCTGCTTGTGAATTAAAAATATGCTTAACGAAAAACTGAAATAAGGTTATGTCTTTCCTTTTTATAAATAAGTTTGTAGTGTACTTAGTATAAATCCTTTATTGTTGAAATGTGAGACTTCGATTTGTTTACGTTCTCCCTATAAAAGCTCTCAAAAGGTTTTTAATTTGAAGGAGTCGCACTGAAAAAAAAAAAAGACTCAAATTAATTTAAAAATATTAAACGAAAGCTTTACCTACCATTTTTGTTTCCATTAAAAAGTGAAAAATATTTATTTGTACATAAAGTGAGTGGTGGGTGACATAGATTTAATAATAATAATTTACTTATTAAAAATTTTAATATGATAAGTTTTTATTCTAATACAATCACTAAAGCCTTTTACCATGTGAGAAAATTTTCCCGGTAAAAATTCCAAGTATATGACTTTTTTAATGTGAGAAGTAAACTTTTAAGTGAGAAATATTTTCATTGAAAATTTAGCAAAAGACTAATTCTATGTTAAAAGTCAATTTTTAATTCAGTTGCAATTTCCAAGCTAATAATAACTTACATGTTTCTTAATAAATTTGAAAAGCATTCCTCTTCTATTAAATAAGACTGAAAAAGATACAATTATATTTAGATTTTATTTAAAAACGCATCATATTAATTAAATCCCTTATTAATTACGCATTATATTAATTATAGCTAAAGTATATACGATATGAATAAAGTAAATTCATTAACACTGTTCTTAGATTCATATTTGAACATGACATTCTGCTTATCTCATGAATCATGTATTCATGGAAATACCCAAACAGATAAGATATTGATGTTCAAAATTTACTCCATTTAGTATCACAAAACTTATGTGAAGTGTTGCTACTCTTTTTCAACCCTTTTGGATTTATATGTAACATAAACAAAAGTAAGTGAATTTACTTCTAAATGTTTTATTTTTCAAATTATTAATAATAAACAAATCTAAATATTTCCAATTTATTTTGATAAGATATACTTCTAAATGTGAAACAAATCTTAAATTCAGATAAAATTGTCAAAAGCAAATCCCTAGTTTTTACAGTTGAGAATATTTTTTAAAAGTTATATTTAAAAAATAAATGAAAATTAAACCAGAAAAGTATTTTCTAAAAAAGGGATATTTCGCTAGTCTAAAAATACTAGCACGTTTAAAATTAACCTAAAATATTAATTTTTTATTAAAAATGTTAACCTTATTGCAAGATATTCATTTCTGTTTTTATACTTAAGTTTCTAGTTAATTGTATGTCTCTAATTATAAACTGAAAAATTTTAAATAAAGGTTTATCATTTTCATTTAAAAGTGATAAGTATTCAATTTTTTATGATTAAAGTTATATGCTCTAAAAGCGCAATCATTTCTTTCATGTTTTAATATTTGCTAGATTAAAAGTTAAATGTACAATTTCTTTTTAATTTAATGAAAATTATGATTTCTTTTAAATTTAATCGTACTTAATTAACATGTGTTAATTATGTGTGAAGATACTAAATATTTAATGATATTAAATTATATATATATTTACAAATATTTATTTTAAATCTCTTAAAGATGTGTTTTTCCGATGATAAAAATTTTATCCTTGTAAAAAATTAAGCAAAAATCATAGTTATATTAATGCATAGTATAAAGCTCCCCTATATTTCGTAACGTGTTAACTTAGCAAAATTTGAACTAGATCGAAATTAGAACTAGACTAAAAATTCAAAGTCCACTGCACGAAATGAGTGTCACTTTTCAAAAACCTCAATATATTTATTAAAACTTTCATGTTTACAAGTGAAAATTTACTTATGTGTGATGACTCATTCATGACATGTTTGAAGTAGTCTCGCGGTTAATGAATCAATTAAAAAAGTATCCGTTTTTAAAGGTCTCATTAGAAAATAGTTTTAACTTTATCCAAAAGAAATGTCGCACATGCATTAAATTGTTAATATAGTATTACTAAATGAATATTCCAATTTTATTTAAAATCAATCGATAAGGGAAAAAAATGACCCCCAATTGGATAAAAATTTTATATTAATAAAATCATTCAAAAATTGTGACGCAATATTAAATTATTCATAAAATTCGTTTTGTGTGACGTAATATTAATTATTCATTAAATTCGCTATCAGTGAGATAATAAAAATCTTAAATTAATTATTTGAAAATCTTAATTTGTACCCTACCATTAGTCAATCGAAATTAAAATCTAATATCCTATCACGATAAAAAGGAAAACCCCTTATCTAGATAAAGTGATTCACTTCTGAGTGTTCCCAAAGATAACGCACGATGACCACGGTTCAGTATAGTAGACATTTTCCTGCACAAACACGCTTTTTTTTTAGGCTCTGAAAGTCATTTGAAGTAAAGTAAGTGTGTTAAATTTTTAGTAAATTTATGTATTTAATAGTTTTATTCTAAAAAGCGCAATTATTAGCGAAAATTTGTAAAAAATGCGTTTTTTCCCAAAATCTTATTAAAAATTCAAAGTGTTTGAATAGAAACATTCAAAAATTATATATGTTTAAAAAGCGCTTTGTTTAAAAAATCGATTTTCTAGTTTTGAAAAATAGATCTATGTAATTTATAATGGCACTGTTTAAAAATAGAAAACATGCGTCAATAAAATTTGATGGGACAAATTCAAACGGAGCATTAAATAGGTAACCCTGAATTTTACAAATATATAGATATTCATTTAGGGGTAGGGGGGGGGGGGTATACATTTCCTAATATCTTTATGAATGGCATTTCATGTTTTTTTTTTCAAAATATATTTTCATATAAATTAAGCAATACATGCCTAAAAATTGCATAACAAATCGAAAACTGATATCCTTAAAAATATCCTAACAATTTCTATTTATGATTAAATCCGCGAAAACATAACCACCGATCTAACACGTATTCAGAAAAAAAAAAAATTCTAAAATTTACTAGTACTATTAAAAAGGTGTATTAATTTTGACGACCGATTATCTACACTATGGATAAAGGGAGGGAGTGCCCTTCGTGTGGGTCTTTCTAAGGGAACCTAACCCAAATTTACGCATGCAAATCCATGACTCAAACAAAACTCCGAACGATTAGGTCGACGAGCGCGATTGATTATCTACACTAGGGATATAGGGGGGAGTGCCCTTCGTGAAGGTCTTTCTAAGGTAACCTAACCTGAATTTACGCATGAAAATCCATGACTCAAACAAAACTCCGAACGATTAGGCCGACGGGCGCGATTGGGATCGAACCCAACACTTCACGTCTATTAGCTTCATGAGCATAACCTCTCACCCACGGGTGGGGCAGTACTATTAAAAAATTCGCATACATAAATTCTAACGCTAAATGACAAAAATTCACATGTGACCTCATTCATATTTTAAATTAATACTCAATATTCGAGCGCATATGTCACTAAATTGAATCGCGTAAAGTCCCCTCATCCAATTTATGTTTAAAATTCCATTTTTATCTAAAAATTTGCGTTAAAAGATAAAGTCTCCCAATTAAAATGCTTAATGAATGTTTAAAATTCGATTGCCAATGAAAAATCGCGAAAAAAATATTTGAAAGTTCCCAAATTAAAAATCGTTGTCAGTAAAAACTCTAACACAAAAATTATGCCCCTAAAAATAACACCTAAAACTCAAGTGCGCTAAAAAATATATGTCATAAAAAAAAAATCTATCTCAGAAATTATTCCCTAAAATTAAAGTCTCCCAATTAAAACTTCTTAATTAATTTTTAAAAGTACAAATGACCCCTCGTACTGGAGTACGACGAAAAGAAAAATCTATCTCCCAAAAAATTCTATCTCAAAAATTATCCCCAAAAAGTTAAAGTCCCCCAATTCAAATTTCTTAATTATCATTAGTAAAAAAATATCCAACTCAAAATATGCCCTCGTACTAAACAACAGCGAAATAAATCAATGTCCATGAAAATTCAAAAATTACCCCCAAAAAGTTAAAGTGTCTCAATTAAAATTTCTTAATTAATTATCATTAATGAAAAAAATCAAACTCAAAACCCCTCGTGCGACGAACAGAAAAATCAGTGACCCCTAAAAATTCAAAAATTACCCCGAAAAAAGTTGAAGTCCCCCAATTAAAATTTCTTAATTAATTATCATTAGTAAAAAAAATCAAACTCAAAATAACCCCTCATACTGCAGTACGACGAAAAAATTCAATGTCCATGAAAAATTCAATCTTCAAAAATACTCCCAAAAAAAAGTTAAAGTCCCCCAATTAAAATTTCTTAATTAATTATCATTAATGAAAAAATATCAAACTTAAAATAACCCCTCGTACGACGAAAAAAAAAAAATCAATGTCCCAAAAATTTCAAAAAATTTAAGTCCCCCAATTAAAATTTCTTAATTAATTATCGTTAATGTATTTTTCAAATGTAAAATTATCCCTAAGTACTGTAGTACGGTGAGAAAAAAAAAATGGATCTCTAAAAATTTCAATCTTCAAAAATTACCCCGAAAAAAGTTAAAGTCCCCCAATTAAAATTAATTATCATTAGTAAAAAAAAATCAAACTTAAAATAACCCCTCGTACAGTAGTACGGTCAGAAAAAAAAATCAATCTCTAAAAATTTCAATCTTCAAAAATTACCCCGAAAAAAGTTAAAGTCCCCCAATTAAAATTAATTATCATTAGTAAAAAAAAAAAACTTAAAATTACCCCTCATACTGTAGTACGGTCAGAAAAAAAAAATCAATCTCTAAAAATTTCAATCTTCAAAAACTACCCTGAAAAAAGTTAAAGTCCCCCAATTAAAATTAATTATCATTAGTAAAAAAAAAAAACTTAAAAATACCCCTCATACTGTAGTACGGTCACAAAAAAATAATCAATCTCCCAAAAATTCAATCTTCAAAAATTACCCTGAAAAAAGTTAAAGTCCCCCAATTAAAATTAATTATCATTAGTAAAATAATTAAACTCAAAATAACCCCTCATACTATAAGATGACGCATCACCTTCACCGCCGCATCACCTTGACCCCGCCTCCAAGAGTACGACGCATGACCTTCATACCCCATGCAGAGGACGCCGCATGACCTTCACAGGCGCACAGAAGTCATTCAAGGTCACGCCGCGTACGCCGCTGACATAGAACCCCCAATTATTATCTACTGTTGTAGACTGTCTATTGAATTTCGGTTTCAACTATTCTTAAGGCAGTACTGATGCACTGTAAAATGAATACATAGTGCATCAGTGCTGCATTATTTAGTGTTTTAATCCATCAGTGAAGATTCCTTAAGAGGCTACTTCAGTCAAATGAAAAGACCCGTTCGCTAATGCTAATCCTATGGAAGAAATTTATAACGATATCTCGGTTGCATTTCAATATTTTTAAATGATTTTTTTTGCATTGGATAGCTGATATCGATCTGTATGCAGGCCGTTTTTTAGTTTTTCGATTTTCATTACAGATTTTTTTTATGAGCATGCTTTCATTTTCAAAACTGGTTTCGAAAATGAAAGCGTCCTCATTAAAAATATCTGTAAACAAAATCGAAAAATTAAAAAACGACCTTTGTACAGATTGATCTCAGCTATCCAATGCAAAAAAAAATCATTTAAAAATATTGAAATGCAACCGAGATATCGCTATAAATTTCTTCCATAGGATTAGCATTAGCGAACGGGTCTTTTCACTTGACTGAAGTAGCCTCTTAACTGTGCAAAACTGACAAAGGTGTAGGGCGAACTTAATTACGTATTAGGTGTTTGTCGTGTTACGAAAGATTCGCACATCGAACATTTGTAACAGAAAAAAAAAACATTTGGAATGTTCTTCTTTATTTTCATATATCACTTGTTATAATATACGTAATAGTTTTGGAAATATAATTTTTTTAAATCCGGTCATTTTTTTTATGCTAACCCTGTACAATAATTACTGCATTAAAAGTTTCATTAAAATCCTCATTGAATCAGACTTTAACAAAAGAAAAATAAAGTGTATAAGCTAGTGCATAAGTTAAGGTTCACATGAAACGGTTGATAATAATCTGAGATAGTATGATAATAATAAGTAATAGGAGATTGTATCTATGCAAAAAGTTTTAGAACATTAGTCTTTTGTAATTCGCATTGACATTATATTAGTGAAATATGCATTCTAGTCCTAATAACACCATAGTGTCTTTAAAAGAATTAATTTTTATATGAAAAATAAATAATTGGTAGGTAATTTTTTCTCGCAGAAATAACATAAAAAATGAAAATGAATCAACTACCCCTAAAGTTGTAAAAACATCATCGGTAAATACCTGCTAAATTTGAAGTTAGCAATTAAAAAATAACTTATTTTTCCAAAAACAACATTTTTAATATAAATTAAGCTTTCCACTTTAGATTTCACATAATATGCTTTGAATTGAATTATTTTGCATAGGAAACATCGCTCACCCACGAGAAAAGTGACACATCTCGACAAAAGTAATCTTCACAGTAGAGGCAAATGATGTTTCGGATTTTTTTAATGTAACATAAAACGATAGTACTTAACTCTGCCTGCAGTTGTAAAAGGGTATAAAAATGCGTAAAACCTTTAAGAATCAAGACATAAAGAAGATAGGATGAATTTACTAAATTTATGCCCCCCACCAAATAAATGTAACCCCTTGTTTAGTTGTGACACTTTCCTTGTTGCACAATTTGTCAAATTCCAGTCATCTTTCAAAATTGTACGTGCAAAATTGCGGATTTTAAACACTTTTCACCAAAGTTGAAAGTGTTTACGAATTCGGTTTGTCTCTCTGTCTGTCTGACTGACTGACTGTCTGTCTGTATGTCCGTCTGTGCTCTAACTCGCGCAAATATAGTCCGATAGCCATGAAATTCTTAGTTTTTTTATTGAGTATCACTATGACATAATTTCTATTGTAAATGAAGTCTATAACATTTACGGCTCATTTACAGAGATACTCAAAAGAATTCAGGGTACTTTTCTGTTAGCCGGGCGCCAATGTTAAATATACATGTATATGTATATATACGTGTATGTATATATACATATACATTTACATATATATATATGTGTGTATATATACAATATGTGTATATGTATATATATGTATATTTACATATATGTGTGTATATAAGTATGTATATTTAACACTGGCGCCCGGCTAACCGAAAAGTACCGAATTCATTTATACAGGGTGATTCAAAAAAGATGGGGAAAATTTTAAGAGGTGATAGTACACACCCAAACAAACATTTTGTATCAAAGAATGCATGGTCGAAAACTAAACGTAAAAAAGTTAGAGGGCGCCAAAAGTTATGTTCTTATACAAGGCAAAAACACACAATGAACGATTAAGTTAAGTTACGAAAACAAATTTAATGGCATTTGATTACAATAAGTGCTCAAAACGTTGACCGGCAGCTGTTATGCACGCAGTACAACGGCGAAGAACAGATTGGCGAATTTTCTGAAACACACCAGGCATATCGCGAACTTCCCCTACAGCAGCCGAAAGCTTGGCGACAAGTTCTTCTGCGTATTCAATGGGAGTCTGATACACAAGAGCCTTTAGCTGTCCCCACAAAAAAAATCGACACATGAAAGATCTGGCGAGCGCGGTGGTGCCTGGTGTGTTTCAGAAAATTCGCCAATCTGTTCTTCGCCGTCGTACTGCGTGCATAACAGCTGCCGGTCAATGTTTTGAGCACTTATTGTAATCAAATGTCATTAAATTTGTTTTCGTAACTTAACTTAATCGTTCATTGTGTGTTTTTGCCTCGTATAAGAACATAACTTTTGGCGCCCTCTAACTTTTTTACGTTTAGTTCATGCATTCTTTGATACAAAATGTTTGTTTGGGTGTGTACTATCACCTCTTAAAATTTTTCCTATCTTTTTTTAATCACCCTGTATTACGGTCTATAGGGAAAAAATCGCTTGCGGTGTATTTTAATGACATCATACTATTTTAAACACACTAAAATTTATATATATCATGAGGTGTACTACGGCATTGACTGTAGAATATGGTGTACATAGACTATATCGTTCATTTACAGGGACACACAAAAGAATTTGGCTGAAGCAGAAATTTAATTATTGGGATCTTTGAACAATAATTGCTGGAAGTGCGTTTGCATTTGTGGTACGCGTTTTTACATTCAACTATTTATTTAAATATTACTTGGTTTGGATAAATTCTATAGATTATATACAGGCTGCCCAAAAGTTCTCAAGTACATTTCCGTTTATTCACAGAAATGACTGAATGGAAATTTTCAACTATGCTATGCGTTTCACTGAGCTAACTTTTAGCATACTATGTAGTATACATACAAATCCATAGATCATATACAGGGCTACACAAAAAAAAAGATATTTTTCCGTCTTCATTGTAATAGCAGAAATTGTGTTTTCAAATTTCTTATTTATACATGACATTTCACCTTAATGAACTGTGAAGTTTTGTTACAGTATGATGATTGTGTTTGTAAGTGTTACATAATCTATGCTGGACGCATGATTTTTCGTTCTTTTTTTAAATCACAATGTTTTAATTTTAATATATTATTATTAATTATTAAAAACATTAGTTTGCATCAATATAGCAATGAACCACAGATTCATAACAAGGTTTCTAGGAAATTAAAAGAAAAAGCATATTTCAAAACTTTTTATAATTATTATTCAACTATAATCTTACAATTGCATTTCAGCGAAATAAAACTATAGTTACTACAAAATAAATATACAATATGAATTTTATAATCAGTTCTTGTATACTTATATGTATACAAGAACTGATTATAAAATTCATAAATTACATAGACGTAATTACGTATTACAATATTTTCTATAACAATTGAAAAGTAGAAGAAGTAGGGAAGTTATTTTTTATTCTTCAATAGTAATAATTATTTATTAGTTCAAAACATTTCTATATATCTATAAACTACATTATTACATAAAGGAACCTTACTTAGGAGAGCAGAAAATACAATAATTATTGGTTGTTGTTTAGCAATAATTCAAACACAAATATGTTTTTTCAGTTTTCAGAGTTATTTTCTCCAAAAGTATGAACTGATTACTACGTTTGTTTTATAGCTTCGTCAAGCTTTTGAAAAAGAAAAAAAAATTTCAAATCAGAAATATAACAGATAATTATCACAGATTTTTTAAAAATACATAATTTGAAATGAAAAACTAGACAAGTGGTTTTATCTTTTCTTTTTTAAATTTGTGATTCTTATAAAAGTAAATATTGCAGCATTTCATAGGACTTTCTCAAACTGGAACTTTATTTTAAAAATTTCTGTATGGATGTTACACAGTCCTTTATCTTCATTGTGAATGTTCTAATGTTTCAAAAAAGGGACATAACTTTGAGAGGTATGCTTGGAAGCACCTAAAGGACAAGCAATCTTGTTTCCTCCGTTTACTCAAATGAAAAGGTTTCGAATACGCTTTATGTAAAGGTAAAAGCTCTCTTTTACCTCTAGCTTTAATTTCAAACTCAGAAAAATCGCCTTGGTCATCAGAATATTTGATGTTAAATGAAAAAGGTGTTGATTTATCGAATCTTAAAATTTTGATTCTGAAAAACTGAAGAACATTACCTTCATTATCTTTCAAATAATTTCTAAGCACACCCCATTTCGCTACTCAATCGTTTTAAACCTAAAAAATCAGAATGAACTAACTCATTCGCTAGAAAATGTCTTTTCTCTGGAAATGGCCTTTTTGACTTTCTCATCATGTCACGTACTGTTGAGGGATGTAAATTTGGCCGTATTTTTTTTGTTTGTTTGTTTATTTGTTTCTCTATTACTGAATGGACAGCATCGCCTTCATTTTACGTGTGTCCACAGATGAAGGACTTTATTGTTATTTTATAGATTTTTAGTGTCTTAACAGCAAGCATGAATAACGAAATAATACATTTATTTATATTTGGTCCTTCGCAGTTATCATAGTAAAAAGTTAATTAGACATTTTTACCGTCAATACGTGAAGCAATGTCTTGTAAATACATCCACAACTAAATACATATGTCATTTGCTCCGCGTTGACCCTCCTATTCATTCCAAAAATGACATTCGACAACATCACTACTTACCTGACAAATTGTAATGTGAACTATTAATCTATGACCTAACTATTAATCAATTGACAATATATTAATCACCAACAGGGCGATATATCGCCAAATAAGGAAATTTTCGTATTTTTATTACTATGGCAATAAAGAGTTTTATAAATTGCTCGAGTACACTGTAAAAAATAATGTGTAAAGTTACTAAATTTTTTCTAGGAAATTAGGATTCCTAGAACTTTTTATGTAACGGCAACAACAAAAATTCATGTAACAAATACACTTTTGCACGGTAAATCAAAGAATCTGTAAGGTTACTCAGAATTTTTTAGACAACGGGGATGCCTTGAACTTTTTATGTAACTGCAACCCGGGTTACAGATAAAACTTTAGTAAGATTACTGTAATTTTAGTTCATTCTTTTGCAAAGCTACTTTTGTGAGATGTGTCGTTATTCTTGTTTCATCACTGCGCATTTCTCATCATAATACAAAAGAGACACATAATGTAATATAGAGGTTTTCCGTATAACGACAAGAATAATAATTTGCCTATAGAAAGACGAACCTATGACACACCTATTTATGGAATAAAATACAAAATGAATTTTTGCTAGATGTGTCACTTTTCTTGCGGGTGAGCGATATATTTTAACTTTGAGCATCTGTTTTGGTTTCTAACGATTTCTTCCATTTTTTTCAGTTTCTTCCACTGTCGTGGAAAAAACCGGAAGAATCTGGAAAAAACATAATAAACAAGAAGAAATGGAAGAAATCAACAAAAAACAAAACAAGTGCTCAGAACTTCTTACTCTTCCAGGACTTCAGTTTTTTTCCGAAGAAACCCAACATTGATATCAATAACTTCCAAATAACCACGCTGCGCGGCTAGTTCCCTGGTACATGTTCCCATCTACTGAGCACTACCACTATGCTACCATGTTTCATCCCACCAGATTTTCTATTATATTTCAAAGTGTGTGAAGATTTTCCGAAGAACTCTCTATTTTGATTACAATTATATGTACAATAAATATCAACAATATACAAGCTATAATTACTAAACGTTCTAATAAGGGTGCTAAATATAAATATTCTTACTTGTCAGATAAGAAACCGTAGAAAGGAGTTCCAAATACATCTCCAATGAATATCAAACTGAGTACAAGGCTGCTAAAGTGGCCATCTTTGCATACCATGTCCCACTGCAATAGGAAAAAAAAGTGTCACATTCAGTTGCAAAAATATTATATGCGTCATATGAATAAAATACAGCGAAACTTCTAATTTATTGGATTGAGCAAAAAGTTCTGGGAAATTTTTAATCTGATAGTTACCAGAATTTGTATTGTATATAGGAGTACTAGTGGTACAGTCCATACGTGGCTCCATCCGATTATGGCCTCGTTCCATCAATGTAGCACTTTTTCTAGGCCCGTCGATTTGAATCTTTTAATGAAGTTGAAGAAGCATGTCAAGTATTTTCTGATTTCAAAGAGCCGCCATGGTACTTCCAGCAAATCCGGAATCTGGCCGAACGATGGGAGAAATTCGTGGACAATGATGGTCTCTACTTTGAAGAATAGTCTTTCTTGCTTTTGTTGTTAATTTGCGCATAACAATGAAAGTTTCACAAATTTCCCAGAACTTTTTGCTCAACCTAGTAAATAACATTTTCTTCACTGGCTATCTCACTATAGCTTTTAAAAAACATGTGTTCGTATGAACATTGTTTTATGCAAATGTAAGTCTTTTATTTACATTTTCTTTTAGTGCGGGAATTCAAGAATTTCAACCGTGAACTTGATGAGGTGATTGTCTGTGCTGACGCCTCTCGATCTAAAAAATTTCATTCAAAAATTTGGAAAATTAAGCCGGTGGGACCTGATTTCTGGAGACCCCTCAAAAAACAAAAACTCCTCGTGGTGGTCAAGATAACTCATGATAGCTTTATAAGAAATTAAAAAACCAAATTTTTTCTGTTAGTAGATAAGTATAGCTCGTGATTCAACGAAGGATTTAAATAAAAATTGAAATTTGAATTTTTTGAAGAGCTGTATGCAAAACCGTACAATTTTTGGTACAATTTACACTACTATAGTCTTGTAAAATTAGTTGTAATCGAAAAAAAAATGAAAAACCTCCGTTCAATCAATAGTCAATCCTATTTTGAAGAAGTGCGTAAATTTTCAATGAGATCGGTGCATTAGTTTTTGAGAAATCGTGTCCACGGACATCAAAAATAGTGTTTTTAGAAAAAGGCGATATACTTAAGTTTAATTAGGAGTATAGAAAATCACAAACAAGAGACTTTGATGCAAACGGCTTTATTAAGAGACCTTTAGGTTCGGCAAATTAAATTCAATTTTTTTTTCGTACTTTACTTTAAGGGAATGGTGGGAATGGTAAACACCGAGGGTCTCGCGTTAGGTTGACCACCTGGCCGGGGCGCATGCTGCATAGCACCTCGGGGCCCAGGGTCAAGAAAACAGAGATGGGCACTGTCGGCCCAGATCCTTCTTGGATTGTTTAGCCACAGAGTTTAGTTTAGTTTAGAATGGTGGACGTTTAAAAAAAATTCTCTTAATTTTCATAATAAAGATTTGAAATTTTGTGCAAATATACATTTCACCATAAGTATATAGAACAGCTTAAAAGAAATTTCCTATCTTATTATAATTTTAAAATCTCTTAAAAATTTTTAAATTTTAAAACGAAATTTTAAAATGCTCCTTGCGTCTTAATTTTTTAGATATTTCCTCGATTTTGGATTTTAATCACGTGAAACTCTATTATAAACAAATCTCTATATAGAATTTTTAATCCATTAATTTTTTAGGACTATTTTTCTGAATTCCATATCGTCTTTCATCAAAATTCTGCTTTATAATAAGTTAAAAATAAAATTTGATTATCTTAGTGAAGTCGAATTTTAAAATGCATACACAATTTCTTTTTAAGCAATATCGGGATTCTTCCTTATCAGTTTCAAGAATTTTGGTCAAAAATTAAGTGGCAAGAAGCGTTTCAAAAAAAAAAAAAAAAAAAAAAAAAAAAAAAAAAAAAAAAAAAAAAGCTGAAACATTAAGGGCCTTTTTACAATCTTTTGACTTTTAAATCCCTGAATAATAATTTTTATTTTAGTACATATTCTTGTGCAGTTTTTTTTATTTAATATACTGGAAAACATCCCATTGCATGATTGCATAACAATATTAACGAGATAAATAAGTTTTGGACGATGTTGGGGGTCCAAATATCCAGGAAACCCCTATACCGCCTGTGTCCCTGATGCTGATTTTTAAATTTGGAGCTGTCTGTATAAAATTGTTTCAATAAAAGTAATTGGAGGTAATTTTTTTCTAAAACTGAGACTATTGTTTTATATAAATATGTAGCAAAAAATTAACCTGCTCATATTTGTACATTTGTTATTATTTTTTCAACTCTGTCCCTGGCTTTTTGATTCCTTAGCGTCCCTCTTCTAAAATTATACAGAAAATCCCTTCAGATGCAGCCACAGAATTTTTTTTTCAAGTTTTTTCTCATGCAGAAGTATGCTAGAGGAAGAATGTCTAAAATTCTTTGACAGGAAATTTACTGCAGAATTTAAATCGGCATTTAAATATCAATTTCAAGCATCGTGGCTTTATTGGTAGTCTTACCGGCCCCAAGGTTTATTTCTGCACTTTTCGAGGTAATTTATTTATTTAATCAATCCAATGTAAATCTACCCTATATATATAAAATCCTAATGAAACGAATTTATGAAACGAATATATGAAATGGCTGAAATGTAACGATTCTTTGAATCGACTGATTAAACAACTGATTATGTTTCACGGCGATTTCTCCTAAAATATGGAATACTTTGCGATGAAATTAACACCAAAAATCAATATTGATCCGCAGATTTCAAAACTGGTATTAGAATTTTTAAATTCGAATTAGTTTTCGAAATATTAATTTTTTTCTAATTTTATATACATTTTTCTAATGATGGCAACTCAAATTTTAATCAAACAGATATTTTTTTTCAGATTTTAGAAAAGGTTACTATTTTAAACTAATTTGGCGAGAAATTTGGCCTCCCTTAAATGTATGCTAAGAAATGTATAATGTTACTTTTATTCATAATTCAATTTGTATTTCATTATCATTTTATTTAATACAAACTGAAACATTTAAAATAAATGGCTTTCACTTCTTTATTTTTTTTAAACGAAATGAAAAGAAAAATATTAGGCACAGATGTCATATACGCACCGGGGTACCTAATTGGTGCCAAAATGGCATTATTTTGGTTGACATGGTAACCCGGCTATTTTTGTTTATTTAATAATAAGTGTTTATTTACTTTATTTTATTTTTTTAAATTACATAAATTGTTTTGTTCTATAGTTAATTATTTTTTGGTTATTTTCCTTTAAAAATAAAAAATAATAGAAAATAATTAAAAAATACGGTACTACTTAGTTATTCCATCGACCCACTTCGCCAAATTATATAAATCGCCAAACCACTCGCCAAATTATACAAATTGACATAATTTTTATTTTAAATAACGAAAGAACAAAGAAAATAGTATAACATTAATAAATATACAAATAAAACGTCAAAATAAAAATCACTTGATGACGTAAAGACATATAACTTGCTTAAAGTCAAGTGAATGTGACATTTATCAACCATGGCATTTAATCTTATAGTTTGGTGATAGATTTTTGTTCGACGGGATAACTAAGTAGTACCAAAAATACATATGTAACTGGTATTCGAAAACGAGGATTTCGCCAAATTTTCATTAAAAAAATCACGCCAAACCGGGTGCGTATATGGCATCTGGCCAAATATTAAATGATGTAACAAACGATGACATTTAATTTCAACTTCAAAGCAATGTTTTAATTTACCACTCGAAAAATAAAAAAAAAATGCTATCTGGCGAGTTGAAAAATAGTTATTGGCGAGATTTGCACCCGGCTAGCGTAACAGTACAAATAATTCTTTGCGACAATGCTTTTATGTAGTATTATTCGAAAAAAAATTGATTTTTTTTAATCGAAATGAAAAACTTTCGGCACAGATGCCACATACGGTCCCATATTGGCGCTATTTTTTTCTGACGCCAATGTCATATACGCAACGGGTACTTAACTGGCGCCATAGTATCGTTATTTTGCTTGATTTGATAAGGCGGATGTTGTTGTTTATGCTGTTGATCTTTTCCCCCAAATTAGCGTCGGAAAAAATCGCACCAATATGGGCCGTATATGATATATGGGCCAAACTTTCATATGAAAAGCGAAGGGATCAGAGCGTATTTATTTATGGCAGTTACATGACTTGGACTATTATAATATAGATGAAATGATGGCGATAGAATAATATTTGGCGACTTATCACCTGTACCTGGCTAATATTAAAGTACCAAAATGGCACCAGGAATATAAAAAGCGAAGTGGTTCGCCCGGAACTCTTGATGATAGTCACATAACTTAGGCTATTGTTATAGAAATTGTTTTAAAATACCGGGAGACAAAGACTCTGTACACTTAATTCCTTTTATTTTTAGCTTCTTTTCAAACGTTTAACTGATACTCTTTAATCAAACACGAAAACAACCATTGGATGTCTTAACAGCAACTGATTCGGCCTTAAATTTTTTAAATCAAAGGAAATTGAATGGAAACCTGTTTACAGGGAGATCTGCACAGCTTTTCTCAGTATAATTCAATCTTCTATAATATTTTTTAAACCGATCAGATTAGCTTGTTTTTAGATTTTGCGGTGTCTGAACGGGGGTTGGCGAGCGTAGCTTGCAGGGGGCAGAGCCCCCTAGTAACTATTTATAAAAATCAATTAACATTGTGGCTATCACTTAGTCTTAACATGATTTGCCTAAAAATAGGTGGTAATTTTCATTACCGCCCCCATCTTTACCATTCCCTTTTTTTCCCTTATACCGTCCCTTTTTTCCTATACCTTCATCTTTTTTTACCTTACCGCCCCTTCTTTAACACCCCTTTAAGACAATATTATACCGAAATTTTGTACTAAAAATACTACATTGTAATTATTTCTTATTTGAATGCCCTGTGGGTACTATGCAAATTCATTATAAGTAAAAATTTAGAAGAAAATAAGAAGTTTTAGTGGTAAAATGGTAAGGAAACTTAAACTCGCAAGTTTAACTTAAACCTCAGTTAAATAAAAAAAATTTCGCTGCTGACCATTTTTCTTTATATTGAATGCTTAAGGCATTCGTCTATCAGCTTAAAATGTTATTTTAGCAAGTTTAATTTCACCAGATTTTTATACCTGAAAGTCAAAAGATTGTGAGAATGCCCCATTAGTATTCAGAAAAACAGATTTTTAGTAAAAGGCCAAAAAATTGCTTGTGAACAAAATTAAAACACTTGTAACTTTGCGTAAAATAATTGCATCTGCATGCGATTTTCCACAAATGACGTAGTACAAATTGGAGAATAATAATACATGCAAAAAGAAATGTCAATTTTGGGGTCGATTTTTGATCAAATAAAGGTTCACGGTTCGTCTTAAGGGGTAGGATACCTTTGAACCATCAAAATTTTCGAAATTTTTTAAATACATATTTTGATTCCTTAATCATTTCTGAACAATATGCAGAAAACTGGATAAAAAAATTTCCATTAGTTTACTAATTATGGCAGTTTTATTATGACTATACATTAAGACTACGTAGGATAATTAAACTTTGCGTTGAGTTTACTCAAAATGATGAATTTTGATACTGCGCGCAGTGTTACTATAAAACTATGCATGGCTATCAAAAGACATTTTTACAACGTATTCATTCCTGTATTATCTACAACTTAAAACCAGAAAAATGTAAAATTTTATTTTTTTCCTGCTTTTCTGATTTGAAAATATTTTTTAAAAAGTGAAAATTTTTAATTTTTTGCTGATTTTTTAATTTAGCCCATATTTTTTACAAATATTCTGGTTTTAGTGTAAAGATAACTCTATTATGTGTTTACTTTCACCAAAATTTCTTCTTTATATCCATATTTTCAGATTTTATCATGCGCGCAAGATTTTTTTCTCTTATTGTCATATATTTTTAAACTTATCATTTCAATATTTATTTATGAATTTACAAATATATATATTTTTTTTAAATATAAATTTAAATTTGAGCTTTATATTTAAATAAAGTTTGATTTTTAATTTTGACTTATTACACAAGTTTTGAAGCTTAGAACATAGTGATATTTTTTACTTTTTGGACGTGTTCAAAGGTATCGTACCCCCTTAAAGGCGGAGATAAATTAGGCTTACTCGGTACTTAAATTAGAAGAATTTGTAGCGTTAAAAGTTCGAAAAATAAGAACTCCGTATGATAGATTGTAACTGTAAATTTTCGAGTCATATCTGATATACTTTCACGGCACACACATGTGCTGTAGCACACTTTTTTAATAACCTTTATGTTAGTAAATAGGTTAGAAATTGTGCAAAAACATATATATAACAAACATATGTGTAAGATTTTCAGTTATCATTTGTTTACTAGATTACTTTGAACTACGAAAACATGAATAAGGAATTCAGATACTATGTATTTATAATGTGATGTTTACCAGCTCCACAGAGTAAATAAATGAACCTGCAAATACGGAACTGACATAAATCTACCACCATGACCCTCCAAAAAGATAATGCGCTATCGCTCCATATAAAAATTATCTAGTATGATACGAAGATTATCAAGCTATATAAAATATATACACATACAGTTTCGGTGCAAGAACAATGGATTTCCTAAATTCCACTTTTAAAAATAAAAAAATAATTAAAAATAATAAAACACTTTATAGACGCAATTTTCACCAATGTATCAAATCCATACATGATTATTTGTTTTTGGTTTTATTTACAATATAGAGGATTCAACCAGAGCTTCCTTTGTTACTGAACATACTGACCAGTGTAAAGTATATGGATGAGTCATTCTCTGAAAAGTGGCAATTTTATTTCCCACGGGTCTTGAAGACATGTTTTTAAAATTACAAAAAGAAAAAGTGATTTAAACTATCAATATTAATCAGTTATACATATAAACTGTAATTATTTACTTATTGAAATTGAAGTTTGATAAATTTAATGTATTTTTTAATGCAAATATCATTCTCTCACTTTGTCCCCATTCACACATGTAGGAAAGAAAATGTTTTCTCTGCCATTGCAGCACGTACGTTTATAATTATTTTTTTCTTAATCCATTAAACACACTTAAATACGTGTTTAGCCATTTAATTATATTTATATTTTATATAATGAATGAATTAGGGCACTTTTTAATGATGTCCCTAGCATTTGTCGTCATTCCCTCACATAACTATAAATTTGCCATTATTTACTTAGTAGAAAGCAGCACATGCTTTATATATGTCTAGGACTGTTTGTACAAGAGTAAAGTGAAGTATCCATATGGTTGTTTGCTCAAAAACGTGCTTGAATTGTTAGTATATGGCTTTGAAGTACTAGATCAATGTATTTTTATTAGGCGTCATTCCCTCATCTATTATAAATTTAATAAAAACTAATGAAATGTCTTTTTATGTTGTTATATTATTAGAAATGTGTTTCAAAAGATATTTAGTAACTGAAAATATACCTAAGACTAATCTTGTATAACATGGTTTAAGAAGTATTTCGTCATTCCCTCACAATCATTCTCTCATAATTTTAATATGAGGGAATGACTTAAATTGTGAGGAAATGATCTGATTACATTTATATATGTACTAAACAGTAAAATAAGAAAATCTAATGCAATAAAATACAGATTAAAAAACACATAAGACTTTTAATTACCTTTTAATGTAAAGATAATACATTTTTAATTTTTATAATTTTACAGGGAGAAGTTTAAAAAAAATGTACTAATTCAAATAAACATTAACTCTTCTAAATGTTAATGCTTTATCTTTTTTTTTCCAATTGACATGGAGTAAAAAAAATATTATTTATTGACAGTAAGACTTCTAATTATAATTTCTTTTCTTTTTTAACCCTTTCAAGGACGGTGGTATGTTTATGAAACCACTTAATTTTAATTCCCAAGCGCCACAATGGCACCAGACTTTTTATAAACTTTTATCTTTTTAACATGTATGTAAAATATAGCATTTTTTTATTTATAAATAAATTTGTTCTTAAATTCCGGTGCCAATCATTTATTTGAACATTTTAGCAATGGAAGTGCTTTGAAATTAAAATATCAGAAGAACTATGAGATACTGTTTGGTTCTTATTATTTTTTGATAAATATAGCAATAAGGTACTTGTAGGCTAAATTTTGAGATTCTTGAGGCAATTTTATTGGGTTGCATTTTTTTTTTCAGATAATGACCCGGATATATATATATATATATATATATATGTTTGTGTGTACGTCCGTGTAATGCAAATCTTGTCATCCCTGTAATGTCCGAAATATTGACCAATTAAAAGTAATGTAGACAATCTATTGATCTTCCAAATATCTCGGAAGCAAACATGCAAAATTTGCCGTTACTATAACATCCGAAATACTGAACCAATTAAAAAACTAGTTCGATGTGCCAATCCCAAAACATTCTTCTATCTCATACATTTTAATACTATTTCAAAAAGTAGTTACAAATGTTAATACTTCATTAGTATTAGTTCAATATTATACCAACTTTGATTTTCATCTTAAATTTCTGTGTAAAAATGACTTAATCTTGATCATGATATTTATTAAAATCAATAATTTTTCATCATTCTGTTGTACAGGGTGCACTGTAAAAGAAAATCTGTAAAGTTACTTAAGTTTTTCTAGGAAAACTTTAATAACTTTACAGATTTTTTTTTCAGTGTAGTTATAATTAAAGTCATCCTGTTTAGACCTACGTAGAGTCCGCTCTGGTTGACAGATATCGATTAAACTTGGAATATAAGTTATATGGATCATGGGGAAATGAAATCTGCAATTAAAAAAAATTACTTCAAATTTCTACCACCGGGTGAGAAGAAGGCGCATGAAGACCAAAAATCTGAAACTGGAAACACAAAACCTTTTTTTTGTTTACAGCATATGTTCAATGTTCATTCTATTTGTGTCAAGCACATGTTCAAACAGTATTACAGCGTGTTCAATAGTAGCGCGAAGGGTTCCTCGATCAATTGCAGCAACATGACGAGTGATGATTGCTTTCAAATCAAGCAGAATCTGTATGCTTCCTCCATACACACGATTTTTCAGGAATCCCCACAACCGGAAGTCACATATATATTCAAGTCTGGAAATCTATAGGAGGCCAGGTTTTCGGAAAACTCCTCGAAATTTCCCGATCATCCCCAAAATGAGCACGGAGCAGTGCCGTCACTGCTTGGGCTATGTAAGATGGCGCACCATCTTGCATGAATACGGTAATCTCTAAACACTCTCGCTCTTGTGAGGAGGGAATGACCTGCTGTTGAAGGAGGTCTCAATAACGCGTACCCGTAATGGAACACCTTTTAGGACCCTGAGAAGTGTTCGCCTAAAAAAATGGGGGACTAAGCATGAAATCAGCCGTAAAGCCACACCATGCAGTAATGTAATCAAGGTACAAAGACTGTTCATGCACAATATTAGGACTTGCAGTACCCCATACGCGCCAATTCTGAGTATTCACTGCTTCGTCTAGGGCAGTGTTTCTCAACCTTTTTTACTTCACGGCGCACTTAAATCTAGAATTAAATTTGTGCGGCACACTAAAATGAAGATGACTTAAAAAAGGGAATAATTATCTATCATTACATATTTTTAATTTATTTACTATCACAAACAAAATAGGCCACCCGAGCCGAATAAAAAAAAAAAAGAAAATTATTTTAAATAAAATTGTTATAAGCTTTTTCATATACGTCTCTTTAATATACATTAACATTTATAAGCAGATGAAAAACACTAGTTTCTGTATCATTCAACATACCGTCATGAGTGCCAAGAATAATGAAATTTTCCCGTATATACGGAGGTAAAGCGGATTGGATATATAGGTTTATTGACGAATAGCAGTGCAGGAAATTACAGGCAACAGCCAAAAACAAATTTTATAGGGAAAGGTACTGGTAATGAGGAAAATGTGAAAAAGTATCTTAATTTGCCCCATCAGCAGTTAAAAACTTATCCGAGTTTGATTTTTTTTTTTTAATTAGAATACTTTCTATTTAAAATAAACCTTCATATAGGCATACTCTTAAATCATTTTTCAAGAATCCTTTCTACTGCATTTTAAGTTGTAATCTTTTTCCTTCAGGAGGCATGATTTTTATTCCGAAAGAATTTACCTCAAAAGACATAAGACCATTTTTAGGCTTTCCCCGTATACTCTTATAATGAGCAATAGAAGAAAAATCTCCCATATAAAGCAAATTTGTGACACTAAACTTTATTTCAAAGTAAATCGTATAATATAAAATGTCGGACATTACAGATTCAAATTTTTAAAAATTTGATGCAACTTGGCTTGAAAGTTTCGTGGCACACCTAAGATCTTTTCGCGGCGCACTACTGTGCCGCGGCACACAGGTTGAGAACCACTGGTCTAAGGTAAAGTGGGCCTCGTCCGACCACAAAATGTTCCAAGGACAGGCATTGTCAACGGCTATTCTGGCTGAAAACACCCTCGCAAATTGTGTTCGTGTCCGGGGTCTGCTTGGTTCAGCGACTGCACAACGTGAATCTTGTATGGATACTACTTTATAATGGATCGAAGAATCTTTCGTATTGTAGACCAATGGAGAGACAAATCGCGTGATACCACTCGAGCACTTGTCGAAGAATATTTCGACCACGGCAAGAGCGACTTCTTCGGCAGTTTCCTTTGAAATCCGTTTCCGTCCTCTTCCTTTGTAGCACACCCAACTCCCCAGTCCCTTTGAACTTAGACATGATCTTTTTCAAAGCCTGCCTCGACATTGGTCATTTTCGTAAGCCTTTCATGCGTCGGTATTCTCGCAGTGCAATTGACAAATTACTGCCATTCTGATGATAGTAAAAATATCCTATTGTACTAAGAAACTGGAAACAAAGTAAGACAAAAAAAAAAAAAAAAAAGGCCCATTCTTGTACGATTAAAACTAACCGAGTGATAGCTGTTTAACCCTTTATTTACTGAATTATGAATTCGTGAAAATTTTATCTTCTAGAGCATTTTTCGTGAATTGTTTGAACTACATTAGAAGATTTACATAATCATTTAGTAAATTTTAGAAGGAATTTAGAAGGATTGGAGGATTTAGAAGGATTAATGAAATTTGAATTTATAGAGGATTTTGTGGAATATTTATAAACCCACTCATATCTTTTATTTTAAATATTTTCCTTAGTGTTTTGTAGAATTAGAAAATGTACAAATGTAATGTTCTTACAATATAAATATAGAAATATTTCCGAATTGAAAAATTCTCTCACCCTCCCCAACGCCAATAAAGCTGAAAAGATGCAAAGGCAAAAGAAATCATCATTTCAAATGAAAATCAAATTTCGAAGTAATTGCTTAAAAGGCGCAAAGGCCAACTGAGTGAAAAAGATTCCAAGCCGGGACTCGAACCCGGGCCATCAGTATAGCGCATTGACGTTCTACCGACTAAACCACTTGGAACGATACACAGCTCGGAAAATTTCTCACTATTATATGTTGGCAAGGCTACAAACGCAGCACAAGATGGAATATTTATCGTGAGCCCCCGACCTGGGGCTAACACGAAACATAATTAAATCCAGCATCGAATGTTTCTCTCTGGAATAATTTCCATGTATTAATAAAGAAATCATCGTTTTAAAAATATTTTTGTTTTGTGTAACCGATAATGTTTTTGGAACAAGATAAAGTCATGTATCTATAACTCATTCTAAACTGTATTACAACTAACCGATGTATTAAATGAGTTTTATAACAAGTTATTTTAATGGTACTTATAAGTACCGTCAGTAGATAAAGGGTTAAGGTTGAAGCATCTGTTTTGCTGCGAAATAGGGGTCATTCAAAAACTTATTTGAAATATAAATAATCGTCAGATATAAAAAAAATAGTTGAGAGTAAAATTAACATTACAATATAAATTTAAAATCTATTTTCATTCTGGCATATTAAAAAATATAAATACAACTTGTCCTAAATTGACAAATAACAGAACTTTTGTTAAATAAAACAATGAAAAGCAACAGTCGCAATTCTTTTCAAATTATGCATATTTTAAAATGCTGTTAGATTGCCTAATCAAAAACTTAATAAAAATTTTAAAAAAATTATCGTAAAACTTGCTCGAATTGACTCCCTTCGGCTGCAATGCAAAAATGTAACACGCGAAATAAATCCTTCTAATACTTTAAGCCTTTTGTCTACGATCCCTCGAAGCATGATACAACTCATATGTGTTAAGATGCAGGAAATTGGTATAAATCATGCAATTCAAAGTTTCTTAACTCGGTCAGTTTTAGTGTTAGATGAATGGGACTCTTTTTTGTCTTATTTGTTAGTGTAATAGGAAATTTCTACTAAATATCACTTACCGGAACCGGGGTACCATATAAACAATTAAATTTCGTAACTTTTTAATAAACGTTTTTATTGATTGAACGATGAAACGAATTTATTGATTAAAATACAAATGTAAGTAAGTACGAGTAATAAGACCGTAGGAGTAATAATTACGTCCCCTAATAACCATATCATAATATATATTCCAAACAGAAAAGTCAAAACATATATTAAAATATTTATTTGCTTAAGGGATCTTGTACCTTTTAAAGGAAATTTAATGAAAAATTTCAAAGTTTGAATTAGTCTATCTTCAATAATCTTTTATGTATAAACATGAAATTTTGGATATTGATTAAACAGATTGTGCTTTGTAATATGCTGTCATTAGAAATTTATTAATCTTTTACAGAATTTGTGTATTGTTGAAATCAAAATAGCTCTTTTTTTTTTTACTCCATAAGTCATTGCGCGCATGATATCTTGAGAAAGTATTTACGGATTGTCATGAAATTTGGTAAAGATACTGAACGTATATGTGTGTTTAAAATGAACTATTCCTAGGCCAAAATTATTTCATTAACTATATAAAAAACATATTTTTGTAAAAAAAATATAAATTTTATATTTTTGATGAATAAAAATAGACATAACTAAAAATATTACGAATGTAAATACTTAAAAGTAGTTCATGTTAAACACACATATTTGTTTTAGTACCTTTACCAAATTTCATGACAACCCATACATACTTTCTCGAGATATGCGCGGAATGACTTCTGGAGTAATAAAATTTGTAATAGCTATTTTGATTTCAACAATACACAAATTCTGTAAATGGCTAATAAATTTCTAATGGTAGCATATTACAAAGCACAGTCTGTTTAATCCATATACAAAATTTCATGTTTCTACATAAAAAGGTTTTGAAGATACACTAATTCAAACTTTGAAGTTTTTCGTTAATTTTCGACGTGTTTAAAAGGTACAAGACCCCTTAAAAGACGTTAGTAAAAACACATTAAAAGTAAACTAAAAACCTATATTGACATGTTAAGGGGTTGTAGGTATGACCAACGAAAATTCAATATCAGATGTAAATAACATATGGAGGACATAAAATATAATAGAAGTAATACTGCTTTATCCCGGCTGAATCAAATAGAGAACATTAACATACTTTTTAACGAGAGTAGATTAATCTACAGGTATAATTTTTATTTACAATTATTTATAAGGGAATCCATTGAAATTTATTTAAAACCCTATCACTATGTCCTGGTGTCCACGCGGACCCCAAGCACTTTCAACAAGTTGTCAAGAATATGTTAAAATTAATATAGATTTAATATTTTGGGGTATAAATAATAAAATTTATTATGAAAACATCAGAATAAGCGTTAATTATTTTTAACCTAACTAAATAAATGAAAAAAGTAATTTATAAGGTATTTAAACCATATTAACATGTCTATTATAGTATGGGGTCCGAGAGGACCCCATGTCACAATAGGGCATGTTTCGATAGGACATAGAGATAGGGTTAAGAGGTTCAGGGGTTTGTAACGACACGTTATCTTTTCACATCCCGAATATATGGATTGAATGCAATGCAACTTGCGGCGTCGTAACATATAGAGGGAACACGTGCGATGGTGAAAATGTAGGGCGCGTTATACGTTTTCTTGTTTGTATTCGATGATTTTTTTTTTCCATTTTTCATATGCATTGTACTTTTAATTTCTGTTATACATTCTGATTACGGCTCAGTGAAGGAATTGAAACATGTCAATATAGGTTTTTAATTTACTTTTAATGTGTTTTTAGTAACCAGTGAAGGAGTTGAAACATGTCAATATAGGTTTTTAATTTACTTTTAATGCGTTTTTAGTAACGTCTTTTAAGCAAATAAATATTTTAATATATGTTTTGACTTTTCTGTTTGGAATATATATTCTGATATGACTTTTAAAGTAATTTTTTACCTCACTTAAAACATTTTTTAAATTGGAACTATATGTCTATGACTAATGGTTTAGAAATTAGCCATTAGACACCGTTGGGCGCGGACACTCTGTATTTGTGTGATCATTTAAATTTCTCTCATGAGATTGAAATTTAGTGCGCTATCTCTAAGATTAAGCGTCGAATAAATTCATTCCCTCGTCAGTCTATCTTATCATTTCTACTTCTTCTATTTTGCGTTTATTCCGTTCATGGTTATGGATTGAATTTGTGTATTATTGTTTAAAATGATTGTGTTGAAAAATATTTTGAGGAACTTAGTTAACTAACAAGTTTCGTCAGAAATAACTTTGAAGTGTTTAGAATAAAAGAAAAATCAACACACAACATTATGTTTTTGTTCAAAAATATTTCACATCTTGAAAAACAAAAGAAAGATGTGTGTTATTTAAAAACAATTAAATTTGAAAAGTCAAAAACCCGGCGAACTAATTAATTATTTCTCCTCAATGGGAAACTATTTTTTCAATTCCTACTATTAGCTCACACTTTCGCTATATATATCTTGTTCAAATTTTCAATCGTTATAAAATACTTATTATTCATTCAATCAAGCTCAAATAAATTTTTTAAAACTTGTAGTGGATGACAGTTGTGTTAATCCAGTTTTTTTTTAAATATTACTTCATTAATTAAATTAAAATAATTAATTTTTAATAATCAAGAGAGCCCTCTTCTTGATCAAGGTATTTTAAGACCGAGAGAGCCCTCTTCTCGATCAAGGCATTTTAAGCGCCACTCAAGAGGAAAGAAGAATGGGAGAAAAAAAAATTCTCTTATTAACCTAAGTTGGAATTGACTTAATTTTTTTTTTATTATATTACTTGTTTATATTACTTACCTATTTTTTTTATTTACTTGTATTGATGACTTTTAAGTTGTGTTTAATTTTTAGTTCCTATCTATAAACACAGTTTTGATGAGGTCTATAGATGCCTATGATGGTTTGAGTTGCAGTAAAGCTACAGATCCTACCTACACAACTTCCAGGTTGTATAATATTTTAACGGACCGTCTGAAAATAAAATAGTCACTGAAACATCGTCTTCATTTTGAAAGACCTATCCAATGATATGCCGTACGTAATGGTACGTAAGAATATTTTTTCGTCTCTACCGCCATTTTATATTTTACGGACGCCATTTTGAATTTATAAAAACAAAACCTAGCTTATAACCATCGGACGGTTAAGACGAATCGATAGAGACCTCATTCATTAAAATCCATCCAGCCGTTGGGATCTTTCAAGGGTATAAAGAAATCCACATACACAGATACGCGTGAAACACATAACCCTTCTTTTCAGTTGGGTAAAAAGAAAGTTAACGCGTAGTGAATGAAGCCTAAAAAATCAAAAATAAGTAATAAGAGAACGAAAAATATCGTAACTCTCATATATTTATTACATTTTTATTTCCCATCAACAAACAATGTCAAACTGTTTATCATGCCCCAATGGCTCTCAAAGTCTAAGTACTTGTTTGTTAAGTAATAGAGTTGCTTACTTCTTACAATAGAGAACAAAATCTGTTACATAAGAAGAAAAGACACCCCGATAATGGAAACATTATCCTGTCGATTCATGGAACTATTAATAAAGAGGAACTAACATATCCTTAAAATAGTGAAGCTTCAACTGTAACCGCTTTCGAAAGGGCTGATTACCTACGGTGGAAACTTCCACCAGTAAATTTATATAGAAATTTTCTCCGTATTTAATGGCCTTATTAATGCAAAATTTCAGTCATAAATAATCGCAGAAACAGATTTTCATTTTTACTGGTGAAGATTACTTTTGCGGTAGTCAGGTCCTGCGTTTCCGCCATATTGTGACAACCGTCGAAAAAAACTCGCTGTTTTGCCAAGCAAACTGACACCACTAGAAACATATAGAAGATTTTAACATATTTGTGAGAAAATATTTCCATGAATAAGACGCTTAAATAAGACAAAAGTTTTATATTCAATTTTTCTGGTGGAAAGTTTGCACCGGTGGTATTCAGAAACTGTAGATTCGATTTAAAAAATGCAGCTGCCATCTTGTGACAACTTCCTCAGTTACTTCACTCGCAACTGGTGGACACTACACTACATGTCTCCTCCTCTTTATTCATTACCCCATTTGTCGATTATCAATTATAGACGCTTTCAGTCGTGACGTCAGTCATGACGTTTTGCTTGGAAACTGACTCCAAACAAACGGTTGCTATGCTGTATTTTCTACTTTGCTTGTATTTTATAGCTATATATCACAGATGAGCCTTTTTATACTCTATAGGCAGTGATAACATTTTGTACGATTTATATTTAATAAGAAATGCAACATAGCAACCGTTTGTTTGGAGTCAGTTTCCAAGCAAAACGTCATGACTGACGTCACGACTAAAAGCGTCTATTGTGCTGTAATTCGGGATTATGGAAGTTTCGAAATTCAAAAGGAATATTCTCCAATAGGAATCAAAGATAAACTTGCAGAGATATTTTCTATAGAGTCGGATATTTTAAAAGTTAAGGAAATTGTATAAGTTTCGGAAAAGGTTAACTGATGAATACCGGAATTTTTTGTTGGCTTTTCTATAAGATGACTTTAAAAAAACTAGGGGATCCAACCTGGAATCTCCGGGTTACAGAATATAGATAAAAAACAAAATTTGTTTTAATTGAAAACTCTAATTAGATTCTATACATTTAATATATTTTTTTTTAGATTGCCCACTAATAATACCAAAAATTATTTTTATATGAAAAAGAACAATTGTGCATTCAAATAAAGTTATGAAATTTATTAAAACGATACTTTCATATTGACCTCATGCCAGGAGTTAACAGCTGAAGAAATCGCCAAAGATAGCTATTTACAGCAACTTTTTTTATTCTGATTATTTCTGTTGTTCAAGCGAGTTCGATTTAAATACCGTCTTAAATTTATACTTTATTTATGCATTTTTAAAATCATTAATTAAGTTTTCCTTATGGAATATAAGCCGGAACCAAATGCTGAACTATTTATATTAATTTAAAGGCAAACGGACTTATCTTTCGTAATCATCTGCACGTAATTGAAATAGTTTTTTTTTAATTATGCTTGAATTTTTTTTTTAATTCATACAAAATTAGTAAAATTCGATATAGTTTTCAAACAAATTGTAATACAGTTTTAAGGGGGTCCGGGACACAAAAATCTTCAAATTTTCTAATTAACTTTTATTGCACTAAAAATTTCTTTGTTTTTTTCTGCTTAAAATTATGTATAAATCATGTTTCTATCTTAATTAGAATAGGAAATATTAATTTTTTCGATTCGGTTTGTTTTCAAAATTTAGCTTTCAAGCAATGGTTGTCGTGAAAACGACTGAACATGCGTTTTTCTTCATGATGAACTTGGAGCATGTCTTTTTCAATTAGTTCAGTTTAATTTTGATTCAGCAAACTTGAAAAAAATATTTACTTTTGAAAATATGATTTTTTTTTAAAGTTACATAATTTTTTTTTTTACACTTTTACTTTAAATATTTTTAATTTTTATTTAAATTAATATTTTTAAAAATTCTGAATCCAAATTAAAACTTATATATTTCTGTTTAATTAAATGAAAACAAATTGAAATTCTACAAATAATATTTCGAGTTATAACAATTTTAAGTTACCCCTCTTTTTTAATAAATTTTAAATTAAATATATGAGAAGTTTTAACATGTGATTTTGTTTACAAATTATATGGTTAACCATCACAAAAAATTTCAAAATTTTAACTCAATAAATGAAAAATATTTTAAAATGTGTCCCGGACCCCCTTAAAACAAATTGTATTAGCAAGAAAAAACTTTTTCGTATTCTGTGGTGTAAGAATTGAAATAGAGCGATGTTTAGAAGTTTTAAAAATATAAGTAAAAACGAAATTTGATCGTCTGCTTGTTGCCAACGGCAAAATGACGTCACTGTTATTCACGTTTGTTCTCCATAGTATACATAGATAGAGAGAGAAGCAGAATTTCTTTATTATTAGGGGCATCCACTTTTCTTTGAATTTTACATGAATGATAACATAGGCAAACCCCAGCCTCCAACGAAAATTAAATACAGTGGAACTTCCTTTTAACAAAGTCCCTATCTAACGAAGTTTTCTACTCAACGAAATTTTCTGCTGAACCTTGACTTTGAACACCATTAACATGTAAATTAATCTCCCTATTACGAAAAATATGTTCTATATAACGAAGTTTATTCCACTTCTGTACGTGTACAATATTCAAACGGAAGGATTGCTGTTGCGATGGATGTAGGAATGGAGGATCGACCATCTCCGTGATCAAGGTAAAAACCTCTAGCGTAAAGATGGGAAGGCTCCGTAGACGTGTAATGTAAATCCCCGCTAGCCAATGAAACAGTTCATGAGGTAAAGCAGTAGTATCTTCCTTTCTTATCAGTTAGAAGTTCCTTGGGTAAATTATCGGTATCACGTGACTTTTTTCAACCTCGAACCCGTATTTGGAATATCCTCCATTTACTTCAGCGGATTGTATGAGAATTAAATTACTTATTTATTTAATCATTTCCATTCAAAAGAAGAAATGCTAAAAGTGTTCGATACAAAAAGAAGGGGATTCCAGTTTCACGAAAATGTTACAGATGAATTGTTAGGGTACTTACAAAAGTGCGAAAGTTTTTATGAATCGGGTATTTTTACCCGACTGCCAAGAAGGGTTATGTGTTTCATGCGTATCTGGGTATGTGGATTTCTGTATACCCTCGAAACATACCAATGGCTGGATGGATTTTAATGAATGAGGTCTCTATCGATTTGTCTTAACCGTCCGATGGTTATAGGCTATGTTTTGTTTTTTAATTCAAAATGGCGGCCGTAAAATACAAAATGACGGTAGAGACGAAAAAAAAATGTTACGCACCCTATTGAGTGGCACATCACTGGATAGGTCTTTCAAAATGAAGACGATGTTTCATTGACTATTTTACAGTCAGAAGCTCCGTTTAAATATTACACATCCTGGAAGTTGTGTAGGTAGGATCTCTAGCTTTACTGCAATTCTAACCTTCATAGACATCTATAGGCCTCATCAGAACAGTGTTTATAAATAGGAACTAACAATTAATCACAACTTAAAAGTCATCCATACAAGTAAATAAAAAAAAAAAAATAGGTAAGTAATATAAAAAATAGTTTCATATTGATGAGAGATAATTAATTAGTTCGCTTTTTACGCAGCCGGGTTTTTTGATTTTTTAAATTTAATTCAAAATTACTTCTTTATTTATATGAAATCTTTGCAAAGTAATATTACAGTTTTTTTTTTTTAAGCTAAGGATGTGGAATACTGGGAAAAAAGATAGGCTACGCTTCAGCTTTTGTTTATACCTCTCTGTATTATGTGATTTTTTTTTTTTTTTTTTTTTTTTTTTTTAGGCATTATTCTAATCAAATTTTTCTCATATGTCTACATTGCAAAAAAAAAAAAGTTACTGCCCAAATTAAAATGCATTTTCCAATATTTCCATTTTATGTGTATTTGTGATTTTATGTATGTGTATTTTATTATACAAATTTCATGAATTTGAGTTGATTTCTATTTAACGAATTTTCCTCATAACGAAATGTTTAAGTGTAACGATGAAGCTTCGTTAAATGAAAGTTTTACTGTGCTAACACCTTTTACATCGACTTTAATATATTTATGAAGTTTTAGGGAAATCAAAATTCTGGAATATTGTACAGTAATTGAACGTTATTCCAGACGTTATTGGACGTTAAACTTCCGAATTTATGAACGATAAAATCAGTAGAAATTATGCCACTTTGTGTAACTGCAATAAAATACTAATATGTTCTGAATAAAAATCGGTATATGATTTAAAATATTACGGTACTTTCAACTTACACTAAGCAGGGTTGGCAAGGTTTTTCCCACCCCCGGTAAAAACCATGGTAAAAACTGGTATTTACCGTCCTGGGAAATACTATGTTTTTCCCACATGGGAAAAACTGATTATTAAAAACAAATATAAATTCAAAACAACCTTTAAAAATGTCAAAATTGAGTTTTAAGTAAATAGCTTGAAAGATACAGAAAAAAAAAGAAAAGAAAAGGAAGATCTACAAAAACAGACAATGGAGTGCATTTATTTAAATATTTATACACCACACAGATTCCCAAACATTTACCAGTCATAATCGTATTCATATTCTTCGTCTTCCGCTTTTACATTGGATTTTAGCATTATATAACAAAATACTAATTTAGAGGCTTTTTGTAAACCCAGTCTATTTCTAATCTTGTTTTGGGTGAAAGAAAAATTAGAAAAAATATGCTCCAGAGATTCTGATGATGCAGGACATCCCTGAAGATGTTCCATTAATGGGAGAAATTCTGCATCTATTTCAGTTTTACTTAAATTCTTCCACCATAGTGCAGGTGAAATAGCGTTTGTAATGTCGTCGGAAAAAATGCATCTTCTGACTTGAACTATATTATGTATTTATTTTAAGTACTTTGGATTTAAAGTCTTCAAATATTCATGAGCAGATTCCTCCTGATCCTGTGATAACTTTTCACCTTTATATTTTGGATTCATCAGGTGTGCCAAAAAATGGACAGGGGCCATTGCTAGATTTCAGCTAGAAAGCTAGCTTATCAAAGCTAGATTTCACTTTGCTGAAATGTGGATTGAGTTCTTTATTTTGAAGAAGCTCTAGGTAAATTTCACAAGCATCAGCAATATTAGCATTATTATCATGTTGTAACTTTAACTTCGTAAGGGCATTTGGAACTGGTTTCATTTGGTTGTACATATTTTTCCTTCTTTATACAGATAGAGATTATTTACTAAACACTTAATGTTGTTATAAATTTCATCTTCGTGATTATCCACAATTTGAAGATAAAAAGGACTGTTAGTAATAAAAGTTTTTAAACAAGCTATTTGTGAGTTCCACCTTGTTTTGCCTGGAATTTGTGATTTAACTGAATTGGCGTACTCTTTCAATAAACTCCCAGGGATATGGGGATTTCTAAAAAAAATCTGAATTTTGACAACATTAGCCACAACAGAATCAGTTGTTACATTTTTGACAAGAATATTTAAATAATATGATGCAGATCCATATGTAACTGGTATAATATCTTCCGTTTCAAGATTCTGCCACATTGTAAGCATTTTCTGTTCATTATCCGAAACAAAACTTTTTGCAATGCATCCATGTGTAGCTTCTGCTGCAATTTTTGCCCCATGAGCAAGATTTATACAATACTCACTCGTTTACTTATTTTTCCAGAAATCTATTAAAGAAAGAAACATACTTTTTCCATTACAGAATATGGAATTGGCTATAACAGGGTCATTATGTACATTATTCTACTCCATTCGTCTTTCATGAGAGTAACTGTTCTCCCAGCTAATTTATCTACAGCAACAGCAGATTCCTGAACTTCTGCTTTATGCAATAATTCTTATTTATTTATATTCCTTTCCTACAAAATAATTTTAAACCTAAGGAAAATTTGTAATAACTATGTATTTCTATCTTTAATTTTACACATCAGATTCAGAAAGCAAAAATATTTCTTATATATTGTCATTTGGAAGTTTTTCCCAGTATTTACCACTTTTTCCCGGTATTTACCACTTTTTCCCGGTGGGATGGGAAAAACAAGTTTTGGACGGGAAAAAGCCAACCCTGACACTAAGTAATATTTGCAATACTTACACAAAAAACATTCTTTCAATTAATGAATCATGTACAAACAGGAATTCCTATCTATATTATAAAGGACAAACATATCTGTGCGTAACGCATACGTCATTCTGCGAATGGCAACACTTTGAAATTTGAAATAAAAATTTGGTTTTGCAATTTTCGCTACTGCAAAATTTTAAACTTCTAAACATACCACGTTTTAAAAGTTTACACCGTCGTATGCAGAAAAAAATGCACATTTAAATGCAATTTGTTTGAAAGCTGTACCTCAATTTATTTTTGAGATATTAATTTTTTTATAGTTTTTAATACCAATTTTCTAATCGTGGCAACTGAAGTACTTCATTTCTATTAAAAGTGGTTTAGTTATCTTTATTGATTATATTCTTACTGATGCCATTTTCTCATTACAATTAAAAATATATTTTTTAAAAATTTGAACAGAAAATGACGTTACGCTTTAAAAAAGACACAATTTCCCTGATGATGCTGTTATATTTCACTATTTTTTCATTTCGCTGACTTTGAGTTTGAGACAATAGGCACAATATTTCAGCGACTGAAAATGACGTCATATTTAAAAGAAACCGATAATTTTATTTGATAAAACGAGATATTTCCCCATGAATACGTCTAAAAGTTATAAATTTCTGGAATTTTTACGCGCAGGTACAGAGATTGTTATAAGACCTCAAATCACGAGTGGGAATTTTAACATGGCAAGTTGTAATAGTTGACAAACGTGACTTAAAGCTTGAAAATATATTTATCAATAACCTATTGCGCGTTAAAATGTTTTTAAATGGTTAATATTGATGTGAAACGTTGAAAATGACTTGATTTGTTTAGATTTAAGGGGGGGGGGGGGGATTCTATGATTATGTCAAGGTGAAATCCTTTTTGCTGATTTTTTCATTCCGTAATACCAAGCATCAATTGATAACTTAATCAAAATTACTTACCTTGATTATATGTTACTGATTATGTATATGAATAAAGTTTAATTTTCCAATAATTTTAACAGTTGAAGTTTATGAAAAAAGTATTTTGTTAATCTTAGGTTAAAATATGTCTTTGGAGAGTTAAATTAACAAGTGTAAGATGGATTTTTTATTGTAATTATTGTTGTCGATGTATTATAAATTTGATGCAACATTTCCTAAGTAAACATTTTCTTTCGTCGAAATTCGACGGGTTCCACCTCGTTTCTTTAAAACATGAAAGCGCTTAAAAGTTTTGCTTTTTTGCCAGTATTTTAAAATGTTTCTTAATTTTAACTAAATATATCTCGAATTAAAAATTTTTTGAAAAGAATTGAAAATTCATATTTTATGAAAATACAAATCATTTTCTCGTGTAAAAAACAAGCATTAAAGAGTTAAAATTTAAGGAACGGTTATGGAAATTTGAATTTCATTTAAAATTATGTGTCAATAGGAAAGTAAAGGAAGCGAACTCACATATAAGATATCAAATGATGATGTTAAAAGTAAAATTAAATATTTCAAATAAATGTAAAAATTTAAAGAAATAAATTATGAAAATATGGTTAAAGTCAATTTTATCTGTTTATCATAATGTCATTGTTGACAGCAAAAACTTTTCTGCACTAATTGATATTGATGCTCTTCATAGATTTAAAAAATATTTGTTGCATGTTTTATTTCAAGTGTGACTTTACGTTTTTTCCCAGAGAAATGTCTTTTTAATAACATAATTCTTGTTCACTTTTTTTCCCCTGATAATCATGACAGGATTTTTGGCTGAAAACTCCCATCTGTATGTAACTGACATTGGTGCTTAATTTGGGCAAATCAAATTGAAAGATTCAAAAAAGGGAAATTTTTTTTTTTTTTTTTTTTTTTTTTTTTTTTTTTTTTTTTTTTTTTTTAATAATAACAGCTATTTATATTTCATACGCTTTTTATCATTTGAAGCAGCGTTTTATTTTCGTGTTTCTCCCTTTAAAAGCTTTCTTATTGCTGAAATCTTTTTTATTAATACTAAAGCTCTAATGAAAATAAAAAGATAAAATAAAACTAGAAAACAGGAATTCTGCTCTTTCAGAATTTTGTGTCGCCCCCGATGAAAAAAAAATATATACATGTATATAAATATAGATATTTCAGTTTTAAGACTCCAAATACGCGCTTTTATTTTATGTAACTAGGGGGACTCTGCCCCCTGCTCGCTACGCTCACCAACCCCCCGCGTAATCGCTTCGTGATTCCATTCGATATCGCGAAGCAATCCCTATTTTCTAGACAACCCCAGATGTAATTGTTACGCGTTTCCATTCTGGATCGTTTCGCGATCCCTTATTTTCTATGCATTCAATATTTAGATTCCACTTGGTAAAAATGCGCTCCTCCCCAACTCCTGACAATTTTATTTCCTTATCTCCAAGCACATAATCATTGGAGCTTACAGACTTTCATAATTATAAGAATTATTAAATATAAAATTATATATATAGTGTTACGAATATTGTAAATAATCAGTGATTGTGCTTAAAAATAAGGTAAATAGTTCAATTAAGCTCTATTCATAAGCTAATATTAGTTTTTGTTGCATTGAAATATCTCAATTTGTTGATTTTCTGCAGGCAAGTAAACCCTATTGGATTTCACTGGGAGTCTATGGAAATTTGGCGAAATACTGGAAATAACGCCAAGTTGACTTCACATTTGGCGACATATCGCCAAGTTGGCGATAAACTTGGCGACGTTTGGCGACAGATCCGGGTCCCAACACTTTGGTAACCCCCCTTATAGCGTCAGAAAGTTCTGACCAATCAGATGAGTTTCGCGGTATCTACGCAGATTTTCATTGGTCCATTTCCAAAGCATTACTTTTTTTATATATATAGAAGGAAATGACGTCATCCACATCCGTTAAAGAATTCCTCATTTGCGATCCAGTCTTAAATAACATCTACAGTAAAATATACATAGGAAATGACTATCGCTGAATAACACACAAATCCAAAAAATGAAATTTCGTCATTCAAGAAACTAGGCAAGAAAAAGAAAAAAAATCGGCTATCTAATTATTCATATGCCTTAATTTGTTTGTAATATTAATATAGATACTTAAAATTAAATTTAGTTTATAATAGCTCCATATTTCATCAGAAATCATTCATTTATATTTCATTCAAAATAGCACGTATTTTAATTACATTTTTTTTTTTCAGTTTTTATGAAATAACAAAAAGATATAATTGCTATTTTGCAACTATTTTCCCTTTATTTTCTACAGAAATGGAGTGCTTGAGTTACCAAAATTAAACAAAGGGTGCTAAAAACTACAAAAAAATCAATATCTCGAAAATAAATGGAGATGCAGTTTTCAAACAAATTGCATTTAAAAGTACTTTTCTTTTCCAATACGACGGTATAAAAATTGAAAATGTGCGATGCTTAGAAGTTTAAAAAATTGCAGTAGAGATTATTCCATACAATGATACAACTGCTTTGTTTTACGGTTCGCTTGTACAACGTAACGTTATTTTTTGGAGACGACACATGAATAGGTGAGAGAAGGAAATAGTATACCTGAGGATAATAAAAATTTTAAATATGCTAACTTTAATTATATTTTGTGTAGATTTCAATAATTGGCTTAAAAAGAACTATTATTTTACTGGTGCGAATTAATATTTTGCGATAGCTGGACATCAAATGGGAAGTTTTCTACAATCGGCCAATAAAGAGCAATAATTCGCTAAACTTCTTCCATTCGCCTGCGCTAGTTCAATATATAAGGGGTTTGGCTATTGCATAGAACATGAAATAAGGAACTTTATTATAATATATGACACAAAAATCATACTTACTCGTGTGACAGCTGTTGCGTCATATTCCGTCGTGTCATATTGCCACCCCTGCGTGCATTCTTTCGTTGGCCATGATGGCTCTACTGTCAGGTTGCCGTAAGACAAGATTTGAGAATAATTGACGTCATACATCGAACACGAAAGGTCATGAAGGGGCCTGATCAATTTCTTTTGCATATCTAGTGATAGATTTGAGCTTGCTACTTCTGGAACGTAACACCAGTGTTCAGGAGTGGTGGACATAAATATGAGATTCATTGAAAACCACGGTATTACAATAAAACTAGGAATCAAAAAGATTATGACGAGTACTTTCTGATAAAGTCCAAAGCCTCCAACATCTTTTAGAATATCTTCAAAATCCATTGTTCTATAAACAGAGGTACCTAGAAAATATATTTCAATTTATGTTCCTTTTTATCTCTTCGCTGTGCATTTTCAATAATAAAAAATATATACATCTAAAATTATTTCAACTCTAATCTATGAAGAACTTTATTACAATTTAAGGATAAACACTTTTTGCTTTCAGTATAACTGAAAATAAGAAAACATTATGCAAATTACAAGTGATCGTTAATGTCAAATATTGTGTTAATTGCAATTCTTGACAATGGAAACATTTCTCTAAGCCGTGTAATAGTAGGGTCTGAAATGTTTTCCAGCTCGATTTTTGTGCCAAGTTTGATATATATTTTTTTTTTTTTTTGTAGCTTTTGACATGTAGATTCCAAATATCTTAGGTGCCATTTTTTTCCTATATATTTTTGAGGTGATTTTCAAGATGGCATCCAAGATGGCTGCCATTCACTGACTTTTTTAATATTTGTGGGATATTATTGACCAGTATATCAAATTATATGTTTTTGGGGTCAAAAATGCAAATCTACAATCAAAATAGGCATAAATTGTGTTATTTAATGTCTATTTATAAATTTGCTACAAAATTACTAATATACTAGAGGCATAGATTTTCACATGACTATCGTTTTGGCATGCTACGACCTTCTCTTTGAAACACTGCCACATTCTACAGAGATTAGTTCCCTGTAAGAAAAATGCAACTCACTACGTGAAAAATTGTACAATTGTGAAGTTTGTTTGTTTGTTTGTTTTATTGACACATACATCAGACTTGTGTGCTTGACAACAAGGCCCGCTTATAAGTCATCGTCGATATACAGGGACGAGATAGCACAATGAAATTTACAACACAGAGAATTTTTACATCCGGGAGCTCCACAAAGAGTGTGCAATGGAGCCAGCGGGAGTCGAACCCGACAAGCCTCCTACGCTCTGAAGCGATTAGAAGCGTGGTGTCTTAACCACTCGGCCGCGGAGGCCCCATTGTGAAGTTGAAGCTACAACTTTGTTTGAAGAGATGAAAGTAGTAGTTGAAAAAAATTATCTTCCACATATTACACAATGCAGAGGTGATATGGCAAAGTTCTTATCAATTTAGATCTTTGCTACGTTTCATCCGTGCCACTCGTCAAGGAGATTGGGCATTACATCTCGCATCATTAGAGGAACAAATCAAGTATTACGAGGGTGAATCAAATATTAACCAGAATTTCAGCTGGGATGCCTGAAGGTCATTGTGAGGGCGCTCAAACCTCTGCGCATGGCAGGTGGGAATGTCACATGACTATGTATGCACCGGTACGTGCTACTCTCAGCGTTCCTGAGTCCTCCCACCGTTCCAGCATCAGGATGAATGAGGGAGAGGTTCACCCCAACGTTGCGCAACGCATTATCGTTAAATTTTTCACAAATGAAGACGTAAGACCGGCTGAAATCTTACGAAGACTTCAAGCACAATTTGGAGAGACATACCCTTTAAAGGTATTTCTTGTGTGCACCAGAAGTATTACGCATTGTTTCAAGTTTCTTTGAAAAGTACTGTACAAATAAAGTCTCTAAGCAGCCCAGGAAACACTATCAACGTTAGACTTTCATGTCACTAAGAATTTTTCACAATGCAGTCATCGCCAAGGAGAGTTATCGAGATCATTGTGGAGGAAACTCTTTCCAAGATAATACCACACTAATGAAAATTGCATCCTCTGTGAAAGTTCCAGAATCTGCGAAGGATGATATTCTAAATTGTGACCAAAAAGGCCAATTGGAATTCGAAAAATTCGTAAGAGATAGACTAATTCTAGAAGACAGGCAACTTCTTGCTGATATGGAATCAAGACCTCAAATGTCTACAAACCTAAAAGATGCAATTGGAAACTACGAGTTTTCTGTAATACCAAATCATTATTTTCTTCTGATGGATATCTTCATATTCAATCTGACAAAAGTTCATTTATTGCAGAAATAGAGCAATATAATCGATCACCCATACTTGAATCATTACAATCCTCGATTACTTCTCCGATAGAAAAAGTTTGTATTATAGATGGAAAGGGAATCATATAATCAGTAAAAAAGACACCTGCCATGAAAACTTGTGAAGACCTCGCAAATGCTTTGACCGAGATCATTATGAAAATGACAAGTGTATATACTGAAGGGAGAATAATACTTGACCGATACCTTGAGCATTCATTGAAGGAGCAAACTAGTAAGAAAAGATTGGGGGCGACAGAACCTATTAGATTTGCTATTACAAATAGTACCAATATTGGTGTCATTAAAGACGTTTCTTTCACATAATGAAACAGAATCACAGCAGACTGCGTATTTCGGGAATAAATTACTACAGGTTTTTGCTGCTAGTGAGAAGAAAATTGTTGTCATTTTTGGCAATAAGGCACCACGCGAATGTTTTCGATTCAGAATTATGTGATCATACACATAAAGAAGCAGACACCTCTTCATGTACTTGATACAGTAAACCATCATGATAATTATGAGATCGATGTATTTTCGCCATATACTGATATTTTCATATTGCTGATTGATTTGGTTTCAAACCATCTAGTAAACAGTGAGATCAATTTTGTTACTGGTCGAGGCAACAAAACCAGAAAAATTAATATTAATGAAAGATGTCGAGCGATAGGTGCTCATAAAAGCAAAGGTTTACTAGGTTTACATTCATATACTGGTGGAGGCTGGGGAAGAAAATTTGTAGGCATTTCAAAGCAGAAGTAGATAAAAGTGTTTATCAATCTTCAGCGTGATGATGATATTATAACAGCTTTAGAAGAACTTGAAGAACCTAATGTTGATCCATTATCCAAACTGTCGTTGTTTGAAAAATTCACCAACTTGGCTTATTTGGAAAATAGTAATTTAAAAATTACTATTTTCAAAGGAGAGGGATTAGGATTGCAGAGTTAAGATGACACATTTTTCAGAGACATCATTCAGAGGGGGAGAAATTACCACCAACCCTTGGAGCATTGAAGCCACATATTCTTAGATCCAACTTAAATTGCACCATTGGAAAGGGCTACAGAAATCCTCGACCTACCTCGACTTATTGGCAATTGCTGGGGAAAAATGGTGAAGGAGTAATTTTTCCTGTCAAATACCTGGAGTTACCTGCGCCCAAAGGAGTTATTGAACTTGTGAAATGTGAGTGTAAGAGAACATGTACCTTTGGGAAATGTTCTTGCTTAAAGAATTCTATGGTTTGTACTGCCCTTTGCAAATGCAGTGACTGCAACAATAGAAAGGACTATCAATATCATCACAGCGATAGCAGTGATTCAGAAGAGGATACATAACATCCCAGTACTGTATATACATATAAATGCTGTTTTTAATAATTTTGTTCAATATTTTCAATAATTTATGTTATTTCATTTAAATACTTTGGTTGTGTATAACCGGTTAATAAAACGCTATTATATCTAATATCTTTCATATTTTTGTGCTTTATTTTCATCTTATCGCTTAAAACACTTAAAAAACTCAATTTACTCCTAATTTTATTATATATTTGTATTTCTTGACCCTGAAAACATATAATTTGACATACTGGTCAATAATATGCCTCAAATATAAAAGAAGTCAGTAAATGGCAGCCATCTTGGACGCCATCTTGAAAATCACACCCAAAAATGTGTATAAAAAATGGCACCTAAGGTATTCAGAATCTACATATCAAAACCTACAGAATACAGCAAAAATATCGAACTTGGCACGTCAATCGAGCTGGAGCCACATTTTACGACATTTCAAACCCTACTATAAGCATTGCTTTCATATTTAAGTTAAATATTTTCGGTTTATATTGTTATTTTGCATTAAAACTTTTTTCTTTGTATTTTACTAGGGGGCCCTGCCCCCTACGAGCTACGCTCGTCAACCCCCGTTCAGACACCGCAGACTCTAACAGCACGATAACTTAATCAGCTTTAAAAAGATTTCGGAAGATTGAATTATAATTTGAATCTGAGAATTATAATCTGACGTAATTTTCACCAAACTTTTCTTTTTCTTTTTAATATTCACGTAAAAATTCTTTTGTTGGAAATGAAATATTATGATCATCTTAAAATATCAAATAAATGCATCGAGCAATTTTTAAATTTAAACTGTTTTGCAATATTATTTTTTGTTCATTTTATATAATAAGTGTAATGTGACGTAAATGTGATTTAAATTCTCCTATTATTTAAGATTTCTAACGCATGTTTATGAATTTATTATTTTACAATATTCTGTCTCTTTTAAAATTCACGTGTAATTATAATTTTTATGACGTAATTTTCAATGAGTTCCTGCTTTTTATATTTTCTGTTTATAATAGTCACGTGTAAAATAAATTTTTAATTTGAAGTAAACATTATTGTTTGCGCTGTTTATACAACTGGCAACAGTTTAAATTAATAACATTTTCTAAAATTTGTAAAAAATATCTCTCGAAAGGCTGAAAATTTGAATTTAAAATTGAAATAAAACCTCAAAAAATGAGTCAAATAAGAAAAATAAATACAATCTGCACACCGGGAACTTATAACGTATAAAATGGTCTAAAAATGATTAAATTCTCATGTACAGTTTTTGCTCCAATAAAACTTTTTTAATAGAACGATTTTGTCCAACTTTAGCATTAAATATCTCTTAAAATAATTCATCGATTTGAAAACTATCTGCATCAGCGTGTTTAACAACCATTTCTCTATAATACTACCGATTTTCATATTTTTGTATGCAACAGTTTTTTTTAAATATTAACGATGAAAGGCCATGCTTAATCATTCAAATTGGATGTGGATCTACCCGGAATATCTAAGCAGATTTTCATCGGTCCATTTCCAAATCAAAACTTTTTTATATATATAGAAGGAAATAAAATCAATAAGATTTTTTTACAAGGTGCTTTTTTTTTAACTACTAGGGGGCTCTGCCCCCTACGAGCTACGCTCATCAACCCCCCGTTCAGACACCGCAGACTCTAACAGCACGCTAATTTGATCGGCTTTAAAAAGATTTCGGAAGATTAAATTATAATTTGAATCTGTCAATTATATTCTGACGTAACTTGCACCGAACTTTTCTTTCTCTTTTTAATATTCACGTAAAAATACTTTTGTTAGAAATGAAATATTATGATCATCTTAAAATATCAAATAAATGTCTCGCGCAATTTTTAAATTTAAACTGTTTTGCTATATTATTTTTTGTTCATTTTACGTAATAAGTGTAATGTGACGTAAATGTGACGTAATTTCTCCTATTTAAGACTTCTAACGCATGTTAATGAATTTATTATTTTACAATATTCTTTCTCTTTTAAAATTCACGTGTAAGTATAGTTTTTATGACGTAATTTTCAATGGGCTCCTGCTTTTTATATTTTCTGTTTATAATAATCACGTGTAAAATAAATTTTTAATTTGAATTAAACATTATTGTTTGCGCTGTTTATACTGTTGGCAACAGTTTAAATTAATACAATTTTCTAAATTTTGTAAAAAATATCTCTCGAAACGCTGAAAATTTAAATTTAAAATAGAAATAAAACCTCAAAAAATGAGTCAAATTAAAATACTAAATACAGTCTGCGCACCGGGAAATTATGACGCATAAAATGATCTAAAAATGATTAAATTCCTATGTACAGTTTTTGCTCCTATAAAACTTTTTAATGGAACGATTTTGTCCAACTTTGGCATTAAATATCTCTTAAAATAATTCTTCGATTTGAAAACTGTCTGCATCAGCGTGTTTATCAAACATTTCTCTATAATACTACCAATTTTCATATTTTTGTATGCAACAGTTTTTTTAATATTAACGAAGAAAGGCCATGATTAAGCATTCAAATTGGATGCTGATCTGCCGGGAATATCTACGCAGATTTTCATTGGTCCATTTCTAAATCAAAACTTTTTTTTATACATATAGAAGGAAATGATATAACCATTTCAATTCTTGAACCGAAACGATTGCATAATATGCTGTCTCCAAGATGAAAAACATACACCAATCGCAAACTTTTCACCCAAAATGAGAATCAAAATCCAAATTTTAATTTTAAAATCGTGGTTATATCGTTATCTTATGCCAGTAAGCGCGGGAAGATTGTCTATCCAATGACATAAAACAGAAAAATATCCATTCGGTAGGTTTTGAAATAAGCCCGAACACACAGAAAGGCACTTTCAGGGCATTTTGATTTATAATGTATATGGTACGATATATAAATCAACATTTTAACCCTTCACTGCACCACGTGCCACACCTGGCATATACCTAAAAACACTGTAATTCTTATTATGTGCCATGAATTTGGCCAATATGATCTCTACCCCTGATCAAGAACAGTCCAAAGAATGGAATAACACTTATTTTTTCCATGTCAGATGGCTGCATTTGACAAAAAATTAGAATTTGTTCTTCGGAAACAAAAAAAAAAAAAATTCGGTCAAGCTATTAAGGTAAAATTGACTTTCATTATTTTTACTGAATACTTAAAAATATTAATATAAAAAAAGTTACAGAGTGTTAAGCAGATAAAATTAATTAATTTAAGCTAATTTAGTTGTAAAATATAGCAATGCAATATTTTAAAACCCCAATTGTATACATAGGGTACACGCTACAAAATATCAAATTTTAAATGAAAATTTGAAATTTAATTTCTTTTACTATTTTTCCTATTATTAGACCGATGTGTAGATTTAAAATAATTTTTTTCATAAAAACAGAAAAAATTGGGCAGTGAAGGGTTAATGGGGATAGTTTTGAGGTCTGGGGGTCAGTGAAAATAAACCGAAATTTTGTGGAATTGCTTTCTTCTTGACGGCTGCAGTAGGTAACTTTTTACTTTTGTAATGGAAGCTACCTAGTTAAAATGTCTTACAAAGGAAAAGTACTGAATTATTGGTTTAAAATGAATTAAATAGCTATAATCGACAACATTCACAAGTTCGTAAAAAGTATGAACGCTTTTACAGGGCCTGATTAATGCACGGGCCTCCGGGGCCTCGGCCCTGGGCCCACCAATTTCAGGGGGCCACAAATTTGTGTGTATTTTCTCACAATTTAAGTTTTTCCACTGTTTGCATTTTTTATTTTGGTCCCTGACGTAAAAACAAAGTTTTACTGTAATAACAAACCTCCATATTTAATTTTTCTGTATAAGTCCTTTTCAGTTTGAGAGTACCTATAATTTTCAAAACTTGCCGTATCCAGAAAATCAAATTTGGGGAAAATGCCAAAAACTGCATACTGTGTCTATTGGTTTCACTATAAACGAGGATTTTACAATGTCAGAATTATAGTTTAAAATGATGACTAGACTGTTAGGGAAAACACAATTTTTATGATTTTGGATAAGGCAAGTTTTGAAAAAGACATCCTCGTTTATTCTGCAACATAAACTGTGGATCATAGATGTTTGTGAATTATACAAATGCTTATTTGAGAAAGTGCACAGTAATTCATTTTCTTGATTATTCTTGTAAGTTAAATTTTTTTTTTGTAAACTTGAAACTTTCACCCACACAACTTTGCCAACTCATCAAATAAACCTACTTTTTTCCCGAAAGTGTCGCCGGGAATGAGAAGGTAGGGGGGCGGGGCAACTTTTTAACAGCCCCTGGGCCCAACTTCAGCTTGATCGGGCTCTGGTTTTATTTCGCAAATTCCTCTGTAAGGAGAAATAAATCGAAAAAGTTACAATAAATCCCATAACAGTAAATGCCAATTTAGGTTGTTAACCGAAATATTTTGGAAAATGTTTTGTAACAGACTATGAAACGAAAGAGAATACCCTGAGAAAAATTTTATCCACGCATATTATTATTATTTATTATTATGTATCACATATTATTATTAATTATTATTATTATTAATTAACAAATTTTGTAGGCACAACTACTTGTCTTCTTTGAGGGACTTTCAATTACAACTTAAGATATTATTAATACATTTAAAGAAAAAATGAAAATGCTATTCGATTCTAAAACACTTGAATTTTAAGAACGCCCTTGTGCATACATATATATACACTATATTGCCATTAATGACCGGCAACTTTCAATTTTAGACATTTTGTGGAATAATTAGAAATATACTTGACAGATTCTTCTGGAATTTCAGGATTGAAAAGAACAGGTTTGACCTCATATTTAGCAATGTCGATTTGATAAGTGGGGAAATTAGGGGGCCAACAAAAAATCAAAGAAAAAAAATAATACTTGGGATCACCCTGTAAAATAAAATGCGCGAAATGATCTATCGCTACCGAATATAAATAAACAGACATTGTGCAATATGTGTATTCTTTTGTGTAAGAATAGCATGTATATTAATAGAGATATAGCGATTTATTTAAAAAAAAATAAAAAAAAAATCTTACATGTTTTTGCTTATAACATGCAGGGTTTTCAACCAAATTTAACTCCGTTTTCAGAAAAATTGAAAAAATATAGTAGAAACAATATAGTGCAATTGGAATATAAATATATTAAATATTTTAGGAAATATGAGCAGTTGTATGAAATCATTTTTATCTGCGCATGTGCGAACGATAACAAGGATCATTTTACATAATTTAATAGACAACTCCATGGAGCAACTTATTAAAAAAATCTAGTCAAATATCGTAAAAATTCAGAAAGATATCGGCATTAGAGTGAGCAAATTTTTAGTTGTTCTCTAAAAGCAGCTGAATGATAAGGGATTTTCCAGAAATTGTCATTTTTAATTTTTAATTTTTTTTTAATTTTCATTTTTTATTGATGCTTTAGTTCTTCTTGGATAACCACCATAACGAGCCTATACCATGATCAAAAGAAGTATCAAAATCGAAGCATTTTTTCCAAATCTACTCGTTGATACTCACTAAATACTAACTTTTTTCTGAAAGTCAGTTAATAAAAAATGACAATTTGTGTAAAATCCTTTATCATTCAGCTGCTTTTAAAGGACAACTAAAAATTTGCTCACTCTAACGCCATCATCTTTCTGAATTTTTACGATATTTGACTAGATTTTTTTTAATAAGTTGCTCCATAGAGTTGACTATTAAATTATGTAAAATGATTCTTGTTATCGTTCGCGAATGCGCAGATAAAAATTATTTCATACAACTGCTCATATTTCCTAAAATATTTAACATATTTATATTCCAATTGCATTATATTGTTTCTACTATATTTTGTCAATTTTCCTGAAACCGGCGTTAAATTTGGTTGAAAACCCTGTGTGGTATAAGCAAAAAACATGCAAGAATTTTTTAATTTTTTTAAATAAATCGCTATATCTCTATTAACCCTTAAATGCCTGGTGTTGCTTTTCGGCAACATACCCAATTTAGGCTTCTAAAAAACTATTAGAATAATATTGAAGATATAATACCTAATGTTGCCAATAAAATACATTCTGAAAAAATTATTAAATCGATTTTCAACATGTAGAGGGCAACACTTGTGCTGTTTAAGAATGAAGAAATATTTATTTTTTCAATTGTTTCTACATATTCATTTTGTTTTGTTTGGAAGCTTGCGAAATACCCTAATTTGTTCTGTAGTGAGCAAGTAAAATTTATTTCTTATTATAGTTCCTAAAATTCTTGTGTGTTTAATATTATAGAATTTTATCAAGGAAAATTGTTTTTTCAATTAAAAACTAGTATTGCCGATTAGTAACAAGCTGTTTTTTAGCCGTAAACCATACTTAAAACAAAGTATGATTTTTTTTAAGTATTTTTTCCATGATTTATTAAAAAAATGAAAGCCTAAAAACGTTATTACAATGATTTTTGAAAAATCAGGCATTTAAGGTTTACACAACTTGCGTCAACATGTTGAATATACGTGCTATTCTTACACAAAAGAATACACATATTGCACAATGTCTGTTTATTTATATTCGGTAGCGGTCGATCATTTCGTGCATTTTATTTTGCAGGGTGATCCCAAGTACTATTTCTTTTTCTTTGATTTTTTGCTGGCCCCCTAATTGCCCCCTTAACAAATCGACATTGCTAAATGTGAGGTCATATCTGTTCTTTTTAATCCTGAAATTCCAGAAGAATCTGTCTAGTATATTTCTAAATATTCGACAAAATGTCTAAAATTGAAAGTTGCCGGTCATTAATGGCCATATAGCGTATACTTAAATGGTACTTACGAATTATTAGGGCCAGGTAGATAGATTAGCAAAAATTATTTGTCAGTTGTCAATCGTGATCAAAATGGGAATTTATACAAAACATCGCAAAATGATAAATAACATAAAAGAAAATTAAAATAATACAAAACAGCAATTTAATATAAATTTATTAAATACACTAGCGAACTTGCCCGGCGTTGCCCGGGTACGTCAAAAAACAGCAGGAATTGCGAACAAGCTCTGGAAATCACAATAAGATAGCGCGAGAAAATTTTAAATCGCTGCACAAATTCCGAAAAGAGAAAATATATATATATATATATATTGTGCTCGAAGATTGCAAGTTGATTCCTTTCACTAATGTGGAAAAATGGTAGCAAATCACTAAAATACACTAAAAATCACATACAAAATTCCCGAAATTCGAAAATTGCTATACGAAGTCCGAATAAACTTTATTGAATTGAGGGCAGAATGTACTTTAGGTCAAAAATGGAATGTCAAAAAATTGCAGCAGATAGTGAAGAAACGTAAAAATCGAATTAAAAATCTCAAACAGTTCAAAAATCACGAAAGTCAAAATTTACTATAATTGGATAAAAGTTTCAAATCTAATTCCTTCAATCTGCGGTCTTTCTTTAAATTTATGTTTGGGAAAGCATGCTAAGCATTGTTTGATGTTACTTTTATTCATAATCTAATTTCTTGGTTGGTTGGTTGGTTGTATTTATGACGGCCAATTATCTGCACGAGGGATATAGGCCCAGGGGGAGTGCCCTTCGTGGGGGTCTTTCTAAGGGAACCTAACCCGTATTAACGCTTGGAAATCCAAGGTTCGAAGAAAACCACGAAAACTCCGAACGATTAGGCCGACGGGCGCGATTGGGATCGAACCCAGCACCTCCCGTCTACCAGATTCAAGAGCAGAACCTCTCAGCCACTGGTGGGGCCTAATTTCTTGGATTACCTTAAATACAATTAATATAAACCCTTAAGTTAATATTAGTTTTTGTTGCATTAAAATATCTCAATTTGTTGATTTTCTGTAAGCAAGTAATCCTTATTGTTTTCAATGGAAGCCTATGGGAATTTGGCGAAATATTAGAGATATCGCCAAGTTGGCGTCACTTTTGGCGACTAGATTTGGTCGCCAAATTTGGCGATATATCGCCAAGCTGGCGACAAACTTGGCGGTATTTGGTGACAGAACTGTGTCCCCCATACGGTAACACCCTTATAGGTATGAAGATGCATTAACTGCTGTTCAATAATCGCATAAAAAAATTGCTAAAAATTCAAAAATCGCCGTACGAATTACGAATAAACTTTTTTGAAAAGAGAACAAAATTTCTATGTTCTACGCCATTGTAAACATGATTAAACAGCCATTGCGATTCTAAAACACATGAATTTTAAGAACGCCTTTGTACATACATATATATATACTTAAATGGTACTTACGTATTATCAGGGTCAGGTAGATATATCACCAAAAATTATTTGTCAGTTGTCAATCGTGATCAAAATGGGAATTTATACAAAACATCGAAAAATGATAAATAATATTAAATTAAAATAATACAAAACAGCAATTTGATATAAATTTATTAAATACATAACATCAAATTGGCGGCTTTTAGCAATAAATTTCGTTAACAATGGTAGTTTCATATCCAGCAGTTTGTTATGCTTACCAGAATAAATAAAATATCTAGACACGGCAGTGTGTCAGCCAAGTTCGCCTGACATAGCCGTGTGTTATATTGCAGCTGTTTTTGTCAAATTTCGATGCTCTACTATTGAAACTCCATGTGACTTACGTACTTGTTATACGAAATGCGTAATAAGGCCACCCTAATTACCTAGAATCCAAAATTTTATAAATAACGCATAATTAGTTTCCGAGATAATGACATTTGAAAATGTCTGATAATCGATAATTTTATCACTGACTGACTGACTCACTCACTCACTCATCAAAAAGATCTCGTATATCTACTGCAGCTACAGACTTCAAATTTGGTGCGAAGTTCGTTTACACTATAAAACTAAGGAATAAAATAAAAAAATTGTGAAAATCGATGAATTACCCACCTGGGAGTGTACATTTTTGCTTTAACATTACATCTATTATGCGAAATTTCAATTTGTCGTAGGAGGGGACGCTGTTCTGTCGCCAAATACCGCCAAGTTTGTCGCCAACGTGGCGATATATCGCCAAAAGTGATGCCATTGGCGACATCTCTAATATTTCGCCAAATTCCCATAGACTTCCATTGTAAAACTATCTACATACTGAGGGTTTATCTGGGTTTACTTGTTTACAGAAAATCAACGAATTAAGATATTTTAATAATTTCGTAATATTAGCTTAAGGGATTATATTGTTTTTTAAGAAACAATAAAAATTTCGAATCAATAAATTTCAATACGTAATATTTATATAAATATTACGTAACCTAAATATATTGTATTAATGAATATAATATATTATATTTATTATGCTATGTCATAATATATAGTCATACATATAATTATTATAAATACTTCTACCCTTACCTTTAAAATAACAATTATATATTATTAACTATGCATTTAAAATTTAAATAATAATAATAATAAGTAGCATTTAAATTAATATGTATTTGTATATGTATGTATAATCACATTGATTATTTAAAAAATATATTATTCAGCCGAATATTCTGTATTCGACCAATTCACCATTCGTTAGATTAGCATTTAAAACTTCTGTCATTGCCTTTAAAATGACAACTATGTATGTAATATTAACTAGGCAGTTAAAAACGAAAAAAAGCAAAAAAATAAGTACCATTTAAATTAATATGTATTTGTGTGTATGTATGAATATACAGTGTGTCCACGTATAAACGAACCGACCTTTATTTTCGAAACCGTTGGCCCTAGATGCATACTTCCAATTACAAAAATGGTTTAAATAAGGTAAAGAACTATTTTTAAAGCGATCTGGGTCAATAAAATCATTTATTAAAAAATTACGAAATTTACATTTTTATACGGTCCCCCGGTCCTATGAGTGATATTTAGTAAAAATTTACTGTGACACTAACAAGTATGACAAAAAAAAAAAGTCCCATTCATCTAACATTAAAATTGACCGAGATATGAAATTTTGAAATTCATGAGTTACACCACTTTTTTACATATCAAAACAGATGATTTCAGCCATGCTTTCGGGGGTCATATATAAAGTACTTAAACTTATTTCAAGGTATTTGCGCTTTGAAAGAAATCGTACAACTATTACGAATGAGTTAACTTAAGTTTCAGATTAGTTAAAATAATTGTATTTTAACATATGTTTTATTTTGTAAGGATTTGAAGCTAAGATTTCTTTATAAAAAAATTTTCTTTAAAAAAATTTCTTTTTAAATTTTCGTAAGGTTTTATTTAACTTGCAACGATCATCTTTCCAGTTTAAAATTTGTAACCCACTTTCAAATGCCCGATCGAAGTTAAATTTTACATACGGGCTTAAATCCGATGACAATGTAACATTAATGATTTTCGACGCTTACCATCTTATACATATATTAGAGGATAACACAAAAAAATTCGGACAGATTACCGTCAACAAGTTTAAGAAAGAGTTTTAGATTAGACAACATAAAATTGCGATGGTTGTGTTTTTTAACTTTTATAATTACGTTTTATGTATTTTTTAATGCTAAATAAAAAAAATTAACTTCGCTTTTAACCATCATGTCAGGATTTTTCGTAAATCGCAAATTTCAAGGTTAAAAAATAGCGAAAAATCTGATACTGTAAAATAGATGTAAGACTTTTTCATTCAGTTTAATTTTATTTAATTCAATAATTTATTTAATTTTTGGCTTATACTGGGTTTCTTACAGCTAAAGAGCTCAGAGGTCCGATGAGGTTGGGAGGGGAGGGGGGATCAATTTTAACTCTGAGCTTTTTAACTTTGAAATTTGCGATTTGAAAAAAATCCTGACGTGATGGTTTAAAATGAAGGTAATTTTCGGATTCAACGCTAAAAAATACATAAGAATCAATTTTCAAAAGCTAAAAAACATGGCATAACCCAAAATTTGAAAGACTGTAATGTAGCGGCATTTAAGAATATGTATATTTTGTAAAGAATTGAGGCTGTTGTTTTTCATCCTTTTATTTAACAAAATTTCTGTTATTTTTATCCTCTTATATGTTCAGTACAAATTGTAGATTTTGCCGTAATATGTCAGAATGATTAAAGATTTCAAATTTATATTGCAATGCTAATTTTACTCTCAACCAGTTCTTTAATATATCTCACGAAGTTATATTTCTACTAAATTTGTGAATGACCCCTAATTTGCAGCAAAAAATATGATCTAACTTTAAACAGCTATTACTCGGTCAATTTTAATCGTAGAAAAACGGAACTTTTTTTGCCTTAATTATTAGTGTAACAGGAAAATTTTACTAAATATAACTTATAGGACCGGGGGACCGTATAAAAATTTAGATTCGGTAATTCTTCACTAAATTGTTTCTTCGTTTCAAACTTTTTTTTATCTTAACTCTGCACTTAATTTTGACCACTTTTGTAATTGGAAGTATGCATCTAGGACCAACGGTTGCGAAAATAAAGGTAGGTCAGGTTATACGTGGACATACACTGTATAATAAAACTGCGTATTTAAAAAAAGTATTATTCAGCCAAAAATTCAGTATTCGACAAAATCACTATTCGCTACATTAGTATTTTGCATTCACACATTAGTATTTCATCACAAATACTAATTTCGAGTTAAAATAACACTTTTAATAGAATCTCAAACTTGATAGAAAGCCACAAGGAAAAAGCAGTTTAAGCTATAAGCGTATCAACAACTCAACAAATTCTTCTATTTCCGCTTCTGCGAATAAAACCTAAAGCTCTTTAGCGGATCTGGTAATCAAGTTTCGTCGATATATACCGTGTTATATATCCGATGTTTTTTTTTTTTTTTTTTCGAAAAATCAAGGCGTTTGATATTTTCGATATTTTCATGCACGTTATATTTATTTTCAAAATATCATTGCGCATGATATTTCTGATTTCTGATATTTTCAATCAAAGCAAGTGCAAATGAATTTTTTCAACTATTATTGACTGTGTCATTCAGTAGACAAAGACCTCTGGTCGTGAATTTTTAACCAAAATAAACGAAAAAATATTTTCCAAACGTTATGTTCAAAGATGAATGTAGAACCAATAACTATGTGGGGTGATATTAACTTAAAACAGCCATTGGAAGATAAACTAACTTGGATAACTGGATATTTATATCTTCTTGAGAAATAATATCTGCTAGTTTTAGTTTAGTTTAGTTTAACATTAAACTGCACAACAGGGTAACCCTCTCGCTGCTTTTTTTTTTTTCATCAAAATAGGTTCAAACATTGAGCATTTATTTTATTACATATTTCAAATCTACATATATTTTAGAGTTAAAATATGTGACATTTTTCTGTAAAAGAGTTCTTTTTTTTAGGTAGATTTCGTATGAAATACTACCTATTGGGATCGTTCCTATGTTGGAATTTCTGAAAAAATTTTGCAGATCTACACCGATCATGACCCCTAGAACCCAACACCACCCTCAGTAAAAAACTTTATCTATCTATCTATCTATCTATATATCTATATATATATATATATATATATATATATATATATATATATATATATATATATATCACTTTTTTCTGGACACGATAACTTCCACAATTCAGCACAAATCTCTTCCAAACTGATACATAAAATCAAGGGGCATAAAATCTCGGTCAAGTTCGTTAATGGGCAAAATCGAACCAAGGGGATGAAAATAGGGAGGGGTTTTGTGAAAACTGAAAAAAACACATAACTTCTTAATTTTTGTACACATTAAATCAGTTTAAAGTTTTTATTAATTCTAAAAAAAGAGCCAAAAATTTACGTATCGCAGATTTTTGATAAAATTAAAAATGGGCTCAAGGGGAGCAAAAAATAGGGTTTTTGGTAGAAAAAAATTCCTAACTTCGTCAATTCTCAAGATATCAAATACAACTAACTTTATTATACATCTCTTTAATATTATCTACTACTTTTATATTCACAAGTTTTTGATAGGACCAATTCGTACCGCAAAAAAAATTAAAAACGAAAACAAAAAAAGGGGGTTGAAGAAGACAAATTTCCATAACTCCGTCAATTCACAAGATATAAAATCTCCATGAATTTATTATATATCTTCTTAATATTGTCTTCAACATTTATATAGACAAGTTTTTGATAGGACCAATCCTTACAGCAAAAACAAATTAAAAATACATAGCGGTTGAAGAAAAAAATCATCTAATAAGATGATTTTTTTAAGGGTGTATTGAAATCCAAACTGCTTATTTTCTTACTCATTTTTAAATTCCTTTTTGCTCTCAAACGCATCCAATTGGTAGATTCTCTTATTCAGAAACTATATAATGCACCGTGATGATCGATTTTTTGATAGAGGCAGAATATATTTCAAAAAATTATGTCTAAGTGGACATTTTGAACTGAATTTCCCGAAGCGATTGTGTTAGAAACGAAAAATATTGCCCTACTGAGAAAATAATTTTTTATTAATCAAGTTTCAATTAATTGAAAGAAAAATAAAAACACATGTCGCTTATAAATCTCTTCAAAAATCACGTCAGCAAGTTTCATATTTTTTCTATTAAAAATGAATCTGAAAATGTGGCAGAAAATTTCAAGTTGTTGAGCATGGAAAAAAATTTTTAATACCGCCTTAACATGATTCTGATAAAACCAGCTATTCTATAAAAATGAAATAAAAACTCGTCAAAAGCGGCCAGATAAAATTGTTAAAGTGGATTTATATCTAATCATGATTTAGTTTTTGCTGGTGAAATTAGTATACTTAAATTCGAAATCTACCTCCGCCTGTAAGCCGGGCCGGCAGGGATTTTTTAATGTAGAATTAGATGATTAAAAAAAGAAAAAGATCGCGAAAACCGTGGGCTGCACAAGTTTTGCTACTTTTACGTTGGCCGTGGAAATCGCGGAATGCGCAGCGAGAGGGTTAAGGAATGAAAATGCAGTCAAGCTCACATTTATGTTCAAATACAAAAAAGAAAAAACATTTAAAATTGTGTTGCATAAAATATAAAATTCCCTTGATACTGAATCTTATCATTTGTTTTTGATTAATGTAAAAAAGTGAATTGTTTAACTTTTCCGAATTTTTCTATGTTTTCAACTTCAGTTTTGTAAGAAAAAAAAAAGAAAAAAGGAAAAGAAAGAAAGAAACATTTAGAATATTCATTTATTAAGTTTTCATGCTAAGTGCAATATATTTGAGTTTCTAATTTATGTTAAGTCTGAAAATATTTATAATCATAAATAAGTTGACTATTATGAAAATATCGAATCTATATAAAAAATATTGGATATACAGTAGAACCTCGATTATCCGAACTAATTGGGACTGAACCTCTTTCGGAAAATCGAAATTTTCGGATAATCGAGAATGCTTCAATTTTAAGATTAAGGAAATATATGCAATATTTCGTATTATGGTAACAAGTGCTTAATAAAAATAAAGCATTAGCAAAATAGAAACAAGAATAAATTACTTGAATTTGAAATTAAGTACCTTTTTATATACGTCATAAGGGTTTATAAAAAAACGCTTTGTTTGTCGCAGTTTCGATTGCCTTTGCTTTGTAGCTCTATCATGGAGTTTTTAAATATTATTAGTTCACCAGTATCACAGTCTTTCTGCTGCTCCAGCCATGCCAAACCTTTTGCAAAACATTCAAAAGCTTTAGAATTGCTAATTTGTTCGTTTTCTTCGTTCCACTCCGCAGCTTACGAGAGCTCAAGTTAAATTCAAAGAAACTCTACGAAAGGATCGAAAACATTTATATGTACTCGTAGTTCGGAAAGTACCGCTTGCAGAGGAATATGATAGTTTAAAATAAAATAAAAAAAAAAGCTTTAAAAATGAATTTCGGTTAAGCGAGAGTTTCGGTTAAAAGAGGTTCTGTATATCAAAATATCGGATGTTTTTGAAAATATCATGATATTTACGAATTCTGCTGGTAATGCGCTTTCGAATGAGTTTATTTTTGAAGAAAACATCCGAATTGGTTCAGTACGTTCCCTTGTTATTCACATAGGTGCAAACATAAATTTAATGAAAAAAGTAGTTTTATTATTATTATTATTACAACAGATTCATTGTACAAATAAAAATTATGAAAAGTCCCAGAGATACAATTTATCCGATATTTCAAATTTAAGGACACTATAAAAAAGTTACTACGCTATGTTAATATTTGTAAGAGAAGTACAGTAGAACCTCTTTTATCCGAAACTCTTTTAACCGTAACTCTCGGTTAACCGAAATCCATTTTTAATTTTTTTTTTTGCTATCACATTCCTTGAGTGAAAATCCATTTTGAAAGCTTTTTTATTTATTTATTTATTTATTTTTTGAAGTATCATATTTCTTGTGTACAAGCGGTCCTTTCTGAACTGCGAGTACATATAAATATTTTCGATCCCCTTTCTTAGAGTTCCTTTGAATTTAACTTGCGCTCCCGTAAGCTGCGGAGTGGAACGAAGAAAACGAACAAATTAGCAATTCTGAAGCTGTTGAATGTTTTGCAAAAGGTTTGGCATGGCTGGAACAGCTGACAGACTGTGATACTGGTGAACTAATAATATTAAAAAAAAACTCTGTGATAGAGCTTCAAAGCAAAGGCAATCGAAAGTGCGACAAACAAAACATTTTTTCCAAACCTTTGTGATATATGTAAAAGGTACTTAATTTCGAAATTAAAATTCAGGTAATTTATTCTTGTTTCTATTTTTCTATTGCTTTATTTTTATTAAGCACTTATTACCATAATAAGAGATATTGGATATATCTTTAATCTTGAAAGGTAAGCTTTCTCGATTATCCGAAAATTTTGATTTTCCGAAAGAGGGTCGGTCCCAATTTCTTCGGATAATCGAGGTTCTACTGTATATGATTTTTTAAATTTTATTTAATTTTATGTTAAGAAAATATTTTTCACTTGACGTTTAAATATATATATATTTTTTTTTTTTAGATTTATTATTTTCGTTCATATAATTTTAAATATATATAATTTTTTAGATTTATTATTTTCGATCATACAATTTTAAATATATATATATATACATTTGGATTTATTATTTTCGATCATATCATTTTTATTTTTATTTTCAATTAAAATCTTGAGAATGTACTTTTTTTTTACTGTATTTTTGCATATAATATGACTATTTATTTTTCTCTCGGACTAATTAAACTTTTTGAAATTTGATTCAATTTGAAAGTCATAGAAATAATACAAAACAGTATAAAAAATACTACAATAAGTTAATATCTGTTAGAGATATAGGATATTTTAAATTATATTTAATTTTATTTAAACAATTTTTTTAATATTTTAACAATATACTTCTCTGAAAATTATTTATCTTTTTATTTATTATTATTTATTATTTTTATCCATATCATTTTGATTTTTCATATAAAATATTGAGCACATACTGCTTTTAACTATTTTTTCCGCCTCAAACTAATTAAACTTTTTAATATCTGATACTTATAGTTAGAGAAGCATACAAATAATCTCTAAAACAGTATAAAAACTGCTAAAATATGTTAATAAATCTAAGACAAGTATAGTATTTTTAATCTAGTACTACACAGGCTACACAGTACCCTAAAAATGATAAAAATATCGAATATTTTTTTATTGAATTTTTCAATGGTCCATACGGTTGTGAATCATGACTCCAAATTGTAGATCTGAAATACAGCGTCTAGAAGATACAGTGTGGAAAACGGCTACAAAATAGTGCTAAAAAATTTAATCCCATAAATGTACAACGATGCTGAATAACAAGATGTCGATCGTAGCGCCATCGTAGTGATTTAAAAACGATAGTCATTCTAAAAGAGACTCTTTAACCTATTTCACGTCATTCCGTAACTAAATTAGCTTATAACAGACTAAAATATCTTATATTTATAGTTTCCGATATTTAACATTCTATAATTTTTGAAAACACAGGGTTTATATTGAAAAGAGTTACGAGATGGCGCTCGTATCAGCATATTGCCGCTGAGCATTGTTGGAGATTTATGGGATACAAGTTTTTAGCACTTTTTAAAGCACTATAGGAATAGCCGTTTTCCACACAGTATCTTCTAGGCGCTGTAACTGAAATCCAAATAGTTTTAAAGATATTTGAACTTTTCTGAGTGTTCTCATTCTCAAAATGTCTCTTTTATAAACTTTAAATGCATTTTTTTCAGACTTTTATTTTTGTTGATGTTAGTGTTTGCTATTCCCTAAGGCTTTTTTCTGTTGCAGATAGAGTCTTTAAATTTTTTATAGACATTTATATATATATTTACTACAATAATTAGTATGGATTTAGTTTTTTTTCTTTTTTAATGTCAAAGTTAATATTTCCAAATTTTTCGGGTTTTTTTTTTTTTTTTTTTTTTCAGGTTTCGAGCTACAAAAAATTCTTTAATTTAAATAAAAGTTACTTCTTTAATTCCGTACTAACTTTTGTTCCCAATAATCCAATGGATATAAGTCACTTAAAATAACTAAAAAATATTAAAAATTAAAAATGTTATAAAAGTTTTTAAAAACTTCAAATTTATCAAAAACTTTTTAATTAAAAAAAAATGTTGATTGCTACAATGATTATTTTTTTTTCTTTTTTTTTACCAGAATCAGATTAATTTTATAATCTCAAACAAAGTCATTAATTATTTTTAATGTAACTGTCTCCAAAAAAAAATTTTTTTTTTTTTAAAGGGTACTGTATAGCCTTAATTTTTTTTAAGGGGCCACAGGACCTTTGAGTTTGTCGAAACGATCAAAAGAATCGCCTTTTTTCAAAGTACCAAAACGCAAATAATATGCAATTACGATCTTTTTTTTTTTTCCTTTGTGCCTAAAGTATATATCCTTAGCTATATTATACAGAAAAATATATGTTGTATATACAAAATTACTGTTTAAATTTAAAATTTAAAAATTCCTCTCACTAATGCGTGAATTAAAATCATTAAGTGCTGTGCGCATGATAAAACTCTAAATTATGCACATAGAAAACAATTTTTGAACGAAATTGTATCCTAACACACATTCTACTAAATTAAAACTAAAATACAGTAAAGCCCCGATTATCCGCGGTGCGGTTTATCCGCGAAGCGATTTTTTTTCCTTTTCTTTTCTTTTTTTCTTTTTTTCTTTTTTTTTTTTTTTTTCAAGCCAACAGCAAAAAAAATACAATAAGCCCTACTAATAAATATAAACAGAAAAATTCATGTATTCGAAAGTAATAGAAGAATATTTCTAGATTCGGTTGCCATGATTGAAATATCAGATATAAAGTCTTGATGTCTTTTCTTGATTTTATTAACCAAACGTAAACACAGCAATTAAAATATTTAACAATTAAATAAGACTATTATGATAAATTCCAAGAGAGCATATCAACAGTAACTTCATTTTCGAGATAAAAATTAATCCATACTAAAAGATAAACAATAAGTTACAATTTAGAATAAAGATAGTCCTTCCGGCCAGTGCCGGGAGGAAGAGGTAGCTTTCATATTCCTTATTTTAAAAAAGCCGACTTATATTATTCAAACACACGAAGCTCAATTTAGTGAAAACCGAATATAGGAGATTCAATACTAATTTTTATCAATACTAAATCATTATGAATGAGAATTTCTTGAAATTAGTCAGCTTTATCCAAGCTGCTTTTATTTAAAGTAACTTATATTTGGCTGCCAAATTCGGCGATTTCTAAAAGTGCCTGCCATTTTAAGACAACATGGTGGATGAGGCTAACCAGTGAATTTGGTCGAGACCTTAGTAATTGCTGTGCACATGCTCACTCACATCGGAATCGGTTGATATATACGAGTGTTGTCGCAGGCAAAAAATCAGATTTTTCAAAATGTCACCCACATTAGAAATTGAAACTGCTATATCTGAGCTATTTTTTAAGATAAAGACAAACAAAAAATGCTCCTGAATCCTTCTATCAAGGTCAAATACTTAAGAAAGAAACCTTTTTCAATTTCTAATTTTTTTGCACCTCACTTTAAATATAATCTTTTTTTTTAATTTAATGGCCGCCATTTTGAAACAAGATGGCTGATGAAGCTGGCCAGCGAACTTGGTCGAGATATTGCTGTATACTATCCACATGCCTTCTTACATCGAAATAGGCGAATACGTGTGTTATCGCGTGACAAATACAAGATCATTTCAAAATGTTAGCCATGCTAGAAATTCAAAGTGCTATAATTCAACCATTTTTTAAGATATAAACAAAAGAACAAATTTTCAGAAACAAAAACTGCTCCGGAATCTTTGTATCAAGGCCAAACACATAAAAAAAAATCTTTTTCATTTTCAAATTTTTTAATACCTCATTTTAATTTTTTTTTTTTTAATGGCAACCCTTTTGAAACAAGACGGCGAATGAAGCTGGCCAACGAACTCGGTCGAGACATTGGTATGTACTATGTACAGACCAAGTTACATCCAAATCGGTTCATAAATACGCCTGTTATCGCGTGACAAAAATCAGGTCGAACAAAAACTGATCCGGAATCTTTGCATAAAGGTCAAATACATAAGAAAAAAATATTTTTCCATTTTCAATTTTTTGGTACCGCATTTCAAATTTTAATTTTTTTTTAAATTTTAAATGGCCGCCATTTTGAAACAAAATGGCGGATGAAGCTGGCCAACGAACTCGGTCGAGACATTGGTATGTACTATGTACACACCGAATTACATCGAAATCGGTTCATAAATACGAGAGTTACAGTGTGACAAAGGTCAGATATATATATATATATATATATATATATATATATATATATATATATCAATTTTGAACGGAGGGTGGTTTCGGGGTCTGGGGGTCATGATCGATGAAAATATACCAAAATTTTTTGAAATCGCTTTCCTCCGAACGGCTGCAATAGGTAGCTTTTTGTAATGAAAGCTACCTAAAAAGGTGTTTCTAAAGCAAGAAGCAAAACAAGTAACTGATTTTTTTTTTTTTAAATGGTGTAACTCAGCTCTTTTTGTACAGTATGTATGGCATTGTTTCTTGTTTACTGTTCTTTATTTTAGTGATTTAGACGGAAAGCAATTGTTCCTGATGTACTGTGCATATGTATGTATTTTAAACGTTTTATTATGTTTTTTGTACACTAAAACATAGTTTTTTTGTTGAATTTTCGTTTTTTTTTTGTTTTTTTTTTTTTCGTGTTTGCGCCCCATTTTCAATCTTTTTCGGGTTATCCGCGATTTTTGTTATCCGCGGTGCCCTTGCCACCCAATCCCGCGGATAATCGGGGCTGTGCTGTATATGTAAAAAGTTTTGCTTAAAATTTAATTTTCGCATACACACACACACAAAAAAAAAAAAAAGTTTTTTCAAGTTTTTCCTACGCAAAAAATAAATAACCAAAATAAGTTAATTTTTCTGGTTTTAGCATGAAGACTATAAAGCATATTTGGCTAATTTTTTAAAACTGTAGCTTCTATAGTTTTAAAGTAACAGTGCGCGTAAATTCCAAATTTACAAACCTGAGAAAACGCGTTTTAAATTTTCAATATCAACGGACTTTCAATTGTACTCCACTTTCTACAAATGATTATAACTCAAGAAATAATGCAGATTTTTCAATGAAATTTTTTGCATACTGTTAAGAAATTTTTAAAAATTCAGAATAAATCAAAATCCGAAAACTGATTTTTTGCATGTTTAAAGGTCCTGTGCCTCCTTAAGTCTTTTTTTTTTTCTTATTTTAGCAACAGAATTGTCTAAATATAAATATAGATATAGATAGATATATAGATTAGATTTATTATTTTCATTCATACCATTTTTTTTTATAAAAGTATTAAGTAGATACTGTTTTTACTGTATTTTTACATATAATATGACATTTAAATTTTTTTCTCTCAAACTAATTAATTTTTTGCAATCTGATTCTTAAAGGTGCGGAAATAATCTTAACAAAGAACAGTATAAAAAGCTACTACAATATGTTATTATCTGTAAGAGAAGTAGGATATTTTAAATTTTATTTATTTTTTTTTATTATTATGATTTTAGCAATGAATTTTTTTTTAGATTTATTATTTTTATTCATGTCATTTTTATTTTTGAATTAATTAAGGACATACTGTTTTTACTGTATTTTTACATATAATGTTACAGTTAATTTTTTACCTCTCAAACTACTTAAACATTTTGAAATCTGATTCTTAAACTCAAAGAAATTATCTCTAAATACAGTATTAAAAATTGCTACAATGCGTTCATAGGAGAGGTGCGATTTTTATTTCATTTTTTTTATTTTATCTAATTTTATTTTTTTATGTTTTCATTGTAGCAATAGAATTGTCTAAATATTTTTTATTTCTTATTTTTATTCATATCATTTTTACCATTATTTTTAACACAATTATACTGATTGGTAAATTTATATCATTTTTCTTTTTTAAAATAAAAAATATTGAGTGCATACTGTTTTTACTGTATTTTTACACAGAATATGACATTTTTTTATGATTCCTTAAACTATAGAAAAAATCTCAAAGACAGTATAAAAAACTATAATTTCTTAATATCTGTAAGATTAGAAAAAAATTTTTAATTTTATTAAATTTATTTTTATTTGTTGCAATAGATATTAGCATATAGCAAAAAATAGATAGCCGTCTATTTTTTTCATAAAATCACAAAATAATATGCAAATGGGCATTGTAAAATACATGAATTTTTAAAAAATTGCCCAGAACTCTGAAGAATAAAAAAACATTTTTAATTCACATCAATTCCATACATTAAATAAAATATTTTAAAGATATCTTACTTTTTTTCCTTTTATCTTGCTCCTCTAATTAATATTTTAACCCCTCAATTAAAGATGATGATTCGACTTAGTAAGGAATCTTAAAATAGGTTCAAGTTTCCCTTTTTATTCTGAAGATGATCATGTGACCAAGTGACATCACAGTCTTATATGTCAGTGACAGTAAATATCATTTTGACGAAGTGTCTGCCATAAACACACGCTGCTAATTTTTTTTCTTTTTCACAGAGCCAACGTCTTTTTATTTTTTTTACAAGTCTTGTCGTCAGAAAGTGTATCTTCCTTTCTGTTGCCATAGTTACTAACTATAAAGTGAGGAAGGAATAAAACAATTGCATAATACCAGTTTAAGAATTATACAATACAATTCAGAAAGTCAAGATAACAATATTTAAATGTTGCTAATTACCATCTTGCTTTTACTTATGAATAGATGATGCTTAATTAGAAATCGTAATAATTATATGCTCAGTAAAACTACTACAACTGTTCCTTTAATTATTACTTTTTCATTGTTACTTGAGAATAATAAAAATATATTTATGTAAAATAAATGCACTTAAAATGTAGTATACAGGGCAGTGGCGACTCGTGAATTATATTTAAAGGGGTTCACAATCACAATAGTAGGAAGGACATAACATAAAGGTTAAAATACATTCGCGCAATATTGAATTCAGAGTCGTTTTTCTCTAGAAGAAATTTTGCTGTTCCGAGAAAGACAATAGGGATTTCGGGGGGGAATTCCACTTTCCCGGCGGGTTTTACCCCTTGGCATCCCATGAACTCATCACTAAATTTTTGATTTCCCAAGTTTTAAAATTTGCAACTAAAAGAAATAAACTAGCTGGATGTGCCAATCCCAAAACTTCCTTCAATCTCACATATTTTAATATTTCAAAATGTTGTTACAAATGTCAATATTTTATTTTTATTAGTTTAATACTATATCAACTTTGACTTCCATCTTAAATTTCTGCGTCAGTCAATTAATCGGAATAAAAAACGAATTAATCTCGATCCTGATATTTATTAAAATCAATAGTTTTCCGTTATTCTGTTGTATATCAGCTGTTCGCGAATAGTCGGTTTATCAGGCTCGGAAGTTCTCGTCGCTTCATCAGCCGCCGGTGTACAATAGAACTACGACAAATCAAGAAAATTACACAAAAATTGCTATTATAGTGCCCTCTTTCGGCGGAATATTTCCAAATTCAGGGAGGACCTTCTTGCCATCGCCAAAAACATACATAAAAAATTTGGTTCAATTTTATGCGTATCTTCATACACTTTTCGATAGTACAATATTCAAAATGGCACAAAATCGCTATTGCAGCGCCCCCTTCCAGCTAATTTTTTCCAAATTAATTGAGGACCTGCTTGCCATAGCCAAAAATTTTTTTAAAAAAATTGGTTCAATTCTATGCATAACTTCATACACTTTTTGAAGATACAATGGCGACAGACACACGGACAGGCGGATAGACAGACATTTTCTATAAACATGTTTTTTGGGATGTCTGACCCCTAAAACGTGTAAGTCAGTCGAAAACCGGAAGTCGAAAAAAATTTGTATTACAGTATACTTTCTTCTGTTGAAGATAGAAGAAAGTAAAAAGTATCTTTTGGTACCATTTTATTTTCTACAAAAGAACGTAGAGTCACAATATTGCTTACAATTTACTTTTGAATGTTATTCAAGTATGATTTTTGTAAATTACGTGTAAGCAGTATCTTTAGCTCCGAAGTATTAATTTTTCTAACTTCTATGTAAACTGTTTGTAACTACTTCTTGCATATAATAATAAAACTAAGAACAATAGAAACAGGCAGATTAAGAATTATTAAAATAAATATCCAACTTAATACTCAAATCACAAAAATCAAACGTACAAGAAAATTACAGCTAAAAATGTAATGCTACCGCACGTTGGAGGTTGTGCGAACGGAAGGCACTAAGCGAGGCGTTCCCCCTACCTTCGTCTCTCCCATTCCCGTCCGCATAAGCTTATTTTGAAGAGCATTTATCCGCTCGCACGTGCTATCAAGAAAAGATTGGGCGCGCTCGGTGTTGAAAACTTTCAAATTTTCTTCGGTAAGGGTTCGTTATGGATCTATCTAAAGAAAGGGAGAGGGGGGCGGGGCGTGAGTGAATGATACTCGTATTGGAGATCTCAAAAAATTATATATTTTTTTATAATTATTTTATTTTTTAATCGCCTTTGGGGGCTCACGTGCTCGTGCGCCAATGAACAAACCGCCACTGATACAGGGTATCCCATAAATTTGACTAGCAGCTAATCCTTAAATCGTTCATTTTATTTGTGTACTTAGATCAATTGCACCAGTACCAATTGTCAGCATAACTAAAAATAGTGGTTCAACAATGATTTTAGAATTAAAGTGTTACGACGAATCTGTTTTGAAGACATGACTTTTAACACGCTGAAACATAGTTGAAAAATGTTTATGAATGCAGTTTGTTTAACCGTCTGTCTGTTCATGCTATGATTCGCATAAATATACTCTAATTGCCACATAATTCATATATGTTATTGTGGTTTACTATGGCACATTCGGTATTGAAAATGAAATGTGTAGCGTTTATAGTTCGTTTACAGGGGCACTCAAAAGAATTCCGTTACATTATGGTCTATGAGAAAAAAAATTTGCAGTGTATTTAAATGATGTTACACTATTTCAAACACATTGAAATGGATATACGTCACTGAGACGCGCTAAAACATGCTTACTATAGAATAGGATGTGAATAGCATTTATCGTTCATTTACATGGACACATAAAATAATTCGCTTACAGTATTGACTGTGAGCAATAATTGCTGTAAGTGCATTTTTAGGTGCATTTGTAATTATATAAATACGTAGCACCTATAGTCGTCGTTCGGTCCGTCTGTCTGTCCGTTCGTCCGTCCGCATATAACAGAGCAAAAACTACCCGACCGAATGGACTGAAATTTTAAATATATAATTGCTGCAAAATTTTGTCGAGTCATTTCAAATTTTATGAAAATCGATGTAATTACAGGGGCAGTCAAACTTTTTCCGTTAAATTACGGCCAATGGGAAAAAATATTTCAAGTGCATTTTAATGATGTTACAGCCTTTCAAACAGAATGAAATTGATATGCACTTATGAATTGCACTAAAATATACATTCAGTACAATATGCGGTGCAAAAAGTATTTATAAAACTTGTTATAGTACGAAAGCATCTTATTTGACACGTTTGACGTGCAATTTCCAACTTGTTAAATTTAAATAATTTTTTTTTTTTTTTGCATATTTCTTGTTGTGTATAAATTCTATATACAGGGTGCAATATGTTATCTATTGCTGACCTTTAATTTCTCAACCGTTGGTCGTAGTTCCAATTACAAAAACGTTTCAAATGAGCTAAATATTCATGTTGTGGAATTATTTAAAGTCAAAAATCAATTTTATAAAAATTACGAAAACTAACTTTTTATACGGTCCCCCAATCCCTATAGTTATATTTAGTAAAAGTTTACTCATATCATAATAGATATAACACAAAAAGTTTGAAATCTGTACTGCAAAAATTGACCCAGTTATTAAACTTCAAAGTTTGAAATTTTTGCACATGATTTTGTCTTTCATTAAGGGATCAGTTAAAAGATGAATTAAAGTAATTCGAGATCAAAATCAGAGTGCAATGTCCTTTTTTACGGCGAAACCACCTTTAGCCGGTATCGCCAAATCGGGGGATCACCAAAGAGGGTTATTTCATCTACCTACTTTGACTTTTGAATGTTGTTTGACCCCTAAAATTTAGCTCAAATTTTTAGATGAAATAAACCTCTTTGGAATATAAGGGCATTTTCTTAAATCATATAATATTTTCTCAAAGATTAAGGTACATTTGTTTTTGTTTTTTTACAGTGAACTTTTAAGGGGTCTCAGGACTCTTAAAAGCTTCAAAATTTTTATTTTTTTAGACGTTAAACTCCAATCTTTTAAGAACATTTTGGTATAATTGCTTCCTTGAAATTCCCATCAGAACAGAAGTTATGGCTTTTAGAATTATACCCGCTCAATAGCTGAAGCGGCGTTTCGGAAACTTTGAAGTCATTTTTCTCCAAATGACGTTTTTGGGAATAAAAAACGCGATTTCGCAAAAACTTCTAAATATTTTATCATAAAATTTTCAAAACATATGTATATTAGTCCGTATAAACTTAACATAAAATTTCCTTTTTATTGTTAAAAAAAATATTTTTTATGGGATTATATTGTTCAAATTTTCAAAATTTTGGATTAACTAAAAACAACTTTGTATTAAAAATATAAAATTGCTTTAAATACAAATTTATTTAGGTTTAGCGGCACCTGTAGCCGGTATCACCAAATCAGGGAATCACGGAATAGGGTTATTTCATCTAAAAATTTGAGTTAACTTTTATGGGTTGAACAACATTCAAAAGTACCGACGATACCGGCTTCGCCGTAAAAAGGACATTGCACCCTGATTTTGATCTCGAATTATTTTAATTAATCTTTTAACTGATCCCTCAATGAAAGATAAAATCATGTGCAAAAATCTCAAACTTTGAAATTTAATAACTGTGTCAATTTTTGTAGTACAGATATCAAACTTTTTGTGTTACATCTGTTATGATATGTGTAAACTTTTACTAAATATAACTATAGGGACTGGGGGACCGTATAAAAAGTTAGTTTTCGTAATTTTTATAAAATGGATTTTTGACTTTAAATAATGCCAGCTCATTTGAAACGTTTTTGTAATTGGAACTATATGTCTACGACCAACGGTTGAGAAGTTAAAGGTCGGCGATAGATAACATATTGCACCCTGTATAATACACGGGAAAAACAAAAGAACAGAGTACATTTCAGCTTATTGAAGGAAATTGCTGAGGTACAATTTTAAACTGCGCTATGCGTTTAACTAACTGAACTAAATTTTTGCATACTATATAGTATATGTACAAATCCATCATAGATTATATACAAGGCTTCACATAAAAATTCAGATATTTTAAGACTGGTAATTTCTGAACATATATGTTATGCGTTTTCCAAATTGCTTACTTAGACTTCAGCTTTAACCAGATTAAATGGTGATGTTTCCTTACAGCGTTCTGGATATGTTATAAAATGTTTCCAGGGGCGTAGCTACAAATATTTTTTCGGGGGGGGGGGGATTAAAAAAATTTCCAACTTATATTTCAAAAATTTCCCAACTTAAAACTAATTGCTTTATTTTCCAACTGAAATTATATGTGCAATGTTTGTTTATGATAATGATACTTATACGTAAAAAATCCTTTCCAAAGAAAGATAAAGAAACTAAAAATATAAAAATTATAATTATTGATTTGTTTAGTGTAAGTTTAAGTACACCTCTTTCTTTTAAATAATTAAAATCAAAACCAGATTAATTTCTATTTTCCTATCCTGGAATCATTGGGCATGAAACTAATAAGGTACCCAACTGCTAAATGAATAGTTAAGGAAGCAATTTCGAACAATACAGTAAATGTAAGATTTAAACCTAGAAAATACCGTTATATTATTTTGAGAAAGGAACAAAGATTTGGAAGAAATAAAAGAGACACTGTTGATGAAATTCAGGTCTGGATATGATGATATTGATATTTTCGTAGCACAGAAACGCACAATGACAAATTGTGTCTGGCTACTTTTTGTACTTCTTTTGATAATTTAACCTGTTTACTGTTACAGAACTCAGAAAGGCAGTTGGAAAAACAATAAAAGTTTCATATTTTTTTACTATTATTTTAAAAAAAAAAAAAAAAAGAAAAGAAAAAGTCTTTCAAAAATTCACAATTTCCCAACTCTAATCTCAAATTTCTCAAGTTCACATATATTGGAGGGGGAGGCTCCTCCCCCATAACCCCCCATCGCGACGCCTCTGAATGTTTCATTCTCTATGCTTGAAGCATCATCTTCCTGTCTTGTTTTTGTTTGGCTGCAGTTTCTTTTCGCTGATTAGCAAAATTTCTAAGGCTGGTGAAAGAAAAATGATCATAATAGACTATAGGGTAAAGTGCCCATATTTCGTCCCCTCTCCTAATTTCGTCCCCCTTAACTTCTCCGCTTCTGAAAATGTGGCGTCACTTATGACGCAAGCCACAGGGGACGGAAGGTAAAAGGGGTCAGTATTGAAAGTTTCGTTCGCCAAGACGCATATATAAATTAAAGACGGCAAATTTCCTATTTTTAGAAGACCTAAGTTCTTATTACGTCGTTTGTAGAATTTTATTTACTGTACTGTAAGTATCTGTTTCTTATTCATTGTATGTATTTTACGTTGGTAAGATGCTGACAGTAGCATACGGTGAGTTTTAGGACGCTCAGTTTTTCTTACGGGAACTGAAGCTCCGTCATATTAGGAAGTAGCGTGGTCCCAATTTCGTCCCCCTTGCAGTTCTTATTTTCGTCCCGGGGGCGAAATTAGGAATGCTTTTTCATAACTTTTTTCAAATTTTTTCCCTCATGTTTGGATGGCTAATGTTTCGTTATGTTATTCTTCCACTGATAATTAGTACATTTCTTTGTGCCTTACTTTAATTTAAATTAAATTACTTGCTCATTTAGAAATAAACTTTGATTTAGTTATAAGTTAATCCTCGGCGTATTGGATTTTTTGTGGGGGCGAAATTGGGACCATTTTTTTTTCCTTTGCATTTTTTAGATGCTTTTAAAAAACAATTTTTCGCACTTTAAAAATTTTTTTGTACGATATTTGCCTATGTTTCTATGTGCGTGGGTAGTTATTCTTGCTAAAATCCAAATTTGGCAGATTTTCACTGAAAATTACAACTTCCAAAGGCCTAAAAGTGACTGGGGGACGATAATAGGACACCTTACCTTAACTTCTGTCATCATAAGCTCAATAAATCAAAGAGATTTGTTTCGATTTTTTTTTTTTTTTTTTATGTCTATAACTATTCAATCTTATTTTTTACAAGAAGTGGTGAAAATTTACTCAGGGGGAAAAAAACCACAATATAAGGGAGAATTTGCATTTTTTATAACTTTATCACGAAACAATAGAACATGAAAAAATAAGAAACACAGCCTAAATATTTTTTTTTTTTTTTTGAGCATTTATTATTGATTTATGATTGTTTTTGATATTGCACTATTTACCGTATCCCGAAAGCGCTGCATAATACATCTGACGTCACAGTTCATGACAACAAACGACTTTGTTATTGTTTACGTGCGTCGCTTTTCAACTTGACCGTTTTAAACATCGCTGTTTCTAAAAATATTGTGACTAATATTGAATTTGTACTTTCCAACATAAAAATAATTCAATTGGAATTAATATATATATGTGTGACATTTTTCCCCCTTGAAAAATGCATTTAGTATAATGCAAAAAGATTAAATTATAGTCTCTTTGATTTATTGTCAGATTATTTCAAAGTTGTAACAATGTGGCATGAACATGATGAGGAATTTGCACACATGAGGGATTGATCACTTTTATACTTTTCTGATAATTTTACATCCACAGTTTTCAAAAACGTTCTCAAAAACGCAAAAAAAAAAAAAAAAAAAAAAGAGGAAATAATAATAATTAAATAATTAATCGCAAAAGTAAGCTAAAATCACGTGACTCTAAATCGCCGCGTGACTTACTATGACGTCACAGTTCATGATATGCCAATGTTTACATTTTGTTAGCAGGTGGCGATCGTATTCGGAAAGAAAAGAGATACTAGGCTTTGAAAATACAGGTACAAAAATTTTAAACTACTGATTTTACAAATTTGGTTATTTCGCATCTGGATGTTACTTTGTACGCTGATTTATAAAATGTCAAATTGAAAAAATTTGAACGGTAAGTTTCGGATTTATGAAAAAATCGATTTTCAAACTTATTAAAAATCTTTTCACATAGAGAGAGTTGACGTGATATTGTTAAAATTAGGAAAAATAAAAAAACGATCGCTTTTAAACTTTGACGTTGTTTTTAATGAATATAAGGATTTTATAAATTTAGGGTGAGTTGATTTTTGGCGTGTGTGGGGTGGGGGGGGGGGGTAGTTTTCTCTTTTTTTCTTCAGATCAGCTGTTCATTGCGTTTTAGATGCGATTTTTCACTGAACACTGAAATAAATATTATATTTTAACATTAGATATTTGAAAGAGTGGGGAATGCAGGGGGAGGGGACGGTCATCCGCATTGGAGTGATTGGCAGGCTGCCAATCACTCAAACATGAACAATTTGAAATAAATTTACTTTCTTCAGTTTAGGGGTGATTTATTATGACCTAATTAGAAATTATAAATTAAATAGTTTCAGTATTCAGAGTACAATAAAAAGTATGAATATTTTGTAGCAATTTGATTTCTGTTCAGAAGGTAGACTGGAAGATTAATAGCTAGGAATTTTTTTTTTTAATTGAAAATAAATCATTCTATTTTTTATTATTTTTTGAGGGGTGGAGGCGGAGGTAGAAAATATATTGAAGCCAGGGGAATTAAAAAGAGTGTTTGTGTAGCTTTGCAAACAATGAATTAGATTTTTATAAAATGTATATGCAGTCGAACCTCGTTATGCCGACACCCTAAGGACCAGAACAAAGTTTTGTCATGAGCGGGGTGTCGCGGTAACCGGAGTTGGAGAAAAATGTTTATAAAAAGCTGTATTTTTAAGTAATTTAAGACAATTTGAAATTCATAACTAGTCTTGCAGTTTTAAGCAATAAAACATTATTATTAAACAAAATAAACACAAAAACAAAATTGAAAAGAATAAAAATCATATTTATGGTGGCTTGTTTTTTTATTGTTACATGGAATATTAATGAATTAAGGTTTGCTTATCCCTAGATGTGCGTCCTACAATTCTTTTTTCAATATGATACAATGAATTGTAATCAAAATTCGTTGTTTCAGAAATGGATGTTAGACAATTTCTGATCGTTTCAATGCAATGCAATGCTTCGGTTTTAGTCGGATGAAAAATGCTTTGTAACCAAAAGAAAGCGCCACCTGACCAGAACAAAAAGACCGCGAGTAGACTGATACGTCTATCTGGAGCTTAAGTGGGCCATTCATAGAATTTGGGTTCATTTATTCAGATACAGGATTGAAATAAAATTTCTGATTTGTCTCAATGGGTATTTTAGACACTTTTGTGAAAAGTTTGGTTAAGATATTTCTTAACGCTTAATTTCCGTGCTTATAAGATGGATTATGAAAAATGGACAATTTTTCTAAACCGTCGGGATATCCGGAGTTGAACATTATACAATGACGTAAAATCCGGAGTTTATTTACATTAAAATCATATACGGAACATCGGGACTTTGAAAAACTGACGTGATAAGCAGAGTGATGAGAAAACCGGGTGTCGGGATAACGAGGTCCGACTGTACATATGTTGCTTAAAAAAGTCATATTGGCATGAACTTGTATCTTTTCATTTATCAAAAAGAGTTGTGAAATTCGATATAAGATGGATTACACATAAACAATGCTCTAACTCATTTAATTGCATGAATGCTTAATTTAATAATTTTAGAATAAAGTTTTAATAAAACACTAAAAATGTTATTCCCTGAGTACATAGCTTCTTCATTTAAAGTGTAGTAATCCCAAAGCTGCTTAGCTTTTATTTTAATACTTATACTGTACATATATTAAGCAAGGAAAGTATTGCAATCATGAAAAAAATCCATGAGATTTTGGTATATATGTATTTTTAATTATTTAACCCTTTAAGACCGGACCCGTACGATCGTGCGGGTTATGCATTAACTAAAATTCTATCTTCCTGAGTTATCTATTCGATAAATGCCGGAATCAAGTGATTGTGCTGGTTAACAGAAACTATATTATATGAATTTTGTCAACAGATAGTGCATTATCAGTTTCAAATTTCAGTTAAATTCATTGTTTTCAAAAAACTCAAAAAGCTGTCCGGTCTTAAAGGGATATCCAGAATTCCTTTTTGCCCCCTGCGCTTTGAACACAGCCCTGCTTCGCACGCACTGCATATTCTTAAAAGAGAAAAAAATCTGTAACAGAAAAAAACCGAGAACCAGATCCCCGCTGTCTGCAGCACCTTATAGCAACACGTGCTGCGCAAACACTGCAAATTCTTGTAAAAAAAACCTAAAAATTTAGAAAAGTGCCCCCAGGGGCGAAGTGGGGGGGGGGGGGGGACATAATATGAACAAGTTTTCATACACCTTTCTAACGATATGTCACATGAGGCGTGTACTAAAACTTAGAAAATAGCTCCTCCCCGGACGACCGTCCCCTCCCCCTGCATTCCCCACTCTTTCAAATATCTAATGTTAAAAAATAATATTTATTTGAGTGTTCAGTGAAAAATCGCATTTAAAACACATTGAACAGCTGATCTGAAGAAAAACAGAGAAAAGTACCCCCCCCCCCCCACACACACACACACACGCCAAAAATCAACTCACCCTAAATTTATAAAATCCTTATATTCATTAAAAACAACGTCAAAGTTTAAAAGCGATCGTTTTTTTATTTTTCCTAATTTTAACAATATCACGTCAACTCTCTCTATGTGAAAAGTTTTTTAATAAGTTTGAAAATCGATTTTTTCATAAATCCGAAACTTACCGTTCAAATTTTTTCAGTTTGACATTTTATAAATCAGCGTACAAAGTAACATCCAGATGCGAAATAACCAAATTTGTAAAATCAGTAGTTTAAAATTTTTGTACCTGTATTTCCAAAGCCTAGTATCTCTTTTCTTTCCGAATACGATCGCCACTTGCTAACAAAATGTAAACATTGGCATATCATGAACTGTGACGTCATAGTAAGTCACGCCCCGATTTAGAGTCAAGTGATTTTAGCTTATTTTTTCGATTAATTATTTAATTATTATTATTTCCTTTTTTTGAGTTTTTTAGAACGTTTTTGAAAACTGTGGATGTAAAATTATCAGAAAAGTATAAAAGTGATCAATCCCTCATGTGTGCAAATTCCTCATTATGTTCATGCCACATTGTTACAACTTTGCCATAATCTGACAATAAATCAAAGAGACTATAATTTAATCTTTTTCATGTCTGTAAGCTAAGTAGCAATACTGATTCAGACTTTGGCGATTAAGACCAATGTCAGACGGGTGTCTTTTTTTCTGCTTTTTTGCTTACATATTATCCATTCGCAATGCTATAGCATTGTCTGACATTGGTCTAATAGAAACTAGCAGGGATGACCGAGCTGAGCTCGGTCAAAATTAGCCTTGTGTTCGATTCGATATTTTATTCTCATTGTATCATTCTTGCTCTTTAGATACAATTAGCATGATCCTGTGACATAGTGACCCAAAATGACCCACTAACCAAATTTTTTCGAACATGCGACCTAACCAAAATGCTCTTCTCGAACCCGAAAACGATAGAATACAAAATTTAGACAAAATCGTTAAAGTCGTTTTATAGATAAAATTAGTTTGACCCACGGTAATCCAAAAGGGACCCGCTAATCTAAATTTATAGAACCTGTGATCTATCCCAATGGTCTTCTCGTGCTGGAAACGATCTAATAAAAAACTCAGAAACGATATAATAGAAAATTTTGTCAAAATATTTTGAGCCGTTTTTTTTTTAGATACAATTAGCTTGACCCACAGTCACCCAAAAATGACCCACTAATCAAATTTTCTCGAACATGTGACTTAAACCAGTGGTCTTCTCATGCTCGGAAACGATATAATACAAAATTTTGTCAAAATGTTTTGAGCCTTTTTAGGTGCGTTCGTAATTATATAAATACCTATAGTCTTCGTTCAGTCCGTCTGTTTTTCTGTCCGTCCGTCTGTCCGCCCGCATATAACAGAGCAAAAACTACCCAACCTGAAGGTCTGAAATTTTAAATATATAATTGTTGCATAATTTTGTCGAGTCATTTCAAATTTTATAAAAATCGGATGCATAGTTTAATTACATGGACAGTCAAAAGTTTTCCGTTACATGACGGCCAATGGGAATAAATTATTGCAAGTGCATTTTAATGATGTTACAGCCTTCCGAATGGTCTGAAATTTTAAATATATAATTGTTGCAAAATTTTGTCGAGTCATTTCAAATTTTATGAAAATCGGATGTATAATTTAATTACAGGGACAGTCAAAATTTTTCCGTTACATAACGGCCAATGGGAAAAAAATTATTTCAAATGTATTATAATGATGTTACAGCCTTTCGAACAGAATGAAATGGATATGAATTTATTGAAGTGCACTAAAATATACATTCAGTACAATATCCGGCGCAAAAAATATTTATAGAACTAGTTATAGTACGAACGCACCTCATTTTACACGTTAGACGTGGAATTTCCAACTTGTTTTAGATATAACTAGCTTGATTCACAGTGACCCAAAAATGATCCACTAATCGAATTTTCTCGAACATCGAACTTAGCCCAATGGTCTTCTCATGCCCAGGAACGGTGTAATACAGAATTTTCTCAAAATCATTTGTGTCGTTTTTAGATACAATTAGCTTGACCCGAAGTGACCCAAAAATGACCCAGTAATCGAATTTTCTCGAACATGCGACTTAGCCCACACGTCTTCTCATGCCCAGAAACGGTATAATACAACATTTTGTCAAAATCGTTTGATTCTTTTTTAGATACAATTAGCTTGACCTACAGTGACCCAAAATGACCCACTAATCAAATTTTCTCGAACGTATGACTTAGCCCAATGGTCATCTCATGCCCGGAAGCGGTATATTACAAAATTTTGTAAAAATGTTTTAAGCCTTTTTTTAGATTCAATTAGCTTGACACCTGACCCATTATGACCCAAAATGACCCACTAATCGAACTTTCTTGAACAGGCGATCTAGCCCAATGGTATTCTCGTGCCCGAAAACGCTATTAAGCAAAATTTCTTCAAAATCGTTAGAGCCGTTTTCTAGATAAACTTAGCTTGACCCACAGTGACCCAAAAACGACCCACTAATCCAATTATCGCTAACATGTGACTTATCTCATGGTCTTCTCGTAATCCAAAACAGTAGATTACAAAATTTAGTGAAAATCGTTGGAGCCGTTTTTAGATAAAATTATCTTGACCCGGAATGACACAAAAATGGCCCTTTATTCGAAATCTCTCGAACATGTGACCTAGCCCAATAGATTTCTCGTGCCCAAAAATGGTTGGATATAAAATTTAGTCAAAATCGATTGAGCCGTTTTTTAGATATAATTAACTTGACCCTGACCCATTATGACCCACTAATCAAATTTTCTCGAACACATGACCTAGCCCAGTGTGTTCCTAGTCCTAGTCCTAGTGTGTGGCCTAGTCCCGTGTCTGTAAATGGTTAAACACAAAATTTAGTCAAAATCGTTAGAGCCTTTTTAAGATAAAATTTACACACACACACACAATTTTTGTTCGTATTATAATATAAAATTTTATGCTTGTTTATATCACATTGATATACATTTGCCTTATTTATTATTCCAATATTGTATATAAAGATTGATTTTAATATGTTATTTTATTTTATGTATTTGAGCATCCTAATAATACTGCTCTGCAAATACACCCAGAAAAAAGTTTTTTTGAATCAACAAAAATTTTGTTGGCCCAACAAAAGTTTTCGTGTAAGTATGGGTCAATGGAAATTTTGTTTGAATCAACAAAAAAATATTTTTGATTTTTTTTTTTTTTTTTTTTTTTTTTTTTTTTTTTTTTTTTTTAAACAATTTCAACAAGAAAATTATGTATCGTCAGCAAAAAATCGTCCGACAGCCGCATGCCACTACCAGCAGTATTAGCACGATACCGGTTCCATAAATCTTTTGATACGCCGCGCGTATGCGGTCCGATTCATGAGACACACAGCCGGTCAGAACACTATGCCAAAAGCGTACGAATGCCGGTCGCAGCCCGACACCAGCACAAATTGAGAGACAATATTTCAGGTTTGATGGCGCTATCTACCCGTGTTGGCATGTGCATTTTCTTATACAGTAAATAATGTCTAAGGCGGACTCTGTGCAAGCCGGAAATCTGTCTACCGCGGAAATTTTTCCAAGTCCCGGCGAACCCATAGAAAATTACATTAATTCATGCTGCATAAGGCGGAATCTGTCTAACGCGGAAACGGAAATGATTTTAAGGTTTCACCGAAACCAAAATTTTGCATAACGCGGAAAAAGGGATATTTTAATAATGAAAGGCATTTTGTTTGTCAAACTTTAAAACTGTCAAATACTCAATGTCAAATACTTTAAAGTCAAATACTCAATGTCGAGCATGTTAGTTCAATTGTGTAACACTTCGAAAAAGTTAATTCAAAAGAACAGAAACTGTTTAATTTTTAAGGAGTTCTTGCTTATGCCGTTTTTTCCTATACAAAATTGCATTTAAAAGTTATTATTTCTAGTAGAATGCACATTTATCAACATATATATTTTCTAAAGTACAATATATTATACTTTAAGGTTGTACTCAAATACAACATGATACCGTTCTGTCTCATTCTCTGCGTTTATTGTTTTTTGTGCGTGTAAACATCCTATTCGAAATATATTATAGCAGTTCTAAGAAATTGAATAGCGTTTCTCATTTATTTATAAAGACAAAGGATCTTTCAGAATTTCAGTTTTCAACCGATTTTCGAATCAGGAAAATCAATGAAAAAACGTCATCGGCAAATGATTTTTTTTTTTTTTTTTTTTTTTTTTTTTTGTGGGGGTGGGGGAGTTTGTTTGCATAAGCCGGAATATTGTCGACCACGGAAAATTTTCTCAGTCCCGACCGATTCCGCCTTAGACAGAGTTTACTGTATTTCAAATTAACATATTTCGACGCTGGAAGAAGCTGGGTTCGATCCGACGCAAAGGGGAAAGCATTTCGATAAGTGATGGTTTGTCGTTGTAGGTAAATGGTAGATGCGAAAATTGAAATTTTGAAGTGTTTTTAAAGATTTTTTTTTTTTTTTGTAATTGTCTTATGCGCATATATTTAAAAGATAATTTAATATTTAAATGAATGAAATAAATATCTTAGCGAAAAATTTTAATGGTAAAAAGATGGATAGATATTTTGATATTTTTATAGCTTGTAAAATAATTGAAAAAACTTTTTAATAATTTGATTTTTAAATAAGAAACTTTGCTATTGCTTTTAAAATGAATATATAATTAGAAAATAAGTTGAATTAACTTATGAAGTGTTTTTTTTTTTCCTTTCTGCGATTAAGTTTATAATGAATAATAATTTTAAGGAACAATTTAAAAGATTATTTTGCTGATTCAAACAATTGTAGGTCCTTTGTAAAATTAATTGAAAAACAATTTTTTTAATAAATAAATATAGAACATTTCTGACAATTTTTATATTTATCACTGTTAGAATTTTATATGAAATATAAATATATATTTTTTAAATCACTTTATTTCTCTAATAGCATCTTTTATATTATGCATTATATACACGCATATATAATGCATAAGAATAAAAAAGTAAGTTTTATTTCATATTGTTATAATGATTCCTTGAAGAAAAGTAAGGAAATATATAAAACCCATTAATTTAAAAAATATATTTAACATTCCCAAATAAACTCAAAGTATAAAGAAAATATAAAAAGAATAAATGCTCCAAATTCGGACCGATATCGATTTTTTTCTGTTTTCTTTAAAGTTTTATACCGCTCACAATTTTCATCCGAAATGCACGGAGTTGACGTCATAATAGAAATAATTTTTTTTTTCCCCTTTTAGACGATCTCAATCTTTTCTAAAAAATTCGGATTTTTAATCAGATTTTCGAAAGAAATCGAAAAAATCCATCTTTCCGATAACATATTTTATTCTTCCAGAAATTTGCGTTGGAAAATGGCAATTAATTTTTTTAAACAACGTGCAATTTGCGAATTTCTTTTTTTTTTTTTTTTTTTTTTTTTTTTTTTTTGTTCTTTACATATTGAATATTTCCATTAATTTTCAACTGAAATGCCAAAAATTTACGCAAAAATAAAAGTAATTTTTACTCTTTCAGGCGATATCGAATTTTAAAAACAAATACAGATTTTAACGCGATTTTCGAAAAACAAAAGCGCGAAATTTCGTAAAATATTTCTTTATTCCGGAAATTTTTGTTAAAAATTCCCGATTATTATTTTTTTTTTTAGATTTTTTATACTATTTTCCATGACCATTTCGTGATTTTTTATATATATATATTTTCCATGACCATTTCGTGATTCTTTACGATTAATTTGTTTGTTGACACTTTACCGAAAGGGAAGAAAATTTTGGAAGAGTTTATAAATATGAAGTGATTACTTTGAAGATGGCGAATATGCAGTCGAATACAGCAGGAACTCCGGTCTAGACGGGCGAAGCTCGGCTAGAATTTAAATAAAATCCGTACAGTAATAAAATATTTCAGACTAACTTAGTTTTTCTTAATACGGCAAATACTTTATTTCATAAAAAAAGACTTTGTCTTGTATTATTTTTTCTTAATACGGCAAATACTTTATTTCATAAAAAAATACTTTGTCTTGTATTATTTTTTCTTATTCTTAAAATTAAGACCTCAACAAAGAATTAACTATGTAGTACAGTACACATTATTTTTACATAATTTACCTGCTAAATATTCTGAATTATTTAAAATCTAAATGCTCAATTTCTAATAAAAATCAAGAAAAATAAATGAGAGAGGGCTATTTTTAAAACTATCTTTGTCCATTCCAGTTTAAAAAGTTTTAATTATCCAAAAATTATGTTAATCCTTTAATTATACTAGGTGATCGTACCCGGGTTTCCCGGCTTAAAGAATATAGGTGAAAACATTTTTTTTAATTGAAAACTAATAATTTTTTTACGTGCAATAAATTTTTTAGATTGCCCACTTACATTAAAAAAGCATTTTTCATATGGAAATTACGAATTATATAATCAAATAAATTTTTTAAATTTATCAAAAGCGATATTTTCTTATTAGCCGCATGCTAAGGGTTATTGGATCAAGATTTTGCTACTTATGGCATCCTTTTATATTCTGATAATTGCAGAGCTTATACGTGTCTGTTAAATTTGTGTTTTTTTTTTTATATTATTTTATTTATTTATTCATAGAGAAGGTTTTTTAATGGATATTAGCCGTAAGAAAATGATAAACTCATTATTTTGTTTTAAGGGCAAACGGATTAATCTTTCGTAATCGAGCTCCGCGCGATATAGATAAATTAAAAAATATTTCATGCTTTAAATTTTTTTTTAAACCATAGACAATCAGTAAACTGAGATGAACTTTGCAAACAAATTCTATTTGAAAAAAAAATCCTATTTGGTGATCTAAAAATTTAAATTGTACGAACACAAATATGTTAGATTTGTGTTTTTTCAATATTATTCTTTTATTTGTTTATAAAAGAAGTATTAATTTCATTAATTTGTCTTTCACAAATATGTCAGATTGGTAGTTTTTTAAATATTATTCTTTTATTTGTTTATAAAGAAAGTATTAATTTCGTTACGCAAAAATAGTCAGAAACAAATGCTGAAAAATGTTTGTTGCTTTATTTGCAAAATGTTTATTATTATTATTATGTATTGAAAAAGACACGTGATAAGATAAACTTAAAAAAAATCATGCTTAAAAATTATTTTAAAAAATATAATACATCAGTCAATTAATATACAGTTTTTAAACAAATTGCATTTGAAAGTAAATTTTTTTCCCTATGCGACGAAAATTGAAAATGTACGATGGTCAGAAGATTAAAAAATTGCAGTAGCAAAAATTTCAAGACCGAAATTTGATCGTGAAGTGTTGCCATTCGCAAAATGAAGTCAGCGTTACGCACAGATAAGTTTGTTCTTTATAATATTGATACTTTATCAGTAAAATGTAATAAAAATCAGTTATTAGGACGTGGTTATCAATTGAGGCTCTTTATGCTTGGTCCGGAATGAAAAAACAGTAATTTTCACCTTCTCAAAATTTGCATACGCACTTCTCATATCCATATTCATCATTTTTTTAAAAATTGTATTTTCTTTGATCATTTAAAAATCATTTCAACTCAAAACTTGAAGTCACGATTGTCAGCAACATCTTTTATGTGAACAGACGCACTTTACTTGAGATTCTAATCGTAATTCCGGAGAGTAAAAATTTTATGTTTTTTGTTTGTTGTAATTTATGTTTTTTAGACGCATTTGTGTTAAAATGTTTAGTTTTATCTAAGAAAATGATCGTTTTCTTTTAAATATGACTTCATTTTTAATTAAATAAGCATTTCTCCTAGTGTCATGCAGAAGGAAAAACAATATAGAAAATTTATGAGGAAAAATGCGTGTTTTTAAAAGCAGTATTTCTTTTTCCGTTATTATGCCCCTAATATAATATTCTGCTCCTAATGGGATTTTGCGACACTAAACCCTAAACAACAATTTTTGTCAACAATATTGAATTTTTATCAGAAAATAGCATGAATAAAGATAAAAATACCTCATTATTTCTCTCTTGTCTTCAATAATGAAAGCTATCTAATTTTCACCATTTTGAAGAAATTTCATAAAACGCTTTTAAAATTAAAATATAAAAGTGGGGATATAAAAAAAACAGTGCGATCACATGTACAAATGAAGAACTCTCAGTTTAAAAAATATATATATTAGTAAAATTGGTTCAGCAGAAAGATCAGGGCAGATGACTAAAAAGCACACTTATGTTTTAAATATATAGATTATATAAAATTAGGAAAAATTAAATTAAGAAAATTATGTTATTTTGATAAAATTATAGTAGAATGTCCTAAAGAATAGCATTAAAATGTTATTATTCGATAGAATTTTTGACAAAAACTTCAGGAACATGATATTATTGTAAACCTAACTAACTATAAACCTAACTTGACTAACTCGGCGAAGCAAATCTATCCAGGCAAGAATCATCAATTTCTGTAATATAAATCGCTATAATTTGCATGTCACCTCTCTTTTATAAAGACACTCCAAATTTTTGTAAAACATTGCGTTTTATCAGTGTGTGATTTCGATTACATTATTTTCAAAAGTGAAGCATTTTCACCTGTGAAGTATTTCAAAGCAGCTGGGCTGTGAAAATGACTCACTTCTACAAAACATAATTCAGGTTTAAGAATTAAAATACACGCTTTTTTATAAAATGACATCATTTGCATCCGCTAAAGCAATCCACTTTTGCAATCTAGTATTAAACTTTGTCTATAGAAAAGTATGCATATGACGTCATTATCACGGAATAACAGACAATATTCTTGACATAGCCCATATTTTAATTTCAACTTTTTTTTCAGGTTTTATGAGAAATGGCAACAAAAACATACAGTATCTCCTATTTTCGACTATTTTCCGTTTACTTTCAATTACTTTCAATAGAAATGGGGTACTTTTGTTGCCACGATGAGAAAAATGGTATTAAAAACTACAAAAAAATTAATATCTCAAAAATAAATTGAGATACAGCTTTCAAACAAATTGCATTTAAAAGAACATTTTTTTCCTTATACGACGGTGTAAAAAATTAAAATGTGCGATGTTTAGAAGTTTAAAAATTTGCTGTAGGGAAAATTGCAAAACCAAAATTTTATTTCAAATTTCAATGTGTTGCCATTCGCAAAATGACGTATGCGTTACGCACAGATATGTTTGTCCTTTATAATACAGTATATAAGTCATATAGCTATATAATTCAAATAACCCAAATTGCGTGAGAGTTGTGGCTACTACACAACAATTTAAATCTTGCAAAAACAACGAAAATTTTCTGGAATTACAAATTTAAATTACAAAATTATTGTAAAATTAAAAAAACAGATTTTGTTAATTCAAGTAAAATTGATGAAATTTTATTAAAATTTTGTAATAGTGTTAACAATATTTTTTTGTCCAAGCAACAAAACCGATTTTTTGCTTCAACTAAACATTTTGCTTAAAACAACCAAAATGTACTCAACAAAACATGTTTTGTAGTTTTAATCATTTCCTTTTTCTGGGTGCAGTATTCATCAAAATCGAGACAACAATAGCATAGATACCAAATTTAATTATATTTTCTGGCCAATAAATTTTAATAATAAACAAGATGAAACCCGTCGAATTTTGACGAAAGAAAATTTTTAAAAAAGAACTGTTACATCGATTTATAACAAATCTCCAAAATTATTTGCAATAAAAAATCCACCAAACATCGGTTAGTCTGGCTCTTTAAACAAATATTTCTTTAATCTAAAGTTACCAAAATACTATTTCCATTTTTTCCATATTTTTTTCTTTACCTTTCAATTTTAATAGTAAATTTTAATTTTTACAGTCGGCAAAATCTGGGATTAAATAAACAAAAATCCCTGCCGACTCGGCCTACAGACGCTGGTAGATTCCGAAGTTGAGTACTAATTTCAATAACAAAAATTAAATCATGGTTAGAGATAAACCCACTTTAACAATTTTATCTGGCCGCTTTTGACGAGTTTTCAATTTTATTTTTATATAAGAGCTGATTTTATCAGAATCATGTTAAAGCGGCATTCAAAAAAATACTTTTCCATGATCAACAACTCGAAATTTTCTGACAAATTTTCAGATTCATTTTTAAAAGGAAAACCATGAAACTTGTTGGCGTGATTTTTGAAGAGATTTATAAGCGACCTGGTTTTTTTTTTATACTTTTCGTTCAATTAATTAGAACTTGATTTATTAACAATTATTTTCTCAGTAGGACAATATTTTTCGTTTCCAACGCAATCCCTTCGGGAAATTCGGTTCAAAATGTCCACTTTGACATCATTTTTTAAAATACATTCTGCCTCTATCAAAAAACCGACCATTACGGTTCATTATATGATTTTTTAATAAGAAAACCTGCCAATTGGATGCGTTTGAGAGCAAAAATCAATTTAAAAAATCCCTTCCGGCTCGTCCTACAGGCAGTGGTAGATTTCGAAGTTAAGTACTAATTTCACCAACAAAAACTAAATCCAGATTAGAGATAAAGCCAGTTTTTGACGAATTTTTAATTTCATTTTTCTGTAAGAACTCCAGAATCATATTAAGGCGGTATTTAAAAAAATACTTTTCCATGATCAACAACTCGAAATTTTCTGACACATTTTCAGACTCATTTTTAAAAGTAAAAGCATGAAACTTGCTGACGTGATTTTATGAAGAGATTTATAAGAGACCTGTGTTTTTAGTTTTCGTTCAATTAATCAGAACTTGATCTACAATTATTTTATCAGTACGACCTTTTTTTTTTTTTTTCGTTCCAACATTATCGCTTCCGGAAACTCGATTCAAAATGCCCACTTTGACAGCATTTTTTAAAATATATTTTGCCTTTATCAAAATATCGACCAATAGAGCACATTATATAGTTTCCGAATAAGAGAATCTGCCAATTGGATGCATTTGAGAGCGAAAATTAATTTAAAAATGAATCAGAAAATAAGCCGTTTGGATTTGAGTACACCCTTAATACGATGAATTTTTCTTCAACCGCTATGTATTTTTAAATTGTTTTTGCTGGAAGAATTGGTCCTATCAAAAACGTCTCGGTATAAAAGTTGTAGATAATATTAAGAAGACATATAATAAATTCGTGTCGATTTTATATCTTGTGAATCGAGGAAGTTGTGGATTTTTTCTTCTTCAACCACCCACCCACCCTTTTTTTTTTTTTTTTTCGTTTTTATTTTTATTTTTATTTATTTTTTTTTTTTCGGTACGAATTGGTCCTATCAAAAACTTATCAGTATAAAAGTTCTAGGTAATATTAAGAAGATTTATAATAAATTTAATTGGAATATATATCTTGAGAATTTACAAATTTTTTTTTTCTCCAAAACCCTATTTTTTTTCGCCCATTTTTTATTTTATCAAAAATCTGTCATACATAAATTTTTGGTCCTTTCTAAATAATAACTTTAAACTGATTCGGTATGTATTATAATTAAGAAGCTATCGTTTTTTTTTTTTTCGGTTTTCACAAAACCCCACCCTATTTCTACCCCCTTGGGCCGATTTTGATCGTTAACGAACTTGACAGAGATTTTATGCATCAGTTTGGAAGAGATTTATGCAGAATTAGGAAAGTTACCGTGTCCATACAAAATTGATATATATATATAGATAGATAGATAGATACATATATAGATATATAAAGTTTTTTACTGAGGGTGGTTTTGGGTTTTAGGAGTCATGATCGGTGTAGATCTGCACAACATTTTCAGAAATTCCAACATAAGGGGGATTGCAATAGGTGGTATATCATACGAAATCTACCTAAAAAAGGCCTATTATATTTTAGCGGTAACCGAAAAGCGTAAAAGGTGGCTAATAATAATAATTTATAAATTTTAAAAAAAGACTTCAATTACTTGATTGTACATTAAATTTTAAAAAAATTCAGGGACTTTTGATCCACCCTGTATTAGCGTACAAATTCCTCCACCGTAAAAATATAGTTATTCAAATGAAGCGAGTGCACCGCAGAAATCTTGGGTGAATTTAAACGCTTAACAATTTTGAATTTTTTTTAACTGATTGTTTACGTCATAAAAGATTTAATGATTAAAACACTGCTTTTTGATTTTCCTACAACAATCATAGAAGAAAAAAGTAAAATCGCCGGGCAGCAACTTTCTCGCCAAACAGATAGCGATACGTCACTTGATGAAATTCGTTGAAAATGAAATATTTTAAAGGTGCTTATTTATTTATTTTCATTTTATTTTACTTTATTTTATGATTTTTTTATTTTTTTGTTGAATTTATAAAACAGTACTGAATCAATTTTGATGAAACTTAAGGGGTCTTAGGACTCTTAACCCCTTGGAGACGAGCAACCGGTATATGCGCCGCGTAAGGTGCTCAGAATCCATTATTATTCTCACCAGTAAATTTTGCCTTATTTAATCCGAACATTTTCCCGATTCAATTAGGCAAAAAATTTCTGTTTTGAAAAACCGGCGATAAAAGATTAAAAATTCTGTAAAAGACACTCGTCCCAAAGGGGTTACAGCTTCAAAATTTTCGAAATTTTAATTCTTTTAGATCTTTAACTGCTATCTTTTCTGAATATTTTACTATACTTGTTTCCTTAAAATTCCCATTAGAACAGAAGTTATGGCTTTTAAATTATACCCGCTCAATAACTGAAACGACTTTTCCGAAACTTTGAAGTCATTTTTCTCCAAATGACATTTTTGGGCATAATGCGCAGGATATCTAAAAAACTTCTGAACATTTCTTCATAAAAATTTCAAAACGTACGTTTCATGTTAATCTGTATAAACTGAACCTAAAAGTTCCTTTTTATTGTTCAAAAAAATATTTTTTTAGGCAATTATGTTGTTGAAGTTTTCAAAATTTTCTTATTAGCTAAATACAACTTTGTATTAAAAATATAAAAATCCTTTAAATACAAATTTATTTAGGTTCAGGGTAATTATTATAATCTGAAGTATAAAGTAGACACCAAAATCTCCATTCTAGTTGCAATATTTATTTTGTAATCGTGCGCGTAATCTGTTATACCAATTTTCTGACCTTCAAATATCTGACAGCTTGGAGCCCCCTGTAAACGTTAATTCTCCATCTTGCAATTTCTTTAAATGCATAAAATAAAAGAACGTACTTATATCTTTCATCCCAATAAAAATTGTGTTTTAAAAGCATATATATTTTAAGATATTAAATGTTGAAAATGGTCTCTTTTTTTTTTCTTTTTTTCATTTTTTCCAATTTTAAGAATCCCGAGACCCCTTAAATGGGGCCAATTCGAGTGTATCCTCTTTCAATATAAAAAAAAAAGTCGCATTAACCGTAATAATTGTAGAAACGGGAATAACGAAAAAAGCTGTGGCGAAAATAATGACGCATCCATTTTTCATCTGCTTTTATATCCAGGGCCGTGCAAAGCGGAGGCAGTGTTGAATTCAGACACTTTTCTCCGGGAGGGATTTCTGTGGCTCCGGGGGGGGGGGGGATTATAAAGTTCCGGGGGGGGATGTCCTCGAAACATCCCAACGGCTGGATGGATTTTAATGAATGGGGTCTTTATCGATTCGTCTTAGCCGTCCGATGGTTATAGGCTAGATTTTGTTTTTATAAGTTCAAAATGGCGGCAGACACCAAAAAAAAAAAATTACGCACCCTACTGAGTGGCATATTATTGGATAGGTCTTTTAAAATGAAGATGATGTTTCATTGACTATTTTACAGTCAGAAACTCCGTTTAAATATTACACGACCTGGAAGTTGTGTAGGTAGGATCACTAGCTTTACTGCGACTCTAACCATCATAGACATCTATAGGCCTCGTCAAAACAGTGTTTATAGATAAGAACTAACAAAAAAACGCAACTTAAAAGTCGTCAATACAAGTAAATAAAAAACATAGATAAGTAATATAAAAAAATAGTTTCACATTGATGAGAAATAATAAATTAGTTCGCTTTTTACGCAATCGGGTTTTTTGATTTTTTAAATTTAATTTTTATTGGATACCAGTATTTTAAGACAGAAAATGTTCTTTTATTTAATTGGAACATTTCGGAGATTTAAAAGAACAACATTCTCTCTAAGATAATAGTGGTGTGCAAAAATCCGGAGGGTTGGCAACTCTGAATATGGAACGTTGGGCGATCCAATTAACGCTAATTATCCGCATGGATCCGAAGGTGCGAAAAGTAATCTTAGAATTTTAAAATTTGAATTAGTTTTCGAGTTATTAATTTTTTCGTAATTTTTTATGACATTTCTGTAATGATAGCAACAAAATTTCTAAGCTTGAATAATTAGTTTATTTTAGAAAGCAAAAAATCGTCTGTCGACTGGAACATTGAGATAAATTCCATTGACGTAAAAAGGAGAAAAAATCCACCTCTGCTTTTTTTAATTTAATTTACGGGGGTCCGGAACACAAAAATCTTCAAATTTTCTAAAAATATTTTATTGCAGTAAACAATACTAAGCTTTTTTTCTGCTTAAAATGGTGCTTAAATCATGTTTATATCTTTAGTAGAACATAACATATTAATTTTTTTGTTTTGGTTTGTTTTCAAAATCTAGCTTTCAAGCAATGGTTTTCATGCAAACGACTTCTTGTGAAAATGCGTTTTACTTCATGATGGGTTTTTTCACCATTTCTCATATTTAAATTGTTATACTCAAGAACCGTTAAAGATATATGGTTCAAACTTGGAACATGTCTTTTTCAGCAAGTTTACTTTAATTTTGATTCAGCAAATTTGAAAAAAATATTTACTTTTGAAAATATTATTATTTTTTTTTTTAAAGTTACATCATTTTTTCTTTAATTTTTACTTTAAATATTTTGATGATGATGATGGTAATGATCATGATGGAGGAATTAATAAAACTTCGTATGATGAAATGTTAAAATCATTTGAAACAATCCGACGCGGATTATAGTTAGAAGAAAATACGCATGAAGGGGTTTTTGGTGCATTGCAAAGATGCGAGACGTATTAGGAGAGAAAGTAATTTTTAAAAGAAAAATCTCAGACAAAATTAACAGAGTTTTTCAGAAACTAAATTTAAGGACTCATATGTTAATGTATGGTTAAAATTAATTGTTATAATAACAATAAATACGATAAGGTCATTAAAATTCGTTAATTTTAATGTAAAACTGATTTACTTTAAACAGAAAAACACTGTGTATTCCCAGACAATGTTTAGTTTTTTTGCAAATTTCAAAGATTTAAACACATAGAAAAAAGGAATTGATGATGGATACTGGTGGGTAAAATAAATAAAACAAACCGATATAATTTATTTTAAAATAATGTGATTAATTAATTTTAGTAAAAATATTTAGTGTTTATGAATTTAAAATCTGTTTTATGTAGTTTAAAGTATTTTAAAATGTGAATCTCTACTTAACGAATTTTCCATATAACGAACTTTTTCCCGGGATTTAGCGACTTCGTTAAATAGATGTTCGACTGTAAAATGCTGTTTACATTCGCCAAAACCAACTCATTTTTGTATAAGATTACCCAAATGATCTCATTTCTACCAGCTCCGAATTTAGAAGGTAAACCTTTAAAAGAACGAAAACTTTTTGCAAATAAAGTTATAGAATATGTGCATTTTTATTGGGAAATCTTTTGACTTAAGGAGGTGCGGGACATATTTTAAAGTAATTTTTATTTATAGAGTTAAAAATTTTAAATTTTTTGTGATGGTTAACTATATCATTTGTAAACAAAATCACATGATAAAACTTCTCAGATTTTTTTTTTATTTTAAATTTAAAATTTATGAAAAAAGTGGGGTAATTTAAAACCCTTATAACTCGAAATGTTCTTTGTAGAATTTCAGTTTTTTTTTCATTGAAATAAACAGAAATATATGTTTTAATTTTGATTCAGCATTTTTAAAAATATTAATTTAAATAAAAATTAAAAATATTTAAAGTAAAAGTTTAATAAAAGAAATGGTGTAACTTTAAAAAAACATCATATTTTCAAAAGTAAATATTTTTTCAAATTTGCTAAATCAAAATTAAAGTAAAATAATTGAGAAAGGCATGTTCCAAGTTTGAACTCTTTATCTTTAACGGTTCTTGACTTATAACAATTTAAATACGAGAAATGGCAAAAAAAAACCCATCATGAAGAAAAACGCATTTTCACAAGAAGTCGTTTTCATGACAACCATGGCTTTAAAGCTAGATTTTGAAAACAAAGCAAAACGATAAAATTAATATTTCCTGTTCCAGTTAAGATAGAAACATGATTTAAATGTCCTTTTAAGCAGACAAAATGAGAGAAATTTTTAATGCATTAAAATGTTTTTAGAAAATTTGAAGATTTTTTTTGTCCCGGACCCCTTAAATTGCAAATATAAATTATTATTTGAAATATTGTATTTAATAAAATTAATGCTATAATTACTTCTAAATTTTGGAATGAAGTCAGGTTTCATTATCCCCAAAAGAATCGAATTATCTCATGCAATTAAAAAGCAACACATCCGATTGCCACGCAACTAGTTCATATAAAAACAACAAAAAAGTACTCATACCTCAGTCTTTTACTGTCAGTTCAGTTGATATGGTTTTCTGAAACTTAATAAAAACTTAAAATACACCCTTCAAACTAGCCAATTTATACTTTTAAATTGAATCTAAATTTATTTATCTCTATGCTCCAACAGATTTCACTGCTTAAAATTTGTTATTTTGTATAATATTTTTTTTTTACCGTTCTGCCATGTGTATCTTTTTTAACAATTAATTTTTACGAACAACTTGACCGTGAAAGTTTGAAAATAAATAAGACAGAATAAAAGGCACAAAGTTTTATTTAACTCCAAGATTATTATTCTGTCTTACGTGGGAAAAATCAAAATCAATCATGCAGAGATAAAATAAACACCACCTTAAGCATTTAACCATGATGTAAGTCATATTTATGTACGATAATCCGCATAAAACAATACTTTTTGATTACATAATCACAATTTATAGTTTATGAAAATTATTTTTATCCATGTTCGTTTAACATTACCTTGAAACGTGTAAAAATTTCATTGTAACAGACAAATATATACAGTCGAACCCAGTTAAGATGTTCACGGTTAATACTCGAACCCGCTTAAGAGGCGGTGGATGTTAATATTTTTTATTATTTTTTTATCATAGAGGTATGAAGTTTTATTTATTCAAATTATTTCAAATATTCATTTTACCTTAAGTATATAGAACACCTTAAAAGAAATTTCCAATCTTATTATAATTTCAAGATTATTTTTGATTAAAATTTTAAAACGAATTTTTAAAATTTCCATGCGTCCTAATTTTTTAGATATTTCCTCCATTTTGAATCTTAATCACTTAAAACTCTATTATACAGGAATATGTGTATCGATTTTTTAATCCCTTGCATAGTTAATTTTTTAAAGATTTTTTTCTGAATTCGATATCATTTTTCATAAATATTTTGCCTTTTAATAAGTTAAAAATCAAATTTAATTATCTCAATGAAGTCAAATTTTAAAATGCGTACACAGTTTCTTTGTAAGAAATATCAGTATTCTTCCTTATCAATTTCATGAATTTTTATAAAAAATTAAGATGCATGGAGCATTTCAAAAATCTAAAATCGTTGAAAAATCAGTTTTGAGAGAAACAGATTTAACCCTTTATCTACTGACGGTACTTATAAGTACGGTTAAAATAACTTGTTATAAAATTAATTTAAAACATCGATTAGTTGTAATACAGTTGAGAATGAGTTACAGATGCATTACTTTATCTTGTTCCAAAAGCATTATTGGTTACACAAAACAAAAAAAAAAAAATTAAAAGGATGATTTCTCTTGCCTTTGCATCTTTTCAGCTTACTTGGCGTTGGGGTGGGGGATTTTTCAATTCGGAAATGTTTCTACATTTCTATTGTAAGAACATGATATTTGTACATTTCCTAATTCTACAAAATACTAAGAAAAATATTTAAAATAAAAGATTTGAGTGTGGTTATTAATATTCCACAAAACCCCTATAAATTCAAATTTAATTAATCCTTCTAAATTCTTAAATCCTTCTAAAATTTATCAAATGATTATGTAAAACTTCTAACGTAGTTTCAACAATTCACGAAAAATGCTTTAGAAGATAAAATTTTCATGAATTCATAATTCAGTACATAAAGGGTTAAAGTATAATAAAGGGTCGAAAAATTGTTTGCGAACAAAATTCAAACGCTTGTAACTTTGCAAAAAACAGTCGCATCTGCATGCGGTTTTTCGCAATTGGCTCAGACCAAACTGGAGACTAATATTATGCACAAAAATAATTTTCGATTTTGGGGTCGATTTCTGCTCAAATAAAGGTCCACGGTCCTTAATTAATTATATTAAGGTTATTATATAATTTTACTTAACCTTAATGAATTAATAATACTTAATAAGCGGATTTTTTTTTCGATCCCTTGAACATCGCTCATAAGGCTAATACAAAAATATCATGTTTAATAGGCTAGCGGTTATTATGCGATCCCGCTTAATATGCGATAATATTTCAGTTTATTTTTGGTCGAAAAAATCATGCGCGATCCCTTAAATGCGCGATTTTTTATTTTATTTCGAAAAAATTATATAGGATTCTCTGAAAGGTTTATTACACACGAAAAATAATATAAAAAAATCAGAGACACATTTTTCATACAATACGCCAGTTTTTTCTTCTGTTGCACATCTGCAATACAAGCAAAAACTATTGTCGTGTAGTTGTTTTACGCTAAAATAAGGCAAATTAGTAAATATTTTAATAAGTATGTCTCCAAATACCTTATTTTATATTATTATTTATTTTATAAAACTTAACCTTTAACCCTTTAATTCTCATGATAGAATACGTTCTAGAAATTACGTACAGTAAAACCTCCCTAAAGCGACCGCGTTCCGTTCCAATAAAAATGGGTCGCTCCGAGAGGTGGTCTCTTAATGGAGGTCATATTTAAATCTAGATTTTAATTGGTAAAAATAGGTAACAATTAATGTTACTAAAATTTATTTTTCACATTAGGAAAAAATATAAAAATTTAAGTATCAAAACAAAAGATAATTACATAAGTTAATTACTGGAGAGTTTAAAAAAATAATACATTACATTGACGTTTGCTTTGATTTTACGTTTTTATCTTTTATAACTTTTATTCCCAAGTCCTTTCGAAGTTCAGTAAATAAATGCAATTTTTTTTGGATGGAAACAAATAATGACGATTTCATTAATTTATCTATTTCTTTGAGAGTTTCCTCACAGAATAGGGCAGGGGAGTTTATTGACTGTCATTCTTATTTGTCATCAGAGTTAAATTCTCTGCCTAAAAAGGCTGAAGAGATTTAAACTATTAAAAGTTACAAGAACAATAATTTAAAAAAAATTCTAAACTTAGTTTAGAAGTTTGGTGAATAATGCGCCCTCCGGAATTATTTTCTAATAAATCCTTGTTCAAGCGATCAAGAAAAAACGGAATTTGTTTCATTTTCTTCAAAGAAATGGGTCGCTCACGGAGGGAATTCAATTGGGATGGTCTCTGAACTGAGGTAAAATTGGTATTGAGCCTATGGGAATAAATTTCGTTCCATGAAAAAATGGTCGTTCACGGAGGTGGCCGCACAGAGAGGTTTCACTGTAGTTCAGAGAATCTGGCTGTACACCAGAAAGTTTCAATGGTTAATTTCGCTTTATTTGAAAACGGAATGTCTGTTATTAATTAAAGCATATATTGCTATTTTAATTCTGGTGTGAATTAGGTATATACGATTTTTTTTAAAATCCATTAAATTCAAAACACTGTTGTTTGCATATATGCAAAGCTGCGCACTAAAGGGGTAAAACGCAAGTTATATGATTGCACAAATTCCTCCTCCTGTTCTCCAAAGTTGCAAATTTAGAGGATTTATTTTTATTTAGATACTGTTTCCGAATAGTATAATTTTACTTTGTTTAATACCTAATTAATTAAGGCGAAAATTACTAATAAGAAATAGGGGTGGATATTTGAAAAAACAAAAACAGCTAAATTAGCAAAACTGCATTTTTTCTTTGATCCCGTCCCCTAGCCTTCTTTGTCTCTCACTTTGTTTGTATTTTTACTGTAGTAGAGAAATACAGTAAACTCTCTGTAAGGCGACTCTGTGTAAGACGGAAATCTGTCTAACTAGAAAAGATTTTCAAGTCCCTGAGAATTCATAGACATAGAGTTAAATTTGTCTAAGGCGGAATATTGTCTACTACGGAAAATTTTCTCGGTCCTGATCGATTCCGTCTTAGACAGAGTTTACTGTACAAGATGAACTCAGGTTACTCAGATACGTCAATAAAATTACTATGATTAGAGATTATCATACATGTTGTTAGTGAGGTTTTAGACATACGTGATACAGTCAAACCTCGTTAACATGAACCTCAAGGGGAATTAAATTTTTGTTCATGCTATCAGTATAACAAAAAATCCAGATAATAAATATTGAGAAAAATACATGGGAGACTGGGCTAATGGGACATAGGAGCTAACGGAATAATAGGGTTTTCTCGTAAAATAACAGTCAAAATTTATCAGTAAATGTCATTTCCAGTGTTACACAAGAACATGCATTGAACCACTTTTTTTCATTAGCTATTTACAAAGCAAGAAGCGAGATATATTTAAGCATTAAGATGAGTTTTTTTATATTTAATAAATATTTGTTTTGGTCAACTATTAAATCAGTTTTTAATAATAATACCTTTTATTATGAAGCTTTTATACAATGTTTTAATTTTAATCATATATTTTCAATTATTATTTCGTACCAGAGATAAACAGTTAATTTACAATAAGCTTAAATGCAGTGGCAAAGGATTCGGGGACAAATGTGCATGCCACATAGGGTCTAATGGGAGAAAACCCTGTTTCAGCCATATTTCTATTTTAATAATTAAATTATTAATTATATTTTTTTTATCCATTAATGGAAAACTGTTAGAAGTAATTGTGCAAAAAAAAATCCTATTCTCTAGGAAAAGGGAAGCTTTCTCACTTTTCTAGGAATTTTTCTTCACGTTAAGCGTCAAAATCTCTCATGGGGACATCGGGAATTGTTCATATTAAGCGAAATTTCACGTTAAACATGTTCATCTTAAAAGGAGAAAAAAACACTAGAATCCGTATTCATTGTCACGGGAACAGTCGGGACTGTTCATATTAAAAGTAGTTCACGTTAAGCGTGTTCGCGTTAACGAGGTTCGACTGTATTACTACTATGTTTCATAATACATATTATAGGCAACAAAAAATGAAACTCGTAAAGATTAAACAAATGCGACCGCGGTTGGATGTTTTCTTTACTTTTTGCTATGCTAACAGTATTTTTTACACTTTTTTTACAAGATTAATAAGGACAGTCTTTTCTTACATTAAAAAAACGACAAATTATAATGGTATTCATTATTACAAGTACTAAATATGATTTTAAAAACTGACTTGTGCTTCAAAGATTTAATTTATTTTTACTTTCTTCTATCTTTACAAGAAGAAAGTATTGTATTCGTGAAAATTTTCGAATTCCGCTTTTCGACGCATCTGCACGTTTTAGGGGTCAGAGATCCCAAAAAACATGTTTTTACAAAATGTCTGTCTCTCACTCTGTGAGCCTGTATATGACATAAATTTTGTGGGCGTTCTAACTCAAGAACTAAAGAACGGAATTTAATAAAATATTAGATTCATTTAGTCCCTGATATAAATTGGTGTTGATTAGTTTTTGTGTAAATTAGGCAACAGGTGGCGCTCCTATGCAGAATTTTTATGATTTCCGCAGTAGCTCTATCTCAAAAAGTAATACACGGATTTTCATCAAACTTCAGTGTTATATTTTAAAAGCTTTACATAACATTCCCTATTTAAAATTTACATAAATAACAATTTTATATTTTGTTTATTTTAATAAACAACTTCAAATTACGATCTTTCATTTTGACAGCAAATTTTACGAAGTTTTTAAATATTAAATTCTAATATCTTTATTCTTAATTATTTTAATTTGAAATTACATTCATGGTATTCTATATTTTTTCTCATTCATCTGGTAAAATTTCAGCATAATAGCTATAATAGTTTAACAGATAAACGAGAAAATAATTCCTAGACTTTTCTTTATTTTTAATTGCTTTCTATTCACATCTTGCCTCAAAAAAGCAAGCTTTTAGTTCAGAATATGCTTCTTATCTCGAAATGCACCGGACATTTTATTTTACGTCATTAGACCACACAAACAGCAAACATTCCTTTTCTCCCGCTCGTAAGAGTGTTGCCATTCCACGGTGATAATTCTAGCGTAAAAACATTTTCCGCCGGCTTACGATCGATAGACCGTCTTTTGAAGCATTCTGATTGGCTTGTTTCGTCGAGAGCGTACTCAGAATGTGGCAGACTTTTCAAAAAAGAGCCAGTTTTGAAGAAAATCTCGGAGAATGTAACACTCACGAATCTTTGGGGGGGGGGGGGGTCTTTCCCCCGTTATGTCTCAGGGTCTAGCCGATGCGTAAGAGTATTCAATGAACAAGTATTTCTTATTAAAATATGTTTCATGTTTCAAACTTTGATGAAGACATTGCTTATTTTAGTTTTAAATAAAAATCTACAAGCAGATGAAAGATCCTTTATCTTCACCACTCTATAAACAGAAGACAGATTGTGCCACTCATCATTTTCTTCGGTGATTCTACGAGTGAATAACAGATGTCTCCCGAATTTGTAATTTCCTACAGATTATATATATCTTCATCAGACTGATTCTTGTGGATGATGATTCTTCAAATAGTCAGATTCCTGCAACAACTCCAATAGAAAACGTGTTATTTCTGATTTCTTAGAATGGTCGTTTTTTTACAAAAATTCAATGCGTCACTTTAACGCCGTGGTGTTTGCGTTTCTTCACGATGAAACAAGGTACTTACAAAAGAAGTCTTCATTCATATCTCAGTGTATTAAATAATCAGAAACTATCAACTTAAAAACTTTGCTGACTTTATTTGAAATTATAACCACTCACATCATGAAGATAAATGTACCATAAACAATTCTCATACCTATAAACCCAACTGTGTGCAAGATATTTAAGTTCATTAAGTGTTATGATAAGATGTTCATATCTTCAGAATAGATATTTTATGTTTTTATTTTCTACTGGATCCAGTATTAATAAATTGAGAATGTTTTGGTAAATAAAATTCCTTCAATAATTAATCATCTTGGATTATTTGTGTTTCATGGGGTGAGTAAGGTTTCATTGCATATATTGTTATTTATTTAAAGATTTTCTTTTTCAGATTGAATTTAATTTAGTTACGACGCGTATTTTGTCGACCACTATACTTTACGGCCGTAGTGTGATTTTGGGAAATGTGAATTGTATTTATTTCGATTAGATTTAAATATTTCTTTTCGAATTTTCGCTCCAATTTACATATCCCAGAGTCACAGTACCTTCAGATTCAGTTAGACGTTGACATAAGTAGTTGCTGATTAGGTTTTGGTGTAAATGACCTAAGAGATAGCGTTACTATGCAGCATTTCTCAGGATTTTCACGATTTTAGCGATTATCATATCTCAAGAACTAATACACGGAATTTCCTATCTCTAGAATCTTCATGGTGAGCATAGATTTTCATTGAATTTTGGCACTGTGATAACGAATTTTGAAGTATTAATACGTGTGAGATAGAAGAAAGCTTTGCTTAATACGGGCTTCGCTTAATACGGGTCTTTTGTTCATTCCCTTGAAACGCGTCTTAAACGGGTTCGACTGTATTATAAAGCGAAATCTATATTATAAAGCAAAAGCATGTCTGTCAGTAACGTTCATGTCATATTGACGGTTGTAACGACTGGGAAATCAATTTCTTTTTTAATAATTAAAAAAAAAAAAAATTAACATCTAAGCATCGCACAATTTCAATTTTTACATGATCGAATAGGGGGAGGGGGGGGGAGATCTTTCAAATGCAATTTGTTTCAAAACTGCATGTCAAATATCTGATTTTTTTTTCGGTTTTTAAAATAGCCGGCTGATCCAATCCGGACTCCCCTGATTACAGAGCAATCGGGCTGCCACAGGCGACTATTTTTACTTTCTTCTATCTTTACAAGAAGAAAGTATTGGATTCGTGAAAATTTTCGACTTTCTGTTTTCGACGAATTTACACATTTTAGGGGTCAGAGATTACGAAAAACATGTTTTTACAAAATGTCTGTCTGTGAGTCTGTATGTGACACAAATTTTGTGGGCGCTCTATCTCAAGAACTAATGCACGGAATTTAATAAAAATTTATATTCCGTTAGTCCCTGATATAAATTGCTGCTGATTAGTTTTTGGTGTAAATCGCTCAACAGGTGGCACTGTTATGCCACATTTTTCCCGATTTCAACAATAGCTCAATCTCCGGAACTAATGCACCGATTTTCATCAAACTTCAGATTCAGTTAGTCCTTGACATGAACTAACATTTTATAGATTTTGGTGTAAATCGCTCAAGAGGTGGCGCTGCTATGCTGCATTTTTTGCAATTTCAGCAATAGCTCTATCTCAAGAGCCAATGCTTGGATTTTCGAGAAACTTCAGATTCAGGTATACCTTGATATGAGTTAGTGCTGTTTATGTTTTGGTGCAAATCGCTCAACAGGTGGCCCTGCTATGCTGCATTTTTTAGAATTTCCATCACGGCTCTATCTCAATAACGAATGCACGAATTTTCATCCAACTTCAAATTCAGATATACTTTGATATGAATGCGTGCTAAATTGATGTAATTTCTTGTACTATTTAAATGATTTAACTGATGTGATTTATATAGAAGAAAGTTTTGTGATGTCCACAACATATTACTTTAATTTTACTTCACACCACTTTCTCAAAGCAAAAATTATTGACATACTGTTCGAGAACATTTGCAAGAGAAATATACTACAAAATCCGTTTTATTTTATTTTTTTTTTTTATTGTAGTGCGAATAGAATGGAAAATTAGTCGCCTGTGGCAGACCTGCAGAACATACGTCAAAACTTTTTTTTTCCTTTCTTTCGGTTTCCAACATAATTAAAATGTGTTTATGGATTCAGTTTGTTTGTTTAACCGTCTGGCCGTGCTCTAACTCGGGTGTAACTATATGCGGATAATCATGCAATTTTTGCATGGTTTTGCATGATATTATCTTTCTATTCTACAGGGCCAAAACTAAGGGGGGCAGAGGGGCATGTGCCCCGGGCGCCAGATGAAAGATTATACCTTTGGAATCGATCATTTTCTTCTGGTGGACTGATGGCTTTCATTATTATGAAACAGCCATTATAAATGAAGTGTTAGGTGAAAATGAAAGAGCAGCCGTAAAAAGTTTGAACTCTGATTTTCTGGTCAGAATGGGGGAAAAAAATGGCCATAATTTTTTTTTTTTTTTTGCAAAAAAAATTCGTCTGAGATATGATTTCACATAATAAGAATAAATTGTGTATTGGAATTCTTAGGCTAATGTCAGACGAACGTCTTTTTGCACGCTTTTTTGCTTACGTATTATCCATGCACGATGCTATAGCATTGTGAATGGATCATACGTAAGCAAAAAAGCGTGCAAAAAGACTTCCGTCTGACATTGGCCTTAACGCTGAAAAATACTTTTATAACTTCATTTTCACAAATTCTAATTCTTTAAAAATATTTTATCATTTATTCTTTAAAAATATTTTCATAAAAAAGGTATTTTAAAATTTCATAAAAGAAATCGTGAAACTATTTAATTAATCACGATTCTATGTATAATGACTAAGTCCTTGGTTTATTTTTTCTTCTGAAAATAGACGTGTTTCATTTTTTATTTGCAAAAATGCGTCCGTAATGGAAAAACATGTAAAATAAATTTTTAAGATTATTCTGTAAAAAAATAACATTGTGCAAATCTACAGATTATAATTTATTTTTATGTTTAATTTCAAGTCAAAATACTGAATAGTTTTTTTGTAAAGTGTACGACAAAATGTAATTTGTGTAGCCTAGTACAGGATTCGCTTCACTCATCCTAATTATATTTGAAAATATTTATTATCAACAGTAAATTGACTGTTTTGAAAATATCGCATATACAGAGTGTCCACTCTCAACTGTGTCCAATGGCTAATTCCTAAACCGTTAATCATAGACATATAGTTTCAGTAACAAAAATGTTTTAAAAGGGGTAAAGAAGTATTTAAAAGGCGATTTGGGTTAATAAAAAAATTTCTTAAAAAGTTACGAAACTTAATTTTTTATACGGTCCCCCGGTCCTATCTATTTATATAAAATCCAAGTCTATGTGTCCCTCACAATTCCGGTCGGACCACCTTATTGATCATAGCTGTATTAAGCTTCCTATGGAGAAATTTGTATCAGCTTCAACAATGAGTAATTGTTGAAAAGTAATAATGCCAGGGTTACTACAATAGCGCCAAATTATTACTAACTTTGCAAAATATCGCCAAATTTGGCGACAAAAATAAGTTATCATATGTGAAGCCAACTTGCCGATAGCTGGCTAATTTGGCGAAATTCCTATTGAAACCCATTAATCTTTTATAATCGAGTTCACCGCAATTTCATTTAAATTCCGCGCATTTAAGGGTTTTTTTCAAAATCTATCGGTCAGAATTTAAAGTGTAATATATGAAAATGTACGTCTTTACATCTTCATCCCGATGCTACTGATAAAATATCCTCCACTAGACGGTGCTGTACTATCTGAGCTCTTAAGTGTCCGATTTTAATGTGCTTTACATTACTGGATACAAAAATTAAATACTATTACTTTCCAGTACAAGGGCCTTTGCGAAATAGAGAAAACTACCTAGGCAAAGAAGGAAATTTGGCATCATATTTTCTGACAAACTATTCACTGTTTCATTTCAATACACACGCATATTTTTCAATATTTATGTATTATATTTATATATTATTTATTTAACATAAAAAAAGCCATTTATCTAATTTTATTCAGAAACAGAAGTAATTTGTACATTAAAAAATATGCATACATTTAATTACAATACCTATACAAACAAACGAAAAAATTCATCAAGTTTATTTTCATAGTTGTTTAGATCCTTTGTCAACGAATCTCACTTTCTGAAACCTGAATTCCGGCAAACTTAAAAAAAATACCAAGGCCCCTGTAGTGGAAAAGTACCAAATACTCTATTATTTTGGGCTATTTGTACCACAGTTAGTACTTGCAGAAGGGGAGAAACAATCTAAATTGTCCAAAATATGGATTTTAAAAATTTAAACAAACATTGAATAGACATATACCTGTAATCCGCGAAATGCCTCAAATCCGCACAACACTTGGAACCAATCTGTGTGGATTAGTGGACTTCAACTGTACAGTCGTGGAAAAAAAAGTAAACACCCCCTACTAACTTCTCAACAAACTATCGTAGAAGAAAGTTACTGGTACCGAACGATTGGAAATAAAGTCTACTTTTAAATTATGTATATAAAATTTGCTTAGGGGGCCATCTACATATTAAAATGAACCATAACTTTGTTTTTTTTCAATAGCAGTACACAATTCTGACAGCATAAATGAACTCTACACCCTTCAATTAGCCCAAAAACAATTTTTTATGCAATTCGTACCATAAGTTTCCGAGAAATTAATTATTTTAAAAGGAGCGTATTTTAAGGGCTGTATCCAAACTGAAGTTCCGTACTCGATTGTTAACCGAGAGAGCCCCCCCCCCCCCCCTTCTTGATCAAGGCACCTTAAGCGCGGCTCAGAGAGTCAATGAAGCCCGTTAGATTACAGAACAGCAGAGTCAATTTCTAAATATCTACTCACTTCTATCATAGACGGCCCCTTAAACCATCATTTTACCGTTTTTTAAGCATAATTTGAAAACTACTTGGTAGAAAAACGTGAAATTTCGGATTTCCATAAAACAGGACATAATAAATCTAAATCCATCAAAAAAAATTGTAGGTTGCAATTCATAATTTTTTGGAATATTAATTTCATAATTCATAATTCATATCATAAAATTATAAAAATTGCAAATTCAGCGTATTTATGTTTGGGTATATTAGTATTATTGCTACAAAAAGAAAATAGCACATTAGGAGCATAATTTCAGGAGATATTAATAAAAATATGAAAATGTAATTTAGCATTAGAAGCACTAAATTTTGAATGTTTATAATTCAAAAACTTATCATCCAAATGACTTGAAATTGGGTGTCTAGGCATAGTTTGAACCGAAGATTTGAAATATCTCGTTAAAATTGGATATTGCCATTGAAAAAAATGAAGTTTGGATTCGTTTTAATATGCAGATGGCCCCCTAAGCAAATCTTATATCCATCATTTAAAAGTAGACTTTATTTCCAATCGTTCGGTACCAGTAACTTTCGTCTACGATAATTTGTTGAGGAGTTAGTAGGGGTGTTTACTTTTTTTTCCACGACTGTACATAGTTTTTCATAAATGTTTTTCGTTTTTAAAATGCGTTATTTTCGTCTATCTCTGCGGAACGAGAGAGAAAAACTCAAATATTGCACATTCTTTTATGTATCTTTATATCTCCTTTTCCGTCATTTTTGATGGGCTATCTTTCTAGTAAGTTATATTTAGTAAAAGTATCCTATTACACTAAAAAGACACACTACTACACAAAAAAAGTCCTATTGTTCAAAGATTCAAACTGACCAAGTAATATCTATTTAAAGTTGAACCATCTTTTTGCTGCGAAATAGGTTTCATTCACAAATTTACTAGAAATATAAATAATCGTCAGATATAAAAGAAATATATAACAGTTGAGATGAAATGAACATTACAATATAAATTTGAAATCTATTTTCATTCTGACATATTGAGTAAAATATACAACTTGTACTAAAAATACTTATAAGTGAGAAAAAAAAAACAATTTTTGATAAAGTAAATGATGAAAAGAAATGAATGAATATGAAATTTTAAACACGTATTAAAGGAGACATATTCAAACAGTTAATAATCTGAAAAAGAGCTTATATGCATATAATATTGTTTTATTTAATTTGAAATTTAATGCTTTGTTACTTTCTTCTATCTATAATAGACGAAAGTATTGTAATCGAAATTTTTTTCGACTTCCATTTTTTGTCGGATTTGCACGTTTTAGGGGTCAGAGACCCCGAAAAACATGTTTATAAATGTTCGTCTGTCTGTGTGTCGTAAAATGTTCGTCTATCCATGTGTCGCCATTGCATCGTCAAAAAGTGATGAAGTTATGAATAGAAGTGAACCAAATTCCAGATAGATATTTTTGGCTAATGGGAAGCAGGTACCACTTGAATTCGCTGGAAGGGGACACTGCAATAGTGATTTTTTGCCATTTTCATTATTGTACCATCGAAAAGTGTATGAAGTTGTGCATAGAATTGAACCAAATTTATATACAGTGAAGCCTCCTTGAACGGCCATCTCTAAACAACGAAAACCTCCAAATACCGGCCATATGTTGATGGAACCAAACACATTCCATATCATTAACATTAGTACGAACCTCTAAATGAAGAATTCTGAACAACGGCCACTCAAAAGTCGCGAGAAAAAAAAATTTACAGCTCCTGGTACAATTTCATATTTATTTGCAAACTGAAATGTGAAGCAGATCAAATAAAATTTACTTGATATATGAACAAACAGAAAATGAAGACATTAATAATAATGGGGAAATTTTATATAATATTCTTAGAATGGCAGGCATAACTAACGTAAAGGCCAGCTTGTTTGTACGTCTGGTCAAAAATTTGGCAGTTACTGCCACATTTGATTCCAAAATTGTGCAAATGGTGGAAGATAGAAGAGAAGAAGGGAAAATAGATAATAGAATCACCCAGAATTTATTTCCAGTATTAAAGCATATACCAAAGATTTGAAAAACCTTCGTGAAATCTAAAATTCCCCATTAAATCATAATGATGATGAGTTGTATAGCAAATCAAGTCATATTTTTTTTTCTTTGGAGAAAGACATTTGCAACAAAAAAACAAAGCAACTGCTAATCACTGATTTTCTTATTATATTAAAACAATGAAGATTAATTATGAGTGTGTTTATTTCTATTAAAATTTACGTAATTTTGACTTTTTTTTAATGAAACCTCTGAATAACACCCACCTCTGAAGAGCGGTCACTTTTCACCGGTACCACGGGTAATCGTTATCCAGAGGTTACACTGTATATGTTTTTGTCTATGGCAAGGTGGTCCCATTTGAGTTTGGAAATACTCTGTCGGAAGAAGGACGCTGTAACAACGACTTTTGTGCTGTTGTACATCGGCAGAACTTCGCATCCTGCTAAGCCGGCGATTCGCAATTGACCGACAATAGAATAACGAAAACTATTGATTTTAATAAATATCATGATCGAGATTAACTGGTATTTACTCCGATTAAGTGACTGAAGCAGAAATTTAAGAAGAAAATCAAAGTTGGTATAGTACTGAACTAATAATATTGAAATATTAACATGTGTAACTACTTTTTCAAATATCACAAGTTGGAAATTCCACGTCAAACGTGACAAATGAGGTGCGTTCGTACTATAATTAGTTTTTTAAATATTTTTTGCACCACATATTGTACTGAATGTATATTTTAGGGCACTTCATAAGCGCATATCCATTTCATTCTGTTCGAAAGGCTGTAACATCATTAAAATGCACTTGAAATAAATTTTCCCATCAGCCGTAATGTAATGGAAAATTTTTGACTGTCCCTGTAATTAAACTTATACATCCGATTTCCATAAAATTTGAAATGACTTTAAATTTAATTTAAAATTTCAGACCATTTGGTTAAGTAGTTTTTGCTCTGTTATATGCGGACGGACGGGCAGACAGACAGACCGAACGACGACTACAGGTGTTACGTATTTATATAATTACGAACGCACCTAAAAATGGTTGAATTGGCACATCAAACTAGTTTACAAATGAATCCACCTTATATATGTCTTGAGCGTAGGATTTCTCATAATTAAATAGTCCAGTAAGTCAAAAATTTGCATTGAGTAGCGTTATAATATGTGTTTAAAATAACCTACACTGGAAAACTATAATGGGTACAGATGTCATATTCGCCCCATATTGGCGCGATTTTTTTCTGACGCCAATGTTATATACGCAACGGGTACTTAACTGGCGCCAAAGTGTCGTTATTTTGCTTGATGTGGTAACCCGGATTATGTTGTTTATGCTGTTGATGTTTTCGCCAAATTGGCAACCGAAAAAAATCGCGCCAATATGGGGGGGAATATGACATCTGTGCCATATAATGATTAGTTCATCAGAATTTTTTTTTCGCAATTTTTAAAAAAAAATTATATATAAAAATTAGTCATAATTTTTAAATTTCTTGCTTCATGAACATAATGGTAGTTAGCCATTTATTAGAAAGCATGGACGCAATGACCAAAATCACCGTTTTGAGAAAATTGATTTTAAAAATAAAATTACCCCTGTTATCATATAAAAAAAACTCAAATTGTTTTGAACATAACTTTCCTTCTAAAACTTTTGCATGGGATTTCTTTCAAAATGTTCCCAAAGGATCAATTATAGTATTAATGTAACTAGCAAAAGCCATGCTTTGTATAATTCGCGAAGCATTATTTAATAAGATAAAAATTTGAAAGTAACAGTGTTTTTATATATTATTTTTGTAACGTTATTAAGCAAAAACGTTACTGTATGTTTTGGTGCATTATAATTTTAAAAATGTAAATTCAGCCAAATAACTAGGAATTTCCTCGGGATTTTAGGTAGATTTCGTATGAAATACTACCTATTGGCGTCGTTCCTATGTTGGAATTTCTGAAAATTTTTTGCAGATCTACACCGATCATGACCCCTAGAGCCCAAAACCACCCTCAGTAAAAAATTTTATATATATATGTGACCTGTGGCAACAGTCTGTAAGAGACGACGGCAGCGCCACGAGTCGGCGTAGAAGAATACCTTTTTAGAACATTCGACAGATGCGGGAAAAGAAGGTAAAAAGAGGTGGTTGCAAAACACCGAGCTCTTAACGACGTTTCATTAAGACGAATGAGTGTTTAATTTCATTAATGTTCTACTTAATTGTAATTGTATATAGTGTAAATAGTTCATTTAATATATTTAATTCTTAAAGTTAGCAAGTGTTATTATTCGAGTATGAGTCTCCTTTTCCCCGTCACATGAGGGCTTGAGCCGGGATTGGATTATTTTTGTTTTCAATTCTCTACCCTAGACAAGACAAGTATCATTTTTATAACGACGCCAAAATTCTTTCAGAAAGTAAGCCGGAGCTGTAAATTTATAAAGATCATGTCGTGTGTGAAGAATACAATTTTTTTTTCTACAGCCTTGGCGACTGGCCAACTCTTCAGTTATTTTGAAATAACTGCAGCAATATATTATTCCAAACTGGAAATAAATTGATTCATCTTTTTTCAACGACAGAAATTAGTGGGTGAGTACTGTTTACTTTTTTTTCTTTTCATCATGATTTTAAATGACATTCCAGTCATCGCTTTTGCATTGAAACACGAAAAGACGAATCGAATAAAATTATTGCATAAACTTTTGTTTTCATCTGAAGGCGATCGTTTAAATCGATCGCGAATAAGAGCATTTACGGGATTTCCATTCTGTGAAACCGGTGATGAATTTACGAGTAAAGTAGAGGAAACCGACATCTGTCAAAGCTAACGACAGATATGAAGTGGAAAAGGTTGGACACCATGAGGGTCCAAACAGAACATCCACTGCAGTCGATATGATGAAGCCGTGGTCAACCACGTAAAATTTGACATTCAAAGTGTTTTTCTTCTTCTTTTCTTCCTTTCCGTTATTGTACATATTGTGTGGTGCTTCAAGAATATGAGAAAAAAAAAATTCAAGAATTCGTCTTTCTACAAAATATTTTCTTTTGTGTGTTTCTTCTTTTTTTCATCACCTGTGTTTACATCAAGAATAATTTTAACAAAAAGTTAAAATTTTGTTTGTGAAATATGTGTTTGTGAAATATTGTGATTCAACTATCCCCGAGATGTCATTTTTTTTTTTGTTTTCTTCAATGCTGCTGCTGAAAAGTGTGTTCCGTAAAGTATTGTGGGTTTTTTTTTTCTGTGAACTACAAAGACATTTTTTTTTACTTTTTTGCGCTTTGCATAAAGAACTTTAGAACTGTGGACAGCTCCTTTTTTTTTTTTTTTTTTTTTTTTTTTTTTTTTTTTTTTGTTATATGAACATTCTGTGACTTTATTTGATTACAGACTCTAATTTTTTTTTCTGCACGAAGTTTCAATTTTTTTTTTTTTTTTTTTTTTTTTTAAGGAAGAAGACGATTAGAATATGCCGATTTGTGTTTTTTTTTCTTTCTGTTTTTCAGACGTACCACTTTAAGACGTATATAGGTGGGTATATTTTTTTTAATTTAAGACGAGTACGAAGTAAAGACGGGTACGATTTAAGACGAGTACCATTTAAGACGGGTACGATTTAAGAGAGTACCATTTAAGACGGGTACGATTTAAGACGAGTACCATTTAAGACGAGATGGAAGACGAAATGCCAACCGGCATTGACGACGATTTTCATTTTTTCTCTCTTTATTTTTTTTTTTCTGTTTCATTCTGTGTAATTTTTTTTAAAGATATGGTATTTTTTTTTAAGTTTGTGTTTAAGTGTATGGTGCGCACGAGGTCGTGCGTATCAGGATGGACGAGTGTGACCTGTGGCAACAGTCTGTAAGAGACGACGGCAGCGCCACGAGTCGGCGTAGAAGAATACCTTTTTAGAACATTCGACAGACGCGGGAAAAGAAGGTAAAAAGAGGTGGTTGCAAAACACCGAGCTCTCAACGACGTTTCATTAAGACGAATGAGTGTTTAATTTCATTAATGTTCTACTTAATTGTAATTGTATATAGTGTAAATAGTTCATTTAATATATTTAATTCTTAAAGTTAGCAAGTGTTATTATTCGAGTATGAGTCTCCTTTTCCCCGTCACATATATATATATCTATCTATGTATGTATCTATCTATATATATCACTTTCTTCTGGACAAGATAACTTCCACAATTCTGCACCAAACTCTTCCAAACTGATACATAAAATCAAGGGGCATAAAATCTCGGTCGAGTTCGTTAATGGGCAAAATCGGACCAAGGGGATAGAAATAGGGAGGAGTTTTGTGAAAACCGAAAAACACCTATAACTTCTTAAATTTTGTACATATCGAATCAGTTTAAAGTTTTTATTACTTCTAAAATTAGAGCCAAAAATTTATGTATCACAGATTTTTGATAAAGTTAAAAATGGGCTCAAGGGGCGCAAAAAATAGGGTTTTTGGGAGAAAAAAATTCATAACTTCGTCAATTCTCGAGATGTCAAATCCAATTAATTTTATCATGAATCTCCTTAACATTATCTACAACTTTTATATTCACAAGTTTTTGATAGGACCAATTCGTACCGCAAAAATAATTAAAAACGAAAACAAAAGGACGTTTGAAGAAGAAAAAAATCCGTAACTCCGTCAATTCAAAAGATATAAAATCCCCATGAATTTATCATATATCTTCTTAATATTGTCTACAACATCTATATAGACAAGTTTTAGATAGGACCAATTCTTACAGCAAAAACAAATTAAAAATACATAGCGGTTGAAGAAAAAAATCATCTTAGTAAGGGTGTATTCAAATCCAAACTGCTTATTTTCCGACTCATTTTACAATTCATTTTTACTCTCAAAGGCTTCCAATTGGTACCTTTTCTTACTCAAAAACTATATAATGTACCGTAAAGGTCAATTTTTTGATAGAGGCAGAATATATTTTAAAACATGCTGTCAAAGTGGGCCTTTTGAACCGAATTTCCCGTAGTGGATTGTGTTGGAAAAGGAAGTATTCAAATCCAAACTGCTTATTTTCTGACTCATTTTTAAATTCATTTTTGCTCTCAAACGCATCCAATTGGTAGATTCGTTTATTCAGAAACTATATAATGTACCGTAATGATCGATTTTTTGACAGAGGTAGAATATATTTCAAAAAATGATGTCAAAGTGGGCATTTTGAACGGAATTTCCCGAAGCGATTGTGTTAGAAACGAAAAATATTGTCTTACTGAGAAAACAATTGTTTATGTATCAAGTTTTAATTAATTAAACGGAAATTAAAAACACAGGTCGCTTATAAATCTCTTCAAAAATTACGTCAACAAGTTTCATGTTTTTCCTATTAAAAATGAATCTGGAGTTATGCCAGAAAATTTCGAGTTGTTGAGCATGGAAAAGTATTTTTTTGAATACCGCCCTAACATGATTCTGATAAAACCAGTTATTATATAAAAATGAAATAAAAACTCGTCAAAAGCGGCCAGATAAAATTGTTAAAGTGGGTTTATCTCTAATCATGATTTGGTTTTTGTTTGTGAAATTAGTATACTTAACTTCGAAATCTACCTCCGCCTGTAGGCAGGGCCGGAAGGGATTTTTTTTTATTTATTTATGCTATAACGAATTTAACAATCAACTTCATTTGTTTACAATTCTTTGTTGCCACTTTACAAAAAAAAAAAAAAAAAAAGTCATAATATAATTCTTTTAAATGCGTAAGTATCGCCTGCGTACAAGAATAAATTGTGTATTTGAATTCTTAACACTGAAAAATACTTTAATAATTGAATGTAAATAATTGAATTTTCAGAAATTTTAATTAATTAAAAATATGCTATAATTTTAATAAAAATAGGTATTTTAAAAATTTCATAAAAGAAATCGTGAAACTATTTAATTAATGATGATTCTATCAATAATTACTAACTCCATGATTTAGTTTTTCTTCTGAAAATAGACGTGTTTCATTTTTTATTTGCAAAAATGTGTTCGTAATGGAAAAACATATAAAATAAATTAATTAAAATAATTTTTTTAAGGTTATTCAGCAAGAAAAAAAAAATAATATTGTGCAAATCTACAGATGATAATTTATTTTTATTTTTAATTTCAAGTCAAAATACTAAATAGTTTTTTGTAAAGTGTACGACAAAATGTAATTTGTGTAGCCTAGTAGAGGATTCGCTTCGCTCATCCTAATTAATTAAAAAAATGGATTTTTTGACAGTTTAAAAGGTACATGACCCCTTCAAATACTGGTTGCAAAGCCCTGGATTCACGAGCAGTCTTTGTATAAACATTTTTTTCTGCGTAAAATATCTTTTCTCAGAAAGATATTCTTTCCGCTTCCTTTGTTTCGCACCGAATAATGTTGTAATTGTTCTCAAATTTACAGCTTGATAACGGAGATACCGCAAGGAGAATTAAGACGTAATGAAGATCGCCATCGCTTCGTCTTTTGTGACGACACAGCATTGATGCAAGGTGATAAATGATAACTAACGGAAGGTTGTGTCGCTAGATAGGAAAAGATACATCTTTTGATATTTATGGGAGTCTTGGTTGCGAAAAGAGAAGTCTTGGAATGATCCGGATTTTGCTCTTTTTCTTTTAAATAAAAAAGTTCTAGACACATTAAATGTCAAATAAATTTTTTATTTCTAAAAAACACCTAAATGAGTCATTAGTTTTCATTGATTTCAAGGGTTGGGTACCTTTGAAATACCTAAAGTTTGTGAAAGTCTTACAGCTTGATATCTTAAAAATTATTAAGGTTAGTTGAGGCAACTGGGCCATGATTTTACAATGTGCCTCTGGAGCTTCTGACAATTCAGCTTCAAAAAGCTAATGTTCATTTCAATTAAAGTCTGAACTTCTGTAAATGTGTTCAGTTAGGTTTCCTCTATCAGACAGAAACGCTCAAAATTACATTTTAATATTTAAAAATATAAAAATATGCATATTTCATCTTTTTTTTCCTCATGGGTCCAGTTGCCCATAAAAATGGGGTAAGTGGACCAGGAGGGTCTACGTTCCACACGCGTTTATTTATTTATTTTTCATGAGGGACATCAGGTCCTGTTTGAAAAAGTGTAAAGAACTTTAAAAAAATTTAAACCAGGCAGATCATGTAAATTATATATCAACTAAAGAGCGTTGTAAGGGAAACCTTTGCTGTCAATGTGTCTAAAAAAACACTAAAAGTGAAAATATTAGATATATTTATACCAAAAACATAAAAATTAAGTAAGTACTTATGTACTTTAGCATAGGTAATAAGTATAAAAGTCAGATGGGTATTTTAAAGGGAAAAAATAACAAGGTAAATCTATGAACAAACTGAAATAAAGTACTTAAGTACTTTATCTGTAAGTATCGTACAATTTCAAGGTTTGGCTACCTCGCTTTCAGGGGCAAGGTACTTGCTTCGAAAAATGTTGAAATTATTTAATGACACTAGTATTTACAAGATAATCTATTTGTAAACAAGTAAAAGTATATTTTCGCGTACTTAATAAAGGTGAAATGTTCATTATGAAATTCCGGTTGTGGCAATTAGGAATTAAAATTATGAGATGCCATAACTGCATCACCGCCTCTCAAGGGATCAAGAAATTTGGTTTGATACCCACAATATGCTTTTTTAAAATTTTATTACGTAATTTTAATAAGGTATTCTATAATTTTCTTAATTGTGAGCAAAAAAACAATGGATAAATTTATTTCCCGTAGTAAGAAAAACTCAAAAAATTATTTATAACTATTGGGGTAACTGGATCCAGGATGGTCCAGTTACTCCATTCTTGAAAAATTTATGGGGTAACTGGGACACCGGGCTTACATTTGAAACATGAACTAAATATGTATAGTACCTAGTAATATTGCGAATCATCGAAAATCGCGAAAAATTGTTTATGACAGTCGCATGCGATGGACTATTATAATACTGATGATATAATGGCGACAATATTTGGAATATGATGGAACAATATTTGGCGATTTATCACCTGCGCCCGGCTAACATTAAATTACCAAATTGGCTGTTTGGCATATAAAAAGTAAAGCGGTCAACCCGGAAGTATTGATGACAGTCACATGATTTAGGCTATTATTATAGAGATTTATAATTATCCTTGAATTGAATGAAGAGGCTAAGTAATGACATTTACTTTTAAGCATGTCATTAAAAATAATGATGAATACAATAATGAAAAAAATATTCTATACTAATATTATAAAGAAATAAAGTTTGTTTGTTTATTTGTAGGAGGTAAGCTCTGGAACTACCGAACCGATTCCAAAAGTAATGGTATCAAAATAATGGTGTCAGTCCCACTTAGAACATAGGCTATATTTTATGTCCGTGCTACTGGCCAAAAGGGGGTGCAGGAGCAAAAACTTTCTAAAAACGCGATTTTTGTGTTACTGGACGGTCTAGAAACATGACATTTGGAATGGTAGTTACTTATAAGATATAAATGATCTCTAAGAACATTTCTTAAAAAATTCGAAATTTAAAAAGGGTAAAAATGCGCGGAAAGCGTTCTAAAAAACGTTCTAAATTGCGATTTCTACGCAATCTCAGAGAGTACGAATTCGAATTTTTAAAAAAATAGTGTGAAAACGATGCCGACAGGCCTCGCTCCAACATAAACAATATTTTATGTCGGTGCCACTACCCCAAAGGGGGTGCAGGAGCAAAAAACGTTCTAAATTGCGTTTTTTCTGATACTGCAGGGGCTAGAAACATGAAATTACTTATATGATATAAATGATTTCTAAAAACATTTCTTTAAAATTTTGAAATTTAAAAGGGGTGAAAATGCGCGAAAAGCGTTCTAAAAAAAGTTCTAAATTGAGATTTCTACCCAATCTCAGAAAATACCGATTCGATTTTTAAAAATATGGTTTGAAAACGATGGCGGCAGCCCTCGCTCCAACATAAGCCATATTTTATGTCGGTGTTACTGCCCCAAAGGGGGTGCAGGAGCAAAAATCGTTCTAAATTGCGTTTTGTGATACTGCAGGGGCTAGCAACATGAAATTAGGCATGGTGGTTACTTATATGATATAAATGATCTCTAAGAACATGTCTTTAAAAATTCGAAATTTAAAAGGGGTGAAAATGCGCGAAAAGTGTCTAGTAAGTAAATAACGTTCTAAATTACAAATTTCTTGCGCATTCTCAGAAAGTACCCAACCGATTTCAAAAGTAATGGTTGGAAATTGATGATGACAGCCCTTGCTCCAACATAGGCTCTATTTCATGTCGGTGTCACTACCCCCTAGGGGTTGCAGAAGCAAAAAACGTTCTAAATTGCGATTTTTTGAATTACTGAAGTGCCTAGAATCCTGAAATTAGGCAGGGCAGTTATTTATTAGATACAAATGATCTCTAAGAACATATCCTAAAAAATCGAAATTTAAGAAGAGTAAAAATGAGCGAAAAGTGTTCTAAAAAACTTTCTAAATTGCGATTTCTACACAATCTCAGGAAGTACCGAACCGATTTAAAAAATAATGGTGTGAAAACAATGGTGACAGCCCTCGCTCCAACATAGGCTGTATTTCAAGGCGGTGCAGGATCAAAAAACGATCTAAATTGCGTTTTTTGTAATACTGCAGGGGCTAGCAACTTGAAATTAGGCATGGTAATTACTTATAAGATATAAATGATCTCTAAGAACATTTCCTAAATAATTCGAAATTTAAAAGGAGTGAAAATGAATGTGAGCGAAAAGCGTTCTATAAGCATTTTAAATTAAGATTTTTATGCAATCGTATGAAATACGAAACCGATTTCAAACATAATAGTTGCAAATTAATGGTGATAGAGCCTGCTCAAACATAAACTATATTTTATGTCGGTGCCACAACCCCTAGAGGGTTGCAGGAGCAAAAAACTTCCTAAATTGCAATTTCTGCGGTACTGAAGAGGCTAGAAACTTTAAATATAGCACGGTAGTTACTTATAACAAATAAATGTCCTCTAAAAACAATCGAAAATAAATTCGAAATTAAAAAGGGGTGAAGCGAAGGGAAGGAGCGAAAAGCATTCTAAAAGAGTCCTAAATTACGATTTCTATTGAATCTCAGGAAATAATAAACCGATTATAGAAATTATTGGTTGCGACTCAAGAGTGATGCCCCTGATCCTATACGGGATATATTTTATGCAGGTGTCACTACCACCTGGTTGGCAGGAACAACAAGAAAGCCTTTAAAAACATCTAAATTCCGTTTTCTATAGAATATTAGGAAATACTAACCGATTCCATGGTTAATGTTGGTACATTAATGGTGACAGTCTCTCTTTCAACATTTTTCGAGACATTCTAATTCAACTCTGTTTCGGCATTTTATGTTGGTGCCACTAACATTAGAGAGGTGGTAGACTGTTAGACAAGAATCTTGGAATTTGACATGATGGTTAATTTTAAGATGTAAATGTGTTAAGATGGTTTCTAAAAAATTCAAAACTTCAAATGAATACTGAAATGAGGGTATGAAATAAGCATAAAAGTCTCAAAATACTTTCTAAATTATCATTTATTTAGAATTAGTTTTAGTTCTTCTTATTAATTAAAATCTCATTTCTGTCTATTGCAGTTTTATAATGAAGTTTAGTCAAACTGTGGCTTAATTTGTAATTTTTGAATTATTCCAAAAAGTGTTCTTCTAATAAAAAATAGTCATGTAAATAACACTTGGCATATTTCAACTATTGCGCTAGTAAAGCCGCAGGGTTTGCTAGTGATAAATAATGATGAAATAAATATGAGTCCCCAACGGGTCGATTAAATAGGTTTTACCGAGAGCTTTTTTTTTTTCGAAGTTGTTGGAGTTAAGTACGTTTTTGTAATATTGCAAGAGCGTTTGCAATACTGTTCAGATGAATTTGTTTACCAAACTTATTTTTTGCATTATTTATTCTGTTTTAGGTAGCTTTCATTGCAAAAAGTAAAACGCTACCTATTGCAGCCGTACGGAGAAAAGCATTCCCGAAAAATTTTAGTATATTTTCACCGATCGTGACCTACAGACCCCAAAACCACTCTCCATTGAAATGTGACTTTTGTCATGCTGCAACTCTCGTAAATATTTACCGATTCGGATGAAATTAAGTGTGTGCAAAGTACATATCATTGTCTCGACCGAGTTCGTTGGCTAACCTTATCCGCCATCTTGTTTCAAAATGGCGGCCAATTAAAAAAAAATTACATTTTAAAATTTAGAAAGCGGTAAACATAAATTGAAAACTGAAAAATATTTTTTCTTAAACGTTTAACCTTAACAGAAGGATTCCGGAGAATATTTTGTTTCGTTTTTACCTTAAAATATGGCTGAGATATAGCAGTTTGAATTTCTAGGGTGGTTGACATTTTGAAACAATCTGATTTTTCTCATTCTGTAACTCTCGTATTTATGAACAAATCTGGATGTAATTTAGTATGTGCATAGTAAATACCAATGTCTCGACCAATTTCATTGGCTAGCTTCATCCGCCATCTTGTTTCAAATGGCGGTCATTTAGTTTTTTTTAATTTTAAAATTTAAAAAGTGGTACAAAAAAATTTTAAATTTAAAAAGATTTTTTTTTTCCTTAAGAGGCCACACTAGTCACGGCTTGAAGTTCGAACGCTAATGATAAGTCTATGGCAACAATGTTTTCAAATATCTTGCTTGATTTTTAATATTTTTAAATGATTTTTTTTGCACAGGATAGCTGAGGACTATCTGTTTACGGGCTATTTTTTACTTTTCCGATTTTCGTTGTAGTTTAATTCTCAGGATCCTGTCAATTTAGGATCCAGTGAAATTCGAGGTATTGTGTCCTTTTTAGTCTTATAACATTCATATCAGCAAAATTCAGGAAAATTTTTTTAATAACAACGAAAATATAGAGTTTAAGCTTTCCAATAACATGCTTTCAATAGTTCTACTACAATTAGGCTGAGCAAAATATGCAAAGATTTTGATGAAAAATGTGTCAAAAATGGCCTCGTAATGTTATGCTCTCCGCCTCTACCAAGACGATTAAAACCACGCCTATTAAAAATATGATTGGCTAGTATCCAAACACTTTAGCAAATGGAAACGATTTAATTGTGATTGGATTATTGTATCGTGTTAAAATAGATCACTCCTATTTCAAACCTTGGATTTATTTTTTTCTAAAATTATTGTTTAATTTCAACAAAAGACTCTTGAAAGAATGAAATATTTTAAATTCTATATTTCTATGAATAACGAAAGAAATTATACATTTCGTTTATATAAACAATTTCAGAACCACACAGAGGGAGTTACAACATATAGAAGTTATTAAGGAATCAAATTTCAGTCCTAGTTTATTAAGTAAAATGGTAAAAAAATAGACGAGTATTTTTTAAATTATTTTTTAAGTTAAAATAGTTAATAAATAATTACGAAGTCATAATTTGTTAGAACATATTTGTGGCCTGGCCAGGAGACTGGTTTTCAAGCCTCCTATTCTTGTATATGTATAAAATATTCGACAATTTAACATTTTACGTTCGAAAAAGTTTTTTTAATTAAAAATCAGCAGAATTTAAAGTTAATAAGTTTTAAAGATTGTTAACTTTAAAATTGTAAATCAACTTGTTCAAAATTTTAAAGAAATATTTTTTATAGTTCATTACTTTAATATTTATTATTTTTAAGGGGACAGTACACCTTTAACAGTCGGAGAACGAAATTTGTCCTGTGTAACAGATATATTTTTTAAAGAGCCCACTTCAGACACGGAGAGAAAGTAAAACGAAGTCTATGGGGGCGTTAATTTAAAATTTCTCGCTTTGTTTTAATATGATGTTTTTTACATAGGATAGCTGAGCACGATCTTCAACCAGGCTAGATTTTACTTTTTAGATTTTTATTTTATATATATATATATATTATATATATATATATATATATATTGAATGTTTTCCATTGAATGTTTTCTTTTCGTTCATAGTTTTGTTAGTAAGTTTTTTCCATGGTTATTTTGTTAATTTTCTCTGTAGTTCAGTAGTTTTGGGATTGGATGAGTAGTGTGTGTTTTTTGGTATATATATATATATATATATATATATATAAAGCCCAGTGGTGTAGTAGTCAGGGCATCTGACTGCCGCACCGCAGGTCGAGAGTTCGACTCCCGACTGGGCAAGGTTCACTCAGCCTTTCATCCCTTTGGGGTCGATAAAATGAGTACCAAGCTTGCTTGGGAACTAAACACCGAGGGTCTCGCGTTAGGCTGACCACCTGGCCGGGACGCATGCTGTATAGCACCTCGGGCCTAGGGTCAAGAAAACAGAGATGGCCACTGTCGGCCCTGATCCTCATGGATTGTATAGCCGCAGAGTTTAGTTTAGTATATATATATATATTAGGAAAGTTTCAATTTCAGAAACGATTCACCCCTGTTCCGAAATTAAAAGTATTTTTTTTTTAAATATCTGAAACCAAAATCGAAAGAGTAAAAACTAGCCCGGTTGTAGATCGTCTTCAGCTATCCTATACAAAAAAAAAAAATCATTTTAAAATGTTAAAAAGGAAGTGAGATAAAAAGGAAGTGAGATTTGAAAATAACGCTCCCATATATTTAACATTAGCGTTTACATTTTTTCCCCGTAACCTGCGTGGGTTCTCAAATGTAACGCATAGATATTTTTTTTGCAACGGTTAGGAAACGCGAAAATTTATCATTAACTTTAATAATGTAAAACTAAAAGTTATGAAACTGTAAGATAAAATATAGCATTTTATAAAAATATACTAGCTAGCAATTTTTTTTTTCTAATACGTATTACCTTTTAATATTTTATACTTCACTTACATGGACATTCAAAAGTATTTTATATTATGGTCTATGTGGGAAAATACATTTGCGTGTATTTTAATGACATAAAACAATTTTAAACATACAATTTATTCGCATTATTGAAGAGCATAGGTACTTGTACAGGGGAATTAAAAAGTATATTTCGTTACATTATGGACTACGAAGAAAAAACGTTTGCGGGGTATTTTAATAACGTTTTCTGTTACAACATAGTGAAATTGATATGAATTTATGAGGCGCAGTAAAACATGCTTTCTGAAGGGATAGCAAAGCATTTATCATTCATTTACAGGGTCACAGAAAAGGGTTCAGTTTTATTACAGAAAAAACTGCTTGCAAAGTGTGTTTTAGTTATGTTTCACGATTTCAAACAAGATGGAATTCATATACGTTACTGAGGTTTACAATATGATGCTTACATTATAATATGATGTGCATCACATTTTATTTAATTTACAGGGGCACATAAAAGATATTGGATACAATATTGCATATGAAGTATTGTCTATTAGGGATGATTGCTGAAAGTGAGATTTCAGCTATGATATACGTTTTTAACTAAATTTCTGCATACTAGACTATATATATAAATTCGATAGACTACGTATAGGGCTACGCAAAAGAACTAGGAAGAATTGTTGAGAAATTGATTAATTTTATTTTCAAATTCAACTACATTTAGAAAGATATGTTTGGAAAATAAAAATATAATAATATACAAGGCTATTCAAAGAATTGGATGCATGCACGCCTATTTCAGACACGGGAAGGAATGAAAACGCTAATTTTAAGTCTATGGGGGGGGGGGGGTCATTTTCATATTTCTCGCTTTGATTTTAATATTTTTGAATGATTTTTTCTTTTTCTTTTTTTTTTCTTTTTTTTGCATAGGATATCTGGTGACTATCGACAGTGAGGCTAGCTTTTACTTTTCGATTTTGGCTATAGTTTTTTTTTTTATATATAATAGGATAGTTTAAATTTTAGAGCGGATATGAAAGTAAAAGTAATTTTAAAGAAAAATATCTGAAACAAAAATCGAAAAAGTAATAACTAGTCCGGTTATAGAGCGTCCTCAGCTATCCTAACAGTTTCTTAGCAACGACGAATGATAGCTTAACACTGTCATGATCGGTAAGGTCAAGTAAAGACTATACACTAAAAGCACTGCTAATTTACCAAATTCCGATATAGGACACAGATTGGTAAAGGATATTACGGCAACTCCTCCTGATTATTAACTGGGAAGTAGAGGAAGAAGATGGAGAATCTCTGGAGATATTTGACTGTGAGCTTTCAACTGACAAGGTAAAAAAAAAAATCTCTATCAGCAATGCGGGGAGAATAAAATTTTAACTTAGTCTAAAGATAAAGATGCAGAAAATAAATTTATTTTCGCTGATTTCTGATAAAGAAAAAGAATGCTTTGGTAAAACTGGAAGAAATTCGAAATATTGCTTTGAAATGGAATTCTATGAAATTCATTATCAGAATTGCATATCAATGTAATGAAAAATCCAAGCAGTTTTCAGAGAAAATAAAAACAAAGTCTTTCTCAAACAATTGTAAAAAAAAAAAAAAAAAAAAAAAAAAAAAAAAAAAAAAAAAAAATACAGCTGTATTTGTTACAAAAATCTCCAAATTCAGAGTAATGAATTAAAAAAAGGTTTTTATACACAATCTAGGTATAAAAACACAGATAGGATGTTTTTGTGCCTGTCCACAGATTCCTAAAGAGTGATACAAGATTTCACAGGAAGGGATTTGTTCGACGGGTGGCAATTGCACAGACCATCAGCTCATCAAGTTGAAGGCTGAAATTTTAGGATTAGATAGAACTCAATTAGCATATTAAAATGCAAATGGTCTGCTAAGTCATATCTTGATAGAAAACACCTGCACACCGGAGTTTAGTTTTTGATCGATTGGTTTATCATTGTATTTTGCAGCACCCAAATGTATGAAAATATTGAAGTTTGGGTGCATGAAAACACAATGGTAAACCTGCGGATCAACCATTAATTGATGTTCTGCAGATGGTTTCCACCAAGATACGACTTGGCAGACCAATGCATATAGCTTGTATATAAAATAAACGGTCAAGTACGAGTATTACTCGCGCTCAGAGAGTTCCGTAGAATAAATATATGAATTATTAACTGTATTATTTAAAAGAATAATGAAACTTTGTAAAAACCTATACAACGTAGAGTTGGGTATAGCTGCATATATTAGAAAAGTATGATTGAGTATACCACAAAGGTTCAAAGAGATATGAAGCCGAAATAAAATTAAATATTGCTATTTTGTATAATTCTTTTTTTAAACGTATCTTAATCTGGATATGGTGAACTTAATTTGGTACTAACAATAAAAGTACTGCATATTTAAATTTCATTTGGCATTTCATAAAACTAAATTCAACATAGAAATATTTTTCTTTTTACAGTGTAGATGAAATAAAATCCTTGTTCAAAGTTTAAACTTGGCGTTGTACTACGCGCGTTTCGAAAGGAGGTCGCAAAGATGCAACTCGACTTTGTCCGTGCCGCGTTTTTTCAAATAGGTCTTTAATTATCATTTAAAGACACGGGAGGCGTATTGAGAGATCCACTCAACGCAAACTAGTCGCGAATCCCATAGTATTTATGCGATTAATTATAATTAAATTGGTCTGTTTTTAACAATTTGATGTTTACTGCTTTTATGCTGCTACTGGGTATTGCATTACACATATATATCATTAAAAGTTGTTATCTAGTATTTAAAAACCGATGGTATATAGAGTACGCCGCCTCTGCCATTATGTATGTCCAAACCAACCGTGTCTTTAAGGGTTAAGGCTCCTGCCCCTGCCAGCGAAGACAATCACGAGCTAATGCTAATCGTATAGAGAAGGATTTTTCTAATATCTATTTTGTATTTCGATATTTTAAATTTTTTTTTTGGCATTATATAGCCGAGATCCGTCTCTACATCGCACCTTTCTTTACTTTTTCCTCCCCATCGGATTAGCATTAGCTCGTTAGTGTCTTCGCCGGCAGGGACAGGAGTCTTAATATCTCGGCGAATTACCGACGATTTTTTTTCGAAAATCATTATAAACAATGCTTTTATAATTTTGATACGATAGGTACCTTTAGCGCTCTTCGATACCTTTGCTGAATGCCCGCAAATAGAAATCTGTATGTAACAGAAAAATGCGATTTTATGAAAAACTATGCCACCTAGGGCAATCGCTATAATTTTCCTGCGAGTATTAAATTAACCTCTACTACCTCTAATTTTTTTCATAATTTTAGTTTCAGTAGATTTGAAAATAGATTGGGGGGGGCGGGGGGCACATTTTTGCACTACATTTTCGACGATATCTCTGAAAATATAATATCTAAAATTAAAAGAAATGTATTTTTGAGTTATGCGTTACGGAATCTTTTAACCGATACCCCAAACGATACACAAAGAAAATATATTTCTTCTTTAAATAACCTAATTATCCCCTCTACGTTTTTCCCACATATATTTGTGAATGTTTAATAATCTATAAATATGTGGGTCAATAGTCTTTATTACATCTCCCAATTTGAACTTCCCACGTTCCGTAGTTTACGAGTAAAATGGCTGTGACAGACAGACACAGGAGTGATCTTATAATGATTCCGTTTTTACTTTTTAAGTACGGAACCCTAAAAATCATGATTATTGCAACTGAGAAATACAAAAACATAAGAAGATGAATTATTGAAAATAAATAAAACAAGAAAGGAAAACCATGTGTCAAGTATGGATTATGAACCCTTTCCTACATTTTTAGTTCAGTTAGAAAAACACATAACACATTTGAATATACACATTTATTAATTCCTAACAAAAGACGGAAACGTACTTCAATTGTTTTGTGAAGCTCTGTATGTTCCTTATAAATTTTTATACACGCCACATACTGAGCTGAAATTTAATTCAGAAATAAATACGCTGAAAATTACTGATATCACACTTCTAAGGCTAACATTAGCTTAAGAATTGCTATCCATGGACGGGCATGTATCCAGTTTTTTGTCATATCCCTATTTATTTATATGCTACAATGTCACTTAGCCGACGGGACATTTAGCAGACAGCAATTAGACGACAGGATGTTTAGCCGACAGCGACTGTTAGCCGACAAGACAGTTAGCCAACAGAGGACAATTATTCGACATGGACATTCATCCGACAGGATATTCATCCGACTTAACTGTAACGTAACTGTAACCTGATCTTAACCTAATTATAACCTAAGCATAAACTAACTGTAGCGTAACTGTAACCTAACCAATACCAAACTGTAACGTAACTATAATCTATCTGTAACCTAAACGTAACCTAAGTGTAAGATAACCGTAACCTAACTGAAACCTAACAGTAACCTAATTGTAGCCTAAATGTAACCTAACTGAAACCTAACAGTAACCTAATTGTAGCCTAAATGTAACCTAACTGGGACGTAACCGTAATCTAACTGTAACTAACGTTTACCTAGTTATAACCTAATCGTATGCTAACTGTAATGTAACTGAAACATAACTTTACCATGACCAAGCTCTAACCTAAGCGTATTCTAATTATCACCTAAACGTAACCTAACAGTTATTTAACCCTAATCTAAACGTAACCTAACGGTAACCTAATTATAAAGTAACCGTAACCTAATTGAAACCTAACAGTAACCTAATTGTAGCCTAAATATAATCTAACTGGGACGTAACCGTAATCTAACTGTAACTAACGTTTATCTAATTATAACCTAATCGTATGCTAGCAGTAATGTAACTGTAACACAACTTTACCATGACCAAGCTGTAACCTAAGCGTAATCTAATTATCACCTAAACGTAACCTAATTATAACCGAACAGTTACCTAACCATAATCTAAACGTAACCTAAGTGTAACCTAATTATGAAGTAACCGTAACCAAACTAAAACCTAACAGTAACCTAATTGTAGCCTAAATGTAACCTAACTGGGACTTAACCATAATCTAACTGTAAATAACGTTTACCTAGTTATAACCTAATCATATGCTAAATGTTATGTAACTGTAACATAACTTTACCATGACCAAGCTGTAACTTAAGTGTAATCTAATTATCACCTAAACGTAACTTAATTATAACCTAACCGTAATCTAAGAGTAACTAATCGCAATTGTAACCAAACTGCAAATTAACTGTAACCTAGCGGGAGGTGCATAATATGAAAGAGTGATCAAAGGGCTGCCCAGTCCAATGATATATCACTTGAGGGATGTCGGAAAAGTCAGAAAAATGCTCCCGGTGATACAAATTGGGGGAGGGGGAACGGGAGGTACATAATATGAAAGAGTGATCAAAGGGCTCCAATGCGATGTATCTCATGAGGGGTGTCGAAAAATGTTAGAAAAGTACCGGCTAATTATACTATCAGCTAAATGTCCTGTCGGTTAATCGCCTTTTCGGCTAAATGTCCTCCCGGCTAATTGCCACGTTCGGCCAGTTGCCTGTCGGTCAATTGTCTGTATTGCTAAAATTATTACTATATGTCCGTTTCGATCAATTGTCCTGTATGCTGTATGTAAATTTCAGCTAATTGTGTTGTCGGCTATATGTACGTATCGCCTAAATGCACGTCTCAGCTAACTGCAATCTGCTAAATGTCTTGAAGGCTATTTGGTTGTCGGCTAAATGTCTGCGACCGGCTACGGGTCAAACATCTATACTAAAAGTAGTTGAGCTTGAAAATGCATAAATCAAATTAAAAAACATCTTTAAGTAATTCATAGTCATTCTCGGTACTACTGATGAAATCTTTTGTGTAGTGTCTATGCAACGGAATAGCAATAATTTCAGCAATACAGACAATTGGCCGACAGACAACTGGCCGAACGTGGCAATTAGCCGGGAGGACATTTAGCCGAAAAGACGATTAGCCGACAGGACATTTAGCTGATAGTATAATATGCCGGTACTTTTCTAACATTTTTCGACAACCCTCATGAGATACATCACATTGGAGCCCTTTGATCACTCTTTATATTCTATGCAATTCATATACACCATCTATGTGACTGTGCAAAAATATTAGTTTAACTTAACTTATACCATAACTTATCATAAATCAAACATATCATAATTTAAAACTCACTATCAGCAATCATCCCTAATGTTTCCCTGTAAATGAACAATAAATTCGAGGCACACCATATTCTTATCCAAACATCTTGCACTCTTTGTCTCCCCTTCTTCCGAAATTTCGTTTCCCGTTTTGCTCCCCTTACAGTATCAAGGTTTAAAATCTTTAAAATTCCTTAATATTTTCTTTAATTTTCTGTTTTATTTGTTACTTTAAACTAACAATAAATAGTCAGTCATAAATTTCGTTATCAATTTATTTCACCATATTCATTTCATTAAAAGTTCTTGTAAATTGCCTCCATCGAAAATGTCATTTCTCCCTTTTGCTCCCTCATCCACGGTACCCATATTTTAAAATAAAAACTCTTTAAAACGCTTTAATTTTTTAAAATCTTTTCTGCTCAATTTGTCACTTTATTTTAACAATAAACAAACGATCATAAAAATTTCTCCTCCCCCCCCCAACCCCAACTGAAATTGGTATTTCCTCCTCGCCTCTCCCTCTTACCAAGCATCTGAAATTTAAAGTCCTTAATTTTTTTTCGTTTATTATTTTTTTTAACTTATATGTAAATATTTTCTAAGGTAAGTAAATAATAAGTCGCCGATAAACTCCCCCCCCCCGCAAAAAAAGAACTAATTCTGCTTATTCCTCTTTTTTTTTCCCTCAGATCACAAAATTTTAACCTTAAAAGTCATTGCTTTTTTAAAAACATTTTGTACTCTATTTCAAATGAAAATCAAATTTCAAATTTCAAAGTAATTGCTTAAAAGGCGCAAAGGCCAACATAGTGAAAAAGATTCCAAGCCGGGACTCGAACCCGGGCCATCAGTATAGCGCACTGACGTTCTACCGACTAAACCACTTGGAACGATCCCTAGCTCGGAAAATTTCTCACTATTATATGTTGGAAAGGCTACAAACGCAGCACAAGATGGAATATTTATCGTGAGTCACCGACCTGGGACAAACACGAAACATAATTAAATCCAGCATCGATAGAAATTATATTAATACATGGAAATTATTCCAGAGAGAAACATTCGCCTTGCATACAATATTTCAAATGAAAATCAAATTTCAAATTTCAAAGTAATTGCTTAAAAGGCGCAAAGGCCAACATAGTGAAAAAGATTCCAAGCCGGGACTCGAACCCGGGCCATCAGTATAGCGCACTGACGTTCTACCGACTAAACCACTTGAAACGATACCTAGCTCGGAAAATTTCTCACTATTATATGTTGGAAAGGCTACAAACGCAGCACAAGATGGAATATTTATCGTGAGTCACCGACCTGGGACAAACACGAAACATAATTAAATCCAGCATCGATAGAAATTATATTAATGCATGGAAATTATTCCAGAGAGAAACATTCGCCTTGCATACAATATTTCACCGACCTGGGACAAACACGAAACACAATTAAATCCAGCATCGATAGAAATTATATTAATACATGGAAATTATTCCAGAGAGAAACATTCGCCTTGCATACAATATTTGAAATATTGTATGCAAGGCGAATGTTTCTCTCTGGAATAATTTCCATGTATTAATATAATTTCTATCGATGCTGGATTTAATTATGTTTCGTGTTTGTCCCAGGTCGGTGACTCACGATAAATATTCCATCTTGTGCTGCGTTTGTAGCCTTTCCAACATATAATAGTGAGAAATTTTCCGAGCTAGGTATCGTTCCAAGTGGTTTAGTCGGTAGAACGTCAGTGCGCTATACTGATGGCCCGGGTTCGAGTCCCGGCTTGGATTGGTTGATTTTTTGACGGCCGATTATCTACACGAGGGATATAGGCCCGGGGGGAGTGCCCTCCGTGGGGGTCTTTCTAAGGGAACCTAATCCATATTTACACATGGAAAATCCACGGCTCGAAGAAAACCACGAAAACTCCGAACGATTAGGCCGACGGGCGCGATTGGGATCGAACCCAGCACTTCCCGTCTACCAGCTTCGAACGCAGAACCTCTCGGCCACTGGTGGGGCCCCGGCTTGGAAACTTTTTCACTATGTTGGCCTTTGCGCCTTTTAAGCAATTACTTTGAAATTTGATTTTCATTTGAAATATTGTATGCAAGGCGAATGTTTGTCTCTGGAATAATTTCCATGTATTAATATAATTTCTATCGATGCTGGATTTAATTATGTTTCGTGTTTGTCCCAGGTCGGTGACTCACGATAAATATTCCATCTTGTGCTGCGTTTGTAGCCTTTCCAACATATAATAGTGAGAAATTTTCCGAGCTAGGTATCATTCCAAGTGGTTTAGTCGGTAGAACGTCAGTGCGCTATACTGATGGCCCGGGTTCGAGTCCCGGCTTGGATTGGTTGATTTTTTGACGGCCGATTATCTACACGAGGGATATAGGCCCGGGGGGGAGTGCCCTCCGTGGGGGTCTTTCTAAGGGAACCTAATCCATATTTACACATGGAAAATCCACGGCTCGAAGAAAACCACGAAAACTCCGAACGATTAGGCCGACGGGCGCGATTGGGATCGAACCCAGCACTTCCCGTCTACCAGCTTCGAACGCAGAGCCTCTCGGCCACTGGTGGGGCCCCGGCTTGGAAACTTTTTCACTATGTTGGCCTTTGCGCCTTTTAAGCAATTACTTTGAAATTTGAAATTTGATTTTCATTTGAAATATTGTATGCAAGGCGAATGTTTCTCTCTGGAATAATTTCCATGTATTAATATAATTTCTATCGATGCTGGATTTAATTATGTTTCGTGTTTGTCCCAGGTCGGTGACTCACGATAAATATTCCATCTTGTGCTGCGTTTGTAGCCTTTCCAACATATAATAGTGAGAAATTTTCCGAGCTAGGTATCGTTCCAAGTGGTTTAGTCGGTAGAACGTCAGTGCGCTATACTGATGGCCCGGGTTCGAGTCCCGGCTTGGAATCTTTTTCACTATGTTGGCCTTTGCGCCTTTTAAGCAATTACTTTGAAATTTGAAATTTGATTTTCATTTGAAATATTGAATGCAAGGCGAATGTTTCTCTCTGGAATAATTTCCATGTATTAATATAATTTTGTACTCTATCTGTTAATTTATTGTAATCATAAATAATCATATAACTATACTCCTCCCCCACAAAAATTGACGCTTGCTCTGACTCTACCCTTACCAAGAACACAAAATTTAGTCTTTTTTTGTCCTATTTCTTATTCTTTAGTAAGGTAAATAAATAAGTCATCAAATAAAATCCCCCCTTTTTTTTCTTTCCCTTATTTAAGTTTAAAATCTTTGAAAGTCTTTTTTTAATACATTTTCAGCTTTATCTGTTTCATATTGAACAATAAATAATCGATTATATAATTTGTTCCACCCCATATAAAATTGACGTTTCCTTTTCTCCCCCCATTATTTCCATGCTCATAAAATTTAAAGTCTCTAAAACTCCTAATTGCAATGTTTTTGCCCTATTTGTAAATCTTTAATAAGTTACATAATCGGTCATCTATTAAATCCGCCCCCCCCCCCCCGCCAAAAAAAAAAAAATATGTTTCTTGATTTGTCTTACCCTCAACTCATGAAGCTAAAAAATCTAATTTACAGTCTTTAAAACTTTTTAATTTTTACTTTTTTTTCGTCCTAATTATAAATCTTTATTATCTATAATATTAACTAAATCATTTCAACTATGTACGAAAGTGTTAACAATAAAGCGATAGGTGTACATTTAATTGTGCATAAAAAACATTTTAACTGTATTTTTCAAAGGAAAATGTCTTTAGAGAGATATTTGTAAGGAAAATATTGTGGTTTCTCGTCAACGTGCAAGTAAATTCTCAAACCTTTCGAAATCATTTTATTCCGACTAGCTCAGAAAGAACCATCAAACGTAGATACCAAAGGTGCCTGAGTAATCGACTGAACCGAGTATGTCCATAAAGAAAAAAGAAAAATCATGCGTCTACGTCGATACTTTCCAACACTTACAGAACACTGTAACAAAACTTCGCCGTTTAATAAAGTAAAGAAGATATCTAACTAAACATTTGTAATACCTATGACACGTTTGAAAAGCAGATTTCAACAATTGCACCCATAACCTGGAAGGTACTCAAATTCTTTTGTGCAGCTCATATGATATATGCAGCTCATATGAGGCAGTGTATATGATATATTTGTACTGCATATATTTGTACGGATTCTACATACTATGTTAAAATTTAGTTTTGTAAGAAAATACATAAAACAGTTGAAAATTCACCCTCGGCAATTTCTACTTATAGACGGAAACATACTTGAATTCTTTTGTGCATTTCTGTATATAGAAATTTTTATACACGTCAAACAGTATTAAGCTGAAATCTAATTCATGCAAAATCATGCTCAAAATTACTGAAATCACACTTGCAGGAATTATTTTCTATCGGCGGCCCATGTATCCAGTTTTTTGAATATCCCTGTATAGGATTTTATTTGTATGATACAAACATCTCTAAGCATATTAAATGTAGTTGAGCTTGTACATTTATAACTAAAAAAAACCTAACACCTTTAAGAAATTCATACTCATTCTCAGCAATGGTTACGAATTCTTTTGTGTGGTCCTGTATAGGGTTTGTAAAATATGTGCACACCACGTAGTGCGCAAAAATTTAGTTAAACTTAAAAACGCATTCTGTAATTGAAAATGTACTTTCAGCATTAATTTTTAATAGCTATATCGGATACAGTATTGTATCAAAATATTTTATGTTTCCCTGTAAATGAACGCTAAATGAAATGCAGACCATATTCGAATGTAAGCATCTTGTAGTAAATCAAAGTAATGTGTATCTATTTCGTCATGTTTGAAATAGTGTAACGTGATCAAAATACGCTACAAACAGTTATTCTCGTAGACCATATTGAACCAAGTTCTTTTGTCTGACACCGTAAATAATTGTTAAATGCTCATGTTGTACAGAAAGTAGGCTTAGGACACCTCAGAAATTCATATCAATTTCATTATCTTTGTGACAGAGTAATATCAATCAAATACGCCGCAAACGATATTTCTTCATGGGCTATAACATAACGGAATACTTTTGAGTCCCCTATACTCGTACTTTAAGCATTACACATAACATAGTCTATAGTAACAATTTTAAAGTGTGTCTCAATGTACATAAATTTAACTGTGTTTAACATTGTGTAACACTATTAAAATACATCCTAAATAATCCCCCCCCCCCACATAGACCATAATGTAGCGAATACTTTTGAGTGCATCTGTAAATGAACCATGAATGGTGCACCGAACATACCATGATGATTTTCAATATCGTATATCAATTACATGGCAATCCGACTATATTTACGCTAGTTAGAGCACGGATAGACAGACAGACGGACGGACAAACTCAATGCATAAACACTTTTCAACTTTCTTGGGAAGTGTTAAAAATGGAAAAATGTAATGAAAATAAAAGTATTTTAGTGTTATTTAGATTACGAACCGCTACAAAAAACATTCTTATTTGACCGCATCATTTAAAAAATATTTAGTGCTCAGAAATCCCCCCCCCCCCCCCACACACACACACACACCTGAATTTACTCCTGTGCACTTAAAATTTCAAATTGTTAAAACTCCTTTATGTTTTATAACATTCTTGTAAAAATAATCCATAATCTAAATTTTCTTCTGCCTGAAAATTTCACTAAAATTTTTGCCATCCTTCTTTCTGCTAACATCACACAAAGTTTTTAATATTTGGAAAACTTTATTTTTTCTGTCGCATATTTTAGTGCTAACAACAATAAATTGTGTACTATATCTATAAATGACTACGCTGGGATTTAGATTTATACCCCCTCTACAGATGTACAGTACAAAATATACAGTTTATTTGTTTAACTTTTCCTCTCCTAATTTTATGAACATCTTATTTTTAACCTTCAATGTTATTTAGCTTTTATAAATCTCATAAATTTTATGTTCTAAAAAGAATTCGCACAAAAGATAGTTATTTTAGAATATTTGTACCTGATATATTTCCCCCCTCATTCAATATCTCCCCCTTGATTTTAAATGTAATTGCCTTATGTGAAATAAAATAGTTTTTATACTGCACTAATTTCAATTTTATGTTTGTAAAAGCTGTAAAATAAACCTAAAAAAAAAAAAAAAAAAAAATTGAAAGTCAAATCGTTTTAATTTTTGCACTTTTATCATAAACAGATTAAAATTCTTTTTACGGCTTTTACCGTTATCGAGTCTTCACAAAACAGTGGGCTTTGATCTACGCTTGTAAAGCGAAGACAATTGAAAAAAAAATCCTTTACACCTGAAACCTACTGGAAATTATCACATGTAGCGCTCAGCCGAAGTGGGGTGGGGGTTGGAATCGTGCCAGATAATTGGCCATTTGCTGATTGGAAGAGCTCGCTTGTCAATCATTTGAATTTAGACCATCCTTTCAATTCAGCTAAAATGCCAGCGGCCATCTTTATTTCTTTTTATCTGAGACTGCAGTGAGCTCTTAAGCGGTTGACCGTGGTACAAGAATCCCGAAGCATCGTCTTTAATCCATTACCCGCTGGTGTTGCGTTCACGCAACGGTCAAAATAAATGCACATGTTTAAGTTACTTACATACCCACCACTATTTTTTAATTAAAAAATTGGCTTTACTTAAAGGCATAAAATTATAAGATTATATAAAGCGAAAATTAGTTTTCAGAGTTTGTGGTGGCAAACAACGTTCAGCTAAAAGGTTGAAAATTTCAGCCTTATACAGGGATATGTTGAAGAAAATTTTAGGTCCTTTAAAGGACCCTTCACAAAATAATTTATCTTAAAACAGGACCTTTCACAAAATTATTTATCCCAAAACAGGACCCTTCACAAAACATTTTATCCCAAAACAGGACCCTTCACAAAATTATTTGTCTCTTAAATAGACCTTTCACAGAATTTTTTCACTTTCAAATTGAACTTTTCACAAATTTAGTCATTTAAAAATAAAATCTGGCCTGTAAGTAAGCAGTTGAACTCACCAAAGAGCATATTATTTAGTTTTTTATAAATGAAGGATAGGACATGAGGACATCGATAATTTAAAATTCACAAAATTATGACTAGAATTTTCACCAAAATAAGAAAAACTTTACAATTTCACAAAAACAGGAACCTGTGAGAAAAGTCTGGACAGACCCCTGTTATAGTTTTGGCGGTTAATGGGTTAACTTATAGTAGATAAAACTATTCAATTTCTAGGGTGGCTGATATTTTGAAACAATCTGATTTTCATCATGCGATTGCACGCATATTAGTTAACTGATTTGGATTTCACTTAGCATGGGTACAGTACATACCAAGGTCTGGACTGAGTTCGTTAGCCAGCTTCAACCGCCATATTGGTTCAAAATGGCGAACATTTAAAAATGTTTAAAAATTTAAAAAGCGGCACGAAAAAATTAGTAATTGATTTTTTTTTTTTTTTTTTTTTTTTTTTTTTTTTTTTTAAGTGTTTGAACTTGAAACAAGGATTCTTGTGCTTTTGCGTTTCGTCTTTATCATAGAAATTGGCGGAGATATAGCAATTTGAATTTCTTAGGTTGGATAACATTTTGAAACAATCTCGTTTTGATCATGTGATAGCATGCGTATTTTATAAACGATTTGGATGTGACTGTGCATGTGTACAGAACTTACCAAGTCCATTGGTTAGCTTCATCTACCTCGTTATTTTTAAAAAGCTAGCACAGCAGGATATCGCCAAATTTGGCGACGAAACATAAATCATTCTAAATGAAGCCGACTTGGATTCAGCTGAGTAATTTGGCGAAATTCTTATTCATATTCCGTAATGAAGAAAATTTTTATTGACTCATCTGTAATCGAGTTTTACGAGTTTTAGCTTTGTGTATTTGAGTAAAATAAGCTATATTAATTTTTAAAAAAAAAAGCAATTTATCAAATTACAACGATCATTTGGAAAACGATTTTTTGAAGACTAAAATTTAAGACATAAAAAATCGTCCGGAGTTGATCATACATTACGTACGCCATGAATTAAACATTAATAGTGTTATTACACATAAAAATTGCAAGCCAAAAATATCGCCTGCGACCCGTCAGATTTCATGAAACTTAAGTATTATCCACCTGAAACTTACGTAAATATCCAAGCATTTCATTGGCAGTTCGGGAAAAGGCTTTTCCATCGTCATATTTCCAAGAAATCTGACAGCCAATTTTAAATGAAATTTCATTCTTAAACTTCTAAACATCCGACAATATTACTTTTTACACCGTCGGATAGAGAAAAAAATGTACTTTTAAATGCAATTTGTTTGAAAGCTGTATCTCAATTTGTTTCTGAGTTATTAATTTTTTTTGTAGTTTTTATTACTTTTTTGTCATAGTGGCAACAGAAAGTATCCATCGTTGTTGAAGTTAAAGGGAAATACAGATTACTGTATAGACCAATCAGAAAACGAATAAATTGCGGATTAAACCAATGAAAACCTTCAGATATGCTTTGGATTTCCCATCCTGACGAGAACAATAACCATTTTTCCAAATGGTTAAAAATAAAAAAATAAAACAAGGAATATGAGAGCTACCTTTTCCTCCCGGCACTTGCCGAAAGGACTTTTTTCTCTTCAATACCATTTTTTAACACTTTCCAACAGAGTTGAAAAGTGTTTATGGCTTAGGTTTGTCTGTCCGTCTGGCCGCGCTCTAACTCCCGTAAATATACTCGGATTGCCCTGAAATTTTTAGATGTTATTGACGTTTACCATAGCACGTTCACTATTTCAAATGAAGTTTGTACCATGTTTAGTTCATTTACAGGGACAATCGAAAGTTTTCCGTTACATTAGGGCCTATGGGAAGAAATCGTTTAAAATGATTTTTAATGATGTTACACGCTTTCAAACATCAGAAAATTTATATGCATTTATGAAGTGCATTAAAATATGCATTCTGCAGAGTATGCGGTGCAAAGAATAGTTATTATTCATATACAGGGCCATACAAAAGAATTTCGTTACATAATGATATAGGGGTAAAGGAAATTGTTTGAGGCATATTTTAATTATGTTAAATTATTTCATGTAAAATTAAATTGATATACGTCGCTGAGGTTTACTATAACTTATTTCATGTATAATACGAAGTGCGTTGCATTTTCAGGGACACACATAAGATTTCAGATACTATGTTACTATATTGTATCCGAAATACTGTACAGTAGCGATGATTGCTGGAAATGCATTTTTAATTATGTTATGCACTTTTATGTTTCACTTTATTTATGCATAGTATATTGTGTGTATAAATGCAATAATTCATATACAGAGCTATACTGGTTTTTAAATGAGTAATGCATTTTTACGCTGAACTGCATTTAGTTTACTAAGAAAAGTTTGTAGAATATAGATAAAATGATATACAGGGTCAAGCAAAAAATTGGATTCATGGCCGTCAATAAATGATAATTTCAGGAAATATTATTTCAGTAGTTTTAAGAGCGTTTTAGTTTGAATTAAATTTTAGCTTAATAGTGGCGTGTAATAAAAGTACTAGGTTAACTACAGGGTTGTACAAACGTTTACAACTATGTTTCCATCTATTAGTATAAATTGCTGAAAGAGAAATTTCAACCTGTTATGCGTTTTCTTGCTAAACTAATTTTCCGCATTATATAGTATATATATCAATCTACTGATCAAATACAGGGCTGTTCAAAAGAATTGGAATACATATTTGCTATGAACAGTAACTGCTAAAATCAGTTTTTCAAATGTTTATACGTTTTCTAAAATGTTTACTTAGTTATCTTATATACCTTATTTCCCTAAGTAACGAAATTTTGTTAAAGCATTCAGGATGTGTTGGAAAGTGTTTCATAATATATGCTTAACGCATGATTTTTCTTTCTTGTTATGACTTGTAATGCTTTTGTTCTTCTCCTCCGTTCACTTTTTTATCTCCTCCGTGCTATTTTTGTTTTTTCCGCAGTGCTGCGCTTTTTTTCCACAATAAACTCTAGTTATCGTGATAAAAACCCGATTATGGAAATATTGGTGTATTTTTACATTTTGAGGTTGTCTGAAATCGTATTCGCAGTTTTTACAATTATTGTATATGTATGTGTGGATGATTGCTCATATATTAGAATTCACGTTTTCTGGTCCCCAGAATTCGTTTTTGGCGGTTTTTCAATGATGTCGACATCTATGTGTATGTGTAAGTGAACACGATAGCGCGGATCTAGGGATTCTCACCATCATTTTATCACCATTAATTTTGAAATCGGTTCAGTATTTCCAGAGGTTGCAAACATATAAACACATAAACAAACAAAATCACAAACAAACAAACAAACATTTCTTTTTTATAATATTCGTATAGAAAATCGCAATTTCAGAATTTTTTTTTTCCATATATCCTTTTAAACTTTGATTTATTTCTTTTAACTGTTCTGTTCGAACAATTTAAAGTTTATACAAGTAAAATTCCAAATAAATCGTAATTTAAAACATGTTTAGAACGTTTTCTACTCCTTTTAAATTTCGATTTTTTTATAAACCGTTCTTCGCGAGCATTTGCGTGTTAAAAGTAACCATCATGCCATATTTCAAGTATCAAACCCCAGCAGTACACTGTACAAAAGAAATCTGCAAAGTTACTCAAATTTTTCTGTGAAACTTAACCTTATTCCTAGAACTTTTTTTGTAACGGCAACAACAAAAATTCATGTAACAGATACACTTTTGCACTGTAAATCAAAAATCTGTAAGGTTACTAAAAATGTTTTAGGAAACTGGGATGCCTAGAACTTTTTATGTACCTGCAACCCGGGTTACAGGTAAAATTTTAGTAAGATTACTGTAATTTTAGTAGATTCTTTTGTAAAGCTACATATTTCTGTACCTTTACAAAAACTAATTTTGTAGACTTACACTTTTTTTGTACGGTGTACAAATAAAATTTTAGCAAGCATACAGATTTCCGTAACTTTACATCTGTAGAATTACAGATTTTTTATTTATTTATTTATTTTTTACAGTGTATCTTAAAAAATCCCAATTTTAGCACATTTTTATGTCCTGCACTTTTTTGGGAGTAGTGGTACTGACATAAAATATGGTGAAGAAGAGAATATCACCATAATTTTGCCACTATAAATTTTGAAACCAGATCGGTAGTTCCAGAGATTGCCTCCTATAACGAAGAGTAAATTACTATCTTGAAGAGTAGATTATTACCTTTATTAGATAAACTGTACCAAGACATTGCAAATATGATAAAATCAAGTAGCCAGCAAAAAGTTCTAGCCACCAGTAAAGAAATGCTTATCTAACGCCCCCCCCCCCCCCCCCCCTCTCATCAATGGTTTTTAAAAAGCACAAAAGCTTTTTATGAATAAAAATTAATTAATTAGATTAATTAAATTAAATTAATTAACTAGATATTATAACATTAATATTATAATATTAATATTAATTATTATTATTTTACTTAATTAATTATTATTATTTTAATTAATTAATTTAATTAATTAATTAGATTTAATTGAGAAAAAATAATAACAAGCAAAATTTAGCCTTATTAGTAACATGATTTGCAATACTGCATAATTTATAAATATTTTATAAACTAAATTTTCTAATAAAACTTATCAAAATATATCTCTCGAAAAGAAAAAGAAATATTGTAATATTTAAAATAATTGCAAAATTTTATTGATTGTTAATTGAATGGTGTTTGTATTTTTCTTGGAAGACCTTAATTTTATCTTGCAAAGATTATGGATAAACCCCTAACACATTTCTTTTTATTACCCTATGAAGATTTAAGAAAAATTATGTATAAATTGTACCTTTTCTTATGCTATTTTAATCCAAGGAATTCAAAATAATGTGCCAAAAGCGGGTACTATCATTTGAAAAATCAAAGTTATTATAATTTTTAATATTTAGACACTTCTAATACGAAAATTGCATCCATATTCAAAAAGAAGACAGGATTCTCTGTCGAATGGTACCTCTCTCATTTCTCTGAGATAATTTTGTGGTAATATAGTACAGAGGATTCTTTTATATGTTGTAACTGTTGTTATTTTGTGTTTGTTTTTTGAACCGACTGTACTTCCCATGTAATAAAAGTGGGTACACGACATTTCGGTACCGACACTTCGGTCCCGCCATTTCGGTCCCACCGTTTGGGTCCTGAGACATTTCGGTCCCGCCGTTTCGGTCCCGAGACATTTCGGTCCCGAGACATTTCGGTCCCCGGCCATTTCGGTCCCGAGACATTTCGGTCCCTGGCCATTTCAGTCCCTAGACATTTCGGCCCCATGCCATTTCGGTCCCGAGACATTTCGGTCCCTGGCCATTTTGGTCCCGAGACATTTCTGTCTCTGGCCATTTCGGTCCCAAGCCATTTCGGTCCTTAACCATTTCGGTCCCTTGCAATTTTGGTGCTCACCACCTTATAACTCGGATTCTAATTGTCGCGGGTCCGCCAAACGCTGCAATTTGAACATTATTTGGGCCTTTTTAGAATATATCCCCCCCCCCCCCCTCCCCTTCAAATTTTATAAAAAGCTGAATATAACAGTCCGATAAATTTAAACTTTTATAACTCGTGATTATGAAATCACAGCGAACTGAAAATTTGTTTGATTGAACAATGTGATATAATTTTACAGGTGACATTGTCTTTTTTTTTTAACTATTATTATTTAACAGAATGGATTTTTTAAGTTTTATTATTTACTAGCAGGCTACACCCGCTTCGCTGGTCCATTTTCCAAATGATCATTGATCAAACAAAATTATGAATTCGACCTTGTATTTTAAATTAATATGGACCTTCACCGGGAAAATCTTTCCGCATTTGCTGAATATTATGCGAACGCTATTTAGCTATTATAATATCTTATGGGTTAGGCAAAATTCGGACTATTCAGAAGAAATTCTTTTTACAGTATATATTTAAAGTAGAGGTTTGGAAGAAAATACGGCCGTTGTGATAATCATAAATGTTAAAATGTTCTCTAGTCACCACACTACTAAAAGGAGAGATAATTACAATGATTGCAGAGAGTGACCACCGAACATTACTTATGTTCGGATTATTCACTTTCGTTTGATAGTTCTTGAACTCCGGGCTTCTCAGCTTGGTGCTATGTGTGGCTCTGGTAGCTTAAATACAATTTCTCTCTACGCTGCATTATATTTTGTAATACACGTCTTCTAGCAGGTCTACTGCAGTTTTCTATCTTCGGTTTACAGCAGAGTAAATACGATAAAAAAAATGTAATAAATTGTTTGCACACAAAAAGTCTTTAACTTTCATTAAAAGAAATGTGAATCACATAAAAGTGGATTTTTAAAAATGAAGTGTTTGAATAAAATTAAAATAATGTCATTTTCATTACCATTTCCTTTATATATATATATATACCACTTGCAATTATGTAACTGTTAACCTGAAAAAAAACTCGATAACTCATTATGATAGAAAAATAAACCTCTTGTTTTCATCCAATCAAAATCTTCCCAATCGTCCATAATCGGGTGCACAGCTAAGTTTTACGGCAAACATTACAAGTGTTTGCAAACTATATGGTTACAAATTTACCAGAGTTGACACACGTAAAACATACGTAATTATGCGCCAGACTACATCCCATTAAATAAAGTCAAATTGCTGTTGGCTGAATTATAGATCTTTCGCCAAAAATACTCTTTGTAAATGACAAATAAAGTCAGTTATACAAAACTTAATAACCCAACACGTTATAATATAACGAAATAATCTTTTTGATGCACCGAAGACCTTTTTTCATTTCTCTAAAGAGTGCAATAACACGGATAAATAAATACACTTTTTATTTTCAAAATTACATTATTCTTCAGTCTGCTGCCTAAATAAACCTAAAATCGTTAATTTTTTCCTCAGTTTAGCGAATAGGATTGTGCGTCAGAAGAACTTGCTTTATAATGATTTCTATTTTCAATTTTATCTGCATTTCAGGTACTTTTTTTCTTATCTAGGCTAAAATGATAAATCAACAAATATTGTTCCACCAGCCACCATTGGAATTTCAAATTTTTTTCCCAAGTACTTATTTTTTAGTGACAGTAAAATAACTGCAAATAAAAATATATATAATATTAAATCTTCTGTTCTCCGTTTGCTTCATAATGAAAAAACATAAATTTACTAATAGCTAAGTACAAATTTCATGTAATCTTCTACAATCGCGATCACTGTCTGACTGTCACTGTCTGATCACTGATATGACTCTTTCAAGTATAAATGAAACATCTAAATAGTTCGGTAAATACACTAATTAGCAGGCAACCTGATTACGGAAGATTAATCCAATATCAAAAACCTTAAAAAAAAAACTGAAAATGGGATGACGAATTAAAAAGACAATCGAAAATGTATTTCAGTACGCAATTTTTATTGCAAAATATTTTCTTTTGTGGTATTAATAACGCAAAATTGCATAAATTTTCTTAAGAATAATCTTTAGTACTTAACATTTGAAACAGTAGACTTTTCTAAAAGAAAAACTGGCGACATATGTTTAAAAAAAAAAAAAAAAAAGAGTGGACAATATTTGTTGATCTGAGTTCGAGGTTATAAAAGTCATAAGTTTGGGGAAAAACAAAATAGCATGTACCTGTAGTAAAGTACGCGAAAAATATTTTAAATATCTGAAATTAAATTATTTATAATATGTGTGTGTGGGGGGGGGGGGGGGCAAACGTTTGCATTAAAATTTAAATATTTGACTCCACTTTTATAATATTAACTGCTATTTATGTAATATCATTATTTTTATAATTACATCTGCTAGTTTTTTCTGTAAGAGATACATAATAATAATAATAATAATAAAAATTGTTACCCACAAGGAAGGTCTCCTTAAAACGCATACTCAAAATATTTTGAAAAAGGAAATGCTAATAAAATGACTCATGTATGTAAAAAAGATCGGTAAAAATATAGCGGTCGAATCGCAGTAGGAAATCTGTAAAAAAATATTTTTTCGAGTATTTGGCGCGAACAGACGAACGCTCGACGCTCTTTGGCGAACCAATAGGTTTCCTCGCCAAATGCAAGAGATTGAAATGCATTTATAAATTCCTTGTTAAATAAGTAATTAAATGCCTAATGCTCAATGAATTTAAACTTAAACTGTGGATTAGTTTACTATTTTTGCTGTAAGCTTATATAATATATGCAAATTGCGTGTTACTTGTATTGAGCTATTTAATTTTATACGGTGTCACCGGCTGGATAAGTTTTAAGGGTATTTTAATTAAGAATGCTATCATTAAACATTTCGATATTAAATTGTTGTTTCCATGGCAATGAAACTCTCTTGTTGTCTCTGACACTAACAATATCGAAGTCAAATTGCCAATGCTCAGAATCGGACCTTAATTTGAGTTTGAAACACTTTTAATCCATTTAAATTTCATTGTAAACGGCATAAATACGATCGTTAAATTTCATTGTTACATATATAAATGTATATGACAAAACTGCAGTTATAAATATGTATTTATTTAAGTTAAACTTACTTAAACTAACTTCGTATCGAGAGTTGAAAAAGTTTTTCTTAAAGAATATTTATCATAGTATTATTCAAAATTTTATCGTGTTGCCATCCAGCGCTAAATCGCAAAAAATGAAATTTTCATTATTTTTTTAGGAATGCTAAATAGAGGTTCTGCCGATTTTTTTATGGATATATATATATTTATGAGAAGAATATTCTATAATTTTTTTCAAATAATGCTGAGCATGCGCTTATGGGGAACTTCCTTGATATCATTTTATCAATTTTCAGATGCATTTTTCTTAACCTGATGCAAAAGATAAATCGCCAAATATTATTTCAATTGCAATATTTCAACTGAGTAATTCTCTAAGTATTACGAACATTCTCTTTCATTTTTAAATTAAATATATTCGTTTTTTAATATTATCACTCATTAAAATGGATTTCTTTTTTTTTCTTTTTTAAAGATTTTAAATAAAATTAGTAACAGTTTTTTGTCTTTTATTTTTCTAGGTGTAATAGCCGTTTCAATTTTTTCAACAACAAAAAACTTCGCCAAGAAATAAAATGGTAACCTTATCGTCCAAAATAACAGAACTTTCCGTCATACTTCTATAACTAATGTAGGTAGAATGATGTGTAATAGCTTATAACCTTCCCTGAAACGATACCTATCTAACGGTATAAGTTCCGTAAAAATCCATGCAGTAGAACTCGAAATCTAGGCGTTCGGAACGAAATTTCCGTTTGGATTTTATATATATAATAGATAATAGAATACATAATATATTTTATACATATATAATAGAATAGATAATAGATTATGTGTTATGAACTATCTCAAAGTTTAAAACAGATCGCATTGTTAGATTTCCTAATTTTAACAATATCGCGTTATGTTAGTTCCACATTCCACCACCAGGGAGCGCACTCTATTCTTAACGAAAGCGTATCTGAACGAAACTCCTTCATGCAACCTTTCCGTAGATACATGAATCGGGAGGGTGGCGGTCTTAACCAATAATTTAAGATAATTGCTGAAATTACTACGAAAAATATTTTAAAGGGGCTCTATGCGGGCCCCTAATAGAGTTAGAGGAAATCAGAAGACGGCAAAATAATCGCGGGGAAAAGTTTGCTTGGGTGCTTCGGGGCTACTTTTGGCGCGAGATCTAAGCTCTACGACCAATAGGAGCCGAGATATTTAAGGAAATATGAAGTAACAAAGTCCAAAATAATAGAATTTTCCGTAATAATTCTATAACTAATCTAGGTAGAATGGTGTGTTATAGCTTAAAACCTTCCCTGGAACGATACCTATTTAACGGTATAAGTTCCGTAAAAATCCATGCGGTAGAACTCGAAATCTGGGCGTTCGGAACGAAATTTCCGTTTGGATTTTATATATATAATAGATAGCAGGCTATGCCCGCTGCGCTGGTCAATATTTCCAAATGAACCTTGGATTAAACTAAATGGTGAATTTGAACTTGTATTTTAAACAATATGGATCTTCAGCTTGACCTTGCACATTACTGAAAACGATGCGAACGCCATTGCGATATAATGTCGTTGTCGTTATCAAAGCATTGGACAAAATTTAGCAATTAAGAAGTAATTGTTTTAGTTGATTATAAACAGCGCACTTATGGTCGGGTAATGAGACCGTTATGACAACAGGAATTAATACCTCTGTAACTATTCAACATATAATGAAATCGTATATACTAACACCATTCCTAAAAGTCATGCAACAGGGCCACTTGTAACAAAATATGTTCTGTAGATTTTTTTAAAAAGGCTAAACTTTCATAATCAGGTTCACTTAATTTTTGAACTTTTACTGTTGCTCTATAACTAAGTACCCTTGAACAATATGTATACACTAAAACCTTTCCAAAATTATTACCTAACTAATTGTGGTATATCCTACGAAAGTATTATAAACAATCGGAATGAAATACAAATTTCCGTTGTAAATATATCGTAGATGATGATGATGCGATTTTGTGTAATAGAATTCATAGTAAAGTTTTCGCTTCAAACAAAAACGATGCTTTCAACATTAAAGCTAATACACCAATATGTGAAGTATCCGATTATGGAAGGTTAACTTGAATTCTCATGAGCAACTACTCAAAGAAAAGTGAATATGTGGCTTTTGTGATCCTTTTATGTCAGCCGGGCGCAGGTAATAAATCAATAAAGATTGTTTTCATAGCATATTCTTATTTTATTATTTTCATTTAAAACACAAACCTTTGACTCATTTAATTTAAAATGCATGCCTTATACTAATTTCATTTAAAAAACTGAAAAGATAAACAATAACAGGAAATAATGCCATAATTAAAAGCAAAAAAATATTTTTAATTTACATACGCAAAATGTAACTACTGCTACTGGGCTATCAACGAGATGTGCGCACGGTTGTTATAAAGGTACCCATTTTTTCTTCTTATCGAGGAGCAATTTATAAATCGCACAATATTATTCCAATTCCAATTTCTTTCATTGAGGAACCTATGACCGGAAAAAATGGAAAAAGACTCTTGTAGATTCTTCGGATGACGGCATCTGACGGCATAAACCGAGTTTATATACAGTCGAACCCGGTTAAGACGCGTTTCAAGGGAGTGGGCAAAAGTCGCGTATTAAGCGGGATCGCGTATTAAACGTGATTTGTATAATCTTGCAGGAACTGGGCTTATTTACAACATCTAATCGTCTAAATGAACATTAGAACTCTCATTTATATGTTTACGGTCGAAAATTGTATCTTTTAGGTATATTTAAATTAAAATTTAATTGAATTCAACTCATTGTTTCTTTTTATAGAATCAAATTTCAATATTAGCTGAAAATAAAAAGTAAATTCAAGCGGCTTTATTATGGATTAATATGCTGCAACCAAAAATAAAAATAATAATTTCCTGCTAGACTAATTTTTTAAGTGGCTAAAAAAAATATTAAATCTTTGAAGCACTTGTTAAAATCCTATTTAGTACATATTATAGTGAGCACAATTATAATCTGTCCTTCTTTTCATTATAAGAAAAACTATCCTTATTAATAGTATTTGTGTAAAAAACATTGTCAGCATAGCAAAGGGTAAAGAAAACATAAAAGAATAAAACAACTGCAGTCGTATTTATTTAATCTTTACGAGTTTAATTTTTTTCCTATAATATGTACCATGAAACATAGTAGGGATATAACTTACATTTAAAACCCCTCTAACAATAGGTATACTAAGCTTTAATTATAATAATTTCATGACATATCTGAGTATCCTGAATTCGTCTATCTCTCTCTTACGGTAAAAACATACACGAAGCGAGAGACAAAGAATGTTAGGACGCGGAACCAAACCAGAATTGTAGTGTTTCTAAAGTCGCGGGTTTTTTTTAATCCAAATATCTGCCACTATTTCTGATTAGTAATGTTCGCCTTAATTAATCTGTTATTAAATAAAGTAAATATTACTATTCGTAAGCAGTGTTTTTTATTTGAATATAAGAAAATCTGATAAATTAGCAGCATTGAAGAAGAGACAAGGAATTCGCGTCTTAAGCGTGAATTTTTGCCTTAAAGGACCGAAAATATCTCGCGTATTAAGCGGGATCGCGTATTAACCGTTCGCGTATTAAACGTGATATTGTTGCATTAGTCTTATGGGCGATATTCAAGGGACCGGGGAAAATCCGCGTATTAAGCGGGATCGCGTATTAACCGTGAGCGTCTTAAACGGGTTCCACTGTATATGAAAATAATTTTTAAGTCGTTACAAACATTGCTTTCATACTTAAATATTTTCATTGGTACTACTTGTTATCCCGTCGACCAATTTCGCCAAATTATATAAATCGCCAAACCATTCGCCAAATTATATAAATTGACATAATCTTTATTTTAAATAACGAAATAACAAATAAATTAGTATAACATTAATAAAAATACAAATAAAACGTCGAAATTAAAATCACTTGATGATGTAAACACGTGTAGTTTGTTTAAATTCAAGTGAATTTGATATTTACGATCAACCATTATTGGCATTTAATCTTATAGTTTGACGATAGATTTTTGGTCGACGGAATATCTAAGTAGTACCTTTTCCATTTTTGTTTTATAACGCTAAATTCTCAGTAATTTTTTACCTTTTATTTTACATAAAATCACTATTTTTTTAAAAAATTAAGATGCTTGCGTTTTTATTTCAAACTCATAGAGCCGTTTTTATTTTTTAGCCAAAAGGGTTGATTTGAATTTTTTCCGTTGCTAGAGTAACGGATGTAATGATAGATATTTTGAGGTTTAGATGCCAAAGACACCGCCAAATTAGAAAAATATGAAATGTGTCATGAACTGTTGGACTTATAAAAATTTATTTGGTAGCATTCGATTCAGCATACAAAACTACATTAAAATATGCTATCATTTGAAGCATAATTTTGATATTCGATTTTTTCCCCCTCCCCGTGCAAAAACCATTAGGGGTGACACTTTAGAAAATCCTTTCCTAGCAGAAGTTTATGTCATAAGAAGTATTTTTACCACGATTTTCAAGATTTTAGGTTCAGTAGTTTGCGCTGTGCGTTAATTACTCCCCTAATCCAGACTTTATTTTATATACTATATTATATATGCGATTTTGCGGTGAATCGATGATCGAAAATTAGTTCAATATCATTTGAAATATTACATAACAGAGGAGAAAGTACGAAGAAAGACGAAGAAGAAATGACGAATTACAAAAGACTTGTAATTTTTTTTTTCAAAATGTTGAATTTTTTCATAGTAATAACGTATTAAAACATAAATTTCCTTAAAAATTATCTTTATTTCCTAGATTTCGAATCTTTGAATTTTCCTATAAATGAAATTGGCGGTATGACTTGAGAAATAGATAATATTTGCTTAAATAAAATGGGTAATATTCGTTGATCTGAGTTCGAGTTTATAAATATCACATGCTTTCAGAATTACGGCGAAAAACATTTTAAAAAGTATGAAATTATTTTACAATATGTATGTGTGGCAGAAATTCACACTGAAATTTAAGTATTCGATTCCATTTTTAAAATATTAACTGATATCTATATAAGTTACAATTGAATATGAAAATGTACTCAAAAAATGATCTATTTCACCTAAAAAAACACCATTTGTGAGAACATCCTCAAGCTAATGTCACGCTTATGCATTTTTGGTTTAAAATCACATTGTTTGGCGGCAAAAGAAAAATAAAAAATTGTAAAGAAACAAATAGTAATTACACATGTGACTCACAATTACATCTGCTTGTTTCTTCTATAAGTCACGTGATGGGACAATTAGATATATAAAAAAAGAAAAGAACAGAACAGAAAGAAAATGTCGTTAAAATTTCATCTAATCAAATTTTCAGATTCGTTTCCATATCTAACGCAAGCGATAAAGAGCCAAATATTGCGTATCAAGTGTAATATTTCTTATTAAATTCATTTTTAAGCATTACAAATATTTCTTTCAGGTTTTGATTAAATGTTTCCGTTTTTTAATATTATCACTCATTAAAACGGATTTTTCTTCTTCTTTTTTTCTTTTTTTTTTCCATTTAAATGAAATTAGTAACAGTTTTTCTTTTATTTTTCGAGGTTTAATAGCCGTTTCAATTTTTTTTTTTATCAACGATTAATTTCGCCAAGAAATAAAATGGTAACCTTATCGCCCAAAATAACAGAATTTTCCGTCATAATTCTAAAACTAATATAGGTAGGATAATGTGTTATAGATTAAAACTTTCCCTGAAACAATACATATCTAACAGTATAGGTTCCGTAAAAATCCATGCAGTAGAACTCGAAATCTAGGCGTTCGGAACGAAATTTCCGTTTGGATTTTATATATATAATAGATAATAGAATAGATAATAGATTTTATATATATATATAATAGAATAGATAATAGATTATGTGTTATGAACTATCTCAAAGTTTAAAACAGATCGCATTGTTAGATTTCCTAATTTTAACAATATCGCGTTATGTTAGTTCCACATTCCACCACCAGGGAGCGCACTCTATTCTTAACGAAAGCGTATCTGAACGAAACTCCTTCATGCAACCTTTCTGTAGATACATGAATCGGGAGGTTGGCGGTCTTAACCAATAATTTAAGATAATTGCTGAAATTACTACGAAAAATATTTTAAATGGGCTCTACGCGGGCCCCTAATAGAGTTAGAGGAAATCGGAAGACGGCAAAATAATCGCGGGGAAAAGTTTGCTTGGGTGCTTCGGAGCTACTTTTGGCGCGAGATCTAAGCTCTACGACCAATAGGAGCCCAGATATTTAAGGAAATATGAAGTAACAAAGTCCAAAGTAATAGAATTTTCCGTAATAATTCTATAACTAATCTAGGTAGAATGATGTGTTATAGCTTAAAACCTTCCCTGGAACGATACCTATCTAACGGTATAAGTTCCGTTATGGATTCCGCTAGTTTTTTCTGTAAGAGATACATAATAATAATAATAATAATAATAATTGTTACTCACAAGGAAGGTCTCCTTAAAACGCATACTCAAAATATTCTGAAAAAGGAAATGCTAATAAAATGACTCATGTATGTAAAAAAGATTGGTAAAAATATAGCGGTCGAATCGCAGTAGAAAATCTGTAAAAAAAATTTTTTTCGAGTATTTGGCGCGAACAGACGAACGCTCGACGCTCTTTGGTGAACCAATAGGTTTCCTCGCCAAATGCAAGAGATTGAAACGCATTTATAAATTCCTTGTTAAATAAGTAATTAAATGCCTAATGCTCAATGAATTTAAACTTAAACTGTGGATTAGTTTAGTATTTTTGCTGTAAGCTTATATAATATATGCAAATTGCGTGTTACTTGTAATGAGCTATTTAGTTTTATACGGTGTCACCAGCTGGATAAGTTTTAAGGGTATTTTAATTAAGAATGCTATCATTAAACATTTCGATATTAAATTGTTGTTTCCATGGCAATAAAATTCTCTTGTTGTCTCTGACACTAACAATATCGAAGTCAAATTGCCAATGCTCAGAATCGCACCTTAATTTGAGTTTGAAACACTTTTAATCCATTTAAATTTCATTGTAAACGGCATAAATACGATCGTTAAATTTCATTGTTACATATATAAATGTATATGACAAAACTGCAGTTATAAATATGTATTTATTTAAGTTAAACTTACTTAAACTAACTTCGTATCGAGAGTTGAAAAAGTTTTTCTTAAAGAATATTTATCATAGTATTATTCAAAATTTTATCGTGTCGCCATCCAGCGCTAAATCGCAAAAAATGAAATTTTCATTATTTTTTTAGGAATGCTAAATAGAGGTTCTGCCGATTTTTTTATGGATATATATATATTTATGAGAAGAATATTCTATAATTTTTTTCAAATAATGCTGAGCATGCGCTTATGGGGAACTTCCTTGATATCATTTTATCAATTTTCAGATGTATTTTTCTTAACCTGATGCAAAAGATAAATCGCCAAATATTATTTCAATTGCAATATTTCAACTAAGTAATTCTTTAAGTATTACGAACATTCTATTTCATGTTTAAATTAAATATATTCGTTTTTTAATATTATCACTCATTAAAATGGATTTCTTTTTTTTTTCTTTTTTAAAGATTTTAAATAAAATTAGTAACAGTTTTTTGTCTTTTATTTTTCTAGGTGTAATAGCCGTTTCAATTTTTTCAACAACAAAAAACTTCGCCAAGAAGTAAAATGGTAACCTTATCGTCCAAAATAACAGAACTTTCCGCCATACTTCTATAACTAATCTAGGTAGAATGATGTGTTATAGCTTAAAACCTTCCCTGAAACGATACCTATCTAACGGTATAAGTTCCGTAAAAATCCATGCAGTAGAACTCGAAATCTAGACGTTCGGAACGAAATTTCCGTTTGGATTTTATATATATAATAGATAATAGAATAGATAATAGATTTTATATATATATATAATAGAATAGATAATAGATTATGTGTTATGAACTATCTCAAAGTTTAAAACAGATCGCATTGTTAGATTTCCTAATTTTAACAATATCGCGTTATGTTAGTTCCACATTCCACCACCAGGGAGCGCACTCTATTCTTAACGAAAGCGTATCTGAACGTAACTCCTTCATGCAACGTTTCCGTAGATACATGAATCGGGAGGGTGGCGGTCTTAACCAATAATTTAAGATAATTGCTGAAATTACTACGAAAAATATTTTAAAGGGGCCCTACGCGGGCCCCTAATAGAGTTAGAGGAAATCGAAAGACGGCAAAATAATCGCGGGGGATAGTTTGCTTGGGTGCTTCGGAGCTACTTTTGGCGCGAGATCTAAGCTCTACAGCCAATAGGAGCCCAGATATTTAAGGAAATATGAAGTAACAAAGTCCAAAATAACAGAGCTTTCAGTCATACTTCTATAACTAATCTAGGTAGAATGCTGTGTTATAGCTTAAAACCTTCCCTGGAATGATACCTATCTAACGGTATAAGTTCCGTAAAAATCCATGCGGTAGAACTCGAAATCTCGGCGTTCGGAACGAAATTTCCGTTTGGATTATCTATTTATATAAAATCCAAGTCTCTGTGTGTCCCTCACGATTCCGGTAGGACCGCATCATTGAAATGAGTAATTGTTGAAAAATACTAATGCAGGGTTACCACAGTAGCGCCAAATGTTAGCCAACTTGGTGATAGCTGGCTAATTTGGCGAAATTCCCATTTAAAACCATTAATCTTTCATAAAGGAGGTCACCGAAATTTAATTTAAACTCCGCTCTTTTAAGATATTTTTTCAAAATCTATGAGTGAGAATTTAAAGTACGTCTTTACGTCTTCCTCCCGATGCTACTAATAAAATAACCGCCAATAGACGACGCTGTACTGTGTGAGCTCCTAACTGCGCGATTTTAATGTGCTTTAGGTACCTTTCCAGTATAGGTGCCTTGGCGAAAAAGGAAATTTGGCAACATATTTTCCGAGAACCTATCCACTGTTTCATTTTATATACACACGCATTTTTTTCGATATTTATATGATTGATTTAACATAAAAAAGACGTTTCTCTAATTTTATACACAAACAGATGTAATTTGTACATGAAAACATCAATTGGTACTTCTTAGTTATCCCGTCGACCAATTTCGCCAAATTATATAAATCGCCAAACCACTCGCCAAATTATACACATTGACATATTTTTTTTTTTTAAATAACGAAAGAACAAATAAATTAGTAAAACATTAATAAAAGTACAAATAAAACGTCGAATTAATGGTTTTATTGGCCATTATTCGCATTTAATCTTACAATTAATTAATTAGTGGCAATTATTCTTACAATTTGGCGACAGTAATTTGGTCGATGGGATAACTAAGAAGTACCCATCAATAATACACATAGAAAATAAACATAGAAAACAAACAAAAACGCTCATCAAGTTTGTTTTCATAGCAGTTTATATGATTTGACAACAAATCTCGATTTTTTTCCGTTATACGGACACCATGCCAAAATGTATGCTAATGCGCCAATTATTTCAAAATGCTAAAAGATTTTTGTAATTTTATGTCAGCAGTTTAATATGAGTTTTATTTCATTGCTTTATTTTATAACAGTTATTTGTTCACTTATTTTAAGTATATATTTGTGATTTAATGAAATAGTTCGTAAAAGTCTGGAATTTTCAAATGTTACATTTTTTAAATGCTCACTTTAGTATCGATAATGTTTTTTCTATTATTTTTCAAATGCTTAAATTCACGTAATTTTCATTTTGCGCCAACTTGGCGACAATGGTATTCGTATAACGGAAAAGTACCCAAATCTCACTTTCTGATGCCCAAATTACACCAAGCTTTTAAAAAAAAAAAAAAAAAAAACGCCAAAGCCCCTACAGTGGAAAGTACCAAACTGTCAATTATTTTGCGCTATCTCTGTTATAGTTTATACTATATGCAAGAGCGAAGAGTTTAAACATTAAATATTAAGGTTTCGGCACAGATGTCATATACGCCTCTTATTGGCGCGATTTTTTTCTGACGCCAATGTCATATACACAACGGGTACTTAACTGCCTCCAAAGCGTCTTTATTTTGCTTGATATGGTGACCCAGATGTTGTGGTTTATGCTGTTGATGTTTTCGCCAAATTGGCGTCGGAAAAAATCGCGCCAGTATGGGGTGTATATGTCAACTGTGCCAAAGTTTCTATAAAGCAGTATAAGACTAAAAAATTAAAAACAAAATAAATGAAAAATAAGACTAAAGAAGAAATAAAAATCATGCGTTAAGCATAGAATATGAAACACTTTCCAACGCATCCTGATTGCTTTAACAAAACTTCGTTATTTGGGGAAATAAGGTAAATAAGATAACTAAGTAAACATTTTAGAAGACGCATAAAAAATTAAAAAAATTGATTTCAGCAGTTACCGTCCATAGCCAATAGTATCGTTATTACATGCCACTATTTAGCTAAAATTTAATTTAAACTACTCTTAAAACTACTGAAATCACATTCCCAGATATTATCATCCATAGACGGTTATGTATCCAATTCTTTGCGTGACTCTGTATATCATTTTGTCTATATTCTACAAACATTTCTTAGTAAACTAATTTTAGTTCAGCGTTAAAATGCATAATTCCTTTAAAAACTACCTTTAAGCAATTTACTCTCATACTCAGTAACCCTTACGAATTCTTTTGTGTAGTCCTGCATATGAACTGTAGCATTTATACACACAGTATAGTATGCATAAATGTAGTGAAACATAAAAGCGTATATCATAATTAAAAATGCATTTCCAGCAATCATTGCTTATGTACAATACTTCGGAGAAAAGTTTCTTGGCGAGAAAGAAGTTTGCCAACGTATTTTCTGACAACCTATTTACTGCTTCATACTCACAAGCAATTTTTTCCATATGTATGCAATTTATTTAACCCTCTGTCTACCAGAAGGGTCCAATGGACCCGACATGTACATTCAAAATATTTATTCAAACCAGAAATTTCTTCAAAACAAACTAAATTTATAAATCAGACAATAATAAGTTAAATAAACAAATTAAATAGTTTTAAGTAAAAATTCTGGTGTAGAATGTTTTTATAAAACTTGAGTAAAATTTTCGGCAGTTCTAGGGTTAATATAAAAAAAGCTATTTAACCATTTTTATAAAGAAACAGAAGTAATTTTTGCACAGATGTCATATACGCATCGGGGTTGGTGTGGTTTTTCTCTGACGCCAATTTGGCAGAAATCTCGCTTTTGAATACCAGTTACTTATACATTTTTAAATTATTTGCTATCATTTTGAAAAGGAAATAACTATAAATAAATAACAGTTTCAATAATAACTATAGAACAAAACAGTTTATATAATTATAAACAGAAAATAAAAGTAAATAAACAATTTATTAATAAACAAAAAACAATAGCCGGGTTACCATAGCAGGCAAAATAACACCATTTTGGCGCCAGTTATGTATCCCGGTTCATATCTGAAATCTGTGCCGTAATTTGTATATAAAAAAATATTATATGTATTTAGAAACGATTTTTTTATGTATATAAGTGCATATATAAACAAAAATAAAAGTTCATTAGATTTGTTTTCATAGCTGGTTATATATTTTGGAAACATATCTCACTTTCTGATGCCCGAATTGCGTCAAGCTTTTTTTTTTAAAAATGCGCTATAATGGAAAAGTACCTAAATAAATAATTAACAGAAATAACCAATTATACAAACTAAAGCTTTTTTATTTCGAGATCAAAGCATAGTTTTTAATTTCGATTAAAAATACATATATCCTTGGAAAACTTCAGTTGAAATTTGGTTCACAGCTTAATATCTCATTCCATAAACCTAAACAAACACAAGTGATTCATTCATCGTGAACCATAAAAAATATTAAATCATTGAGGTAATCATTCACAAAGTAAGTTCTCCAACAATTAATGGACAATATTCTAATGACGTCATAGTAGGAAAAATGGTGGCGGTATCGTTTGTTTATGGTTTGAAATCACAAAGATTTAATTTTGCAATGTCTCTTAGTTACATTATTTTATTGTCATATTTATGAGCTCAGGACAAAAGCATATTTTTTCATTATTTAGTTATTAAAGACGGAAAAAAATTATAAATGCATTTCTAGCAATCATTGCAATCAAATGCATGATTTGAAAAATTTAAATAATCTTCTTTCTTAATAGTAAAAAATAACATCGGGAAGTAACAGCGGGTTTAAGTTAAATAAGTTTAACTGTTTAATTCTGTTGTAATATTCAAAATAACTGTATTTATTAGATTTCAGTAAACAACATCAGGGCCCGATTAAACTTTGAAGTTAGAGGAATTACAATGTCATTTCAGGACCTTTCTTTTGGAGAAGCTTTTCTAAATTCCACATATACATGGAAACTCTTCAGTGTTAGAAACATTATTCTTAGGACTGACATAACATGAGAACGGCCTGCAATTTTACACAAGTTTTTGAAAACTACTTTATATCAGAAATTTTACCAAAAACTGGTTACTTTTTTGTTATAGCGGCCCACACTATTAAGATTATGACAAGTTGCAGCCAATTTCGCCAACGTCGTAACCGAGATCGTGGAGCACACACATATAATACCATTTCATGAAATCGTATACAATAATTTAATAGTTTTTACCTTACTTCAAGTGTGTAATTTATTTATTTTTAAGGCTTAACAATCTAAATTGTCCAATATATGAATTAAAAAAAATGTAAACGAAGATTGAATAGACATGACCCCAAAAAGCCTCAAATCTGCATAACACTTGGCACCAAACTGTGCAGATTAGTGGTCTTCTACTGTACACAGTCTTTCATAAATGTGTTTCGTTCTTAAAATGTGTTGTTTTCATCTATCACTGCGGAACAAGCGAGAAAATTCATATTCTTGCACATGAGTTGCATATATCTTTATATCTAAATTTCCGTCATTTTTGACGGGCTACCTTTCTAGTATATATATAATAGATTATTATTATTAGGTATTTTATATATACTATAAACTTCATAAATGTTTTTACTTTCTTCTATCTTTACAAGAAGAAAGTATTGGATTCATGAAAATTTTCGAATTCCGGTTTTCGACGGATTTACACGTTTTAGGGGTCAGAGATTCCAAAAAACATGTTTTTACAAAATGTCTGTCTGTGACTCTGTGAGTCTGTCTGTCTGTCTGTCTGTGTGTATGTGACACAAATTTTGTGGGCGCTCTATCTCAAGAACTAATGCACGGAATTTAATAAAAATTCATATTCAGTGAGTCCCTAATACAAATTGATGCTGATTAGTTTTTGGTGTAAATCGCTCAACAGGTGGCGCTGCTATGCTGCATTTTTCACGATTTTCGCAATAGCTCTATCTCACGAACTAATGCACGGATTTTGATCAAACTTCAGATTTAGTTTGTCCTTGATATGAATTGATGCTGATTACGTTTTGGTGTAAATCGCCCAACAGATGGCGCTGTTATGGTGAATTTTGCAGGATTTACACGATTTCCCCAATAGCTCTATCTTAAGAATTAACGCACGGATTTTCATCAAACTTCAGATTCAGTTAGTCCTTGATATGACTTGCTACTGTTTATGTGTTGGTGTAAATCGCCCAACAGCTGGCGCTTCTGTGCTGCCTTTTTCACGATTGCCTCAATAGCTCTATCTATAGAACTAATGGACGAATTTTCATCTAACTTCAGATTTAGTTGTATGTTGACACAAGTTGTTGTTAATTAGGTTTTGGTGTTAATCACCCAATAGGTGGCGCTTCTATGCAGGAATTTTCACGATTTTCGCTATAGCTCTATCTCATAATCTAATGCACGGATTTTCTCCAAACTTCAGATTCAGTCAGACGTTGACATAAATTGTTACTGATTAGGATTTGGTATAAATCCCCCAATAGGTGGCGCTGCTAGGCAGCATTTTGCTGGATTTAGACGATTTCAGCGATAGTCATATCTCAAGGACTAATGCACGGAATTGCATATCTTTAGAATCCTCATGAGATGCATAGATTGCCATTTAATTTTGGCAGTGTGACAGCGAATTTTGAAGTATTAACATGTATGAGGTAGAAGAAAGTTTTGGGATTGGTACATCCGACTAGTTTCGGTTGTTTTCATACACTGTTTTAGAACGTTTAAATTTTAAATTATCATTAATTAAATAATTAAACTGTAATTTTTTTTCTTCTTCCAATTAGATTAATCGTAAATGTCTTCAATAATTCAATTAGACACTTATAAGCTATTATATGCAAATATTTCCTCAAATCACCACTCTACACCCTCTGCTTTAATAATTCAGAAATGAGATATATTTATTGAAGCACAAATTTAATTTTTCTTATTATTTTTATAATACAAAGTTGCATCTTATAAATTTGTTTTCATAAGTTACTTTACCATTATAAACATTGGGAAAACAATAGTGATTTGGTAACTAGGCGTGCTATGAAAAATATTTTGTTCCACCCACCACTTAATTTTTTTGTTTAATAATTATTGCTTGCAATTTTTTAAGTCTTCTCTCCCTTTGAAGACGATTTTTGTGAGCTAATTTTATTGAATCTGGGCCTATTTCTTTGTAATAAGATTATTATTTTTAATTTTATATAATAATGTAACTATTATTTTAATTAATTTTATTTGTAAATTTTAACTGACAAAACTAAGCTTTTTTATATTTGTCTTTTATTTATTAATTTTTTATATTACCCTTTTCTTCCCACTTTCCCAGAAAAATAATAATATATTTTTATTTTACTTTTATTAATAATTATATTAATAGTTTTACATTTCGGTAACTTTAAATATAAAAATAAACAGGTAAAGGATAAATTTCAGTTTATAACTACTATAAAATATAATGGTAAATTAAATATAAAAAAATTTATGTATCGATTTTATTTTAAAGTTGAAATTTGTAATGTATATTCATAATGTTATTAATTTAATAAATTAAGGATACATTAAATTTAAAATATATATATTTAATAAAATATTTATTATTTTTTATACTAAAATTACTAACAGTTTTGAGAATTAATTAATAGCAATTATTCATCACTTAAAGCTTTCATTCAAAATTTCTGATTTATTACTTTCAAAAAAATAAAATAGAATTTTTTTTTGAAAAATCAGCCAAAAACATAAAGTCTAAGTAATAATTAATTAATTAAACATAATAATAATAATGCAACATTGTACAAATACATAAAAATACTTTTTAACATTGTTAGGTGACATTATTGTCCAGATGCAGATTTTATTTTTTTTTTTTAAGCACAGTTATAGTTTACAATTCGTAAAAAGCAAGATATTAATTAATTATAATTAAAGAGCAAGAAAAATATTATAAATTAACTAATAAATAAATAAACAACATATTTATCTTCAGAATCCTTATCATTTTTGTACATCCCAATGAAGTTAATAACATTATAATAACCGAAAATTTAAAAAATATATTTGCATTTACCCTAAAATAACTATTATATAGTTCATGTAATAGTTTTTAAACAAGTAATTGATAAGTTAGTTATATAAACAATTAATAATTTAAATTATTTTGAATTGTTATTAATAAATACCTTTAATAAAAACAATTTAATTTTTGAGAATTTTTCTATTTAACAATTTAACTATGAATGTTTTCAATTTTTCTGAGATGATATTAACCAATTAATAAAATACAGTATGTTATTAATCAAATAGCAAATCAAAACCCGGTGCCGGGATTTTTTAAAACTTTTTTATGATGGTGTTGGTATATTATTTGAAATACTAATAAAGTAGCATCTAAATACTATTATCCCCTTCTTAACGAAAATTCTGCATGCCAATCAATTGTTAACACCCGTCTTAGCAGTTTGTCATCTTTATACAAATGTCAGATGCAAATCCCCTTTCCATACAATAGCCTTTTCGTTCCCGAGTTCAACCATGGACCGGACCTCCCACATAATTACTTTCATTCTTTGAAGAAATATGAATGTTTTGAAAAGAACAGCATTTCTCGATGTTTTTTTATACTTTTCACCCTGTTATCTTGATTTCAGGAGTAACTGAAATGCCATTCTACATAAATTTAGAATATGTGCAGAAACTTTGAATATGTGCAGTGCATGGGAAATTGCATATGAAAATTAAAGCTCGACTTATAAATGTTTTTAAATTGTCTGGACTTTATATTTATTATAGGCTAATATAAAGAATCCACAGAACTCCCCCTTCCACCCACTCCTAAAAACGATTTCCTCAACAATATGAAATTTGCATGGGGTGCTACAATTTGTACCCGAGTTATAAGTGTTTGCGGTGTTCGGGCTCTTATATTCGGGTTATACAAAAATTTCGAGAGTTCAGTTAAAAAATCCGATAATATCCCTCCTTTTATAAAGATTACGTTTACCATACAAAATATGAGTGTTTTGCGATAATTATAGATCGAGTTATAAATGTTTTAATTTATCAGGACCTTATACTTATGATACACTAAAATATAGAAAAAGTCAACAGAGTCCCCCCCCCCCCCTGCTTTTTAAAACGATTGCGATTATCATACGAAATTTGTGTGAGCTGCGACAATTTTGATCTGTGTTATAAATGTTTGCGTTTTCGAGTCCTTATATTCGGGTTATACTAAAATTTAGGGAGTTCAGTTAAAAAATCCGATAATGTCCCTCCTTTTATAAAGATTACGTTTACCATACAAAATATGAGTGTTTTACGATAATTTAATTAGCCAGTTATAAATGTTTTAATTTATCAGGACCTTATACTTATAATACACTAAAATATAGAAAATGTCAATCATCCCCCCCCCCTGCTTTTTAAAATAATTGCTATACGAAATTTGTGCGAGCTGTTACTAAAATGTTAAGGCCTTTATTTAAAAAACTCTACAATGTCTCCTATAAAATTATGTCCCCTATTTCAAGTGCATAAAATTTCGGCTTGCTGGATAAGGGACCGAAATGTCTCGAGACCGAAATGTCTCGGGACCGAAATTGCCAGGGACCGAAATGACTTGGGACTTGGGACCGAAATGTCTAGGGACCGGAATGTCTCGGGACCGGAATGTCTCGGGACCGAAATGTCTCGGGATCGAAACGTCCTGTTTCCAATGAAAGTGTTTTCTCTTTTTTCCAGGTTTTCTGAGGTGTGGCTCACGGAATCTTGAAGAGTAGATTACCATCTTTTATGAGATAAACTATACCAGGGATGGCGAACCTATGGCACGCGTGCCGAGCTTGGCACGTAAGAAAACTTCTCTGGCACGCAAAAAAACATATATTATATGTTTATTTATAGATTTACTTAGATTATATTCATTTTATTAAGAACAATCCATTTTATGTTTTATTACAAAAAGTATAGTTTTGTGTATCAGGTATATAATTTACTTTAAAATAATCCTTTACTTTTGAATGAATTAAGGTATTATAAATCTCAATAAAAGTGCCCTGTAGCGTCATTTTTTTTTTTTTTTTTTTTTTTTTTGGCCAATTAATTCAACATACGGTGTTTTCCAAATCATTTTGCTTCTCTATCAAATTTCAAAGGTTTTATTTTTGAAAATTGAATTTTAAGAGATAGTTTGTATAGTAATATACCTAATTGACCCTCTTTCTATTTCAGATTAGGTTTTATTTTATTTAGGTTTAAGGTTTTAAGCTATTTTAGGTTTTAATTTTGAAAATTGAATTTTAACTGTTTGTGTAAATGATTATGCTTCTATTGAACTTGCTTCTACCCGAAGAACTAAAAATGATCTGATTCGGAAGTATACAATAGAAGAAAAAGTTATTTATAGATTCTTAATACGGAATTTGATGAGACATGACTATATCTTTGAGTAAATACATCATAATATATAAGTTAGGAATCAAATTTAGTATAAGTGTAAATATAATAAAGTAAAAATTCTATAAAATTAATTATTGATTTTATCTAAGTTAAAATGTTTCTGGCACGTTAGAATATTGGTACATAATAATTTTGAAATTTTTAGCACGCATATTCAAAAAGGTTCGCCATCCCTGAACTATACCAAGGCATTGCAAATTTGATAAAATCGAGTAGACAGCAAAAAATTCCAGTCACCAGTAATAAAGAAATATTTATCTATCCTCACCCCCCCCCCCCCCGCCTCATCAATGATTTTTAAAAGGCACAAAAGATTTTTATGAATTAATTGAGAAAAAATAATAACAAGCAAAATTTAGCCTTATTAGTTACATGGTTTACAATATTACATAATTTATAAAGATATTATAAATACGTTTTTTAATGTAACTTATCAAAATACGCATGTCTCTTAAAATAAAATAAAATAAAATAAAATAAAAAAAGAAAGAAAGAAAGAAAAAGAAGAAGAAGAAGAAAAACTGTAAAAGCTGAATTAACCGGCATGTTCGGTAAATGCTGGATGCCAAATGCTTCAAATTTCAGGATAGTTGACTGCAACAAAATCTTTATGTGATGAGGGGGGGGGGGGGGGGTCGATAACATAGTGAAGTAGGAAAAGTTTTTTGCCTATTTTCCTGTCGAAGTCAATCAAATAATTCTGATTTCATTATTTTAAAATTTGCCAAGCATTTTAAGCGAGGAAGAAATATTGAAATATGTATATATATATAATTCTTTAATTTTATTAAAATTAATTACTCTTGAAATTTTAATTAAGTTTTATAGATTTATTTCAAGTGAACTACATGTAATCATACGTTGTTGTTTTTAAAATGATGTGATAGATTAATCAGTTTTAATTCTGAACACAAAAATCTGATATGAAACTTACAGGAAAACCTGAGCATTTTTTAGCATTGTATCTAATTTTAGATGCCACAGAGGCTGGACTGACACTATTTCTTATTTTTTTATTAAAGCATCTCCTTTTTCACATTCTAACCACGTGACATACTAGCTAGCTAGAACGAAAAAGAATAGCGTATTCTGTGTATGAGATAGAAAATACCTTTTAAACTTGCTAGACCGGGAGCCGGCAGCACAGACAATCCCCTCATCGAGTGCACGGATGAAATTTTAGGATTAGTTAAATCTTGTTTCGCATATTAAAACGCAATCGGTCTGCCAAGTCATATCTGGATGGAAAACACCTGAAAACCCGATTTTAGCGGTTGATTCGTAGGTTTACCATTGTGTTTTCCTGCTCCCAGTCAGGGGCGCCATTTCAGAATTTTCTTGGGGGGGGGAGGGGGGGCAAAGCTGTCTTTGAGGACAGTGGCATAGCCAAGGGTGGGTTGGGGTTCGGCGGCGGGGGGGGGGAGCCTGTACTCTCTCCCATCAAAACGAAAACCTATGAAAAATTCCGTTTTAAGCAGGGTTTTTTTTTATCTTAGCAGGTATAATTTCAAGATAGTGACTAACAATTTTTTCGTTTAAGACAGTATTCTATTATAGACAGTTTCTCTTTTTACAAGTATTCTTAAAGGCTTAACATCCTTTCTATAGTATACCTCTGAAGAGTATAGGTATATTACATTTATTGTAAAACTTGCGAATACGAAACCTGTCAAAACAAGAACTGTTTCGCAAACAGAAAAAAAATTAAGTTTCTATGAAGAAAGCACTATATAATTATACTTGCTAAGAAGGGTACCTGTCTAAAACGGAGATCTTTTTTTTTTTTTTTTTTTTTTTTTTTTTTTTTTTTTTTTTTTGACTTTGCAGGCTTTACGGACAGGACAGGGAGCCATTTAATAAGTTTCTTAGAATGGGGAGAGGAGGCAAGATTTTGTTTGAGGGGAAGGATTTGAAATAGCATGCATTCTTAACATTTTCATAAGCATGGGATTCTTCAAGAAATATTTTTAACACTTTCCAACGCAGTTGAAAAGGGAATTGTGTTTGTCTGCCCGTCTGGTCATACTCTAACTCACGTAAATATACTCGGATTAACGCGTAATTGATATATGTTATTAATATTTACAATGGAATGTTCGGTATTCAAAATGAAGTGTGTATCATTCATAGTTCATTTACAGAAGGACTCAAAAGTATTCCGTTAGATTATGGTCCATCGGGTAAAATCATTTGCGGTATATTTTAATATTGTTGTATTACAGTATTTAAACATAATAACATTTATATACATTATTGGGGTGTACTAAAAGATGACTACTACATGTAATGTTATGTTTAGCACTTACAGTTCGCGTCCAGGAGAACTCACAAGTATTCCTTTATATTATAGTCTATGAAGAAAGAATATTTGTGACGTATTTTAATAATGTTACTCCGTTACAAACATAATGAAATTGATAAAAATTTCTGAGATGTGCTAATTAGAGATGAGTTTGGGCTCATTTTTCAGAGCCCGGGCCAACAATTTTAAATCCGAATCCGAAAAATTTTGTGCCATCAGAGCCCGATTCCGATACCAAAAGTATACACGGGAAAAAAAAGGTTTAACAAAAATGCATAATATTTAAAAGTTGCTCTAAATGTAATAGATCTCATTTTTTAACAACTGTTAATCTCTAGCACATAATTAATTTTATGAAATTTACATTAAATCTTATCAAAAGAGACGTTTAGTGTCAAATAGAAATATACTTCCCTAAAAAGATTTTTAAATTTTTCTCCCGCAACAAGTAGGTAGTATCTCTGATGAATACAATAACGAAGAGCATTTTATGTATAAATTAATGAAATTTGCAGAAATTATGATTTATATGACGAAGAATCGAACAACGTTTTCTGTTTCCTATAAAAGGAGTACATTTTTCACATTTATCATGGCTTTGAAAATCAGTTTAAATTATAAATTTGACACCGTTACTGAAAAGATCCGATACTTTTATAGAAAAAGAGGAAACGCTGCTTGATTGCTTTCAATCGGGAATAACAACACATGCCAATTTTATCTACTTACGTATGAAAGTGATTGTATGAATATGAAGAACAGAGCCACAGAATGAGCAGACTTCAAGAAGAAGCATGAATAAAATCACCAACATTATTTTCATATAAAGAGCGATTACAATCACAGACAATAGGAGACTAAAAATTTGAAAATCTTAGGCTAATGCTGATTGACGTAAAAGAAAATATTTATTTCGCGTTAGATCTCTGAAAAAAATAATAATAAATAAACATTCCTATTAAACAGTATCCTAATGGCGCCATATTCTGATTGCCGCCAACATCAACAGGTCGTTACTCGTGTTAAACTACAGACATAAATCATCAAATATCACAAGTTTTCTTTCAAAATAATGTTCGACAAATACTAAAAAGAAAAAAAAATCTATTTCTCTTTCCTTCTGATCAAAATAGCATTAAAAAGACTTGCAATGGGATAATTAATTTTTAAGGGGTAACAAAGTTATTTTTTGTTTCTATACGAGTACGAGAATAAATAAAATTGCCAATTTGAGAAAGAATGGGCCCGATCCCGAAGGTTGGTATAAAAATCAAACCCGTGTCAGGTCCGGGTTGAGTCCGTCTCATCTCTAGTGCCAATACATACTTTCTGTAGAATATGGGGTGCGAAGCATTCATCACTCATTTACAAGGTTATGCAAAAGAGTTTGATTATATGATGGTCTACGGGTAAAAACTGTTCGCAGCGTATTTCAATTATGTTGCACTATTTCAAACATGATGAAACTGATATACATTACTGAAGCTAACAACAAAATGCTTGCAGTAAAATAGGATGGGGATTGCATTTATCATTCATTTACAGGGACACATAAAAGATTTCGGGGACAAATCTGTATGCGAAGTTTGACTATTAGGAATGATTGCTGCAAGTCCGTTTTCACTTATGGTATGGTTTTTTAGTTTAACTAAATTTTTTAATACTACATGGTGTGCATAAATTCTAGAACATATACAGAGAAATTTTTAAATTCGTAAGACACATAGAAAAATTCGTAAGCATTTTTGAGAAAGAGCAGGAATTGCTTAAAGATGTTATTTTTAATTTGAGTTATGCAGCTTCAAGTTGTCTTTCAAGCTCAACTACGTTTAGTATAATATACTAAGGCAGGCTCGGCGAACCTTTTTACATGCGCGTGCCAAAAATTCACAAACAAAATCTATCAACAATGGTAACGTGCCAAACTTATTCAAAAATAATTTTGAAGAATTTGATGTTTATACAAAACACTGGTTATAAAATTAGTTACTTTCATGCATTAATAATTAAAATATAATAAAAATCAAAATGCGATTTTACTGTACTGCAATCAGTCATTAAATGAATGAATTTTTAATTCGTAAATAGGATTCATTTATGCGGTATGTACTCAGGGGCGTGCCGAAGGCTGTTTTAGTGGGGGGGTGTGAACTGAATTTTGCCGACTGTAAGATCGGGGGGTGAGAAAAGCTTTGTGATAGCCCCTCCCACAGCGACGGAGTCAACTGTTCTACAATACTGTGAATTTATATAAATCACTAAAAGTCTTAAGTGTTCACCTGCATTCTCCTTAACCACAGTCGAAATTAAATGCTGTTATTCAGTATGTGTAAATTTTTTTTAATTATTTTACTATATAAGTAGAGTTGAAAATCCTGTTATTAATTAGGATTCTGCTTACGATTTAAAAGGAAATGTGTATGGATGTACCGTACACTAACCAGTTCTCAAAAGTAACAATTTTAGAATGTAGAAGTACTTCGGAATTTGTGTTTCTATAAATAAAACCGCATGCTGTTGTGTAATGTAAGTGTATGAATTTTAAAATACATAAAAAAGACAAATCTTGCTTGCTAAAAATAAGATATATATTAGTATAAGAGACTAAAAATTATCCTTCTACATATTTAAATTATCACCCACCTATCCTTCAGAATAGCTCATTATCCAGCTACACTGTCTAAATCCAACATGTTAGTTATGTCTGTTTCACAGGTTAATAGCATTAGTTCCATCCAGTCGGTCTTCCGACATGGTGGTACGCAAGTATTTTTTTACTACAGTTACTGGAATAATTAAGTACAACTTGTAGGCCAAAGAAAGGTTCTGTCTTTTCATTGTAATTTTTAAAAATTAAACGATTCTTAATCCGGTTAAAAGTAAAAGCGCAGATGAAGAATACTGATTTATTCACTCAATGACGATCGCAAACACCGAATTGATCAAAGAAAGCCCGTAAACTCTGAAGCATCTATACTATACTAGCGTCTCGATATAGCTTCGCTCCTTATGGAGAAATCTGCCTGGTGTGCAATCGAAACAAGATTTGGCTACGTATTGCTAGTTTGGTGAATAATAAGAAACTTAGCATATCTAAAACAATTTACCAATTTTTTTTTTCGTATTTTAATAAATAGTATCAATTCAGTCACTTAATTCTTCTATGGGAGTATAGTAAACAAACCTCAAAATTTATTATTAGCCCCTGATTGCTTTCCTTCTACCAAAAATGCGACTATTATTAAGGCTGTTCTCAAATTCAAAGCTACTTTCTGACACATTTTTTAATTCATTTTTGTTCGGAAATTCATGAAACTGGCAGGTGTTCTTATTCAAAAACTTTATAATCGAAATACGTTTTCCATTATTTTATATACACATATATATATATATATATATATATATTTATTTATTTATTTTTGTTAAAGGATTTCAGAAAATACTGTCAAAGTCGGCGTTTTGAACCGAATTCAAGAGGAAGCAGAGCTAAATAATAATCATGCAAAAGTATTCCTTTCTTGAAAGATTAAGTACTCTTTTATTGAAAATTTCAAGAGAAGATGGTCTACCTCCCCACCCCCCCTTCTCCCTGCAACAAAAAATAATATATATATATATATATATATATATATATTTTTTGAGTCTTCAAATAGTCACAGACACTAAAAATTTTGGACACAGAACCAACCTGAAGAGTAATGATGCTTAAATGCTCTGATTTTGGAATTTTCAACGAATGAGGTTTAAAGATGGTCGCCCCGACCCATTCACAAAAAGAGTAACACGTACTTTAAGCATGATTACTATTCCAGATGTACCTGTGTCTATGTCCAAAATTCATGTGTCTATGACAATTTGAAGAATAAAACCGGCTTTTTTTGGAGGGTGGGGTGAGAGGAGCTATACAGGAGCCTTTTCAAAAGATAATTTTACATCTGGATAATCTGTTTGAATATGACTGTGCAGGCCTCTAATAGAAATGCAGAAATATCTACATATGTACATTGAATCCGTTTTCCTTTCTGGACGTCGATGTTTTCATTTGGATGAAATTTTCTTATATGGCGATATAAATTTATTTTTTCTGTGAAATGTGTGTGTACGCGATCACAGTGTGTGCATAAAATTTTCACTGAATTATCCGCCATCATGCGACAAAAACAAACTTTTGCAAATCGCTCTTCTTCTGTGTCCTTGGCTTCATCTTTTAAATGCAACAACATCAAATAACTAGCGCCAAATCGAGAGCCAAGAGGTCACCAAATTCTAAGAATCAGCCCATAGCAGAAGGGAGCAATTAAAGATGCTACATGGGAAAACTTAGAATAGAGATTGCAACAACCCCCCGTCCCCCTTCCTTTCACGAAAGTCTCAAATTCTCAGAAACGCGATTCTCTCTCTCTATCTATCACCTCCGCTCTCTGACAACCCCTCCCTCCCACACAGAATCATGCACAATCTGCCGTGAGAAGTTCTTTCTTTTCCCCTTAAGACGGACAACAGAGAATTGAAATGATACTGACGACGGGAGAGGGGACTTTTTGCAGGGTGTGTTCTTAACTTTCCGACTATTCTAAATTTTACCAACACTTCCAAATAAGTGGGGGGGGGGTGTTACACCCCCAACACCCCCCCGCTAGGCACGCCCCTGTATGTACTGTAATAAGTGAAAAAATACGAGTTTTTTTTTTTTTCAATTAAATTTTAACTTATTATTAATGCAAGATCTCGGTTATAATTTTCCAAGTTGCAAAAACATTGTACTAATAATGTATCGATGAGATTTTTACTGTTGTACGTTCGATGAAAAGTGCTTTAAATATAGTTCATATTTTGTTAGTTTTACAGATATACATAGCTAAATCGGATCCATTTGCCATTTTACTGCAGTGACTGTGATAGGAAATTCATTTGAAAATTACAGCTTTTTTTGTGTTGTTACGCGTGTTTAATTAACTTTACTAGTTAATATACCGAGCATTTTGGCGTGTTTGTGTATTTAAACACTATTGAATACAAAGTAATATCGAACGACACATTTTAATAAGCACACAGACGAATACGAACGATAAACATACTACACAACTAAAGTTACAGTTAACAACCGGTTAAATAGTTCTAAAGGTTAAATACAGAGTTCGGACTTAACACTATCGTTCATTGTTCAGGATAATGCCACATCTCCCCCTTTTAGAGATTTAGTCGATTTGGAGGTTTAACAGTTCTTCCACTTCGAGTTACAACAGGTTGGTTGATTCTAGGGTTAAGCTGATCATTTTTCTTAGTTGAGTCTGAAGGGTTTGGCGTTCCATTTTCAGGCACTTCACTTTTAGAAATTCCTGTAGAGAGAGCTTCCTCTATGTCATAATCTGTCGGACGTGGTTGCAGTTTCGCACCTGGAATTAGATGTTTTCTGTTTCGTCTCAGGGTATGATGTCCTTCTTTTACGAAATATGATCTTGGTGTATCTGCATGTTTCTGTACTGTACCAACAGCCTTTCTATCGGTTATCCACACTTTCTCCCCTGGATTTATTGACTTGAGTTCATGGGAGTTGTGTCTTTGATTATAGTACCTTTCTTGTGTTTTTATTCGATTTTCCTCTATTTCTTCTAATTTCTCCTTCTGTATGAGTTTTGGTTGAAGTGCTGTTAGTGGTATGGGTAACGTTGTTTGTAGTCTCCTACCCATCAATAACTCAGCTGGACTGTATCCATTCTTTAAAGGCGAAGCTCTGTAACTGAGTAATGCTAAATAAGGATCTTTGGATTTTTTCAATCTGAGCTTGATTATTTTAACAGCAGCTTCTACAAATCCATTGCTCTGTGGGTATCTTGGACTAGACGTGATATGTTTAAACCCATATGTTTTTGCAAATTGATAAAATTCAGCTGTTCTCGTTACTTCAAATTGTTTCCCATTGTCAGACCTAACAATATCAGGTATTCCATGTCTGGCGAAAATTGACTTGCAATGTAGAATCACTTCTCGAGATGTAAGCCTGTCTAATTTAGCAATTTCTGGATAACGTGAATAGTAATCAGTCACTAACAAATACCAGTCTGAATAAAGTTTGAATAGATCCATAGCTACTATTTCCCAAGGTCTTTGAGGAAATCCTGTGGGTTTCAACGGTTCCGAAGGATTTTTAGCTTCTTGTATACATGAAGTACACTCTCGCACCAACTTCTCTATGTCTTTACTGATACCTGGCCAATATACTGCAGATCTCGCCAAATCTCTACATTTACCTATCCCCATATGGCCTTCATGTATTTTCTCTAAAATTTCATGTCTTAGATTGCGTGGAATGATTATTCGAGTTCCTCGCATAAGTAATCCATTCTGCAAGGATATTTCGTATCTCAAAGGCCAATAAGGTAGACATTCTGGTTCTAATTTATTTTTTTCCGGCCATCCTCGTAAAGCATATGCTGTTAACATTTTACATGTTGAATCTTGCTCTTGTTCCAATTTTACTTGTGTGAGTCTTTGCGGAGCTACAGGAATGGATTCTGTTAAAAGATTGACATAAGCTTCAACTTCGTCTTCTAATTCGAAATCTGGAACTTCCTCCTGGAGAGGTGATCTAGATAATGCATCTGCTGCACATAAATTTTTTCCTGGGGTGTGGAAAACATCGAAAGAATATCTCATCAATCGCATTTTTAATCTTTGAAGACGAGGAGTTAAATCATCTAAGGATTTTCTTGTCAATATAGGGACAAGAGGTTTGTGATCTGTCTCTAGAAGAAACCTGGTGCCTATCAAGTAATTACAAAATTTTTCACATGCCCATGTTAGTGCAAGTGCTTCCTTTTCTATTTGTGCGTAACGTCGCTCAGTTGGCGTCAGTGTGCGAGATGCGTATGCAATTACCTTCAATGTAGAGTCACTCTGTCTTTGACACAACGTCGCCCCCAGACCATAGGATGAGGCATCTGCTGTCACAATAGATTCCTTGCCAGGATCAAAAATTGCCAGCACCGGTTCGGACGACAAAATCTCTTTAAGTTTTTTCAGTGCTTCATCTTGCGGTGAACCCCAAATGAATTCGTTCTTCGTGGATAATAAAGAATTCAGAGGTGCTAAAGTTTCGGAAAATCTTGGGATAAATCGTGCGAGGTAATTAGCCATACCAAGAAGTTGTTTAAGATCCGTCTTATTTGTTGGAATTTTGAAGTTGCGTATAGCTGCAATCTTTTCTTCGTCGGGATGTATTCCTAACTCGTCGATGACATGACCCAGAAACTTTATGGTCTTGACATTAAAAACGCATTTTTGTTTATTTAGGGTAATTCCCGTTTGTTGAAGTCGTTTTAGGGTCATTTTTAACCGTTCGTCGTGTTCTGCCTGACTAGACCCCCAAACAAGGATATCGTCCATGTTGCAGATAATGCCGTTAAGTCCTTCTAAGGCCTGTGACATTCTTCGCTGGAAATGCTCTGGAGCTGACGAAATTCCGAATGGTAGACGTAAAAAACGAAATCTACCAAAGGGTGTTATGAACGTTGTCAGGTAGGATGATTCTTCGTCAAGAGGTATTTGCCAGAACCCGGAATTGGCATCCAATTTCGAAAATATTTTTGCCCCTGCCAAGAGAGATAAATTGTATTCGGTGGTTGGCAGTGGGTGCCATTCCCTACGAATGCTTCTATTCAGTATTGTCAAATCTACGCAAATCCTGACATTACCATCTTTTTTTCTTACAACAACGGCAGGAGAACACCAATCAGTTGGTTTTTCCACTGGCTGAATTACATTAAATTCCTGCATTCTTTTAATTTCTAACTTTGTTTTTTCTAATAATGGCACAGGTATTCGCCGTGGAGAAGTAAGAGCATAAGGCTTAACGTCATCGATAAGTTCTATGTGGTAGTCACCTTTCAGTAAACCAAGTCCTTGAAATAGAGAAGGAAATTCATTAACAGGATCGAAACTACTAATACTACGCACACAATGGCCTAGTATATTTGGACCTAGCCCAAACATTTTTATGGCTGGTTTTCCCAACAAACATGTCTGGAGACCTTCTATAACATATATTTCTTCCAAACAATTTTTTCCGTTATACTCTATATTTTCAACAATCTTCCCCGTAAGTTTTAAAGGTGATCTATCAGGACCCAAAATTACTTTATTTGTTCTTTTAATTTGAACATTTTTCAACACTGTTTGTGCAACATGAGAAGGAATAACAGTGTGGTCAGCACCACTATCAATTTTAAATTTAACAGATTTTCCTAATATCTTAATTGGTATAATCCAATCATCTTCATTTTCGACATTTCCCACTAAGCCTATAAAACCTGCTTCAAATTTAACTTCGTTAATTCTTTTAGTGGATGATAAACAAACTTTATCCCAGTGCCCTTTCTTCTTACATTTTCTGCAAAAAGAGTCCTTGGCGGGACATTTCTTTTTATCGTGCGGTGAAAATCCACACCATTTACACTTTGAAATGCTTACATTAACTTTATTATCAAGAAAATTCTTTCTATTTGAAAATTGAACAGATTTCTTTTTATGAATTACTGCATTAACTGATGAATTATTTACTAAAACAGACTGTTGCTTTTTAATTGATTCGGATAAACGAACTTTGTCTATCGCTGTTTGCAAAGTAAGGTTAGGATCTAGTTGTAACTTTTCACTTAAAGCCAGATCAGTAATACCGACAACTATTCGATCCCTCAATAATTCATCATGTAATGCACCATAGCTACATTTATCTGCAAGTGCATACAAATCAGTAATGAAATCATTAACGCACTCACCTTCTCTCTGTAGCCGTCTGTTGAACTGTGCGCGTTCGAAAATTACGTTTCTTTTTACAATAAAATGATCATCGAATTTACTTAATACAACCTGGAAGTTTTTCTTCTCATCTTCTGTTAAAGTGAAAGCGAGAAAAATATCTTCGGCCTTTTCGCCCATGAAATATATCAGAGCATCAACTTGTTCCTCTTGTGTCTTCGTATTCAAACCAGAAGCAGTTCGGAATCGAAGAAATCTTTGTTTCCATTTGGGCCACTCCGTTGGAGTCGAAAATTGAAATAAATCCGGCGGTGTTATATGATATGCCGACGCAGTTGCCATAACTGTTCGCAGAACGAAACTAGAAGTTGATTCTGAACTTCGAACAACGTAGAATATGCTAATCTACTTCTTTACTTTTAACCGCTGCCGCCATGTGTTGTTACGCGTGTTTAATTAACTTTACTAGTTAATATACCGAGCATTTTGGCGTGTTTGTGTATTTAAACACTATTGAATACAAAGTAATATCGAACGACACATTTTAATAAGCACACAGACGAATACGAACGATAAACATACTACACAACTAAAGTTACAGTTAACAACCGGTTAAATAGTTCTAAAGGTTAAATACAGAGTTCGGACTTAACACTATCGTTCATTGTTCAGGATAATGCCACATTTTTAATTCATATAAAAAGACAAAATACGTGTCAAAAACACTGTATAGCATGACCGGAAAAGAAAATTATTCTGATGCGTTAACTGATAAAAAATAATTGTGATCTGCCCGTATAGAACAAAATTTTGTTGGTTATAACAGAAACAAAAAATGGGTTTTATCTGTATAACGATTACCAAATTAAAATTTTTCGCGTGCCAAAAAAATGAGCTTGCGTGCCAACACTGGCACGCGTGCCATAGGTTCGCCAACCCTGTACTAAGGTAAGTTTGCTGCATATAAATAAAATCATATACAGGACTATGCAAAGAACTGGATATATAATCACCTATGGATATTAACTCATGGAAGCGTAATTTAAGTAGCTTAAGCATTGCTTGAATTAAATTTCAGCATTAATATGTGGCGTGTATTAAAATCTGTATGTCATATACAGGGCTGTACAAAAGAATTTAAGTACGTTTCCCCCTATCGGTAAAAACTGCTGAAGGGGAATTTTTTACTGTGTTATGCATTTTCTTACTAAACATAATTTAAGCACACTGTGTAGCATATGTACAAATTTATAGATCATATACAGAGCTTCACAAAAGAACTGGATTACTTTTACGGTTATGGGCGGTAATTATTGAAATATGGTTTTTAAATGTGGTATAAGGACTGTTTCCTAGAAATCTGCACAAACTTTTCTTGACTTGAGACTTATTAAAAAACGAGATAAAGAACTCAAATGGGCACTGTAAGGTGACTTCAATAACCACATTCCTCTGTAAAACTGTTGTCGGATTTCAATTAAACCGCTTCGTTTGACATTATCGATTTTACTTTTGGTGGTACTTGCTAGACATTGTACAAAATTTAAGTTCATAATTTTGAAACAATACTTGATTCGATTGATCAATTTCTGGATGTTACCTGCTTTTCTAGCCTTTGACATACACTTTTGACTTCAGATACTTTCAGAACCGCTCAATTGGTCAAATTTGGGGAACGCTAACCAGGTTGTCAGATTTCTTTATGAAAGTGATGTTTTGCTGGCGGAAATGGCTGAGATCGATTTTGCAGAGATGACTGCTATCCAAGTCTGGACAGATACCGTAATCACCGTCATTGTAGTTGCTATAGATGTAGGGGATAAGAAGACGGCGAATGCCCTTGTCCAAATGTCGTTGCCCATTGACAGCGAACCCAGACTTTCGGTTGAACGGACGCGACGACTCAAACCTTTCGGACCCATTGCAATCCATACGAGGATCTTGTCTTGGAATTTCGTTTTAGTAGAAAATTTAATGATATCTTGGGTCGTGGAGACGTCAGACGTATAATAGCCACCGTTATAGTTAGACGTGGAGTGCTTCAGCTTAAAATATGAGCCGTCACCGTCATCGAAGATGAATATTCTATCAGAGAATTTTCTGAACAAGTGACCACACTTCGTTTTCACAACAACCATTTGTTTTTCTGTTCGTTCTGTTATGACCATTTCTTGTAATATTTGATGTTCAGGTTCTTAGTGATTGTCTTTTGTTGGTCGTTAGGTGAAACACTGTATTTCGAAGGCATGGGATGGATTAATACTCGGTCGTTTTCGCCAAAAAGTCCTTTCAACTGCTCTAACTCTGGCTTGGAGATTTTTTTTTTTTTTTTTTTTTTTTTGCCTTCCTACCCGATACCAGTTCTTTTTTGGCCGAGAGTCCCTCCTAGTAACATTCTAGAACATCGTATGTAGTTCGTTGGTGATATTTTCGGAAAATAAATAGTTCACAATGGACTTGCTCCTTGATGAATATTGCTTTCGTAAAACTTGTACACAATAATACATAGACACTCCTCTTGTGGCTCTATTCTCGGAAAACACAGATTATTTAATGGTCTCTTGGCTAATTAATGGCCATGATCTTATATACCATAGCACAACACTTCACGTGCAAGTTTCACCTGATTCAGTTTCCTTTGCTATTTTAAATAATTGCAAAGTTTGTGCGGATTTCTAGGAAAAAGTCCTTATGTTTTCTAAAATGTTTAATTAGATATATTATTTACCTTATTGAAAGGCTAAGTTTTGCTAAAGCATTCTTGATGTGTTGGAAAGTGTTTCATAATCTATGCTTGACGCATGATTTTTCTCTCTTGTTTATTTTTCAAGGGAAGACCATGCTATTTTATTTATTTATTTGCTTATTTTTTTTGCAGAGCGACTCAAAATCAATTCTTCAATTGACCGCAGAAAAAAATTGCGAAATTTGTAAATTAGACTTGGAAAAAATAGATAAATTGGCAAATTAGATTTTTTTTTTTTTATAATTATTAGTTTATGTACCTAAAGTGTTTACTTATACGTGTTTTTATTGTAATAAAATTTGACAAGCTATTTCAGGTTTTGAGTAATTTTTTTAAATTATTTTGAGTCTGACCTGCGATGACAGATAAATTTTCTAAAATATCAAATTCCTTGGGGGGGGCCATGGCCCCCCCCAGCCCCCCTCAAATGGTGCCCCTGCTCCCAGTCCTCCATCTTTTCGTACCTTTTGGTGCAGAAAAACACAATGATAAACCTACGAGTCAGCCGTTAAAATCGGTTTTTTCGGTTTTTCCACCAAGATAGGACTTGGCAGACCGATTGCGTTTTAATATGCGAATCAAAATTTAACTAATCCTAGAATTTCATACGTGAACTCGATGAGGTGATTATCTGTGTCGGTCTATGGTTCTTTCATTAAAAGTACGAGAAAAGTGGGAAATTATTGCTTGCCAGTATGAGTAGGGGTGGGAAGAGAAAATGCCGTTTGAGTGCTTATTTCTAAGGTCAATTTTTACAGCAGAAAAGAAACATGACAGATTAATTTCAAGCCCTAGAAGATAACATGAGGTCAATATTTCTCAAATCTCCACAAACGTGAAAAACTATTTAAAAAAATTTAAATAAAATGCTCATGTCTATGTAAGGGACGTCTTACAATACACGGAAGTACATAGTAATGCAAAACATGAAACTACCGTGCATGAACGATGATTGAGGTCAAACATGCCTAACAATACCACACTTTATTTAAAGAAAGACGCTTCTTAATTTTGTTTTTCAGGGAAATTAATATATTTCATTTTTATTGATTTTAAATCATAAATAATTGCATACGCTTGATAACTTTTTACAGGAACCAGCCAATTCTTTTTACTTTCTTCTATCTTCAATAGAAAAAAGTATTGTAATCGAATTTTTTTCAACTTCCGGTTTTCGACGGATTTATACGTTTTAGGGGTCAGAGGTCCCAAAAAACATGTTTATAGAAAATGTCCGTCTGTCTGTCGCCATTGTACTCTCAAAAAGTGTATGAAGTTATGCATAGAATTGAACCAATTTTTTATTTTAAGTTTTTGGCTATGGCAAGCAGATCCTCCCTGAATTTGAAAAACATTCGCCGGTAGGGGGCGCTGTAACAGCGATTTTTGTGCGACTTTGAATATTGTACCATCCAAAAGTGTATGAAGTTATGCATAGAATTGAACCAAATTTTTATTTTAAGTTTTTGGCTATGGCAAGTAGATACTCCCTGAATTTGGAAAAAGATCCCCGGTAGAGGGCGCTGTAATAGCGATTTTTGTGCGATTTTGAATATTGTACCATCCAAAAGTGTATGAAGTTATACATAGAATTAAACCAAATTTTTAATTTAAGTTTTTGGCTATGGCAAGCAGGTCTTCCCTTAGTTTGGAAAAACTCACCGCTAGGAGGCGCTGTAATGGCGATTTTTGTGCGATTTTGAAAATTGTACCATCGAAAAGTGTATGAAGTTATGCATAGAATTGAACCAAATTTTGGTTTTAAGTTCTTGGCTATGGCAAGCAGATCCTCCTTTGGAAAAAATCACCGGTAGGAGGCTCTGTAATAGCGATTTTTGTGCCATTTTCAATATTGTACCATCGAAAAGTGTATGAAGTTATGCATAGAACTAAGCCAAATGTTTTGTGTTTGTTTTTGGTCATTGCACGAAGGTCCTCCCTGAATTTGAAAAAAATCTGCCGGAAGGGGTGCGCTGTAATAGCGATGTTTGTGCCATTTTCTTTATTGTGCAATCAAAAAGTGTATAAAATTATGCATACAATTGAACCAAATTTTTTGTGCATGCTTTTGGCTTTGGCCGATAGGTCCTCCTTGAATTTGGAAATATCGCGCGGTAAAGGGGCTCTGTGATAGCGATTTTTGTATACTTTCTTGATTTTTCGTAGTTCTATTGTCCATCGGCGGCTCGTGCAAAGGTGGGAACTCGATTCCTGCTAAGCCGGCTATTCGCAAACATCTGATAACAACAGAATAAAGAAAACTATTAATTTTAACAAATATCATGATATAGATTAACTCGTTTTTAGTTCTTTTAATTGACTGAAGCAGAAATTTAAGATGAAAATCAAAGTTGGTATAGTATTGAACTAATAATATTGAAGTATTAACATGTGTAACTAGTTTTTGAAATATTAAGATGTACAGTGCGTCTCATAAATATAAAGACAGAGATGTTTTTGAAATTACATTTTATTAATTCAGTTAAAAGAAATAAAAATTTATACCTCATATTAAGAACACTGAAATGAATCTCTTATAGGGATTTTAATTTAAATAAAATAATTTCGTCTCGAATAATAAAAAAATTAAAAAAATACGCTGTCTCATAAATATAAAGACAAACTTGAAACTGCTTTATATGCAAATTTGTTTTCAAATGCGCAAGTACAGAATTAATGCGCATGCGCAGAAATACACTTTAACTTACGCAAACGAGCAAAGGTGTTTGACTTGTTTCAATTGCAAAGATGTCGTGGAACATTGAAATTTCTAAAGATGAAATTTGTAAAATACGTGAATTTAAAGCTAATGGCTTAACAGTTTGTCAAATATGTAAAAAAACTGGGAGAATCAAAGCTGCACTTTATAAAATTTTATCAAAAACTTACAATTTATATTCGAGAAAACGATCTGGCAGACCGAGAAAAACTAGTGAAAGACTCGATCGCAAGATCATGCGACTTGTTTCGTCGCAAAAAATGTCACTCCGATAAGTTTCTCAACAAGTTTATGGTATGGTCCCAAAGGATACAGTACATCGTCGTATAAAAGAAAGAAAAAACATTGTATTCCGACATACGTGCAGATTTTCTTTACTGAAAAAAGAACACAAAGAACGGAGGTTAATCTTGACTAAAGATCATATGCACTGGAAGGACGAATGGATGCAAGACATTTTTTCAGATGAAAGGAGATTTAACTTGGATGGCCCAGATGGTTGGAATTCCTACTCGTGCGATTTAAGACGTTAATCTCGAACCCTCTTCAGTAGGCTGAAAGGGAGAGGTTCTGTTATGGTGTGGGGTGCCTTCTCTTTTAATGGAACTGCGGATATTGCTTTTCTGGAAGGTAAACAAACATCTAAAGAGTATATCGATCTGCTTGATAGTCAGTTGTTGCCAATTGCTGAAACTCTTGGTGGTCGGAATGTACCATCGGTTTGTACCATCATAATAATGTATCGATTCACACATCAAGACTCACAAAAAAATGGTTTGCGAATAGCAATGTTCATGTCACGGTGTGGCTCGCACGTAACCCTGATTTAAATCCAGTTAAGAATCTTTGTGGCACTCTCGTTCGCAGTGTATATGCATCTGGAAGACAATTTTCAAACGTCCTTGAGTTGAAAAAAGAAATCGAACGAAGTTGGTTTGATATAAAGCCAAAATAGTTATACAACTTAATAAAAAGCATGCCAGTTAGAATACTTTCTGTCATTAATAAGAATGGATTATTTATTGGACGGTAATTGAAAAGTATGTAAAATGTCTTTATATTTATGAGACACCAAATTTATTTACATTTATCAATTTTCGATTTGAAATTATTTAATTCTAATTTAATTTACTGTAAAATGTTTTCTTGGCACATACTTTTCGTTATATGCATAAATATAATTTTGAATATTGAATTATTAAAATATTATTTCGAAAATATCAGTGTCTTTATATTTATGAGACGCACTGTATAAGATAGAAGAAAGTTTTGGGATTGGCACATCCAACTAGTTTTTAATACTAAGACAACTTAGTATCTAATTAAAGCGATTTAGTAGCGAAACGACATTTTTTTTTCAATTATAACAAAAAAAGATCGAGATTTTTTAAAAATATATAAACAAACATATTTGAAAAGTATGAACCGAATGATCAGTATTCCATATAAATTAGTCTACAATAAAACTACATATGAAAGATTACTATAATTTCCTACCCTACCATGATATAAGCACCATAACCTTGATATAAGCACGTTAACCTTAACCTTGCTTAACCATGCTTTAACCATGTTGGCTTAACAATGCTTAATTATGACCTTAACAATGCTTAACCTTAACTATGCTTACCTAACAATGATTACCTTAATGATTAGCAATGACCTTAATGATTACCTTAGGATATTACCAACAACGATATTTTTTTTTTCAATTATAACAACAACAACAAAAAAAAAAAATCGAGAATTTTTAAAAATATATAAACAAACATATTTGAAAAGTATGAACCGAATGATCAGTATTCCATATAAATTAGTCTACAATAAAACTACATATGAAAGATTACTATAATTTCCTACTCTACCATGATATAAGCACCATAACCTTGATATAAGCACCTTAACCTTGATATAAGCACCTTAACCTTGCTTAACCATGCTTTAACCATGTTGACTTAACAATGCTTAATCATGACCTTAACAATGCTTAACCTTAACTATGCTTACCTAACAATGATTACCTTAATGATTAGCAATGACCTTAATGATTACCTTAGGATATTACCAACAACCTTATTACCTTATGATTACCTATATTACCTTATTACCTTACCTATATTACCTTATTACCAATAACCTTAATGATTACCTTAATGATGAACCTTAGCAATGATAACCTAAATAATGATGACCTTAACAATGCTTAACCATTGCCTTAACCGCCACCTGTTGGACGATTTGCACCAAAAATTAATCAGCATCAATTTATATCAGGGACTAACTGAATATAATTTTTTATTAAATTCCGTGGATTAGTTCTTGAGATATAGTGCCCGCAAAATTTATGTCACATACAGACAGACGGACAGACTCACAGACAGACATTTTCTGAAAACAATCAAATCGTGTTCAGAACCTTGTAAAACGTATAAATCTGTCGAAAATACAGACAGACAGACATTTTCAAAAAACAATCAAATCGTGTTCCGGACCTCTTAAGAGGGCTGGTCACTCAGATTCGGAATTCTCCTCCGTAATGTTAAGTCTATGGGCATTTGGTGCATTCGTATATTTAAAATATCTCCTATGGAAATTAATTTTTTTAACTTCTATTTTTTGTGTACACTTCCTAAAAGAGGTCTCTTTTTTTCTTAGTTCTCAAACTATTTCTAAAGTATAAACTTAATTTTATAGCAAGTGTTAAAACCTTACTCACAGTTCGCCCGCTTTTAACACATAAAATATTAAATTCAGCATAGATTTTAGAAGTATTTTGAAAACTAAGAAAAAAAGAGACATCCTTTTAGAAGAGTACACGTACACAGAAAAAAGATTTTAAAAATATGAATTTCCCGAGAAGATTTTTTAAATATACGAATGCATCAAAAGTCCATAGACTTAACATTACGGAGGAAAATTCCGAAGTTGAGTGATCAACCCCCTTAAAACGTACAAATCTGTCGAAAACCGGAAGTCAAAACTTTTCACGAATCCAATACTTTCTTCTTGTAAAGCTAGAAGAAAGTAATATCTGCAAGCTATTAAGTATAGCATACTAACAGCATATTAGTAGTATCTATAGGTAGCTTAAAGGTACAGCGTGTACCTCATCTTTATGCAACTAAACTGATAAGGTTTTGATGTAAACAAAATGAAGTCCAAATATCCACAAAATCCAGAAACCCATAAAAATCTTAGTGGCTTTTTTAAATTATTTCCTAAAGATGGCAGATAAAATTTATTACAAAAGAGCTAAAAGTGGAATGATTAAGCAAGAATAACGACATTGTTTTAAGCATTTATTTTAATCCAATGTGTTCGCATCTTTGAAAGTGTGTTGTATTTGTAAGCTACATTCAGTGTATAAAATTACAAGCGTTGCATGTAGATTAACAGACGGTACTGTATGCTCGAATTTTTATTTTTTTTTTCCCATTCTGATCAAACGTATCTCATAAACAAGTAAAAATTAAATTTAAAAAATCAAAAAACCCGACTGAGTAAAAAGCGAACTAATTAATTATTTCTCATGAATGTGAAACTATTTTTTATATTACTTACCTATTTTTTTTTTTTATTTACTTGTATGGATGACTTTTTTAAGTTGTGTTTAATTGTTAGTTCCTATCTATAAACACTGTTTTGATGAGGCTTATAGATATGAAGGTTAGAGTTGCAGTAAAGCTAGGTTTACTACCTACACAACTTCCAGATTGTGTAATATTTAAATGGAGCTTCTGACTGTAAAATAGTCAATGAAACATCGTCTTCATTTTGAAAGACCTATCCAATGATAGGCCACTCAATAGGGTGCGTAAAAATGTTTTTTTCGTCTCTACCGCTATTTTGTATTTTACGGCCGCCATTTTCAATTTATAGAAATAAAAGCCTATAACCATCGGACGGTTCAGACGAATCGATAGAGACCTTATTCATTAAAATCCATCCAGCCGTTGGGATGTTTCGAGAGTATAAAAAAATCCACATACCCAGATACGCGGGAAACACATAACCCTTCTTGGCAGTCGGGTAATAAGTATAATATTCTCTTGCCTAACTCCTGGCGGAGAATGTTAATCCCTCATGTGTTTGTAAACTAAATATCGTGTGAATAAATACTGATGACATAATACAGATGCCCAAATACAAACAAAGGGCACTTTTTGAAGTTTTTGCATAACCAAATATGTCTGCGTCCGATTAGATGCTTATAATTTGAAGGTTGAGAATGTCTGATTGACAGACAAGTCTGAAATGCGAAAACGCCTGTAGTTCATCTTCTTTGACAAATTGTTGAATCGCAACTGACTTGCCTAACCACGAGCATGATTTTTTATTTTCTATCCGGAAATAGAAAATGTAAGTTTACTTTTTAATTAACAACACAAAAGTTCATAACAGATAATATGAACAGCTAATAAGATTAAACAGAAGTTCAATGCCACAACAGTGCCTTTTTTAGAGTCGTGCTCAGTTAGTCTGATGTATGTCCAACTGATATGATATAAAATTAAACAGTAGAATAAAATAAAATTTCAATAAATCTAGATTCAATAAATTCTAGATTATTTGCATACACACACTTCAATAACATTTATTTTTTTTTTCTTCCAAAGTTAAATTTTACAGGTTACTTTTTTTAGTAAGTGAAAAAAATCCCTGCCTCAGGCGGACGTAAATTTCGAAGTTATGTAGTAATTTCACCAACAGAAACTAAATCAAGATTAGGGATAAACACAGTTTAGCAATTTTATAATTTTATCTGGCCGTTTTTGACGAGTTTTTAATTTCATTTTTCTAATATACACGCTTACACACACGTATATATATGGAATAGATTTAAAAATGGCGAAAACAAATTCAGATAACCTCAAAATGTTAAAATATTCCAATACAGTAAAACTCGGATATAACGCTCACCGCTTAAAACGCTTTCCCGCCTTTTACGCTCATTTGTCCCGATCCCTTGAGCCATACCCATAAGAACAATGTAAAAATGCCTCGCTTTTAACGCTCCCCGCTTTTAACGCTTTCCCGCTTTTAACGCGCTTTTTATTGGTCCTTGGAACAAAGAAATCCCGGATATTACGCTTTGGCGCTTTGGTTTATATCCGGAGTTCTCATTTTCTCGCCCGTACAAAAAGAGAGCGAGAGAAAGAGAGGATACGTGGAATTGGCAGCCAGCAAACGCCCAAAAACTATGTAAAAAAAAAAAAAAAATCAGCCGGCGCAGTTGTTTTTTCTCATTGGATCGGGGAATAAAAGAATTTATGCCGTCCATCTCAGCAGCACCAAGTATGTGGTGGAGGGTATAAGGTGCTATATGCCGTATACCTTCTGGATTTTTTAAAGGAACACCGTATTCCCTCTGTTTCTCAAAAAAGCTATAGTATACACACCATAGGGTATACCCTCTGCCTTGAGCGTATACCATCTGCTTGGAGCGTATGCCCACTGTTTTTTTTTTTTTTGTTTTTTTTTTACGACTACACCACTGAGCAGCAGGCTGTCTGTCTCTTACTTCACACAAGCTGTTTTCGCTTTTTTCAGTTACACATAACTAAGTAGCATCGCTGCCGACTCCAATTAGGTGCAAAATGGAAGCTAAGAGTATGAAAAGAAAGACGCTGATACTTTCGAAAAAATTAGAAATTCTAAAAAATTATGACAAAAAATCACCTATTCTGAGCCAAAAAGATTTTGCGTTATCTATGAATATCGCGCCGTCGCCTCTTCGGACTCTTCTACAAAACAGAAAAGATATTGAAAAAGAATGCTGCGATTGGTGGCTCAAAGAAAAATAGAGTGAAAGCAGGAAAATATGAAGATTTAGAAAAAGTTATGTACGAGTGGTTTCTAGAGTCAAGACACTGTAAAATACCTATAGCGGATCAATAGTTAAAGAAGAAGCTGCAGAAGTAGCCCAAAAGCTAAGAATTGAAGATTTTACTCCATCTAATGTGTAGTTAGACAGATTCCGAACCCGCCACGGCATTGTGTACAAGAAGATTTGCGGAGAATCCGTTGCCATGAACATAGAAAATGCAGAATTTTGGAAAAAGAACAGTCTTCCAACGTTTATCAAAAACTATGCCAGTTATGATATATATAGCCAACGAATTTGGTTTACTTTTTAAAGTTATGCCTGATATATCCTTAACGTTAAAAAATGAGCAGAGCCATGGAGGGAAGCTCAGTAAAGAACGTGTGACTGTGCTTATTTGTTCCAATGCCGATGGGAGACAAACACAAGCCTCTGGTGATTGGAAAATCGGCCAAACCTCGCTGTTGCAAGAACATCAAACGACTGCCCTGTGACTATGCACATCAACGTAAGGCTTGGATGACGGGTCCCTAGTTCATTAAATATGTTTCTGATTTTGATGTCGAGATGCGGTATCAAAATAGGCATGTCATACTATTCGTAGATAATTGCGCAGCGCATCCCCAAGAAATACCAGATATTTCAAACGTCTCACTGGAATTTTTACCTGCAAACGCCACAAACGTACTTCAACTGAAGGATCAAGGGGTCCTAAAGGTTTTAAAAGAACATTATCACAAAAGTATAGTGAAAAAATTTCTACATGAAATAGAAATTAAAAGTAGTTGATCTTCTATAACTCTCCTCGACGCCATGAACTACCTTAATGCTGCTTGGGATTTGGGATGCAATCGAACCTAAAATAATTCAAAATTGCTTTAAAAAGACAGGCTTCATAACGGACGCCGAAGATGATATGGATGCGGCTGAAGAGGGGTCGGATCCTATAGACGACGAGGACTGACAAGCTGTTTGTGAGCATCTTGCAGAAAACGCACACAGCCTTCAGAACTATCTTAACAGTGATAAAGACGTTATCACAAGCAATGTTAGGAGCATTGACGACATTATAGGGGACACTGTACAGGATGCCGCAGAAGAAGAGGACCCTGATGAAGTTGCTGATGGCGATGTTCCAGAGCGCATCCCAACGATAGCTGAAGTAATGGAAGCTTTTAGCACTATCCGCCTATACGCCCTTTCAGTAGATACCGCCGCTTCACATGAAGATATATTAAGATACATAAACAAAGCAGAAAACGCTCTTTTATGTGATCGTTCGTCCACCCGTCATACGAAACTCGAAGAGTTTTCTCTAAAATAGAATAAACAGTAAGTGAAAGTTTATAGTTCTCATAGTGGTGCTCAAGAATACAAATGTTACTTTTTTTTAAAAAAACAAAATATTATTATTAGTGTATTTCATAATTTTATTTTATGTATAATATAAGGATAAAGGTTCCTATTATAAATGTTAAATATATATTGCGGCTTTTGTTTTAATGCTAACAATTCTTTTACTTATTCTGATTTGAAATAATAATACACCTTGTAAACACTATGTCAATTTGTGATATTTTAAATGAAGGAAGCGTTTTTGGATCTATGCTGTGGAGTTTCTAGTTTAAATAATACACAAAAATGATTCCCCGCATTATTTGAAGTAGGAACGTTCTTCTAGCCCGGTCCCCCGGAAGAGCGTTATATCCGGGTTTTACTGTATTTCCATAATCGGGTTTTTATCATGTTTCAATACGTGTTTTCAAACTCACATGACGTTACATATTCACCTGCTGACGTTCATTATGTTTCCAATATGAAGTAATATTCATCGAATTAATTCCATTTTTTTAATCCGTCAAACTATTTATTTCATTTTCATTTTTCACGTGGAACTCTTGATATAGAAAAGTTATGGCGTAATATTCATTTCTTTTAAAACTCGTCGTACTATTTATTTCATTTTCATTTTTCACGTGGAAATTTTGCAATTGAAAAGTAATTGTTGTAGTAAAAATTTTATTGTGGTTTTTTAATTGTTGGCAACTGCAACAACGAAAAATGTTTACATTTTCCTGTCATTTTTCTGTAACAGCTGGCTTTATCAGAATCATGTTAAGGCGGTTTTCAAAATTTTCAACCCTCCCCATTTTCTTGCCCATTTGCAATCCCCGCCGAGATATTAATCATCTCAACGTTTTTGATGAGTTTGAAGACGATCCGTGCATAATTGCGACTTTTATCGTGAAGTCAAAATTTAGTACATACGTATATATACATGTATATATAAACTTAGAGTCATGTAAATATCCATGTTTTGAAAAAAAAAAATCGATATGAGTTGATTGCTGGTTATTGGCAAAGACAGGCTTATTTTGTTGATATTATGAAACATGCAAGTATCCTTTTAATTGTATCATAATTGTATACCATCAGTGTCCAGGATTAGAATATTTAATTTTATATGTAATTTTGTTATTTTTCTACATGCTTGAATATTTCAGCTCAACACATATAATGGCCAAATTTATTGAAAATTGTTGGCAATGTATATGTACATATATCTATATTTTTTAAATTAATTGAGAATCGTGCGAAAATAATCAGTGTTCTGAAAAAAAATATTTCGTTGAGTTGGTAGCCGGATACTGGCGAACTTGCTTATTTCAATTCCTACTATTAGCTCACACTCTCCCTATACTTATTTATTTATATATTTATCTTGTTCAAATTTTCAATCGTTAATAAAGTACTCATTATTCATCCTATCAAGATGAAATAATTTTTTTAAAACTTGTACTGGATGACAATTGATGTTAATACAGATTTTTCAAATATTAATTAATTAATTAAATTTTAATTAATTAATTTTAGTTTTGCATGGGAAACAAAATGGCGGCCATTGGTTATTGAAGATCAATGAAAGTATAAGGGGTTACCATAGGATCACCCAACCGGAGCACCCACCAAATTTGGCAACCCTGTTCTGTCGCCAAATAGCGCCAAGTTTGTCGCCAACTGGACGATATATCGCCAAATTTGGCGGCCAAAATGAGTCGCCAAAAGTGACGCCAACTTGGCGATATCTCTAATTTTTTTCGCCAAATTCCCATAGAGTTCCATTGTAAACCTACTTGCTTATAGAAAATCAACAAATTGAGATATTTTAATGCAACAAAAACTAATATTAGCTTAAGGGATTATATTAAACTTTTCTTTGATGGCCTAAGTAGGAATTGACTTTAAAAACAAAATTTTTATATTATTTGTTCTCTTAATATTGTGTAAATATTTTTTTATTATAGTTTTTATAATATAACTGCCTAAAATTCAAACATTTGATTTTATAATTTCCCCTGTTTATTTTATTTTATTTTTTTTTTTTTTAATGATAGAAACCTATAATTATTATTATTTTTTCTATTTCCCTGTACACTTCATTTTCAGTAACTCTAATGTTTACTGTTATCCTAAGTTGTCCGCAATCAACTTTTGCATACCCGTATTTTTCATCAGAAGTCTGGTGCAAAAAATAATTGAATGGTTTAAAAAGTTATTCTGATTTGAGAATAATTTGGTTTTTTGAAAAAGTTTTGGTTAATTTTCTTAATATTTCGAAATTAGTAAATAATATTTTAAAATTTTTTAATTTGCAATTTAATTTAATTTAAATTAAAAATTTTTAGAAAACAAATGCAGAAATTTACTTATAATCTTTGTTTTCCGTGTTATAGTAGCGTGTTATTTAATATGTATTTTTAGTTGCTTATGTTTAATGTATTGTATTTATTTATTTTATCTCCAAATCCTTCAATTTTCCTGTTTGCAGTATATAAAACGCCGAGGCAAAATATACGTATATTATCTATACTTTTTATAACGCATATACAGAGACGTTTTTCGTATTTTTATGTATGAAAGTAACACTTAATAAGCATATTTATAGTAGAGAAAATACAATTTACAGTAGGTATTTGCGCCATCTGCGGCGACTGCAGTCTTTAACGATTCCGAAACTAAGGGATACTGTGAAAGCCGTATAAGGCAGCGATCGAGTTTGACCGTGTTTTTTTCTTTAGAACTTCGAAATGCTGCATTGTTATATTAGTTTGAGCAAAAAGTTCTGGGAAATTTTTAGTCTAATAGTTACCAGAATTTTTATCGTATATGATGGTCGTGCCATCAATGCCGAGCTCTATTGCCAGCAGTTGGATCGCGTCTACGACGAATTGGTGCAGAAGTATGCAAGATTGGTCCGCCGAAAGTTCGTTTTGTTTCAGCAGGACAATGCCAAACGGCACGTGGCCCAGAGGACCAAGGACAAGTTTGCACAGTTGGACAGCGTCAAAATTCTCCCATACCCGCGTATATTCCAGACGTGGCTCCATCTGATTATGGCCTCTTTCGATCATTGTAACACTTTTCAAGGGCCGTCAGTTTGAATCTTTTAATGAAGAAGAAGCATGTCAAGAGTTTTTCGATTCCAAGAAGCCGCCATGCTACTTCCAGCAAACCGGAATCTGGCAGAATGATGGCAGTAAGTCGTGGACTATGATGGTCTCTACTTTGAAGAATAGTCTTTGTTGCTTTTGTTGTTAATTTGCGCATAACAACACAACTTTCACAAATTTCTCAGAACTTTTTGCTCAACCTAGTATTATTACGTTTTATGTTTGCCATATAGCTAATAATGATATTTGTCCCGGAAAAAAATTGTCAGCTAAAAATTTAACAGCACTATTTACTAAGAAGAATCTTATCGGCCTTTTTTTCATCATTTGCAATAGAAATTAGACTCGAAATATATTTTTTGGAAATAGTGGTGTTAAGTTTTCTTGGTAAAGTTTCTTCTGCGACAAATTTTCAATACTACTGATTATATTAACTTTATTATATTGCTTTGTTATACTATGTTATCTCACTATTTTAATTCCTCATTTTTTTCATTATTATATACGTGTCTTGCGGCCCGCCTAGCATCGCAAACATATGTTTGCGGCCCGCGAAACTAAAAGGTTGAGTATGGCTGGTCTAGACCAATAGACTCTTGCAAGGCTTTTGCGCTGTAATCTTAGTTTATTTTCTGATACATTTTTCCTAAATTTATAATTGCAATTTTTTTTAAACCAAACAAATTGTATCATAATATTAAAATATTTATAATATATTAAAATATTTATATAAAAATCGCGATATATATATCGCGAAAATATAGGGCGCGTTATTACTTGTTTATATTCGATGATTTTTTCCAATTTTCATATGCATTTGTAATTTTCTGTTATACATTCCGACGACGACTCAGAAAATGAGTTGAAACATGTAAATATAGATTTTTAATTTACTTTTAATGTGTTTTTATAACATCTTTTAAGCAAATAAATATTTTAATATTATGATATGATTAGTAGTGGACGTAATTTTGACTTACTACTCGCACTATATTTATATTTGTATCAAACAAATTGTATTAATAGGAGTGTACTATGTCAAAAGCCTTTCGTATAAAATCCAAATCAACGTTGTGTATTTATCTAAAAAAAATATTGAAATCAGAAAAAATGTGTATGATGATATTAATCTAAAAGTATAAAGAAAATTCTTATGTGGTCTTATATTCTTCTGTATGTTATATCAGATATGGGCAAAGAATCCTATCCAATGATACCCCATTCATCATACACTACTTATTCGTTGAAAAAAAGTTATGTTGATAACAGAAATAATATATGATTTTTCACTTGAAATGAACTGGTATTTTCTTCGTATTCATTTTTCATGCTTATTTTTAAATAAATATTTTTATTATAATTTATTCATGTGGAAGGATTCCTATATTTGCGAAAAACATCAGGAAAAATAATCATACAAAAAGAAATCTTATAAAATATTCTTTTTAATAATATAAATATAAGATTTAAAAAATCAGAAAAATGAGGCGGAGGGTCCAATTGCCCCACCTGTCCTTTCTAAATGATGCTTCTGATTTTTATTAATTTTATCTTGCCCAGTGGTATACACTGTAACAATTCTATTAAAAAATAGTGGTAACCTGGGCAACAATTGTCCAACTATTTTTTAATAGAAATCTTTCAGTGTGTACCGCTGCTCAGTATTTAAGATAAAATTAATAGAAATCTGAGGCCTCATTTAGGAAAAACAGGGTGGGATAATTGCCCTCCCTTCCTATTTTTTTATTTTATTTTTTATATAAAGCGTCCGCTACTGATCCGAAGAGCATCCTGTGAATGCTGCATTCCGGACGAGCAGAGGATGCACAATTCTATTCGTTTTATTTAGTGCTATGAGCGTCCTACTGTCATCCTATGAATGGCTGAAAATGACGTCCGGAGGACGTGATTAGGATTCTCTTTCTCAGCACCGTGCGGAAAGAAAACTGCGCTCGGGGCAAAATTTTAATTTGGCGCCTCCCCCTCCTCCCACACATATACACACACACAAGCACACTTTTTCTTTATGAGATGTGTCACAAAACTGAAAAGTTCAGAAAAAGAAATAAATTCCATTCGTGTTATTATATTTCGCGTTTATTTTGGAACATTATGTTTAGTTTTAATTCAGAAACTCTAAACAACTAAGTAACATAAGAGGAAATTGCACTTATATTTTGGCAAAGGGAAACTGGGAAATGGGTGTAGAAAATATGTATCTAAGAGTACAGTATAACAGTTGACAAGCCTTTTGTATTGCCAGAAGGAAACCCCATGCTATTTTGAGAGTATAAATTTTTGTCACAAGCACAGAAAGAAAATTACAGACTCAGAAAATTGAAGTTTAGCAAAAGAGACTAATATAAAGACCTAAAACAAGTTTTGAAAAGAAAGAAGTCCTTATTCAAAAATTTGTATTTGGGTGTAGGGTAAGGGGCATTGAAACAAAAAATAAACGTACTTTCATTGGGAAAAATATATCTAATCTGTAATTATATCATTTTTTTACAAAAAAAAAAGAAGAAAAGACGAGGTTTGTAGTATAAATTTGGCGCCCCTCAATTTCCGCGTCCGGGGCGACCGCCCCCTTCGCCCCCTGCTTTGCACGGTCCTGCTCTTTCTGCTCCCCCCCCCCCCCCCTTGACGTCCGCCGGATAACGATGGGATATTGTAGGATGTCCGACGGACGAGGCAATATACTGCATAAGATGCTTATCGTACGTCCTCAGGACGTGTTTGTGTTGTATAGGTAATGTTGTGCTTTTGTATTTTTTTCGGTTTGGTTACATTTTTTTATTATTATTATTTGAACACTCATTTTTGAAAAACTGTTTGGAACCAGTTCTAAAATTTAAAGTATCCTCATATTAAAAAAAAATGCAACTACAGGAGTGTGCACCGACAAGGATCGAACCGGAGAACCCACGATCAGAAGACGATATCTTTAGTGCTGAGCAAAAGGCTAGCTCTATTGCTTCTGCAAGAAACTCCTTTTACTGACCGTGCAAGATGGTGTCACCACAGAATTCCAACCCCAGTGAGAAGAACATCTCGTTGACGTTGGACGAGCGCTGTGCACTAATGTTGCGGTGGCAGTTTCCATTGTGATGGTGTCATGCTGTCAAGCACATGTGCCCCCTGAAGATGTGCAACATGACAGGCTTTGTGCTATGAGAGTCATCGTGGGCTTTGCTTGCTACTTGCATGCTACATGTGCTTCACAGACTTTGCTTGTTGGGTGTGTTTTCAGTTGGTCTTGAGTAGAGACGGTGCAGTGCATGTTCATTTGTCCAAGGTCACGAATGCAGGTAATGAGTGGTGGCAAGGATCGAACCAGAGAACCTATGGTCCGAAGGCGAGATCTTTAGTGCTGAGCAAAAGGCTAGCTCTATCGCATCCTGCGAGAAACACATTTTATTGACCGTGCAAGGTGGTGTCATCACACAACCAAAATCGAAAAAATAATAACACACAACAATAGATTATTTGGTATATAAAAAAATAAATTAAATTAAAATTCAAGCGAGAATTCAGAAAAGTATGCTCCCATTGGTTTAACATTAGCATGTGACCGTTTTCTCGTGATCTCGCGTCTAGAGCAAATCGTTTTGGAGTTTCAGAAACTATCCTGCATCACAGATAGCATGAACATTAGCAGCAAGTTTGATTTTTTCTGACATTATCTTGCCGTGACAAATTTGAATTGAGAAATCCGCAGCAAATTTCCCGCAAGGTATACCATCCCCCACTTGCATGAGTAGTTTGTCAAGAAACTGATGGCAAGACTGTCTTTAATTCACGAAAGTGACGAAAGCAAAAAATCCCTCTGTTAAGAGAATAGACAATTTAAAATACATTTTTTCTAATTTTAAATACATTTTTTTTAATGATGGCAACTCAAATTTTAATCATAACAGAATTTTTTTTTTTCATAATTTAGAAAAGTTTACTATTTTAAATTAATTTGGCGACAGTTTGGCCTCCTTTAAATCTATGCTAAGAACAATGCTTTTTTTTTATTTCGTTATCATTTTATTAAATACAAAACTTTCATTTAAAAATGAAACTTTAGAGAGCGATTGGCGCCGATGGGATACGAACCAGGGATCTCGTGATCAGGAGGCGAGAACGTTAGCGTCGAGCAAAAGGCCAAGCCAGTTACTCGCTTTATACTGATCATGTGAGATGAGATCGCTATACACCCCATCCCCAGTGAGAAAGACGTATTGCTGACATCTGACGAGCGATATGCACTCGTGAATGATGCTGTCGTACGCATATGTGATGCGTGTGAGGACAGGCTTTGTGCTGTGAGCGTTTCACAGGCTTTTGGTTGAATGGGATGATTTATTTAGTGCTGCCATCTGTTGGTTATGAGATGAGATGATTGCTGATGAAGTTGTTTTTGCGTGTTTGTCCGGGTCACCACTTTAGAGAGTGATTGGCGCCGATGGGATGCGAACCAGGGATCTCGTGATCAGGAGGCGAGAACGTTAGCGTCGAACAAAAGGCCAAGCCAGTTAATCTAAGCTAGTAACTCGCTTTATACTGATCATGTGAGATGAGATCGCTATAAAACATTTAAATTGATGCCTTTCACTTCTTTTTTTTTTTTAACAAAACAAAAAGAAAAACATTAGGCACAGATGTCATATACGCACCGAGGTACCTAATTGGCGCACAAATTGCATTATTTTGATAGACATGGTAACCCGGCTATTGTTGTTTATTTAATAATAAATGTATATTTACTTTTATTTCTTTTTTAAATTTATATAAATTATTTTGTTCTATAGTAATTAATTTTTTTTTTTTTTTGCTATTTCCTTTTGGGAATAATAGAAAATAATTAAAAAATACGGTACAATGTAGTAGTTATTCCGTCACCCAATTTCGCAAATTATATAAATCGCCAAACCACTCGCCAAATTGTACAGATTGACAAAATTTTTATTTTAAATAACGAAAGAACAAATAAATTAGTATAACATTAATAAATATAAAAATAAAACGTCGAAATAAAAATCACTTGATGACGTAAACACGTGTAACTTGCTAAAAGTCAAGTGAATGTGACATTTACCATCAACCATTATTGGCATTTAATCTTATAGTTTGGTGATAGATTTTTTGTCGACGGGATAACTAAGTAGTACCAAAAATACATATATAACTGGTATTCGAAAACGAAGTTTTCGTCAAATTTTCGTAAAAAAAAAAAAAAAAAAAAAAAAAAAAAAAACATGCCAAACATGCGGTGCGTATATGACATCTGGCGAAATATTAAATTATGTAACAAACCATGACATTTAATTTCAACTTTAAATCAATGTTTTAATTTACCACTCGAACAAAAATGCTAAAATGCTAAATAAAAAAAATGCTAACTGGCGAATTGAAAAAAGATATTGGCGAGATTTGCACCCGGCTTTTTTTTCTTTCGGTACAGATGTCACATACGGCCCCATATTGGCGCGATTTTTTTCTGACGCCAATGTCATATACGCAAAGGGTACTTAACTGGCGCCAAAGTATCGTTATTTTGCTTGATATGGTAAGCCGGATGTTATTGTTTATGCTGTTAATGCGTTCCCCAAATTGGCGTTGGAAAAAAATCGCGCCAATATGGGGCATGACATTTGTTCCAAACCTTCATATGAAAGGCGAAGGGATCAGATCGTACTTGTTTATGGCATTTGATGACTTGAACTATTATAATATAGATGAAATGATGGGGATAGAATAATATTTGGCGACTTATCACCTGTGTCTGGATAACATTAAAGTATCAAAATGGCACCTAGAGTATAAAAAGTAAAGTGTTCCGCCCGGAACTGTTGATGATAGTCACATGATTTAGGCTATTGTTATAGAGATTGTTTTTTAAAATATCGGTTGACAAAGACTCTGAATACTTAATTCATTTTATTTTAGCTTCTTTACAAATGTTTAACTGATCCTCTTTAATCAAAAACGAAAACAACCATTGGATGTCTTAACAGCAACTGATTCTCCGTTAAATTTTTGCAGTCAAAGGGAATTGAATGGAAACCCGTTTACAGGGAGATCTGCACACCTTTTTCAGTACAATTTAATCTTCTCTAATATTTTTAAAACCCATTAGATTTTTAGATTCTGCGGTGTCTGAACGGGGGTTGGCGAGCGTAGCTTGCAGGGGACAGAGCCCCCTAGTATATATATATTTTTTTTAAACATAAATTGTAGTCATGAAATTAGGTGTGATTCTCAAGATAAACATTCAATGCTTATAAAAGTGTACTTTTTAAAAACTATTTTTACTTTTATTATTTTCAGAAAAAATTTTAGTTTTAAAAATTCACTTTGATTTGAAAATATGTCTTTTTGAATATTATGTTCAAATGTTGTAAGGAGGAAAAAAAACTGAGGTGAAATTTTAATATTGTAAGTTTGCAGTTAGTTACTCTTGCTTTTTCATGAAGAAAATAGTACAGTAGACTTCCTCAAATCCGCACAGCTTGGGACCAGCGGTTGTGCAGATTTTAGAATTTTGCAGATTTCTGGTCATTGCTTTGTTTACATTTTAAACAGTAATTTCAATGTAATAATGCAATAAAAATTACAACGAATTCTTACAACATAGTGAAATATTAAAATAATTAAGTAAAGTAATAAATTAAAATAATAAAAATTAAGGTAATTTTAAAAAATTCTTAAAGTAAAGGTCAAATAAATAATTAAAGTGTAATTAAATATGCAAAATAAAAATGAGATATATTTATCTTGAATTATTCAATGAAACTTGCCTCATAAAGGTGCCTTACTGATTCGCATTAAAATAATAAAATTTTATTTTAGATTAAGCGAGACTTAATAACCAAAAAATCTCGATTAATACATCAATATATTTGATTAACAGTGATAACAGCAATATCTTGAATTTTTTCTGAAATTAATTTATACCTCCTTTATAAAAAGCATGAGTTGAGTCATACTAATTTTAATTACATATTAAAGTACCTACAGAATGATATAAAAATAAGAAAGTCTCTAATTTTGTCCTTACATTGGAACTGAAAGTTTTATTGTTTACATCTGCCATGATGTGTGGATTTTAGGCATTTGTGGTTTTTAGGGTTGCAGATTTGAGGGAGTCTACAGTATAAATTTATTTCTGAAAAATTAAAGATATTGCTGATATCACTGGTAATTGCAATCTTTTTATCAAATATATTTATGTATTAATCAAGCTTTTTTGGATATTAAGTCTGACTAAACCTGAAATAGAACTTCCTTATTTTATTATTTTGATATGAATTAGTGGGGTACCTTTATGAGGCAAGTTTCATTGAATAGTTCAAGGAAAAATTATATAATCTTTATTATGCATATATAATTATGCATTATTATTTACTTGACGTTTACTTTTAATTGTTGTTTAAATTATCTTAATTTTTATTATTTCAATTTATTATTTTACTTAATTATTTTAATATTTTACTATATTGTAAGCATTTATTATAATTTCGATTTCATTATTAATTATTATTACATTCAAATTACTGTTTAAAACATGTAAACGAAGAAAGCAGTGACCAGAAATCCACACAACCTCTGGCCCAAGCTGTGCGGATTTGAGCGAGTCTACTGTATTAATATAATAAAGTAAAAATATTTTATTTTCAAGCTAAAACTTTGGTGAATAAATTCAAATCTTCCACAAACTAATTTTAAAATTAGTTTGTGAAATTTAAAAAATAGAATAAGTTAGCTATAGCAAATTCTAAATTGTTATAGTAAACATTTATTTGGTCGGATTGTGATTTTGGTTCATTTTACTTTTTTAGCTAGTGTGGAAATGAAGTTTGAAGGAACAGAAACCACTGCTATCTCTAGCTGCATTGGAAAGGTGCTTGCAGAATTTGACGACTGGAATGGAAACACTTTTCAAAGGAGAAGAAGATGACTAACAAGAAATGGATGACGTCGAAATTTTTTTGTTAAATATTAAATATGACTAATAATAGTTTGTAAATAAAAAAAACATCTAATTCTTTTTGTGATTAATAATTTTTTTTTTTGTTATACATGGTAACTTTTTATTTAAATTCTAAAAATTGACTTATATTTTTTGTATTATCACTTTTAAAACTAGTATCCTATATTTAAGATATTTCAATAAAATGCAATTTATAAAATGAATTTACAAATCTTTAAAATCACCTTGTAAAGTTTATCTTAGAGAAAAATAGTTGATAAAGATTGACTCATAAAATCTATCTAAACTTAGAATTTTAACGAAATATTTATAAATTATTATGATATTTAAATGCTAAGTTTTTAAATATCTAATTATTTCAAATGCCTTACTTACACACAATTTAGAGAATCTATCAATTTGAATTTCTAAAATGTATTTTATAGCTTCACTCCCCCCCCCCCCCCCCCTCGACTCAAAAGAGAAAAATGTAAAGAAAATTAACTATTTTGTCTTCTTTTCAAAGTATTAATTTCAGAGCTGCCAAATCTCCGGCTTTTTGGATACCAGTATTTTAATACAGAAAATATTCTTTTATTTAATTTACCTTTTGTTCCTTTTATCTAATTGTACCTTTGAACTTCGTACCTTTTTATAGAAACTACTACATATTACTGTTTGCAATCGTTCTAGAATATTTCACACACATCTCTGATCAATCTGAAGTGAACTTTTGTTACAAACATTTCTAAAAATTTTTATAAAAAAAAATTCTTTGGAAAAATGGAAGTTTTTTGTTATTTAAAAGTGGTTTTTATTCCAGATTTAAAAAAAAATAACTAAAGAATATCTGTTTATAAAGTGGATTTCACTTTATTAGGTATTATTCATATTATGTATATAAAAAATTTCAAGTGAATATCTTCGTTAATTTTTGAGAAAAGGTACATTAATTTAACATGGTAGATATAGGGCTTCCAACTGCCCTTAACGTTATGTTAGTCTACTTTTCGTAGGGATGTATAATTTCTGGAAAGTTTCAAGTGTTGGGAAAAAACATTTTTCTATATTTTTTTTACAAATAAGAGCTTTTCTTGTTTCTAAATTTTCTTTGAAAATATAAAATAATATACGTTTTTTTTTTAATATATGTACATTAAAAATAAAAGATTTCATTTTTACTTCTTATTATTGTTTATTATTTCCAGCTCTATGGAAATAATAAACTTACTATTAAAATTTTAGTTCCAGAATAGATTTTCTCGCTTAATTTAATGACATTGTAACATAGTTTTTAATTTTTTTAAATGGTCATTTCAGTTGCACTTTCAATTTTACACTGCCATTAAAACATTATAAATTTTGCTCAATATTTGCTGGAAATTGTGTCTATTTAATGAGAAACATTCCAGCAAAGTGTTTATGCCCCAGAAGTGTTCAGACTCATTCAGAATGCAGATAGTATAAAGATAAAATATAAATTTTGTTTTAAATTAATTGGACTTACAAATTTTGAAACTAATAATATAAATTGATATTTTGCTCATTTTTAATATAGGGGTAATTAAAATAAAGTTGGTTAAATAATAATAATAATAAAAACAACAGGTGGATTCACTGTTTTCAACCAAATTTTGCTAGATTTTTTTTTTGGAGGGGGGGGCTAGGAGAGAGAGAGAGTAACATTTTATTTATACAGTAGAAGATCTTTATAATCCTATATAATGCACAGCTTCTGAGATGTAAACAACGAATTTTGTACTTAAGAAGCACCTGTAATCCATATTGTAAAAATATTGACATACTTTAGAGGATTAAATTTCAAATATTATTTCATCTTTATCTCCTTAATTTAGATTTTTTTTAATGAAAATACTGCTATTATTAAATATAAAAATTTTGGAATTAAGTAATGTAATGATTTTGTCCCAGCATGTTTGGATAATTTTTATTGGTGATTTAACAATATACGATCAGTATTATGCAAAAATTTATAACCTGCACAACTTTTGGTCTTAAGGAAGGCAATACAAAGATCTAATACAGTCTATTTGTTCCAGACATATATTGCCGTATTTACAAGATAAGTTTTAATGTTGTGTGAAATGATCTATATTACACAAAATGTTGCGTGTTTTGGTATGCATTATAAAAATCTTCTACTGTATATAAATATTATATACAATTTTAAAGGCATAAAAAAAATAAATCATTTCAGCTACAAGTTACTTTTTTTTAATTTTTAATAATGGTTAAGTGTTTTGATTATGTGAAAAAAAATGAAAATCTGCTTATAATAATAAAATTAATTTTTTCAAATATTATATTCAATTTTTCAAAGTTACTATTTCCACAAACTGGTATTCTGGACATAATTTTACATATGAATTTTTATTTTTAATGAGAAAAATAGCATTTAATTATGAGTTTTCCAACATGTTTTAATGTTGAACATTGGGAAAAAAAGAGAAAACCACCAGAATGTAGAGTGAACAAAAGGAACAGAGTATTCATCTTCCAGCACTATAGAATTGGTAAGTTCATGCTCTGATTCAGGATGATGGTCATACAGATAAAATATAATTTTCTTCTAAGTTAATTGGGTTGGAATAATTAAAGTTAAGTTTGAAAAAACAACAAAGGTAGATTTTTGCATATGTAACTTAACATAAATTGCTTTTGACTAAGTTTTGCCAGATTTTTTTTTTTATTTTCAAAAGTTTATACATCAATACAATTAAACAAATTTGAACATCTATATTTATGGTAAAGGAAGAAAATAATAAATCATTTCAGCTACATATTATTATTATTTTTTAATTTAATATATGTTGAATATTTCTATTGATTATGTGAGAAAAAAATCTATCAAAATTGCTTATATGGTAATAAAAGTAATTTTATTCAAATAATACAATGTAACACTTTTCAACATTACCATTCCCATAAATTGGTATTATATATAAAATTTTGCATATTGCATTTCTAATGAGAGAAGTAGCATTTAATTATCAATTTTACACATTACAACACTGAACATGAAAAAAAAATTTTAAAACACCAGAATGTATTTACTATAAAATTTTGAATAAATTATTTTATTAATGGTAATTGAATTTTCCTAAAAAGGCGCACCTTGTAATAAAATACAAAAAAATTCCCCAAAATTTTTGGGTTATTTCAGAGCAATTTCTATTTCAACATAATTATGAAAAAATTTTATTCAGATATTTTTTGCATTATTATGACAATGAACTTAGTTATGATTTTCCATATAAACCAAATATATATATTTCTATATTAGCCAAAAAAAATTGAAATAGTTAAAAAATATATATTTATATGGATATATTTTCAAGCCAGGATTCACGAATATAAAATGGCAAACCTTTTTTCCCTAATATAAAGAGATATTGATTACCAATACTATGTCAAGACAGGTAATCAATATCTCCCTATATTGAAAAAAAAAGCTTTGCTATTTTATAGTGTCGAATCCAGTTTAACCAATATCGGCCGATCCGACATTTACCAATATCGGCCGGTCCGGCGCTCACCGATATCGGACGATCCGGCGTTCACCGATATCGGCCGGCCCGGCACTCACCGATATCGGCCGGTCCGGTGCTCACCGATATAGGTCGGTCCGACGTTTGCCGATATCGGGCGGCCCGGCGCTCACCGATATCGGCAGGTATTGGGTCCCGATATCGGTCGGCATTGGGTCCCAATATAGGCCGATATTGGAAAAAAAGTTTGCCATGCAATATCGACCGATCCGGTGTTTACTGATATTGCGAAATCGCTGTTCCCGATATTGCTGTGCTACCTTGGAACTGCTTGCTAAGTAATTTGAATCCCATTACTGTTCTTTTATGGTGTAATTTGTTTTGTTTTTCAAGCTGTTCAAGCGAATCAATCAACCTACCAAAACAAGTTGGTTTGTTTGATTTGTTTTTGTTTTATTGAACTCATACATCAGACTTGTGTGCTTGACACCAGGGCCCGCTTATAAGTCATCGTCGATATACAGGGACGAGATAGCACAAGGAAATTTACAACACCAGAGAATTACATCCTGGGGGCTCCACAAAGAGTGTGCAACGGAACCGGCGGGATTCGAACTCTCCCTCACCTACGCTATCAAGCGATTATCGGCGTGGTGTCTTATCCACTCAGCCACGGTGAGCCTTTTGTTTGATTGGACACATACATCAGACTTGTGTGCTTGACAACAAGGCCCGCTTATAAGTCATCGTCGATATACAGGGACGAGATATAGCACAATGAAATTTACAGCACAGAGAATTTTTACATCCGGGAGCTCCACAAAGAGTGTGCAATGGAGCCAGCGGGAGCCGAACCCGACAAGCCTCCTACGCTCTAAAGCGATTAGCAGCTTGGTGTCTTGACCACTCGGCCGCGGAGGCCCCAACCAAAACAAGTGAAAATGTAAACAAAAAGAATCTCGAAAAGAGGGGCCTCGGTGGCCGAGCGGTTAGGACACCGCGCTGCCAGCCGCCTAGCATTGAGAGTGGCAGAGGTCTGCGAGTTCGACTCTCGCTGGCTCCATTGCACACTCTTTGTGGAACTCCCGGATGTAATTTCTCTGTGTTGTAATCTCTGTGTATCTCGTCCCTGTATATTGACGATGACTTATAACCCAGATAGCATTTTTTGCTTTTTAAAGCCTTTTTTCAACCATGCTACGTAAATGTTTGAATGCTTTTTAAAGGCTTTGCATGAAAAGTTTGTAAATGTTTTGTAAAGGATTGAAAAGGGTTCCTAGTTGACGCTATCTGAGGGAGTTTGTAAGTGTTTCATGATAAGCATGTGAAAAGGAAGAAACAAAAGGGTAGTTACAGGAGTTGCAATCAAAGATTGATGAAAGGCTTTTATTACAAGCATGCATAAAAAAATGAAAATGAGGTTTTTATAAATCATAAAATCTTATTTGATAGAAAAATGAGATAAATAACTCAACTTAGAATTTTTCTGAGCTGAGCATATTTTTTTGTTGTTGTTTGTTTGTTCCTGTGGAAAATTAAATTTTAGTCAAATATTATCTATACATCGAAAAATACTGGTTTTTATTAGTCCACGTTTATCAAATTGCTTATTTTAATTAATATGTTCATTTTTTACCTTGAAAGAAATTCTTACATCCCTGTCTTTTACTATGTATGTATAAAATATATGTTTAATTTTTATCAATTCGCTACATTATTAGATCCTATTTTAATAATAAAAAAAGCTTAATAATGTTAAGAGGCTACTTCACTCACACAGAAACACCTGATTGCTAATGTTAATCCGCTGGGAGATTTTTTTTTTTAATATCTCGCTTGCGTTTTTTTTTTTTTTTTTTTTTTTTTTTTTTTGCATTGCATACCTGCAGTTTTGATACAAAGGCCATTTTTCGACTTTGTTTTACAAGGTTTTTTTGCTTATTAGGATATATTCAGAACTGCTTTCGAAAGCAAAAATACTCTAGTGAAAAAAAAAACACATTGCAAACAAAATTGAAAACTTAAAAAAAAAAAAAAAAAGGTTTTTGTACATATTGACCACAAGTAACAAATAATAAAATTTACAATATTGAAATGCAAACGAGATATTTAGAAAAATTCTCCCATAGGATTAACATTAGCATGCAAGTGTCTACGCATGAGGGATGTATAATCCCATTAAAAAAAAAAAAAAAAAAATTCTTAAGGAAAAACACTTTTATTTGAATAAAAACCATTCCAAGTAAAATTTTAATTATCAGCAGTGAAATTATTGAAGATTAAATACGTGAAATTTTTTACATTGCTAACTCGGCGCAAATCAACAGTGCATTGGAGCACTATTTCAAGGATCCGGGTTCGACATTTTTAACTCTGTTTATTTACGCTTAGTTAGCAACTTGAAAAATTTCACGTATTTAGTATTAAAAAATCATTCTTATACACATAGGCATAGAGTCTTGAAAATTATTGGTAACTTAAAATTTAAAAAAGCAAAGGGATTTTTTTTTTTTTTTTGTCATTTATCCTTTAACAAAAGAAAAAGGAGAAATTCAATAAAATTAAAAAACTAAAAGCTTTTTTATATTAGAGGGTAAGAAAAAGTATTTAAAATGTTACAGGGACTTGAGAACATACAACTCTATGTCTATGCTTATACATAGTAAATTTAATTATACTTTCAGTTACTTACCTTTTGAATCCAGTTCACTATCCAGGATCAGATAATTTTTTATTGTATACATATATAATGAAATCTGTGTTTACCTACAATAAATAGCACATCAAATATGTGGAATTCCAATATAGTGTACATTTAATGACTGTAGAAGATTGTATATTTTTTATATTACTACTTCATTAAATTTTTTAATTCTTTCATTTATTAAACTTATTTCTTAGAATTTTCAATTATTATTTAGAGAATATTGTCAGATTTATAAAATAAATCCTCCATAGGATTCTGATTGATGACCACGGGAATATATTTAGTCTTTTCTCTGAAAATTGTTTAATGATGCAAAATGCAAAAGATTTTTTTTTACAAATTCAATGATCTTTCCAGCATTTTTACATAAAAATAGTAATTGTTTGCTTGTTTAACAATGTAAATTACATATTACAATAAGACAAATTTTAAAAATCATCTGCCTTCCTCCCTTCTCCAATGTTTTTCTTTTACCAGTGAAATATTATCTTATGTACAACAGAGCAAATACTAAACTAACATTATTTTTTTTTAGTTTTTTAAAGTATAATTTAACTCACTTAAATTGTTCTTTTTCTGATTGTAATTATTTTTAATAACTTAAGACTGAAGCAATGAAAAATATTTCTCAGTATCAAGGAAATAGTCTGGAAAACAAATGAAACATCATTCAGTTTATAAAATTCTATTTATTTACATATAAAGAATTAATATAGTAATTTATTTACATATAAAGAATTGATATAATTAACAGGAACTTCATTAAATTTTTCTTCTTGATTCATTCTTTTCTCTCTAGAAAAAAATAAAAAATAAAATTATAAACACACAAATTACATACATATAGTAAAAGTAAATAAAGTACAGTGTGACCTCAAAAATCCAGCATCAAAGTCATCTCGCCGCTTTTTTTTTTACACTTCCACCTTATAGGAGAAAGAAAAATAATAAATCGTTAAACAATTAAAAATTTCGAGATTGAAAGCGATGGATTGACTGACAGTGAGATCGCAGATACTATGCTAAATTGAATCCCTTCTGAGTACAGAAGAAATGGTATCAGTGGAAAAATGCTTAAATTTGACTGGAAAACTAACATCTGCTTTAGATAAATAAGACTGTATTTTCAAAATCAATATTCTACATTTGTATAAAATTAAAACTTGTTAAAAAGCTGTTCAAAGAATTGAAGCAAATAAAATTGACATCGATGTTTAGGAAATTGCACAAGAAGAAATGATATATATTAGATTTTTTTTTTTTTTTTTTTTTTTTTTTTTTTTGTAACATAGAAAATATGAATAGAAACTAGTGATGTAACGAATAGTGATTTGGCCGAATAGCCGAATACCGAATATTCGACCAAGTTTTAGGCCGAATACCGAATATTCGGCGGCCGAATACTGACTTTAATATAAACGACTTTTATTTTAATTGTTTAATTTTTTTTTCAATTTTAAAATAAAAAATTAAATTAAGGACTAATTGAAATTAATTTTTTGTTTGAGTTTTCAAAAATCATAACAGCTGAATGTATTTTTTGTTATACTTTAAATGCAGGGACCCGGAGCTGGAGCTGGAGCCCGGAGCCGGAGCGCTCCGGAGCTGTGTTTTCCCTGGAGCTGGAGCTCTAAATTTTCCCCAGCTCCAGGGCTCCTTTAGTTTTTAATATTCTTTTAAATCTTTTTTTTTTTTTAGTCTTTTAAATTTCTAGGCTTAAAATATTTTAATTACAGTAGAAGATCTTTATAACGCGATTCTATATAATGCAATTCTCCATATAACGCACAACTTCTCAGATGTAAACAATAAATTTTGCAGGTAAGAAGCACCTGAAATCCCACATCGTAAAAATTGCTACTCTCTAGAAAACTACATTTGATACATTAATTCAACTTTATCTCCTTAATTCAAAACTTTTTAATGAAAAAAATTTGCTATTATTACAATAAATATTATATTTTTGGAAATGAGTAATATAATGAATGATTGGGTCCAGGTATAGTTGGACCATGTTTATAAAATAATATAAAATGATCATATAATGCAAAAATTTATAATTTGGATAATTCCTGGTGACAAGAAGTGCAGTATAAAGATACTCTAATGTATTTTGGTATGTTTCAGATTTATATGGTCGTGTTTATAAGGTAAATTTAATGATGTGTGAAATGTGATCCATATAATGCAAAATTCTATATAACGCACAACCTTGCGTTTTTAGGTTTGCGTTATAAAGATCTTCTACTGTACATCATTATTCAGTATTTTAATTATATCATTTTTTAGGTTTTTATTATTATTATTAGAGAAGGAAACCTTCTCGAAACATGGTAACACTACTTTACTTCTACTTTCTACTTGAACTAAGTGACAACACTATTCGAAAACAAATATGGCCGCTTGTTGTTTGCATGTGTAGTTGTACAATTTTGGCTGTTTGAAAAGTGTAGAAGAAATTTAAGATTTTTGTGTTTAAAATTCCACCAAACTTTCTATTTTAAAAGCAAAAGCTAAAAGATGTCATACTTTCTGAACAAGCATTTGAAGTTTGATGAGAAGAAAAATACATTTTGTCAGATCTTTAATGAAGGTAGAAAGTATTTGTGAGCAAAAAATTAAACGTGTAAATTAAAATCTGCAACTCAAAAGCGCGAAGTCGGAGCCGAGTTGGAGCCGGAGCCACAATATTTTCTCTAGGAGCGGAGCTGGAGCTGGAGCTGGAGCATCAAAAATTGTTCGGCTCCGGGTCACTGTTTAAATGTCTTAAAAAATACTTTAAAGATAACATATGACTTTTAAAAATGTAAATAATAATTTAATTCATAATTTTTTATTTAATCCATAGATAGTTCTAGTAATTTATATATATATACTATCTAAAATAGAACTCATTACCTCTGCAAAAATGAAACTTTTTTTATTTTAGTAAAATCCTTTCACCCCCTAAAAGTAAGAACTTGCATGTGTCCTCTGTCTTTTTATATCCTTTTTCATGCAACTTAAACTTAGTAAATTTACACTCTGTATGTCAAAAAAAAAAAAGGTTATTTTCTTAAAATATAATTATTCATTCCATTAAAATATTATATATTCTTTTCTGCTACCAAGATATACTTTTCTCTTTTCTTTCTCTCAAAATTAACAAGCCCCTCATAATACTTCCTCCACCCCATATTTCAGAATGAGATCTTTTTCTTATAATAATTAATGTATTTAGGTATAATTTTTTAATATTGTTTGTCGTAAATATTTAAAATCATATTTCGTTTTGATTTTCTGGAACATATCTAACCAAATATCTTAAAATATTCGGCCAAATATGCCACTATTCGGCTACAGGTATTCGGTCAAATGTCCCACTATTCGGCCGAATATCTGTTCAATATTCGGCCGGCCGAATACCGAATAGTGGCCGAATATTCGTTACATCCCTAATAGAAACTTTTAATTTTAATATTTTTTAAAATATTTAATTTTCTAATTTTCTCAAAGACTCTCTCTATTACTTGGGTATGAATTAAATTACGAATAACGGCACCATTAAGACTATTAAAAGTATTTTTGAAGTCAGAAATTCGGTATCGTCATGGTCCTGACAATGCCGGATTTTCGAGGTTATACTGTACACAATAGAGAGTGACACAGACAGAATCTTTATCTGGGATTGTTACTCATAAAATGAACATTTTGATTTTGTGACACACACACACACACAAAAAAAATTCCTACATAATGAAAAGCACAAATAACCATAATAAATCTAGCCTTTATGTGTTTAAAGGTTTCATAAAAGAGCATTTTCTTATATCTTCAGATGATGAAAAAAAAAAAAAGAGAAGAGAGTGAGAAAGAGTAATAATTAGTGAAATAGGTGAAAAAAAAAAAAAAAAAATATTATATTCTATCAGCAGAGGGTATACACTAAAGAGTAAACACTATAGCTACAAACAGCATGGTTCAGTGATATATATAAATGCATACATATCCGATATTTATTTTCAAAATATTGTGTATATTTTCAGTCGAGCAAGAGTAAATGGATTTTTCGACTTTGTCGTTCTGTAGATAAAGAACTTTTGCTCTGGCAATATGACAATTTCAGCCCCCCCCCCCCAAAAAAAAAACAGTAAAGTACCAATTATACGTCTTTCAGGAAACCTTTCTAAAACGATGCATAACTGAGAAAGGCGTATAATCGAAATTTTAGTCGGCTAAGGTGCAAAATCTTTGACTGTAGAAATACAATGCTGCAATCGCACAAATTGAATTTTGATACCATTTTTGGTTGTTTTAAATACATTATATATTGAAAAAAAGTTAGCCCTTTGCACTCGAGGACTCCGGAGCGGAGCCATTTAAAATTTGTCTTCAAACTTGAGGGCTCCGCTATAGAGACAAAAATAATTTTGTGATACCTCATACCTGTCTAGAAAAGCCAAGATTACATATTGGCAATTGCTTCAAGAGGTATCACACTTTACGATTACAAAATGTAATAATTTTATAATTTTTAGTTTTTTTTTTTTTTTATATATCATAACATTTGTATTCGTATTCATGAAGAATTAAAAAAATAATAAGATATAACTAAAATCACTTTGAGTTGCTGGTAATACAAATGAAAAAAACCTTTGAGTGCAAAGGGTTAAAATATTAAAAAAAAAATAAATAATTTCTAAAATTGAAAAATAAAAGTGAGAATTATCAAACCTTTTATATCAGTTGCATACCTTGTTAATTAAACTAATTTTTAATCATCGTTTGACATGCCGATTTACTTTAAAGACTTAGGCAAAGCATTATTTCAAGAATCAGAAGTAAATCTGCTTCATATACCTTTATATGCTTTCTGTATATTAGTAAAATATAGTAGTATAGGCTTGTTTACGCGTAGATGTAATAGTTTTTCTATTTATTGAACATCATACTGTATATTATTCATAATTTAAACTATGCCTAAAAGTAGAACTTCTGTTTATACAAGAAGTTTAACATAAAAGAAGGTAGAAGGAGGAATGGGACATGTTTAATTCTTTCTTTTTAATAAGATGAATGTAAATTGCTAATATGCAAATATTTTTAGAAGGTAATATATTAATTATAACATTATAAATATATTCATTTACTTCAAAACATAAATAAATTGAACTGATGATTTTTTAATGCTATCTCTGATTGACAATCCTGAATTTTCCTTCCAGTGATGAAGGTACTGAAATTTGATATTGTAGCACAGACATCAACCTACAATCTTTGTTAGACTGTATATATGGCCAACAATAGGCTATTTGCCCCTTATCATACATTGTTTTATAGCTGTCCCATACCTCCCTGTTAGTGGGAAGGTATGGGACACATTTTAAAATTTATAATTTCTTTATAAAATTGTTTCTGCAAATTATGTTTCTATATTGTTCAAGGACATTAGAGAGTGTTTCATTTTGTATTCTATATATCAAAATTTTGTTTATGTGTCAAATAAAGTTGATTTTCTTATTTTTGTAAAAAGCATCACATTCCTCCCCACTCTTCCCTCAAGGTCAAGTAAATAATAATTAATGTATAATTAAATATGCATAATAAAGATGAGATACATTTTCCAGGAATTATTCAATGGAACTTTCCTCATAAATGTATCATATTAATTCACATCAAAGTCGTAAAGTAAGGAAGTTTTATTTCAGGTTTAGCCAGTCTTAATAATAATAAAAGCTTGATTAATACATAAATATATTTGATAAAAAGATTGTGACTACCAATTATCAGCAATATCTTGATTTTTTTCAGAAATAAATTTATACTTTCTTCACGAAAAAACAATGAGTTCAGTCATATATCGAGAATTATATACAGTAGACTCCCTCAAATCCGCACAGCTTGGGACCAGTGGTTGTGCGGAATTTAGAATTTTGCACATTTCTGATCATTACTTTGTTTACATTTTTTAAAGAGTAATTTGAATGTAATAATGCATTCAAAATTATACATAATGCTTGCAATATGGTAAAATATTAAAATAATTAAGTAAAGTGATAAACTACAATGATAAAAAGTAAGATAATTTTGAAAATGATTAAAATATTGAAAGTAAAGGTCAAGTAAATGATCAATAATGTATAATTAAATATGCATAATAAAGGTAAGATACATTTTTCTTGAATTATTCAATGAAATTTTACTCATAAAGGTAACCTATTTGATTCAAATCAAAATCATAAAGTAAAAAAGTTTTACTTAAAGTGTCTTAAAGTAAAAAGTTTTCAAAAAAATGGGTTGCTCATGGAGGGAGTTCAAATGGGATGGTCTCTGAATGGAGGTAAAATTAGTATTGAGCCTATGGGAATAAATTTCGTTCCATGAAAAAATGATCGGTCAAGGAGGTGGTCGCACAGGGAGGTTTCACTATATATATGTGTGTGTGTAAATATATGTATATATTTAACACTGGCATACAGTTACAGAAAAGTACAAACTTTCATAGGAAAAAGAAAACATTATTCGTACCATTGAGCATGAACTCACAAAAACAAATTTTTTTTAAATATATAATAACCAACCTGTTAATTTAGAAACTACTGCCTGTTCCACTTCTTGCTGGACAATTTTAGGTTTTGTACCCTGTTAGGACTTTGTTCCAACATCATCTGTAATTTTCTCAACATGCTAGCAACCATGACTTCAGCATCTTTACCAGATGATGTCATTAGTTCTTGAAACTAAAAAATAAAACATAAAATAATAACAATGAAGAAAAAACTTTTAAACCCTTCATGACAAGCCTCCCTTGTACCACTATTTTCAAATAGTGACTTTTTCCTTATTTAATAAATTTATATTAAATAAAGTAAAAATGGTACTTTTTAGTTAACCAGGCGCCAGTGTTATGTATACAAGTATATATACATATATATGTATGTATATATAACACTGGCGCCCGGCTAACCGAAAAGCGAAAAGTACCGTAAAAATTACCATTCCGATATAGTAATAGTTACAAGGACTGTGTACACACTTTATATCACACATATGTTGTCATGAAGGACTTAACATTACAATACATTTTGTAATGTATTTTTGCACCAATTTATATTTATTATTTATATCAACTACACTGGTAGCAGAAAGTTAGAGATGGGAGTCGCAGATTTTCTTTTTTCGTTTGCAGGTTATTTTTCTATTGAACTCTTATTTCGCTTTATATTATGTTTGGCTCTTTCTTACTTAATACAAAAACTTAAGATTATTATTAGTAAAATTAATAAAATGCATAATAACATTTTTTTTTAAAGTGATCGTTTGATTAACACTTCGATTGTAAAACTTGCAACCTGTCAAACCTGTTTTACCTGCAGATTATTTTCTGCCTCTGAAGTATCTGTTGCAGACACTTGGAGGATTTTCTGCTATTGGGTCAACTACTAAAAGTACACTTATTAAAAGTATGTACTAACTTTATTTGGTGAAATTGGTTGTCGGGATAATCAAGTAGTACCAAAAGAAGTAGTAGTATGAATTTCATGCCCTGTCAATTTTCACACTGCCAGTACAGATAAAATTATGGGGGGGAAGGGACAAGAAGGGTAAGGTAATTTCATATTTATTAATTAAACAATAATAATAATAAACCTAGTTTTAATTTGTATGAATTTACAAAACATTTAATTTTTAAATAATTCTTATTTTGATTTCATTTTTTCCAATTTACTATTAATAACTAAAAGTATTGATGGGCAATTTTAAAATTAACAAGCTAACTGATAAGCATTTAAGGCTCATGATTTTATAGGCTGTGCTTAATATAACGGTATCACTTCAGGGAGGTGGAGTTTGGCACTTGATATCTTAAGATATCTCTAGGGAGAGGGAGAAGATTCATTTTCGATATTGTTACCATTTTTGATCCAACCAAAATATTCATTTTTCTATTTGTAACTGTTTCTTTACATCAAAATATTCAGTTATCTATTTTTATGAAAATACTAAATTATTATTAAAATCATTAAATGATTATATACAATTATTTCATTCTGAAATGTGGAATACCTCAACGTTTAGCTTTCCTATTTTATTTTTTTATATATATTTGCATACACTATGACGCAAAAGTTTAGACAATGACGTCATTCAGCTTTAAAATGTAGAATTATGACGTCAGAATTACAAAAACCTGTAAATATATTCAAAAACTGATTTAAAATGCTATGTACAAAAGACAGTCGTTTTATTTGCGATAATACTAATTTTTTTCATAAAAATTCAAATGTGCTTGTCGCAAAAGTTTAGACACTATTCTAAATTTCTTTGAATATTCGCTGGCATATGCAAATTTAGAATCGATGATGTCACAAATTTGGAGTACTTAAGTTCTGCAAACGATTGCGCTTCATAGTCGACATGCCGAGAGCTAAAGAAATTCATGTGAATGAGGTTTCAAGGATTTGGCAGTTGAAAGGTGAAGGGAAGAGCGTTTCTGAAATTAATAGGTCAAAAAAAATCTATTTATCGAGTTTTATCGAGTGGTTCCGAATATAAAGCAAAATGTCGGTCTGGTAGGCCACGTGTGACAAATGTACGAGAGGATCGCCTGATACAAAGATTAGCGAGTACTCAACAAATGAGCGTACGTGGAGTTCAAAGCTCATCGGGACTCTCTGTATCAAAGGATACGATTCGTAGACGAATTTTGGAAAAAGGAACAATCGTTTATAGCAAAATGCAGAAGAAACCAGCTCTGAAACCATATCATAAGTTATAAAGACTTATGTGGGCTCGAAAGCATGTGTCATATGGAGAGAAATGGCAGTCAGTCATATTTAGCGATGAAAAAAAGTGGAATCTGGATGGTCCAGATGGTTGTTTATCGTATTGGCATGACTTGCGGAAGGAACCTCGACGTTTTTTTAGTCGCAGACAAGGAGGGGGCTCGGTGATGGTTTGGGCAGCCTTTTGCTATAATGGACAAGTATCTCTGACCTTCACCAGTGGTCGTCAAACTTCACAGCATTATACACAGACATTAGAAGAAAACCTACTGCCATTTGCTGAGCTTCTAGGGGGTCCTCAGTGGGAATTTCAGCAAGACAATGCTTCAATTCACACTGCAAAACATTCAAAATCTTGGTTTAATTCCCATAATATAAGAGTTCTCGACTGGCCAGCATGTAGCCCAGATCTTAACCCTATAGAAAACCTTTGGAGCATCATGTGTCGCAAAGTTTATAGCAACGCTAGACAATACTCTTCTGAAAAGGAACTTAAGACATCTATTGAGAATGCATGGTACGATATCGATCCACAAACTATGCAAGATTTAGTTTCTTCCATGCAATCTCGTGTATATGACGTAATACATAAGCATGGATGCGCAACCAGGTTTTAAAAATTGTTTATTTCGATTTTATTTAATTTGTGTCTAAACTTTTGAGACAGCAGTTTATTTTTGTTACCATTTAATTTATTACAATATGCACAATTCCACTTTTCTTTGTTATAAATATTGTTTATATGTACAGCAGATTAATTTCAAGCAGTGATTTGAAAATTGAATAAATATTTTTCAAAGTATGTAAGAATTTCTTCATTGTCTAAACTTTTGCGTCATAGTGTATAATCCGCTGTTGGAGAAAACAAATAGTACGTTTGAAGTGATACTTGTGCTTATTAGTAAAATAAAGAGGAAGAATGTTGTCTATCTGTTTTGTTGATAAGAGCGGCAAGAAACAATATATCTGCTGAATACATTATGTAACAAAGAGCTATTTTTAAATACTTTTAAAAAATTTTATTGATATAAACTTATTTTATATTTAATATAGTGATATTTTACATACTCTTTCTTCTTTATTAGAAAATTTTATAAATAACAGATGTATAACAATATATTTGCTATGTATCTAGTAGGCTATGGTCTATACAACGTAATACTAGTAATACGAAAAACCCGCAGATGTCGCTGCGATCGACACTTGAAATTTTAGCAGTATCGTCGCACATTTAAGGGATACAAATTTTTAGCACTGTTTGGATAGCATATTTCCACACTAGGTATTCTAGGCGCTGTACCCCTACGCTTCACCTTACTATCCAATGGGCTTTGTTACTATCACCCCTTTTGCCGCAAGTGCTCATGGGGATTAAAGAAAGAGAAATTATCCGGTGGCAAACAGCAGGCAGGGAAGATGCAATGCAAAGATATGCTTGCCTTCCCTCTCGTTATTGGTACTTCTATGGGATCAAAGCTAAAGTCGTCTGCTAGCGGCGTTTGCGCCTGCGCATACTGGCATTCTGGCGGTGCAGTGGCTAGAATAACAGATCAACATACCGCCAGCTCTGGCGTCTGACGTCATCTGCATCACAGATAATCTGTGATCTGCATAAGGTCCGGTGAGCGAAGACCGGGCTTAAATTTTGCTGTTGATCCGATTTATATCAAATCACGTGATACTTTTCCTGAATGTTTTGGGTTTTGTCTAAGTGCATATAGATAAGTATTCCTAATACGAGAGACATTGTTTGGAAAGGTAAGAAGATTTAATCATTGGTTTCACCTATTTTGAACCATAAAGTTGTAAAATAATTAAATTATTTCGAAATTCCTTACCTTTTTTTAAGATCTACTCCATGAAGGATATCTCCCTGCACCCGGGTAGTCCGATCTGTGTCGCTGAACAAGCTCTATGATCTCAACCATTGACATTATATGCAACCTGATTGGCTCATAATCAGCTGCTGTAGAAAAGTTTATTCAGGATATAAGAACATGGATACTTAACGCCGATTGGTGCTTTTCTTTTGTTTTGTATTTTTACGCGGGTTTTTGTTTATAAGAATTGTTTTATGATTCATGTTTAAATTTTATAATATAATAAATTATGGAAATTGACTCTTTTGATACTAGTGTATATCCTGATTTATTACCCATTTATTATAAGCGATTGTTTCCCTTTTCGCTCTATCACAAGTGGCTAAGATATGATAATGGTTAGACATTTTACTATATAATTATTAATAATAAAGTTTGTCTGGATAATTATATTTTTATCATTCTTTTTTTTTCTTTATTTTTAGATAAGCTTTTTACGCACAGAGAATTTTCTTTTACTCTTCAAGATGATATTTACATTCGTTACCAGTCTTTTAGAGATCAAGATGAATTTAAAAAAGAAGTAATCCAAAAGCGCCCTTTTAAAATTGACATTGGAGCTGTATATTCATTTAGAGTATGTTTTATTTATTTGTTATTGTATTTTTATTGTTTTACATGATTAAGTAGTTTTCAGCTGAAGAAATTGTATTTTATTTTGAAGTTTCATTTTATTCGAAGGTTTGGATTTTCCCGTCCTAAACTAATATTTACCATCCTAGCGAAAAAAAGTAATTACTGGTAAAAACTTCCAAATAGGAACAGAACCTTAAAATGTTCATCTACATAAATTACATTTATATTACTGAATCATTTTCTAAGTAATCATGTGATAAATATTACAATATCATAAAGCTAGTGTAACTACACACAGTGAAACATCTTGTATGTAATACGTAATATTGCAGAATTATATTTCAATATATTATTAAAGCCTCTTAACACTAACTCAGTTTTAAATTCTATATTATGTTTAAGTTGTTTTGCTGCATTGTTTAAGTCCTAAATAAGTGCAAATGACTATGTTATGTAAGCAAAAGTTTTCTATTGTTGTTGTTTAAGCATCGTTCATTTAAACAAGCAGTGTAGCTTTAATTAATGAAATGAAAAATGTATTTTGTATTTTATGTTCTAAATCATGAATTAATTTTAACACACACTTCACAGTAAAACTTACTTGACCAAGGGCTTCAGAGGTACCTAATTGATTATATGTCAGCAGGGCATACGGGGCACGGGCCCCCAAATGCTGCTGAAGTTTTTTCAATTATTGCTTAAAATCTGAGTTAGTTTTAACATCTAATGGAATTTTGTATTTCATTCTGCATTCCATTGTGTTTGTAATGTATTTTTATAATACAGTCGAGCCCCGATTCAACGAATTTCTCGATTTAGTGAATTTTTTCATGGTCCCGTCGCAAATGGAACAAAAGTACTTCGATTTAACGAATTTATAATCCCGATTTAATGAATAACTTTCCAGGGATGTGTTTAGGAAAATTTTAGGTCCTTTAAAGGACCCTTCACAAAATTATTTATCCCCAAACAGGACCCTTCACAAAACATTTTATCCCAAAACAGGACCCTTCACAAAATTATTTGTCTCTTAAATAGACCTTTCACAGAATTTTTTCACTTTCAAATTGAACTTTTCACAAATTTAGTCATTTAAAAATAAAATCTGGCCTGTAAGTAAGCAGTTGAACTCGCCAAAGAGCATATTACTTAGCTTTTTATACATGGAGGATAGGACATGAAGGCATCGATAATTTAAATTCACAAAATTATGACTAGAATTTTCACAAAAATAAGAAAAACTTCACAATTTCACAAAAACAGGACCCTGTGAGAAAAGTCTGGACAGACCCCTGCTTTCTATGTAAAAAAGTGAAAAATTGTAGACATTTTCTAATATTTATAAAATATTTTCTGTGTTCATGAATCTTGATTTTCTGAATATGTATCATATGATGCAGAAATATCTACATGTGAAAATGTACATTATAACGAGGTTATTCATGCTGTAGTAATGGATCGGATAAAGAAGATGAAATAGAGATGAAGCATTCAACATTCAAAGAAGCAATCAGCAGTTTAGATACTTTGAAACGGAATTTGATGGCTTATGTTATAATGTTGATAATACTATTTTCACAGCTTCAGGAAAAAATCGATAAAGAAGTTTGAAATACAAAATTGAAATAATGCAAACAAACATCTATAAAAGATATCGTATAATTTATCTAGAAAATTTGAATAAATGAGACTTTTTCTTAATTAAAATGATTGTGATTTATAGCCGTGCATAAAAAAAATGAATTTTTATACAATGTATTTTCGCAAAGCAACAAATGTTTAAAATCTTTATTAAAGTAAGTGAGGAATATTCTTTTTTTTTACAGCTATTTTTTAACTTGTGCTGTTGTATAAAAGAATTTCTTTGATTATCCGATTTAACGAACAAAGTTGCTAGTCCCGAACGATTCTTTAAATCGAGGTTCGACTGTATTGTATATTTTGTCTGAAGCATCCATATTTAATTACTTTTTTATACTAGTGAATATTTTTTAAAAATCTTTATCACTTTAAAAATACAGTGAAATACGTTAACACGAAAAAGCGTAACATGAAAAATTGGTTAACATGAAATGATATAGCGATCCGGGCAGTATACTATGCAATTCAATACAGTTTGTTTCTTTTAACACGAAACAAAAATCATTTAACATGAAAAATTTCATGTGAAATGCAGATTCCTACGACGAATCTGACAACGACATCAACGATGCAGTTCCTGTTCCCTCCACTTCAGAAATGCAGAAAATGATTAAAAGTATTCACAGTTATTTAGATGAGCATTCAAATGGTTAGATGAATAAAACAATGGATGATCTCGAACAATTTGTGGACAATATGGTGCTAAAGACACTTTTAAAAAAACTTTTTTTTCCACAAAAAAACAATAATTTTTTTACTTTATTTTTATCCTAATGGATGCAACATACTAGTATAACAGGGAATCGCAATAAAATTTGACGACATCGAAAATATTTGTGAGTTTTGGTCTTTTTTTATGAATCTTAACTCGAAAAAAAAATTTGGTCCCCTCTGTTTCGTGTTAAATGTATTTCACTGTATATTGTATTTTTAATTCTGTTACTATTCTCATCAGATTATATGGGAGTTGGTGACAGTAGTTTGTAGGCAGAAGAGGACCTTGCCCTAATATTTTAAATAATTGTAGCTTGGTATTGTGTAAAATTTATTATTACTTATTGAATATTATTTAATCTGTATTTAAATTTCATATATTGTGAAATAATTATTTTAAAGCAAATTAATGTTACCAATTTTAAATTTTTAATGTACAATAATACCTTGGTTTTCGTCAATTTTTTCCGTAAAATATTTGTCTCGGTTTCCGCCAGCATACCCGCATGATCCCACTGCGTTTTCCGAAAACCAAGGTGGCGACCCACACATTCTCCTGCTCAGTGTGGCGGTGTTTCTCGTTGTGTGTACATCACTTCGCAAGTCTAAACAAACAATTTTGTTTATATCCAGGGTCTTTTTGTCCTTTATTTATTGATTACGAATGCTCCACCGTGGAACCAAAGAAAGTTTCCCAAGCCAGCAGCCCTTCAAAGTAGTGATGCAACGAATAATGGTTTGGCCGAATAACCGAATACCAAGGCCTATACCATCGGCCTAGGCATGGCCGATTGTTCGGCCGTCGAATAATGAACTCATTTTTGACAAAAATCAAAATGTAGTATGCACTGTACAAATTTCTTATATATTTTACAATTAAAATGTATTCTTTTTAAAAATTTATTTATATGCAAATTTAATTTTTTAAAGCATTATTTTATTCTGAAAAAATATTCGGCTATGTTCGGCCTAAAAATTGCCTCAATAATATAATTTGCACCCCCCTCCGCCCCAAACAAAAAAAATCTTAGCAAAAGTTCCTCCTCAGGTACTGTACAGTTACAATTCAGTAGGTACAGTAGACTCCCTCAAATCCGCACAGCTTGGGACCAGAGGTTGTGCAGATTTTAGAATTTTGCGAATTTCTGGTTATTGCTTTGTTTACATTTTTAAAACAGTAATTTAAATGTAATAATGCAATCAAAATTATAATGAATGCTTACAATATAGTAAAATATTAAAATAATTAAGTAATAAAGTAAAATAATAAAAAAAAATAAGATAATTTTAAAAATGATTAAATTATTAAAAGTCAAGTAAATAATCAATAATGCATAATTAAATATGCGTAATAAAAATGCATTAAATTTTTCTTGGATTATTCAATGAAATTAGCCTCATAAAGGTACACTACTTATTTACATTGAAATCATAAAATGGGGAAGTTTTATTTCAGGTTTAGCCAGACTTAATAACCAAAAATGCTTGATTAATACATAAATACATTTGGTAAAAAGATTGTGATCACTAGTGATATCAGCAAATCTTAATTTTTTTCAGAAATAAATTTATACTTCCTTCATGAAAAAGCTGAAGTTCAGTCATATTAACAAGAATTACATATTAAAATGCATATGGAATGATACAAAAGTAGAAAAGTATCTCATTTTTTCCCTACATCTGAACTGAAAGTTTCACTGTTTACATCTAGATGATGTGCAGATTCATGGTTCGTACGCTTTGGAAAAAATAGAAAAAGTGCTGGAAAAAAAAGTGTTCATTTTCAAGGAATGAAAAGTGCTGGAAAATATTGCGAACTTCGACAAATGGTCGCCGAAAAATATCAATTTGAAAGATCGTTCGCATGAAAAAAAATCGGTTATTTCGCCAAAGAATCGCTGAAAAATGCAAATTTTGTCAAAAGGTCGTGGGAAAAACGCATATTCCGTCAAAGAATAGAGAAATAGCGCAAATTTCGGCAAAAGATCCCGAATAAAGAGCAAATTTCGTCAGAGGATCACGGACAAAACGTGAATTGCATTAAAACATCGCGTAAATACGCGTGTTTCATCAAAGGAACGCGATAAAACGAAAATTTCGTCAAAGGATCGCAGAAAAAACAAAAATTTCGTTAAAGAATCGCGAAAAAAGAGCGCCAATTTCGTCCAAGAAACGCGAAAACCCCACAAATTTCATCATAAATTCACGGAAAAACCTCAAATTTCGTCAAAAGATCGCGGAAAACCTCAAATTTCGTCAAAAGATCGCCAAAAACCGAAAAATTCGTCAAAAGATCGCGAGAAAACGGAAAATTTCGACGAAAGATCGCGAAAAAACGGTAAATTGTGTCAAAAGATCGCGAAAGAGTGGCAAATTGCATCGAAAGATCGCGAAAGAGTGGCAAATTGCATCGAAAGATCGCGAAAAAGTGGCAAATTGCGTCGAAAGATCGCGAAAAACAGCAAATTTCGCCGAAAGATCGCGAAAAAACGGCAAGTTGTGTCAAAGGGCAGCAAAAAATCTGCATAGTTAGTGCTAGGAGTGGATCCCCCCACCCCCTGCTGTAACTTTTCAAAGAATTTTATGTGAATTTCAGTAATTTTTTTTTACTCAGAATCACCCCTGAAAAATCATCGGGAAAAAAATACCTCAAAATTCGTCCAATAATTACGATAAAAAATGCAAATTTCGTCAATTTGTCGAAAAAATCGCAAATTTCGTCAGTTTGGTGCCAATTTCACCTAATGCCCCCCCCCCTAATATACTCAATTGGTCATTCAAAAAAAAATTGTTAAATTTGTTAATTGGTTGCAGAAAAACATTGTAAAATTTGTCAATCGGTTATTCATAAAAATCGCAAATGGTGTCAGTCAGGAAAAACTTCACAGAATTATATCAATTATAAATTTTTCGTTGTGTAACTGATAATAAAATTTTTATTCCTTTTTATAAACTCCTTTTTTTAAAAAAAAATCTTTTGTTTTTAAAAAGTAAAAGTAAATTATCTAACCTTTATTCCAATTATTTTTGTATGGATAAGCGCAAATGCTGTAAGGTTTGAGAATTCAGAGAATAATATTTATTAAAAATATTAAAGTATAACTTGTAAAAAATTATGCACAACTTCAGAAATGCTAGTATTTGACCCTGATGAGTTTTCAGAATTCCTAAAATTTAACTAATTTACTCCTGCCTTCTTCTCTTGTAGTGATACCATACCTTTTATTTATTTTGTACTTAAAAAAAAAAATCAAGCTCTGTTTTCTTATCTTTTTATTATATGTAAAATTTCTTTCCATTGCACTTCACTAAGCACCTCACTAAAACACATTATTCTTTAAAAATTCTCTAATAATATAATGTCTTGAAAATGCCTTTTATCAAAATTAAAAGATCCAATAAGATTTCTTTGAAATAGATAATCAATGGGGTGGCTATTTTCCTTATGTGTTATTCTATGCCATTTTTATGCATGTATCTAAACAGTCCTTGAATAGTACTGGAATAGTGCTTGAAAAGTGCTTGAATTTTATTTGTTCTTGAGTGTATGAACCATGAGATTTTAGGCATTTGTGGATTTTAGAGTTGCAGATTTGAGAGAGTCTACTGTATTATGTATGTTGTTTTTACATTTTAAAATAATGATAAAATTTTAAAGTACTAGAAAATATAAATTTCAACTTTCACATGAAAGAAAATAAAAAATAAGAAATCTTAATATCTTAAGAAAAATCACTGATAGAAGAATATCCTAAATATGGTGGAAATAAATCGCTGCAAACTTTATAAAGCTGACAATTAACAAAAAAGCCATGGTTTTTTTTTTTTTTTTTTTTTTTTTTCTTTTGCTATGTCACTATTAAGAAGCGTCTATTAAGGAGTGTTTAGTGAATGTTTTCAGATTTAGAGGAAGGAAATATCTTAAGGAAAATAAATTTCAAAATATTGACTATACAGTATCTTAGGTACTGTATTGTTACAATTTAATAGATATTATGTATGTTGTTGCTGGTACATTTTAAAATAATCACAAAATTTTAAAAGTATTAGGCAACATAAATTTCAATTTTCAGATGAAAGAAAATCTAAATTAAATAGTGATGCAAAACATACTAGATACTACTAATTAAAAAAATTTAGTACTTACATTTCTTTCATTATTTAATAAGAAGTAGTAACACACTTAAAAAAAATTACTTAACTTATATTTAACTTTTAAGCGCATTTTACTAAAAAAAAAAAAAGTATTGCAGCATATACGACTTAAATATTTTTGTTATATATATAATACATCTCTGTATCTAATCTATAGTATATATTTATGTTCTTTATAGGTCTAATTAAAAATATCATTGAAAGAAAGATTTTTAAAAGTAACAAAGGATAAATATTAAACTTCCCATCATGCTTTTAAAAAAAAAATAGAATTTAGTACTTGTATGGCTCTATTAGGAAAATTTTGAATAGATTAATTTTAAATTTAACAGATTACATTAGCTTATTTACAGATACTTTTTGTACATCATGATTCCCAAATGACCCTCTTATATAAAAATGGGTAGATAAAACCCATTCAGGGCATGAAAGAGATAGAAAACTGCCCGTTAATTTCAAATAAAATTTTCATTATACATGATGAATATAAATTGTCAGATTAAAAAGTTTTACTGTGTAAATATAAAAACAATCTTTACAGTATTATTCGGCCAGAGCCGATCGTTGTATCTCTACTTCAAAGAAAAAGGTCTGGAGTACGATCGAGATGAAGAAGGAAATTATTCAAAAATACGAGAGCGGCATTAAGATTGCTGAAATCACCATCCACGATAAGTTCAATTCTTGAGAAAATGAAAGCAATAAAGGAGACTAATGTAACCTTTTACACTAGATTTTTTAGCAGAAACAATGTAATTAAAAGTAAATTTTGTATGATGTGGAGAACAAACAAGAAAGCATGGGTCATGGGACAAATTTTCAGTGAGTGGATGAATGACTGTGAAAAAATACTCAGGGGCGTAGCTACAAATATTTTTCGGGGGGGGGGGGGGGAGGAATTCAAAAATTTCCCAACTTGAATCAAATTGCCTCCAACTAAAATGATATGTGCAATGTGTGTTTAATGATACTTATGCGTTAAAAAAAATTCTTTCCAAAGAAAAATACTGAAACTAAAAACATAAAAATTATAGTTATTGGTTCTTTTAATAAAAGTTTTTGTCTTCTATTGTGTAGGAGGCATAATCGTGCTTCATATGAAAATAGCCTCATGATACTTTGAGATTTTTGAGAAAGGAACAAATATTTGTAGGAAATAGATTGAAGACACTGCTGATGTACAAAAGTAGGGAAATTCAGGTCTGGGTAGATATATGATATTTTCGTAGCACAGAAAAACACAATTGCAAATTGAGTCTGGCTGTTTTGTGCATTTCTTTTGAAAATTTAACTAGTTTATTGTTACAGAACTCAGAAAGGTAGTCAGCAAAACAATAAAAAAATTCTTTTTCTTTTCACTTTTTATTTTTAAAATGAAAAAGTGTTTTAAAATATCTACAATTTCCCAACTCTAAGCTCAAATTTCCCAAGTTCACATATATTGGAGGGGAGGGGGGCTCCTCCCCCATCACGATGCCTCTGAAAATACCTCTAGGATAATCAGTAGCCCCTTAAGGGGCTTCTGGTAATGGACAATGCTTCTGCGCATCCTACAGATTTGGGAGACACTTAGTTGGAAAAATTCAATTTTATCACAGTGAAGTTCTTGGTCCCCAATACCACACCATTTAGCCAGCCCATGTAGCAGAATGTCATTTTAAATCTCGAGAAATTGAACACAAAAGCAATGTTTCAAAATTGCTTTGAGGTGACATCAGATACAGAATTGGTCAAGAAAATTCCTGAAAAAACATTTCAACATTCTCAACTGCGTTAGCGTCGTAGATAAGTCTTGGCAGGGAGTTACGTTCAGGACGATGAACTCTGCCTGGAGGAAATTATGACCAGGATGTGTGCATGAGAGAGATTTTGAAGGGCTCGAGCCATCATCTGATGACTCTACACATGTGATGCAGTCAGTTGTTGATTTTGGGAAGCCCATGGGTTTGGAGGGGGTGGTGAGACTGGAAAAGTTGATGGATAAACAACAATGAAGGACACATCATTGAAGAGTAGCAAAACTCTCACCTAGAAGCAAAACACGAGGCAGATGAAGAAGTTGCTTCAGATGAGGAAGAAGAGACAGAGGAAAACATGTTTCTTCAAAGATTAAGGAGATCTTCTCTATTTGGAGAAAAATCACCCAGACAAAACTGAAGCTGTTACAAGCCGTGTCGGTAATTTGTTAAATGATAATAACCTGTTGAATTTTAAGCAAATATTAAAGAGATGGCAGAAACAGACCACTTTGGACAGTTTGAGCGACGTAGGTCCTTTGACTCTGAAGCTAGTACTACTGCCAAAAGACCAAAAATGATCTTGATACTATACGCCTAGAACAATATATTAATTTGTTACTGTTTTTATGTATTAAACACTATACTCTCTAAAATTAGTTTTTGGCACCTATTTTGGAGTGTTTAAAACAAATTAATTGGATTTACATAGATTCATATGGAAATAATTGCATCAGTTTTGTATTCCATCGATTGTTTTGCAACGGATTATCGACGAAAACCAAGTTATTACTGTAATGTGTTTTTTAAATATTTTAAAATAATTATTACCGTCAATAGTGGTTATCTATGTAAGTACCTTTTTTGGTACTACTTAGTTTTCCCGTCGACCAATTTCGCCAAATTATATAAATCACCAATTTATACAAATTGGCATAATTTTTATTTTAAATAACATTTCATTTATTTCATTTTGAGTTTTCATGCGGAAATCTTGCTCTAGAAAACTTATGACGTAATATTCAATTTTTTTCAATTATTCAAACTATTTATTTAATTTAATTTTTCACGTGAAACCTTGCAATAGAAAAGCAATTGTTGTGGTGAGAATTTTATTGCTTTTTTTTAATTGTTGGCAACTGCTATAACGAAAAATATTTATTTTTTCCTGTCATTGTTGTGTAAGAACTGGTTTTATCAGAATCATGTTAAGGCGGTATTCAAAATTTTGAACCCTCCCCATTTCCATTCCCTTGGGTCAATTTTGCCCATTTTCAATCTCCGCCGAGATATTAGCCATCTCAAAGTTGCTGGCGAGTTTGAAGACGATCCGTGCATAATTGCGACTTTTATCGTGCGGACAAAATTTAGTACATACATATATATATATATATATATATAAACTTTACAGGTGGGGGTGGTTTTGGGTTCCTGGGTTTTCTATAATGAAAAGTTATAAAGGAATTTTTCAAAAGTCGCACCATGGTAATGACTGCAGCAGGTAGTATTTCTTACGAAATCTACCTAAAAGTGGCCGCTAGTTTAAAGAAAGTGGCCACTTAAAAAATTTGTCCTACCGGCCAGTGGCTGCTAATGAAATTTCCCAATTTTGACATATACTAATCATATTTGTGTACGAATGAAAGAGACTTCGTGAATATGAAGAGCAGAGCCACAGCATGAGCAGAGTTCATAATGAAAAATAGATAAGATCCCTAACATTTTTTTCATGTGAAAAATGATTATAATTCGCATACAATAAAAGACAAAAAATTTCAAAAACCTTAAGCTAATGATGCTGGACTAAAAACAAAAAAAAATATTCATTTCCCGTTAGATATCTAAAAAAAAAAAAAATAATAAATGTACATTACAATTAAAAAATATCCTAATGGCGTCTTATCACCGTCGCATCAATAATTTCTGTAAATATCACAAATTTTCTTTTAAGATAACTTTCTAATGCTACAAAATAAACAAATAAGAATAAAAATAAATAAACACGCTTTCTGTTTTCCCTTCATTCTAATTAATATCAAAACAGCATTAAAACGACTTGAAATAGAATAAGCAATATTTTAAGGGGAAAAAAGTTATTTTTTCTATATGAGAATAAATAAAATTGTTAGTTTCAGAAAGAATGAGCCCGAGCCTGAAGGCAGATATAAAAATCGAGTCGGGCTCGGGCTGAGCCCGTCTCATCTCTAGTGAGAATGCCATAGTCGTGATAACTATGAGCATCTGATATTCTAGAGTTAAAGAACCCTTTACAAAATTTTTCATTTTAAAACAGGACCCTTCACAAATTTTTTCCTTTCAAAAGAGGACTCTTCACAAAATTTTTCACCTCAAAACAGGACCCTTCACAAAATTTTTCATTTCAAAACAGGACCCTTCACAAAATTTCAACACAAAATTTTTCATCATTTAAAAGTAAAATCTGACCTGTCACTTTAACATATATAAAGGAAGTACAGTAGAGCGCCGATTATCCGAACAAGTCGGGATCGACTCACACTTTATCCAGCCTTAGGCATGAACAAAAATTGTTTTAATTTTTTTTTTTTTTACTTTTTTACTTTTTTATCATTTTCTGAACTTCAGAGATTATAATTTAAACAAAAAAGCTTCCGATTGTTGGTTGCTTCAAAGAAGACATTCTTTTCAATGCTGCCATGCCTCGAATTATTCTTAAATATGTTAGTTGAATAGGATCAGTGCTCTTCTGCCATTTGAGCCATATCGTATCTGTTTCCAAATATTCAAAGGCTTCGCAATGTGATGGACCTGGGTCATTTTCAGAGCATTCATTTTAATTTTCTTCAATTTCTTTTTCATCTTGAACAGACTTAGATAAAATTTAAAATTGTCTGCGAACTCTAATAATTTCTTAAAAATTTTTTGCAAAAAAACACCGCGCCCCTCCCAAGTCCTATATCGCCGCTAACAGCAAAAATGAACAGTTATATGCGAGTGGAGTGCCACTAAGCAACACCACTAAAAGAAAAATATTAATTTACAAGCATTATTAAAACTCAGTCAAGAAATATAGTATTGAATGGTATGCTTAATACAGAAATGAAATGATGAATGAAAGAAAAACTAATGAAAATTAAAAAAATATGTATATTTATTAAAATGTGAAATATTTTAATCATTAACTTATATAAAGATATCAATTTATGATTGCTCAACAAAACTGTTATTTTATTAATCTATAAAATAACTGAAATACGAATAAATGAATGTTAAAATAAAAAAGTTATTAGTCCATGAATGGAAGCGATCAAGTCTTACTCATCAGTTTATCTACTGACAAACCATTCCTTAATATTATGACTCTTACTTAAAAATTTTAAAAACTTTTTTTCTCCAGTTGAAAAATAGTCTGCAGACATTCTCAAGAGTCTGCGACGTGCATCGCACCAATTCTCCACCTGGGGTTTTTTTATAAAAAAATTTGTAAAAAAAAACCCATCAAAGGGCGATTCTCAAAAGGTGGGCACTGGACACAAGTCATAACTTTAAGCCTTTCAAACATAACTTTAATTATCATTGACTTTATTTTTTTTTACACTGAGTTTTTAATTCTATTCAGAGACAGAAAATGACATAATTTATTGTAAAAGCTTTGTATAAATATCTTAAAATTTTATTATTTTATGCTAAAGAGGCCAATTTTGTGCATTCATAACATTAACTACTCCAATGTACCACCAAGAAAAAGAGTTTTAACTTTTTTCCAGGTGGTTCTAATGGTAAACAATGAATGCATAAAGGAAACGGATGATTTTTTGATAATTTCGTTAAGAGATGGCAGGCTGATTTATTGTTTTTTGAAGGTAGAAGGACTTTTCTATAAAGAATTTTTCTGTATTTTGTTATGTCCGAAAGTAACGTACATAACAAAGCATTTGATTTTATTATTATTATTACTGGATAACAAAATGTTAATTATACATATATATATGTATACAGACACATTTACTACTTTCTTAGTCTTAAGAATTTTTTAAATACTAAGAGCAGCGTCCAAAATCTGCAAATGTCCAAAATTTGTAATGTGCACAACTGCTAATTAAATGCTTTAATCATTAATTTTCCAGAATAGTTGCTGTCTTTTAATCTTTGTGTATAATTTTGTAGACATATTATTAAAATATTTATATATTATATTTATAGACAAAATACTATACTATTAAAAAATTTTGGCATTAAATTTGAAAATTTTAAAAATTACATATAGTTAACGTTTAATGATCCCACCATTTGAGAATCTCCCCAAAACTGTCTGCAAACTTTGAAAATTTTCTGCGAACAATGTTCGTGTGTTCGTCTATATTATCTGACTCTGATCTTGAATCTCATCCACAATCTTATCATCATTTAACATCTGATATCCAGAGCCATGTACGTCACTATTTAACCACTCATTAACTTCGATTTCTTCATAGCTTAGGATTCTTCCCATCTCCTTTATTGTTTTACATTTCTCATTTTGATCTCTTCTAAATCTGAAGGGGAAAAAATGAGAGAAATATGGTGTTTGGATGATTAGAAGTTTGGTGGAAAAAAAAAAAAAATGTGATAAATAGGCTGTTTGGAAAATTGGAAGTTTGGTTAAAAAAAAAATTTTTGAAAGAAATAGGCTGTTCTGATAATTGGAAGTTCGGTTAATTGGAGTTTCGATAATCAGCACTCTACTGTATATGCATTTTACATCTATATGTCTTCTTTAAAATATATAAAAAAGAACCTGGATATAACGACCATTTCAAATTCACAAAATTAGGACTAGATTTTTTACAAATGTAAGAAAGCTGTTCAAAATTACACAAAAACTGGTCCCTCAGAGGAAAGTCTGGACTGACCCCTGCTTTCAGAATAAGTACCCTATAAGCTTTCAGTTGTTATAGTTTAGCTCTAAAGTAGGCTTCATGTTAAAAATATCATTATCAAGGCATATAGGACTTATGATTTCAAGGACACAGCAATAACAATTTTGACATTTTAAAGAAGCCAATTCCTTAACAAAAATTCTCATTATTTTAAAATCTTGCGAAATTTGAACTAAAAATCAGAAATTGAAATAATAGAATTTAATCATTTTTTCAAAGCCAAAATTTTCCTTTATCTGAGAATGACCCATGTGGGAAATTAAGCATTATAAGGGCGTTGTTAACTTTTAATGTAAGAAAGGATAAAAATATCACTGAATGCAGAGGAGTGAAGTTCTTTATACTTTAATGGAAATAACTCATCATCCATGCTGCAGAAAATATTGGTTACTGCCAGAAGAAATTTGGTGTTAAAATTTTTACAGTATGCACAAATAATGAAAATAAAATGGCAAAAATGAAAATCTTTTTAGATAAAACAGATGTAAAAAATCCCTGTCGGCTCGGCCTACAGGCTGAGGTAGATTTCGAAGTTAAGTACTAATTTCACCTACAAAAACTAAATGAAGACTAGAGGTAAACTCAGCTTAACAATTTTATCTGGCTGCTTTTGACGAGATATTAATTTCATTTTTCTGTAAAAGCTGGTTTTTGTTGCATTAAAATATCTCAATTTGTTGATTTTCTGTAAGCAAGTAAACCCTATTGGTTTACAATGGAAGTCTATGGGAATTTGGCGAAATATCAGAGATATTGACACGTTAGCGTCACTTTTGGCTGCCAAATTTGGCGATATATCACCAAGTTGGCGACAGAAAAGGGTCCCCTCTACGATAACTCACCCCCTTATATGTATGGAGATACGATAGCGTAATATATATATATATATTTTTTTTTTTTCATGTGGAAATCTTGCAATAGAAAAGTAATTGTTGTGGTAAGAATTTTATTGCATTTTTTTTTTTTTTTTTTTTTTTTTTTTTTTTTTTTTTAATTGTTGACAACTGCTATAATGAATTTTTTTTTTTTCTTGTCCTTTTTCTGTTAGAGCTGGTTTTATCAGAATCATGTTAAGGCAGTATTCAAAATTTTTAACCCTCTCCCATTTCTACTGCCTTGGGCCGATTTCTCTCATTTGCAATTCTCGCCGAGATATTAGCCACCTCAATGTGTTTGGCGAGTTTGAAGACAATCCATGCATAATTGTGACTTTTACCGTGTGGACAAAATTTAGTACATACATGCATATATAAACTTTTTAGGTGGGGGGTGGTTTTGGGTTCCTGGGGTCATATAATGAAAAGTTATGAAGGAATTTGTTAAAAGTAGCACCATGGTAATGACTGCAATAGGTAGTATTTTTTACGAAATCTACCTAATATGATAACATATGGATGCTCAGCCTATAATATGAATCTTTTAGTAAATGCAATTTCAAATTAAAAAAATCCTTGGAGTTTATTGAGGTTAAGTTTTTCTGAAATCACCATCAGCCTCATGGGTGGCTGAAAGAAAAAGAAGGTTTAATGAGACAAATGCATGCTACATGCTGTTCTGAAATTCCAGAAAATATTACCTGAATTTTAGAAAATTTTGCTTATAAAGAAGTTATACACATGCAAATGCAGCTGAAATACGTACTGAAAATATTTGATCGTATGAAAGCTGAAAACACAAAATATTTTTGATGCTGCGGAACTTTGGCTTGACTTAATTGAATAGTCTGATCTTACAGTACATAAAAATAATATCCAGAGAATGATGTGTGAACACTTTTGCCAATTCATTTCCTAGCAAATATGATGAATCCAAGATATGCAGGGAAACTCTTTTCTACTGAGCAAGAAAAAGATACAGAATCTTGGTTAACAAACAAACACCCTGAATGGCTTATATCATTTTTAGTATTCAAAGCTAAAGGTACACAAATATATCCACCATCAATGTTTGTGGATGATGTAAGATTTAGCTCTGCACAGTGGTGGAATATTTTGGGAAAACATTCAACAAATGAGAATGTCAAGGCTTTCTGCAAATATCTGAATGGTTTCACTAGTAGCCCAGTGCATTCTGCATCAATAGAAAGAGTGTTTTCCACCTGTGGATTTGTATGGTCTAAATTTCGTTACAGGTTGGGTTGTGAAAACATACTAAAATTGATAAAATGCACAGATTTTTAAACAGTAAAATATAAAACACTTCTGGGTAATTTCAGTGATGCATTTTTGCAAATGTATTTCTGGAGTAACGATCAATTTGGCATGTATACAAGTATATTTAGCGTAGATTTTTTTTTTTTTTAAGTAAAGTTTTAAACAGTCAAATCATTCAAAATAATACATTTATTTTGAAATATTAATCTCTGTACTTAACATAAGTTCATCAGATACTTTCGGATGGATTTATACTTTTAGCAAACTGTTTCCAATTTTCTTTATCGATTTAATGAATTTATACATTTATTATTTTTATATTTTTTCTTTTAATACTAAGTTACAAAAAGAAAATAACAATCATATGTACTGTTATAATTCATTTTATTGTATGAATAACTGTTAAAATGTGTCTAAATTATATGAGTATGGCCTTATTGTATAGATTGAAAAAAAATTCCACCTTTTTTTCCTATTTCTCACTTTCATGCCTGATGAATGCATACAAAATATAGTAGTCTAATAATTATTTAGAAGATACACAAAACATTTCCTTCTAATGAATGCAGAAATATTTTTAAATTTCTTATTAAATTCATCCAATTAGCCAACTTTTATTACAGTCAAAATCTACATTATCTTTCTTAATAAAAGACTTAACTGGTTTGTTTACATCTGAAATATATTGTGGATTACATAATTATAGTCTACTCTCGAACTTCGATATCTCAAAAACCGTGATATATCGAGAAATTATTTTTCCCCTTGATATTATATATTCCTCTAATGTTAATTTTAATTCTTATCTCGAAGAGTTTTCACTCAAAACCTTGTTATGTTGAATATTTTTCGAAGTAAAAAATGAATTTTTCTGGAAAAATTGTCGTTCATTTGTGTCGAAGAAAATAGAGGTCTTTCCAAGAATCTCCTCATTATCTCTCTAAGGGGTCAGGGACGATTCCGATATTTTTATCTGGTCACTTGAACGGCAAACAAAGGTGGAAAACAAGTGTTTCCTAATCATATGGATGGCATTTTTGTATGTAATGCTCGGGAAACGTGAAAAACGATGACTTAACCGCTATTTTTCGAACGGAAAAATTGGTTGAAGAACAACATCAAAAGAGAAGACGCCAAGTCACGATACTGGACTTTAAGAAATTCTAGCTATGTAAATTCATTTATGTAATTACTAATTCTTTTCAACTTAATGTAATTAAGTTGAAAAGAATTGGTAAAAAAATTAGAATTAGTAAAAAAAAAAAAAAATCTTTCCCTTCATTAATGTAATTATTTTCTACTATTTAAAAAATTAAAATTATCATCTTGTATTTAGACTTACTGTCAACAATCATTACATATTTATACTTATTCTCATTTATCATGAACTCTAATTTTTATAATAATATTCCGTATCTTGTATTTTTACGTGAATTTTTATGTTTTTGTAATGACCTTGTTATCTCGAAGACTTGCTATCTCGAAAACTTTTTAGCGTCCCTTTGACTTCGACATATCGAGAGTATACTGTAGTTTAGAAGGAGTAGATTGTATTTCATAAAAGAATCTTTGTTCTTTTCTTTTGTTTGTTTTCATTCAAGTTGAAGTAATTGAAATAATGTCATGTATCATCTTTTGCTGTTGGATTTTTTTTTTATTACTAATAAATTATTGTTTGTTATCTGGATAATTTATTGTGAAATGGATTAATTTTTAAAATAATTTTACGATTCATGTCACATTAAATTTTGCATTTTAAAATACTAGCCTAGTGAACAGAGAACTGCATCCAACTTCCATCCTTTAGAAAAAGAACTTGTTTTTGATATTGATATGACTGATTATGATGAAGTCAGGACTTGTTGTTCAGGGGCAGACATTTGTACGGAATGTTGGCCATTTATGACTGTTGCTTTGAAGATTTTGAATCGAGCTTTAAGGGGTATGTAATTCATATTTCATGAAAGAAAGTGTTTAATGTATTTTTTTATGTTGTTACTTATCCTTTAATAACATTGTAATGAAATTTATCATTAATATGTTCTCTCTTTTTATATTCCATTATATAAAAAATAAGTCAATTAGACTCCTGCTTGGATTGGGTACAACCCGATCTGAACCTGAAAATTCGGAAGTCTACCTGCAACCCGATTCAAACTCAACAAAAAAATTGCCCTGGCTGAACCTGACAAATTAATTTTCAGCAACAACCCGATCCAAACTCGAAATAAAAAGAAAGTAAATCATGTTTTGATGCAATGATGAAAAGTAATCTACGATTATGTCTCTAATACTAATTTTATCTTTTATAGGGGAAGACGGGGTACAATGAAACACGGGGTACAATGAAACATTACTTGTAAAATCAGTCAAATTTGTCATAGAGAGTTGCAGTTTATATATATGTTATACAACTATATGTTCCAATTACTGATGTGATTTGGATACATTCACACTTCTACAACAGTAGCAATAGAAGATTATTGCTTTTACGCCATTGAAAGTAACTTTCTTTAGTAAAAGTAATTTTGTTTATTTTTCCTTGTTGTTATATGTAATAATTATTTTTTCCATACATTGTTTTCTTTGGGTTGTTGTCTTCATACCTCCAAAACCAAACTAAAAAAAAAAAAATATTAGAAGTTTGAAAATAAATTTTTATTTAGTAACCTCAGTGCGGGGTACAATGAAACACTTGCAGACGGGGTACAATGAAACATGTTTTATTATAGTAATAAAAGTAGTAAATAGAATATATTAGAAGTAAGAGTAGGAAAACATAAAAAAAAAAGAGTTTTGTTCTAACCAGGTCAGTAAAAAATGCTCTTGTTAAGCAATTAAAAAACAGAAAGAGAAAAAAAGCTGAGAAGGGATTGTTTTGTAAACAAACTCTGCCTGCTACAGACTCTGATGATCCAGATTTTTTTTTCCAGGCCCAGCTGGTCATCGAGGTACTAAGAATGAGATATTCACACACAACATGTATGGCACAAGCAGTATCCGTATAAATGAAAACATAAGGAAATATATACTGTTGGAGAAATCATACATTTAAATGAAGTCAAATGTGAAATACTTGATATAAAGACTCCAACCTAGGGTTTTTTTTTTTTTTTTTTTTTAGAAACTTACATTTAAAAAAAAAAAACTCATTCTGTTGAAACTACCACCCCATATTCCTTCAGGATCAACTGAAATATAAACAGAAATGCTAATTTTTGAAACTGACTTGCGCCAATTTAATGTGAAATGAAAGGTATTTCTTAAACTAATAGAATTTTCTTATTTTTCATCTTAGACTATACTATTTTTATCAATTTCCTTATTAATCAAGTTTTGTTTTTGTATTTATCTCATTTTTCATAAAATAAACTATACTGGGTGAAAATTGCTTCTATCATTTGGAGTGTTTCATTGTACCCCAGTATGTGTTTCATTGTACCCTGGCGTACAGGGTACAATGAAACACTGTAAGACATTTATTTTTTGTTATTTTTCAAGCATAAAGATATTGTTTAGAACCTAATAAAAATTTATTTAGATGGGGAAAATACAAGATTAAAAATATGCATTAATTATATTTTTGTGCATGCAAAATTGTGGATAGGAAAAAAAAATTAGTAAATTTTGTTTCATTGTACCCCGTCTTCCCTTATAGAAAAATGGGCAAATCTGCATTCTTTAATATCCAAGTATAGTAAAACCTCTGAATATCGTATGCTTTGGGATTGTTTAATAGAGTCCTGAATCATGTCGGGTTGACTGTAATTTTCTTTTTTCAGATCAGAATGACTAATTTTCTTTCTACGAGTCGGGTTCACCCTAGTATAATTCTTGCGGATCGTATTTAGATTTTTATAAGTCAGGTTGTTGGGATTTTCACAAAAAGTTGAAGTAAAATTATATTTCAGATGAAATAAATATGTATTTGAATAATATGAATGAGTATACAGTATGACCTCAAAAATCCGGCATCAATGTCCACAACCTTCCCCATTTTTTTTACTCTTCTAACTTACGGAAGAAAGAAAGATATCATGTTTTTACGAATTAAAAATTTTGAGATTGAAAGTAATGGGTTAATGAACAGCGGGATCGCTGATGCTGTAATAAGTAGAATCATCGATAATGCTGGTTGCAGCTCAGAGGAACGAGGAGAAGGAGCGGCCAGAAAAAAGGTATCACTAGAAAAATCCATAAAAACAAATTTATTTGTGATAGATTAGCACATTTTTGGAAGTATCAGGATGTGTAAAAAATAATGGTGGTTTCTGTTATTGTACTTCACAACCAATGTATTTTGGATGATTCGAAACAGTTTTAGAGCATTCTCCAAGTTCAGCAGTAAGCTCCGGACTTTGGTACGTGGATTAGCTTCAATTCGATTTTTTATTGTTAAAGACAAAATGTCACCCAAGACTTTCTCCATACACAAAATTGTTATTGCCACCATGAAATTTCTTGAAGCAATGTTAAACTGGTCGTTCACAATTAGTAACTGGGGTGAAAGGAAATGTTGAATCCAGACATTTTTTTCGTGTGAGATTTGTACTGCTCTGGAAGGGACACTTCAGAGTTCCATGGAGGGAGGGTAGCACTTCTAGACAATTAATAAGCATAAAATCCCAAATCTTTCCTTTGCACCCTTAACCTGTTCGAAACCAGCATCTTTTACATGAATTTTATTCCTCTGACACCACTTTTTGTCAAATAATTAAATTTAGTTTATCAATCGAGAAAATGTCTTAATTAAATAAGGAAAATTTTACTTTTGATTTTTAGTGGTAACAAAAACAAGTTCTGTAAGCACTTTTGAAGATGCATATATGCACCCATGGTCCCAGACGGGTTAAACAACTTGACATGAGGATCAAAAACCTCATCTCTATATATTTCAGCATTCACAGTTGCACTGGTAAAAATGTGTCGGTCAGTGTGGCCATTCAAAATTATGCCCACCCATACTATGATTCCACGACCTTTGTATCGATGCCTTTCACGGATGTTTGCAGTTTTATTGTATGTGTTTCTCTCTCCATATGATAACACGTCTGCAATAATTCTCCAAATAAAATCAGGATTCATCGGTAAAGAGAACTCAGCTCCAGCCCGTGGCATTCCAATGACGATGATCTCTGCCCTACTTTAACCAGGCGCATTTTGCTGCCGGAGTTAGCGGAATACAAATAATGGGTTTCCTTGTATGCAGTCGTTTTTCACACAGTTGGCTACTCACAGTAAATCTGGATAGTCGAGTTCCTGTTGCTGCAGTGAACTCCCTTGCAATCTGAACTGGCGTCAGTTGCCTATTTCTTTTTGCAATCCTTGCCAAATAATGGTCCTGAGAATCAATCTATTGTGCCACGTTTTTTACCTCGACCTGGTTGTCTGTGCACATTACCAGTGTCTGTTAACAGTTTCCATATTCTTGACATGACGCTTTTGTCTATTTTTAAGTATTTACAGACCCCCCCCCCCCCCAAGAGTGTCTGTCCTGCTTCCATTCTACCTATCGCACGCCATTTCTCGCAATCGGCCAGATGTTTTCTGTACGGCATATTCCACCTACTACAAGCGAACATTTTACCCAACTACATGTACAATCCTTGAAATTAGACTTCAAATCACCCACATGCAATCTTTGAAATTAGACTTCAAATCACTCACTTGGAATCCTTTTCACACGTGCACTGAAAGAACGGGCTAAACAATTTGCATATTTTTCTGTAGCCAAGGTTAATCCCATTGGACAACGTGATAACGTTGACAATGAGTTACAAATCAATCACCTTTTATTGAAGTTCCCATAATAGAATTAACACAAAACACCTTTGTTATTCCTTTAATTTTTCTCGCCAGTGTATTTTGGAAGTGGTAATAAATAACCAGTCCAAAAATAAAGTTACTTTTATTAATTGCTTGCAGCAGATTTAAAATAATTGATAATATTGACCGTTATAAAGTAAACAAAGATAATAGACTGGGAACTGGCAGCACAGACAGTCACCTCATAGAGTTCGTGGCTGAAATTCCAGAATTAGTTAAAACTCGATACGCGTATTAAAACGCAATCAGTCTGTCAAGTCATATCTTGGTGGAAAACACCTGAAAACCTGATTTTAGTGGCCGACTTGTAGGTTTACTAATGTGTTTTCCTGCACCCAAAAAAATGAAAACATGGAGGACTGGGAGCAGGAAAATGCAATAGTAAACGTACGAGTCAACTGCTAAAATCAGGTTTTCAGGTTTACCACCAATATATGACTTGGCAGACCGATTGCATTTTAATATGCATATCGAGTTTTTACTAATTCTGGAGTTTCAGCTGTAAACTCGATGAGATGATTGTCTGTGCTCCCGGTCTATAAGTGTCGCGAAACTCAACCAATGTGCCATTATTGCGTTCGTGTAAACTCTTCTTTTCCCATAAGTTCCCACAGCTGATCCCATCGAAGTCCAAGATAAAGAAGTTTTACGTTTAATCTAGTTACACAAAATGTGTGTAAACGGAATAGCAGGTATACTTGCATAGTTATCCTTCCGTCTCGGGACATTAAAATGTTTCCGTTTACGAGGGGATTCCGTGTTCACAGAAAACCTGCCAAGAAGGAATCACAATCGAAACAAGTTTCATTTCAGATGGGTTTCAAACGTTAGCAAGCATAAATATATAGTGTTGTTTTCATCGAATTGTTTTCCTTTGAGACAGATCATCTTCACAGATTTTACTGTAATACATTTATGCTCTTCAGAGGTGTATTATAGAGTGGGTACGTTATAGCAGTTGGATGATGTGAAAATGGAAAGTGTTTATAACAGAAATCTGTCTAAAACGGAAATGTTCATAGTCACGGCGGAAGACATACCTTTGAATAATACCTTCTAAGACGAACACCTGTTTAAAGCGGAATTTTTCATAAGTTCTTTGTGATTCCGGCTTAGCCGTTTTTACCGTTATATCCATGATTCAGTAAACTAGTTCTTCGTTGGGGGGGGGGGGGCTTGGCTACACCACTAAATTCCACGGTTGGCAAAAAAAGTTTTTTTTCTTCTTAACGGTGTATTTGGTTTAAATCAACTTTTTTTGGCTTAAACCAGGTTTAAATTTTCTGTTGCATACAGATGCATATCTATTGATAAAATAAACATTATTGGATATTATATAAATAATATAGCTTCATTTGAAAATATTCATATTAAATAGTCACAGTCAATTAAGTAGAAAATTGAAATCCTTTCTAATTTAAACAACATTAGCAACAGCTATGTCTTATGTTCAAAGAATAAACTGCTCCACATGGTGAAATGCTGATGCCTTGGAAGTCGCATGAAGAATCTTATGATTAATAATGTAATAATCAATAAATATTTGATGCAGTTTCATGATCATAATATATTATTATGTGATTGTTATTATTATTATTTTTTTAAATACACAAATACTTCTGGTTATTTTGTTTTCTGAGTGAAAACTCTTAAGTGTCCAGGTCAACATTTTTTACCATTAGATTCAGCAAGTAAAGATTGATTGGTATTATTGGTAGCATTCCATTTTTGCAAGCTGTTATTCAACTACATATCTTGTTATTTTTTTTAATTCTTTAAGAATAATCCCTTCCAATCCAGAAAATTTTCTTTCACAACTTGACAAAATCTTAAAGATCATTGTATTTTGTTACTAACTGCTGTAAATAACCTGCATTTTTAAAATGAAAATATTTTATGCTAACTATTGAAAATTTTTTATCTTTTCTAATTTCGTAGGTTTTAAGATAAATCTTTAGAGTACCAGAACAAGACATGTTCATTAGCCCATGCTAGTTTTCATTCTACATGCATAGAAACATGACCTAGACTCATTATGTCTCATGTTGACTGCTGAGAGGAAGTGTTAAAAACGTTAAAAGTAAAAATTACTTCTATCAATAATTTAAAACTCACTTAAATTACAAAAAAGAGAAAATATTGTATTAGATTTGTTCTAAAAAAAAACCCAAATTGTTTTGTTTTTTTGACAATTAAACAAAAAAACAATTGGTTTAAACCATGCCAACCCTGCCCAATTCACAGAAAAAAGTAGAAGTCAACCTAACCTGCAACGAGAAATGTTGCACCAACCCAAAATACAAGTTGGGATTGGCATGCGGGTAACCCAATCCGATGCGCCACTCTAAAGTAAAATTTTCTGTAACTTGACCTATAAACAGCCTTTAGAACTAGCCTTTAGCCATTAGAACTAGCAGCCTTAAATGGAATATATTCATGGTCTCAACCCAGTTGAAGGAATGTCTTGTACTCACAATTCCATTGTCACAGGTTTTTTCAAGGTGATTACAAAATACTGTTACCAGGGTTCCTACGCGACTTCAAAACAGGGAATTGTCAGGGAAAATGACAAGTGCTGAAAAAGTCAGGAAAAATGATAATTTTTTTCTAGAACCTGGAAAAGTCAGGGAATTTTTTTTTTAATGTGCACTATCATGTGTCAAGATTCTCCTTAGTTCCGAGGTCTATCTGCAAAAAAGTTTAGATTTTTCACTTGCAAATAAAATTTTTGATAAATTCACATTTTTAACATAAAAATGTTTTAGCTATACAAATTCAGCGAGATATCATGAATGTTTAAATAAAAAACTTAAAGAAAATTATGAAGCAAGCAAAAAACAGAAAAAAGAAAAGCTGTAGCTGAAATTAAAATGTTAAAAGAGAAAAAATTGAAACTTCACAAGAAAAAACAAACTGCTTCTGAAACAACACAAATAAATGATATAATAGCAGGACCGTCTAAAAAAAATTTAATATTTAATATGTATAAATTCAGTTTATATGAGTAAAAAGTTACTTTGATTCCATCTGAGTTGTATTTTAGATTTTTTTTTTTTTTTAATTATTTTTAATTTGTTATATTTTAAATTTCAAATGATATAGATTCTTAGTTTCAATTTTATAGGTTATTTTCACTTTCAAAGGGTAAGTTTATATTTTATTCTTATTGATGTATCAGATTATTCTCTTTTGTTGCATAAATTCAGTCATTAAGATCTAGAATTGTAATTCGTATTTCTAAAAATGTCGTGAATTGTGGTCAGGGAATGTGTAGGAAATATGTGCTGGAAAACCTGGAAGAGTCAGGGAATTTTGTTATGCAAATGGAGTATGAACCCTGTGTTACGCTCCAAAAAATAAGAATTAATTTTAATCATTTGGTAAAAGACCTACTCTTTATTGAGAACCCTGTAAAAAACTAAATTTCTCTATGTATTTCTTTACAGAGGATTTTGGTTTCAAACATCTATTGTGGGTGTATTCTGGTAGAAGAGGTATTCACTGTTGGGTGTGTGATAAAGAAGCTCGAGAGTTAAGCCCTGCTGCCAGAAGTGCAATTGTAGAATATTTAAGTGTTGTAAAGGTAAAATTATGTACATATACATATTTTTATAATAGAAAATTTATATATTTCCATACTTTAATCTTTGATATGTCTTAATATATTTATATTTTCCATAATTGAAATGTTTCTAAAACATTTTAGGGTGGCGAGTTTAAAACAAAAAAAGTGTACTTACCTGAAAATATGCATCCTAGTTTAAAGTGAGTTTAGTTTATAATATACTTTTCTTTTCAAATTGGATACTTATGTATAATTTTGAGTCCTTTTTCAAGCTTGCTTTATTACAATGGAAGAGTTTTTATTATGCTATTTATTATAAAGCAGAAACTGCTAAGCATTTGTCGCCTTACTAAATGCAAATAAATATGAAAAGTGGCAATAAAATTTCTATTTTGATACAATATGTGGGCAAACAATCGTTTTGTATAGTTCATTTAAGAAATAGAAACAAATGCCATGAAAATTTCTTAAATAAATCCAAGATAAAAGAGAAAATTCAGCATTATAAACTTATGATGTGAAATAAATTTATGAAACTGAATCCAGTTTGCAGCTCAAGACTTTGTTTGCCAGTATGTCACATTTTGCATTGATTTTCTTAAAATGCAAGTTTTATTTACAAAAAAATTAGTATTGTTAAAAAATTTTTAATCTAGTTTTTGGCAAACACTCATACAGAGTTGCTACGCTACCTGGAGAACCTGGAAAAGTCAGGGAATTCAGAAATTTGTCTAATAAGTCAGGGAAATGTCAGGGAATTTCTATATTTTATCCAAAATCCTGGAAAAGTCAGGGAATTTAACAAAATTTCATGGAGAATGCCAAATAAGTACAACCTTTGCCCCATGGCACATGAGAAAAATCTTCCATGTTTTTGCAAATTCTAATTTTTAGAAGTTTTATTTAATCACCTCTTAAAATTTCCTCTTCCTAAAACTTTTCTTCCTCTTTTCTTTTTTCCAACTGTCATCTCCACACATACTTTAAAAATTTTAACTGTTTTAATACTTTTTTTTTTTAATTTTTCCGCAATATTTTTTTTATTGACATTTAATGTAACTAATACATCATTTCAAATCTGCTTAACCTCCACCCTGAAATGTTTGTTTCTCAACCCCCTTTGCCTAAAATTGAACTTAAGTGAGATTGTGATAGATGGTGAAGTAAATTATCATTTTACAGGACACTTAGTTTGAAATACTCTGAAATTATTAAGGAAAGCAACTTATATTGCAGTCCTAAGTGTGAAAGCCGCCTATACTCCGTGGTCGAAAGACTTTAGGAAACTCAGAATGGCAACAGCCAGAAGAGGGAGAGACACGAGGGACTTTTCTTGAATGGTTGTGTTCGTACTCTCTCTTGTGAAATATGTAATCCGAATATTATTATTATGTTATGTTATGTGTGCGTGTGTTGTAACTGTGTAGTCTTATGTAAATAGTAAACTTAGTTAATCATATCCCGGCTTAGACCTCTCTGCTTTGATTATATCTTGTGTTCTTTCTTCATCAATATCGTGGAATACCGAACCGGGCCATCATAATGTCGCAGACGACTAGGATGGTGATCCTACAGCTTTTAAAAATCAACAGCGGTGTTACTGCAGCATAAAATGTTATCGTATAATAAATATTGTGGTTAAAGAAAGAAAGATGTGCCTCTAATCTAAGTGAATAATATTGCGTCGATAGTATTTGATTGACAGCAACGAGAGTTTGATGGCTGGCCTAGCTATCATACAGGTATTTTTTTTTTCTTTCCTATCGAGAGCATATTTTAAATATATGTTAGTAAAATATAGTTATTTAATGTGTATATGTTTTATATTATGTTTAGAAACAACGGGTTAATATTTATTCAATTAATGGAATAAACATGGTATTTTATCAGTAATTAAGTTTGAAAAGTATACTTAAGAATTATATTTTTATGGTATATTTCATAATATGAATGAAGAATTATGTATCATGATTGTTAAATTGATCGAAGGTTCAGATAGAATGGTGTTTAAAAATAACTATGTTTAGCATGAAAGTTTAAATTCTGTTATTTAAATAAATATTCTCTAGTTATTGTGTTAAAAAAAAAAGAAAAGAAAAAGAAACATAAAAATGAGTTAAAATTGTCATTTTAAAAGTTCATAACACGTCTGTCTATGAAGCTATTTATTCTCTAAGAATAAACTTTGCACAAGAATAACTAAAAGTGTTACCTAAGTAAATTATCGTTTGGAGAAAAAAAAAAAAGAAACAGATTTATTTCAAATGTTTTTTATTTATTCTTTTATCTTTGTGATTAAGATAAAAAGGTGCTATTTCAAAGTATGTAGAGGAAGTGGTTTTTTTTTTTGTTTGTTTTGTTACGTATTATTCTGGAATTCTTTGAAATGACTCATTCAGATTAAATTTGAAATAAAAGTTTGGTAATCTTTGTTCAGTGAAACTGATAATGTATAAATTTGATTATTACGGATTGGGTTGTTTATTTATTTTTTTAATTGTGGCAGAATATTAAGCATTTGTTTGTTTTGTTTTTGTTGTTGCTTATTTTCGATTGACTAATTGAAAGGAAATATAGAGATTTAATTTGAGTTTTAAATCAAAATAAAAGAAAGATTTTCATATCTTGGATAGAATTTAATTTAATTAAAAGGTGTTAATTTAATATTGAGATTTATAAATATTTGGTTCGTTTTGAAATATAATTTAGTAAGAGATTGAAGTGTTAAAAAGAAAATTGTTAATGTATTATGTATTTTTGAAGGATGTATTTAAAAATTAATACGCAAAGCATTGACAAATTCTTATTTTGTGAGAACGCAAATATTTTATTTTATTTTTTAACTTGACATATTGGTAAAAGTATATTTTAATTATTGCAAAAATTGTTTTCTATATATATATTTTTTTGTTATTATTGCGCAAATGTGTTTTAATTTAGTCAGTAATACTAATATAAGTATTTAAATAAAATAAATTTCATTCAATTTGAGGGGTTATTTATAAAAGAATGTTCAGGTTTAAATTAAATTTGGTTTAAGGCGTTCTTAGGGAAAGTTCCAATTAGGGTAGAAACACTGTTTGAATATTGCTGATTGCTTCCAATTTATTTTTCAAATATGGCGTTTTTAAGCAAAGGTAGTAGAAAAGAAGATTTACAAAAAGTAGCGATTGAACTTGGAGTTCAGGATGTCGAAAATTTAAAAATTATAGATCTAAAAAAAGCTATACTAGAAGTCGAAGACTACGAAGAAGAATTTGTTAAGGGATTTTTGAGTTCTGTAATTGAAGAAAGGAAAAAGAAAGAAGAAATGGAGAGGGAAGAAAGAATACGTCAAGAAGCGAGACGTCAAGAAGAAAGGGAAGAAAAAATATGACAAGAAGGGAGGGAGGAGCGAATTGCCAGGGAAGCAAAAGAACATGAATTGGAAATGAAAAAACTGGAACAATTGCAGAAATTTCCGGAACAAAGAAATGAGTCTAAAATTGAGATAGCGCCAAAAATTCAATTAGCACAGATTGTCCCGAAGTTTGATGAAAAACGTGATGAGATGGGATTATTTTTGATAAATTTTGAAAGAAGAGCGGAAATGGCACAAGTACCGAAGAAAGACTGGGTAGCTTACCTATTGGCAGTCTTACCGGTGGAAATTGCAAATATGCTAGCTAGAGAACCCCCGGAAGATGCAATTAATTACGATTTTGTAAAAACTCTTATCTTAAAGCGATACAAGTAACAGTGAAAAATTAAAACAATGTTTTTACAAACATCACAAAACACATGAAAAATCATGGAGAAATTATACACAAGAGCTTTTGAGTTATTTTACCGAATGGATCACAGAATTAAATATTGACACTTTCCAGCAATTAAAAGACTTAATAGTAACCGAACAATTAAAATTTCGTGTGCCTGTAGAAATAAGAGAACATTTCTTAGAAAATTGGCTCACATTTACCACGCCGTTAGAATTGGCAGAAAAACTTGATGATTACGAGAGCATTACCGACAGTTTTAAAAGAAAAGAATTTCCAAAGAAAAATTTATCTAACTCTCGAAATCAAAGTTGGAATAATTACAGTTCGGAATCAAAAAAAAGATATGAGAGATGGTAAACCGAAATTTGAACCCAAGACTGAAGCATCTTTCGGAGTGCAACGAGAAAAGAGAGAATTTCGCACAAAATATACCTGTTTCGCATGTGGTAAGGAAGGGCATGTGAAGAAATATTGTTCCAAATTGAATACAGTAAAACAAGATGGAGGAAAAACTTCCAAAAGCGATCTTGAGAAAAAGGGTCTAAATGCAATTTGTTTGAATGTGAATATTCCGGTGGAAGAAACAGATGGGAGACTCCTTAAGGTAGATCTAGGAATCGGTAACCAGAAGTTTCAGGGAATCATCGATAGTGGTGCGGAGATTACAGTGCTGCGGAAGTCGGTGGTGCCGGAAGAGTATTTACAGTCATGTGGAAAAGTATTCTTGAGACCCGCAATAGGGAGTCCTGTAGAAGCAAAGCTTGTTTCCATTCCGCTCACTCTTCGGACAGAAGATGAGGTTATTCCTTATGTACGAGTACAGGTTGCGGTAGTGGAAGGATTACACGAAGAAGCTTTGATCACTCCCAAGGTTTTCGCTCTGTTAAAAGAACAGCAGAAGTTAGGGGATGTATTTAGGGGATGAGGTAGATATCACCCCGGTTGAAGAAAATAAAGAAAAATCTGTATTCAATGTGGAGGGAAGGTGTCCAGAAGGAAACCTGGAAACAAATCTAAATAATGAAGATGAAGACAAAGAAGCTTCAGATTTGGAACTGATTCCTACTCCGGTCGAGGCAACTGTTTTGCCCGAAAATGTTGGTAACGAGGACCAAAAGGAAAGTTGTTCCGTTTCACAAGCGCAATTGTTGAAAAAGGAGCAATTGGCTTGTTCTACATTAGAAAAATGCTTTGAAGATGCAAAACGGCAGAAAAATAATTATTGGGTAGAATCCGATTTGTTGTATCATAGAGGCAAAGTTGGAGGACAAAATTATGTTCAACTTGTAGTACCTGCCTGTAGAAGACAAGAAATTTTGAAATTAGCACATGAAACACCAACTGGTGGGCATTTAGCTGCTAAGAAAACAAGAGATAGAATTGCTATGTCGTTTTGGTGGGAAGGAATGCCAAAAGAAGTAAAACAACTATGCGCAGCTTGTCATGATTGTCAAATGCGCAGAAAAACAAAAGTAACGGACAGAACACCTATTGAAGCGGTCGGAAGACCAGAACTCCCATTTCAAGTTGTAAATGCAGATATTTTAGGACCAATTGAGCCGAAGTCTTCTCGAGGTCATCGGTATGTTCTGGCTATTATGGATCAACATAGTCGTTGGCCTGAAGCAGTCCCTATTAAATCGTTGACAGTAAAAGCAGCTTGTGAAGCGATTATTGAAGTTTTTGTTAGGACTGGAATTCCTAGAATGATTTCAGCCTTTAACATGGAAAAAATTAAACTTGTGGATGAAATAAAAATGCAAAATGTAGAAGAAAATGTAAAATCAAGAACAATTGAAATACTTGGAAGTTTACTGAAAGAGAAATATTCTGACAAAAATGTTATTAGTGAAAATTTTCCAAAAATAACATGTAAAGTGTTTATTAAGTATTATGAAATTAAAAGAGAAGAAAATTGGAAATTTAAAAGAAGATCTATGATTGAGCAAGAAGTTATGGATGAATCTGTAACAATTGAAAAAATGTTTGACTTTAATGAAGATTTTAATATTGTCAAATATTCGGAAGAGAATATTGAGAATGAAGATGAGATAGAAACTAAATCAAAGACTCTGGAGCGTGTTAATCGTGATTATGAAGTCAAAATGGAAGACGTTGAGGAAGATCTTACTTACAAAAATAAAAAGATAATTGGTACGATAAATATGAGAAAAAAAAATGATGAAAAGCATTGTTTTGAAGAAGAAAAAAGATCTAGAAACAAAAATTTCCATGAAAAAAAGAGAATTGAAAGATACTGTTGATTCAGTTAAAGGAATGAAAGAAAAAGGTATTCAATTTTATCTTAAGTTGTATTGTAGTATCCTGGAGACTCTAAAAATTGAGAAAGAAGCTATAAAGTATGATATTAATTCTGTTCAGAAGGTTAAACAAGAAAGCAAATACAAAATTGACACTGAGGGTAAAGAAGTTATAGTTTCCTTTAAGGACTTGTACTTTGCAAAGACTTTGACAGATCTGACCAGAAAAACTGTTCCAAATGATACTCCATGGTCGGAAGATGCTGAAAAGTCGTTCAATAAGTTAAAGGAAAGCTTATGTGAAGTTACAAACCTTTATACCCCAGACATGTCCAAACCGTTCGAAATAAACACCGATGCTTCCATATCGGGTATTGGTGCCTGTTTAATGCAAAGGGACAAAGACGGCATGTTAAAGCCCATAACTTTTGCCAGTCAAAAGCTTACTCCAACTCAATCAAAGTGGAGCACAATTGAAAGAGAAGCATATGCTGTAATCTGGGCACTTGGGAGATTCGAAATGTGGACTTATGGAACCACCATAATATTGCATACGGATCATAATCCTCTAAAATACTTAACAGAGGGAACTCCTAAGAACGCTCGATTACAGAGATGGTCGTTGGCACTATCTCGCTATCAGGTTTCTATTGCTCATAAACCAGGAAGTTCTAATGTAGTGGCAGATGCTTTATCTCGCATTTATGAGTAGGAAAAAAAAATCTGTATATATATATTTTGTATTATTTCATTATTATATATTGTATAATGTGTATTTGTAATATGTGTATTTTTAGTATATAGTGTATAAGAATTTATATATCTTAAGTAGTTTAAGTAAATGCTCTCGATGGGACAGGTAAAGGACTTTTTAAATAGGACTTTTTTTTTAAAAGAACTTTTGATAGGACTTTTTAAGTAAGACTTGTGTTAAGACTTTAAAGAGTAGTTTCACAGTGTGGGACACCGTCCAACATGTAGAAACTGGAGGGAAGGTGTGAAAGGCGCCTATACTCCGTGGTCGAAAGACTTTAGGAAACTCGGAATGGCAACAGCCAGAAGAGGGAGAGACACGAGGGACTTTTCTTGAATGGTTGTGTTCGAACTCTCTCTTGTGAAATATGTAATCCGAATATTATTATTATGTTATATTATGTGTGCGTGTGTTGTAACTGTGTAGTCTTATGTAAATAGTAAACTTAGTTAATCATATCCCGGCTTAGACCTCTCTGCTTTGATTATATCTTGTGTTCTTTCTTCATCAATATTGTGGAATACCGAACCGGGCCATCATACTAAGAGCATTTTTTTTTTTTAATGTGAAGGTGGGAGGCAGGGTATATGTGAAAATTTTAATTGTGGTATACAGTTGAAAATGTTTATATTTTCACATGGTACAATATTTATTTTACTGCCATCTTGTTCAGTTCACATTACACCGCTAGACTGAAATTTTCATAAAATGCACCTGGAAAAGTCAGGGAATTTCATTCTCCTACATGAGTAGCAACCCTGCTCATAGTAATTGGTTCATGATTTTCAAATTTGGTTAATATGATGCTAATAGTTTATATTTCATAGTATGGTCTCTGTGAAGTTTTTATTCTTTATTTTCTGTGACATGGTCATATGTGAGAATAATAAGTGCACTCCTATTTCCCAATAAGGGACACAAGTGTTAAGCTGTATTAAAAAGAAGTGTAGTTCTTTTTATGAATATATACAGTAGAAGGATCTTTATAATGGAAATATCAAAACTTGAGGTTGTGCATTATAATCACATTTAAACTTTGTAAATATGTCAAAATATGTTTGAAACATATTAAAATACAGTAGAGTATCTTTATATTGCCTTCCTTGGGACCAGGAATTATCCAGATTATAAATTTTTGCATAATATAGATTATTTCACACATAATTAAATTTCATTTATAAACAAAGTCCAAATATGCCTGTGCCAAATCATTCATTATATTACACATTTAAAAAAAAAAAAAAATGTAACAATTTTTTCATTAAAAAGCTCTGAATTAAGGAAACAAAGTTGAACTAATGTATCATATTTGTGTCTTCTAGAGAAGGATGCAGGTGCTTCTTAACTGCAAAATTCGTTGTTTACATCTGAAAAGTTATGCTTTATCTAGAAAATTGCATTATATAGAATTACGTTATAAAGATCTACTGTATAAAATAAATTGTTCAGTACATATTAAATAGCCTCTGTATGTCTATATTAAATAATGTAGATTCTGTAAGCTCTTTCTAAGGTGGAATCGATCGGGACCAAGAAAATTTTTATTGTAGATAGTATTCCGTCCTGGAAAGAGTTTACTGTTTTGAAAAACTTTCTACCGAATTTAAAATTGTCTCACATTAGATATATTTCCGTTTTACACAGAATCTGTATTAAACAGAGTTTACTGTGCAGTAAACACTCAGAATTGATTGAGACTGAGAAAATTTTCTGTTGTGGACGTAATTTGGCCGTAGACAAACTTTGCAATTATTTAAAATTGTTTTGCATTAGATATATTTCTGTTTTACACAGAATCTGTATTAGACAGAGTTAACTGTGCAGTAAACACTCAGAATTGATTGGGACTGAGAAAATTTTCTGTTATAGAGATAATTTGGCCTTATACAAACTTTGCTCTATGTCTGCGAATTAACCTTGAAATTGAAAATCTTCCTAGTTAGATATATTTCTATCTTACACAGAGTCTGCCTTAAATAGAGTTTACTGTATTTAATAAATTTCTACCTGTGTATATGGAACAACCAGCGGGGAAAACCTAGCTACGCTTTAAAATTAGCTTTGTGTTCAACTCAATATAACAATAAATTTTCACTGCATTATTGCCAAATTTGGTGATATTCCTCCATTTGGCACTAAATATGTATTGAGAAAGTTCTGTGTACCCTGATTGATTAAATTCTGTTTTGGGGAAAGTTCTATGGGCTCTAATTACAGTGAAATGCATTTAACAAGAAAACATTTAACATGAAAAATTGGTTTACATGAAATTATATAGCAGGACATTTTTTTCCTTTTAACACAAAGCAAAAATCGTTTAACACGAAAAAAATTCACTTTCGATCTTCAGTAGCATGTTTGTTACAAGTAGCTGTAGAATTTATTTATGGTATTGTTTAACTTCTGGGAATCTGTTCCTCTTCCTTTATGGCCTCCCTTTTTATCCCCAGTGGTCATCATCCATCAAGGCTTTGGCCCTCCCCCTAATGAATAGAATCCTTATCTGTTCCAAAGAATCGCAGACTGTGGGAACCCAGCTCGGAGCAAGAATGACTATACCTAAGGAAGACCTAAGTTGTCAATGGTGTATATGCTAGAGTGGAGTGTACGTCCACGACAATAAATAGTTCTGTACTGAATATGAAAGAAATGGCATATTAAACCTCTTTTTTTCTTCATTTTCACAGGAAAAATGATTGACTCATTAATCGAAATCGATTGAGCTTAGCATATATTCATTTTTATGATAAATATCTAATAATAGTCAAGGAAATGTATTTATTCGCAAGGAAGGTTTTTGGCGAGGGCTTGGCGCAGTGCAAAAAAATAACTAGCAACCTTATACCCCCAACAGAGCTGTGAGGGTCAATAGAAGTTTCCTCCTCTCATTATCAGAGATTGTAGATTTTTTATGTCCAATTAAAAGTTTCTTTTTTAAAACTATTAAATATAGAGAAACATTTTCGGTGGATTCGAATTTTTCGGAAAATTTCACCCCAAATACATACCCAACATATGGATGAAACATTTAAAATAACAAAGAAAATTTTCTTTTGCAAATTAAAACGAATAAAAGAAGCTCTTTATTTTAAGGCTGTTCTAAAAAAAATTATCTTTCCCCGCTCAAGAACCGGAAACTTTATTATTTTAAGGCTCTTTTTTAAATGTAAAAACAGGATACTTGCAGGCATGATATTTGAAGGGATTTGAAATCGAACAGTTTTTCTTAGTTTCCGGTAAATTAATTACAAGCAATTGTTGTCTAAGAATGGATTTTTATTTATTTATCTAATTTACTGGACAATCGCGTTGGATAGAAAATTTTGGTGGATTAGACAATTTCACCTCAAGTAAATATGAAGCATATGGAAAGAATATGTAAAATAACAAGAATTTTCCTTTTGTGTGAATTAAAACGAACCCTTTTTTTTCTTTTCTTTTCTTTTCTTTTTTTTTTTTTTTTTTTTTTAATACGGCTTTTCTTAAGTACATTCACGATATAATTTCCATCCCTCCGCATACAGAAGTTTAAACTATTCTTATTTTACTTAGAAAGAATTGATCAGAAGTTAAATTAATTTGTCTTTTAAATAATGTTATAAATTCAATATTTTAACAGTATTTTAGACACAAAAACAAGAAAAAATTCACCAGTTATTCATAATGCATACTATAGTTTTATACACAAATGTAAGTTAATTTGATTTGATAAGTAAAATTATAATTTAATTTGACATAAATCAATCAGGTCCGTGCGAAAGGGCGGCGAGTAGTCCCGGGCGATGAGATCGAGAGGGCGCCAAATTTATACTACCAACACCAACATCTTTTTTTGATTGTTACAAGAAATTATATGCATACATATCGAGAATTTTTTTTCAAAATGAAAGTACATACATTTTTCGTTTCAAAGTTTCACCGTCCCATAACTCATACCCGAATATAAATTTCTGATTAAAGACTTCTCCTTTTAAAAACTTGTTTTTTTTTTTGTTTTTGTTTTTTGTTTGGGGGGGGGGAGGGGGGTCTTAGTCTCTTATGTTTACCTTCTCCTTCCTGAATCTGAAATTAAATTTTCTTTCTGTGAATTGAATTCAATAAATTTAATGAATTGAAAAACTTTGTTCAATTTAATATGATTTAGCACAGTTTTTTTTCGCGCACTTTTTGAATAAACTTTACTGCCCTTTTGGGGGGGGACGGGGGTGTCTGAACTAAAACACAGTTCTTTTTCACATGAGTTAGTTCTGTCTGAATAATTTTGTACCAGGGCCGAAACTAAGGGGGGGGGGGGCAGAGGGGGCATGCGCCCCCTCTGCTGAATATGTCATTTTAAAAATGATCTTTAGAATATTTTTGTTGATGTTCAGAGAGACCTCCCCCTTGGATCCGCCGCTGTAGATTACTTAGTTCAGTATTACATATTTTATGATTACATATTTTAAAATTTAAAATAAGTCGTCTATTATAAAATTAGTAAAATTCTCTTTGTAAATATACTTTGTGGAAGAGGAGGGGGGGGGGGCGCCAAAATTGCCCCGGGTGCAAAAAGGCTAGTTTTGGCCCTGTTTTGTACATTATATCATCGTTTAATTTTAAATTAAGACGCATTTGCTTGACAATCACAAATACATTTCGTTTGGCGATTTATTCTGTGGTTCAAATTTTCGGCAACCTTTCACCCTCCAAATTTCTCCTTTCTTTATCGTTGGTCATTCATTTCCCGGACTTCGGACTTGACACTTGCTTTCTGTCACCCTCTGTTAATTGATCTTTTCATCTGTAAAATGGCTTCTTTTTCAAACCAATTTTCTCTTTCTTTCAACCTCAGAAAAAGGGGAAACCTTTGGGAAGTTCTACTAAGGTTATCATCTTAAATGTTTACATTAAGCTCAGGGAACAAAATCTCATAAAATCGGACAACGAAATTTCCCAGATGTGTTCAGATTTGACGGGAGTTTCAGCACGATCTATTGAAAGAATTAAGTCAGAAATGAAAACGAATGGTAAACTCGTAACTCCAGGCAAGAAACGCCCATTGAAAGTAAATACATGTACAAGAATGCAAATTTACGATGAATTCACTAAGACGGCTATTCGTAGGAAAGTGCATTCTTTTTTCTTTGCCAATCAAATACCCACGGCAGAAAAAGTAACATGTGCCATAAATGAAGATGACGAACTCCCAAATTTCAGTGTCCGAACTGTAAGAAATTTGATGCATGATTTGGGATTTGTTTTTCAGAAAAGGAAACGTTCATCATTGTTATTGGATCAAGAAGATATTCAACAATGGCGGCACGAATATTTGAGGGATATCCAAAAATTTCGAACTGAAGGCAGAAAAATTTATTATACGGATGAAACGTGGGTTAATGCAGGGCATACGAAAGAACGCGTATGGCAAGATAGTACCGTAAAATCAAAGAAACAAGCATTTTTAAATGGTCTGTCAACAGGTTTAAAAGCTCCTTCAGGCAAAGGAGGCCGACTAATTATTATACATGCTGGGTGCGAAGATGGATTTGTCAATGGAGCGTTGGAAGTATTCAAAGCGAAAAAAAACGGAGATTATCATGATGAAATGAACGGCACGCATTACGAAGATTGGTTTGTGAATAAACTTTTACCTAATATTCAACCTAATAGTGTTATTGTTATGGATAACGCTCCATACCATTCTGTTCGGGTAGAAAAAATTCCAACGAGTTCAACAAAGAAAGAAGAAATACAAGCATGGCTATCGGGAAAGAATATTGCTTGGAACCCAGACATGCTGAAAGTAGAATTGATTAAACTTGTAGCAGAACATAAAAAGATTTATGAAGCCTACCGCATAGATCAAATTGCTGCTCAACATGGCCATACCGTTCTTCGATTGCCCCCTTATCATTGCGAATTAAACCCCATTGAACTTATCTGGGGTGAAGTTAAAGATTATGTCGCTGCAAATAATCGAACATTTAGAATGGACGAAGTTGCAAAACTTACACATGAAGGAATAGAGAAGGCGTTTTCTTCTTGGGGTAATTGTGTTCAACACGTAATTGAAGAAGTAGAGAAAGACATGTGGAAATTAGACGGTATTGAAGACAAATTGGTTGATAAAGTCAGCTTCACTGTTGGTGATTCGTCTGATGATTCTGAGCAATACACAGATGGTAGCCTTAGCGGAATAGAACCATTAGAATAACATAACAGTCCTTTTCAGGACTAAAAAAAAGCCCTTTTAAGGGCTAAGCCTTACCCAAGGCAAAAAATTTAAAAAAACATATTATTACACTAAAACACATGCTTCACACCAGTGGCGGCAACTTATATGAGCCCGTGAGGTCCGAGCCCACCCAATTATTTGCCCTTCTAGTCCACCCAGTTTTCATCATTCTATTTGCGGGCTTATTTATTTTTCAATCGCGAAAAAAAATAATTACGTTGGCTTTCACAAAATTATTTTCTTTGAAAGTATGGTACAATAGCAATAACAAACACATAGGAGCCTAAAACACAACCTGCCCCTTCCCCCTTTCATCTTAAAGACGTACAATCAGATTTTCTCTCAAAAAAGAAATATCTTGTATATTAATTTTTCTTCCTAAATGCACTAAATTTCCAGTTGTTATTATTCAACACTTTCCCTTTTTTTTTTTTTTTTTTTTTTTGGTTAAAACATCTTTCAGGAAATTCTGCTAATGCGCTCGTTTTAAGACAATTTACAACTGCGTCAGCCCAGGAATAGTCATCATGGGCAGGGCTGCGGAGTCGATGGGAAAAATTGACGACTCCGACTCCGCAGTCCTGCTTTTAAAATGGACGACTCCGACTCCGGGAATTTTAACATATCCGACTCTGACTCTTTCTCTCAAAAATGGGCCTGACTCCGACTCCGCAGTCCTGCTTGTAAAATGAACGACTCCGACTCCGGGAATTTTAATATATCCGACTCTGACTCTTTCTCTCAAAAATGGGCCTGACTCCGACTCCACAGCCCTGGTCGTGAGACAGTCATCAATTATAAGTGAAGTTGTAATACTGTATATGCATATATATTTAATGAAAAACGCTATTCGATTCCAAATCAGTTCAGAAGTCATGTCTACAAATTTCATGCTTTTTACATATACCAGTGACGCTTGTGAATGTTTATTAAAAAGTTCGTTATCAATTTTGAATCATCGTTATAGTTTAAGTAAATAGTTATACTATTATGCATTTCAGTGCATTTGCATTAAATGTCAGTTTTAATATTTTTTAGTCTTTTGCGTTTGAATTTCTTGTCAAATTCCTGGTACAACAGTAAATATTGTAGTCCATAAATTGAAGAGCCCATGAGAATATAATTAAATAAAATCGCAACATTATAATCTACTCTAAAAAAAGTCTAACGTATCATAACTTGAAATATCTTCTTTTCCCAAACTATCAAAAAAAGCAAAATGGCAGTGTCATTTTAACCTTAAAATGGTTTTGAGTCCACCCAATATTTTTCAAAAGTTGGCGCCACTGCTTTACTCGATGACTTTTTCTCTTTGTAGAATATCCAATTTAGAAAATAATATCATTTGCCGATTTTCATAACCTTAAGGCTGTTTTCAAATCTAAAGGGGGCTACTATCCAACACATTTTTAAATTCATTTTTCTTCGGAAACACGCAGAAACGGCAGCTATTGTTATTCAGAAACAATGTAATCTAAAGATATTTGCTTTTTTTTTGTAACCACAAAAGTTTTTTTTCAGTAAATAGTGTCAAAGTGGACATTTCGAACCAATTTTCGGTCATGACAGCGACAGAAAGGGAAAAAACCGGTCTTTACGGTATTAAAATCGCTTTTAACTCACTGACTAATACATTTATCAAGAAAAGAAATGAAAAACGCTTCAATAATCAGTCCTGCCAAAGTTATGCCTTTGCGTTTAAAAATGAGTCCGAAAATGTGTCAGAAAGTTCCGTGTTTTTGAGCAGGTAACTTCAGAAGAGCCTTAAGCTCCTGTCCCTACAGGCGAAGACACTCGAGAGCTAATGCTAATCCTATAGGAATGTTATTTTCTAATATATCGTTTACATTTCGACATTTTTATTTTATTTATTTTGATTATTATTTTTTATTTATTTATTTATTCATATTATTATTATTATTATTTGCATTGGATAGCTGAGGTCCATTTCTACATCGTTCCTTTTTTACTTTTTCCATTTTGGTTTCAGATATTTTTTAGAATGACACTTTCAACTTTCAGAACCGGTTTCGAAAAGGAAAGTAACTTTATAAAAAATATCTGCAACCAAAATCGAAAAAGAGTGATGTACAGATGGACCTCAGCTATCCAACGTATAAAAAAATATTTTAAAATGTCGAAATGCAAACGAGATATTAGAAAATAACCTCCCCATACGGTTACCATTAGTTCGCGAGTGTCTTCGCCTGCAGGAACAGAAGCCTTACACTTGAGTTAATGTTAAACCAATGGGAAGGTTCTTTTCTAATATCCCGTTTGCATTTACACATTTTTAAATATTTTTTGTTGATGGATGGCTGAGGTCGATGGTCTACATTCGCCCGCTGCAGAATGTAAACATGAAATATGCTAAATTTTAAAAAAAATGACAGAATTCGCATTCAAAAATAGATTTCTACCAACATTTAACAAAATTGAGAATTGAAAAAAAAAAAAAAAAAATCCGTCACTGGGTCTGTGATCCCTTTTGGATAAATTAAAAGCACCTGAATGTAAAAAGAAAATTAAAGAAAAAGAATTAAAAATTCTTTGCCACTGTAGGAGTTTCGGAAGGCTAGGCATTATTTTATCTTTCATATTTAACAATCAGAAATGAAGAAAGTTTCGTAGAAAATTCATTTTCAAAATCCAGAGAGAGGCGGTGGCCCTTCCTTTGCCCCTCTCCAGCTGGCGTCCCTAAAGGAGATGTTTCGTTTTCTTTTTTAAATAACTTTATTCTAAATGTATTTTGGCCGTCTATCACCAACCAGAATTCTTTTAGGAATATAAAAAAAATATATATGCATGGAACGGGAAAAAAAAAAAAACAAAATAATTGGTAATATCAAATCAACTTGTGCAAATTTCTTCCTCCAAACAACGATAAACAGCCAAATCTGACGATTCAAGAATATACTCCAGCAGTAAACAAATAATGTAAATTAAATCCGAAAAAGGATTTTTTTCACGCCAAAATCATCGCTATATCTCCCAGTATGGAAGTCCTACAACGCCAAAGTCCGTAAAAAGGCTTGCTCAGTATCGTACCCATTGACAATTAAGGTTTGCCGGTAGATTAGAGAGCAAATCCCATTGTTGTTATTTGGAGGGAGTGTTGAAGCACACACAGGTGTTTTTTACCTCTATATACAGTATGTGCAGTTATTTAGATGCACATTTGAATGGAAAGATGAATAAAACAACGAATAATCTCGAACAATTTGTGGATAATATGAGGCTGAAAAAGGCACATCAAAAAAAGATATGATTTTTCCACAAAAAAACAATAATTATTTTACTTGCTTTATATCCTAATGGATGCAACTTACTAGTAGTTTAATAGGAAATCAAAATTAAATTTGACGACATCAAAAATATTGGTGGGTTTTGTTATTTTTTTATGAATCTTGTAACATACACAAAAAAAAAATTCTGTCCCCTCAGTTTCGTGTTAAACATATTTCACTGTGCAGGCATCCCTCGACTTACGTAAATTCGCTCTTATGTAAGAAATTTCAAAAATTACATTTATGAACGTACTAGCACGTTTGATACGCATTTGTATACTTCTGATAATTGTTTTATAAATAAAATATGCAGATAAAAACCACAACAGTAATATAGTTTTATATATTAGATATAGTAATATTTTTATTGGGATATACAAACAAATCTTTAACAAACAAACACAAATCTGATTAAAATGAGCCAAAAAAAGACTGTTTAACTGTTACAATTTTTTTAGCTGAATTCAAACCATAACGAAACCTAATTTTAAAGTTTCGGTGAAAAGGAACAAGTGTATTTTTTCTTCCAGCTTCAGAACTGTTCGTTTGATGTAGATTCAAAATTGATATAAATCAATTTATCAATGTTAAATTTATAAATCCCATATTCCACAAGATACTTTTTATTTGAAAAATGTTCCTTCAATTTGTTTTTATATTTTTTCATACTTTTATAGTTTCTATCCAAGTAAATACTGCTGCATGCTACTATATTTATAAAATAATACTGTGTAAATAATGATAATAAATCTGAGGTTTAAGGTAAATAATAGTTTAATTAATCTGGATTACATAAGATAACTACACTATTTACACTTTAAAGTTAAGGGGGATTTGGGGAAATAACAGACACCTGCCGACACTGCGGCCGTTATTATCGAGAGATTAGAACGGGACGTCCTTCCCATCCAAAAGCCAAAACCTTTCTCTACTCTGTTATCTCAAATCGTTCCCAGGCCAGCCTAGTGAACGTTATATCTCAGCAAATACTTGCACTTGGATTGGGCTTTACGTCATAAGGTCTTCCGTGGGAAACCGCTGAGGCATCTTGTTTCTAGCGTGAGTGTTTTGAAAACTACAAAACCACAACTCACATATATACCGTATATCCCGGCATATAACACCCATCACTAATTTGAGAGTATATATTTTTATTTCAAGCATATACTGCTGTATAACACGCATCAAGTTTTCTCCACAAGAACAAACCAGAAGTACCAAATTGGGCGGACGAAAATGGGTTAAAATTATGGATAAAAATGTTTTTGAAAAGTGTCCAAGAGCTTTAAGAAAACCAGAAGAAGAAGGAGGGAGAGTTCAAATTTTTCCCAACTCATAATTCAAAAAATTCCCGATGTGAAACAAATTGCTCTATTTTCCAACTAAAATGATATGTTTAATGATAATGATAGTTTTTTATACGCAAAAAAAAAAAAAAAAAAAAAAAAAAAAAAAAAAAAAAAAAAAACTTTTCAAACAAAAATGCTGAAACTAAAAACATAAAAATTATAATTATTGGTTCATTTAATGAAAGTTTTTGTCTTCAATTGTGTACGAGTCATAATCGTACTTCATATGAAAATAGCCTCATATTTTTAGATTTTTGAGAAAGGAACAAAGTTTTAGAGGTAATGTATTAGAGGCACTGTTGATGGACAACAGTAGAGAAATTCACATCTGGTAGATGTATGATATTTTTGTAGTACAGAGAAACATGATGAGAAATTGAGTCTGGCTGCTTTTTGCATTTCTTTTGAAAGTTTAACTATTTTACTATTACAAAACTCAGAAAGGTAGTCGGCAAAACAATAAAAAATACTTTTTTTTACTTTTTATTTAAAAAAAAAAAAAAAAAAAAAAAAAAAAAGGTGTTTCAAAAATCTATAATTTCCCAACCCTAAGCTCAAATTTTTCAAGTTCACATGTATTGGGAGGGGAGCCCCCCCCCCCATAACCCCCCACCGCGACATCTCTGAGTAGACTCCCTCAAAGCACTCCTAAAATCCACACATCCTCACAGATGTAAACAATGAAACTTTCAATTCTGATATAGGAACAAAATTACAAATTTTTTTAGTTTTATACCATTCTGTATGTATTTTAATATGTAATTCTTTATAATATGACTGAATTTCGTGGTTTTTTATGAAAGAAATATAAATTTATTTCTGAAAAAAATCAAGGTATTGGTTAATATAGCTGGTAATCACTATCTTTTTACCGAATATATTTATGTATTAATCAAGCCTTTTTTGGTTATTAAGACTGGTTAAACCTGAAATTTCCTTACTTTATGATTTTGATGTGAATTAATAGGGTACCTTTAAGAGGAAAGTTTCATTGAATAATTCAAGAAAAGTGTATCTCATCTTTATTATGCATATTTATTTAATTACATCAATAATGCATTAAAGGTCAAGTAAATAATTACCAATTACATTATTAATTACTAGTGTAAATGCCCGTCCTAGGACGGTGGGTAAAAATTGTGTTTTTCACTTAAAACTTGAAAAACTGCTAAAAAAAAATAATTGACATTATGGAAGCGTTTAGATGAGCAAAGTTCGGTTAGTTTATGTTCTAATAAACACACAATTAGCATTTACAATATTTCTGGGTAAACCAGGTTTTCCGGCTAATATACTATAACAAAATTAAGATTTCTTAATAAAACAAAAATTTAATAAATATGCAATAAAAGTGCGTAATTAAAACAGTCTGCTGCAACTATTGAAATAATACTATTTTTTTTTAATAACACTTTGAAATTGTAATTTATCATTTACCCCTCCCCCTCCTCCCCCCCTCCAAAATTTTTTTAATATGTATATTGATTAATAAATAAGTATCTTGGGTTGAATCCCAACCGTCTAATCCCCTAAGCTTCTGTCCTCCTGATGCAAAGCTATAAATCAAAAATTATTAATTTTACTTTTCGTATAAATATTAATTTTTTACTTTTAAAATATTGAATGTGTTTTTTTTTTAAGTTTAAATTTACATACACCTGTATATAGAAAAGGAAAATATAAGTGTTAGGAAGAAGTGTCTACTACTGCTCAATTATCAGGACTTGTAACCTTGAGAAGTAATCGCGCGATTCTTGTTTCTTGTCAACCAATGGGAGAATAGATCCTTTTCCCCTTGAGTCTCTTCCTGGGACACTGGTAAGATTGATGGATTCGCCCCGCCCAGCGTTACACTGGCTTTTATTATATAGAGATTTATTTGACCTTTACTTTTAATAATTTAATCACTTTTAAAATTGTTTTACTTCTTATTATTTTAGTTTATTACTTAATTGTTTTAATATTTTACTGTATTGTGAACATTCATTATAATTTTGATTGCATTACGACATTCAAATTACTGTAAAAAATATAAAATATAAACAAGGCAATAACCATAAATCTGCACAACCTCTGGTCCCAAGCTGTGCGGATTTGAAGAAGTCTACTGTATTAACTGTTGCAAAACTATGATAAACATCAGGGGAGGGAATATCATTTGAATATGGCCACCTGTGACATAGGGGTAGGAAAAGGTAAAGAAACCGTGAAACTTCATGAGGTAATTAATGTATGACCTGATGACTAATGTGAAAAGAACTAAAATACAATGTTTTTATATATAGATAAACAAAAGTGATTACATCTTTATTAGTAATTAAACTCTTTTCTGTATAATAAATCTAATTTTTTTTTCAGAGCTGCTGAAATAATTATTGATAACTATTTTAAAGACTTGATGCTGGAGAAACAAAAAATATTAGACAGTGATGAAAACTGTGAAAAAGTTATTGGAATGTGCCTAGATCAAAATATCCTTTTATTTTAAGAGCATAGAAGTTTTTCATTCTGTATATACTTATACTTATAAAAAATTAAATTGTATTGCCTTTTTTTATCTCAAAGTTCTGAAAGTTCTTTGATATTTTCTTTTTTTTATTACATGTAACTTTGTGACATTGTTTTTAAACTACTAAGTAAAATATCATTTCTGCCCAACTAGATATCATGATCTTTTAATTCTTAGTAATAATAATTCAGTTGTAGTTAATAAAAATAATTTTTTATCGCTGAATCTTTTGATGTATTATTGTTGAAAAATGTTTACTGATAATAATTTTGAGTGTGCCATATTGAATATATATTTACTTTTTATAGCCCATATTTGGCAGTCTTTAGTTAAGTTTTCTTTGCAAACAAAAACAAAAACAAAAAAAAAAAAAAAAAAAAAACTAATTTATTGATATTCATTTTCTTATCTTTGAAGAACTAATAAATATTTTCTTTTTCAAGAGTGTGTAAAGAAAGCTCTGCATTTATTATTATTTTTTTTTTTTTTTTTTTTTTTTTTTTTAATATAAATTCTCCCACCCACCCTACCACCAAGGAAAAAAAAATCTTTTCTTTGCCTCACAGCAGGCAATTTAAACCTGTCTGTAAGATTTTAATTTTCAGAATTATTTTTCCCTATTTGTTTTTCTGTTGTACAATAAATAATCAAGCATATGAATTCCATACCTCCCCCACCTCAGCATGTAATCTTCCCTTCAAGTTTCTCTCTCTTTTCTTTTCTTGTAATTTGGCTTTTCTTACTCCTGAAATATTCAGTTTGGAGTTGTAGAAAAACTAGAGGTTACAAGTTGTTCTGGTGAAAAAAAATTCTAGTTTGGCTTTTTAATTGAACATGTAACATACAGTGGGCTCGCGATAATTCAAACTTTGTGAATTTGAATTTTCTGTTAATTGGAGCAAATGTGAAAGCCCCGATATTTCTATAAGAAAATAATGTAAGATTATATTAGTTTATTCAAACTCAATTTCCATTTCTTTGAATAATTTGAACTGATTTATAGGTTCTTTCCTCTTTTTATTTTACTTTCTATCTCGTACAATTCTTTTTTTCCCCTTGAATTTCAAATACACTATATGTTTCAAAACTCTAGTTTCTAAGACTCTATTTCTTAGTGGTATGCAACGGTATTTCCAATATTTCTTTTGTTTGATTGATTAAAAAATAATTAAGTTGTTGGTTCATGGCTAATTTAATTTTTGCTGTTATTAATAACAATATTAAATATATATATATATACAGTAGAGTCTCAAAAATCCGCACAGCTTGGGACCACAGCTTGTGCAGATTTTAGAATTTCGCAGATTTTAGAGTTTTGCAGATTTTGGTTTAAATGATTTATTTTTTCAACTTACCTGTATCCATTTACAAGAAGAGCATGTTATAATTCAATTTAAGCAAATTAAACTTCAATCCCTTTTATTTACCTGTACATTATCATTTTAATGCGTAAAATTATTTTTATTTCTTTTAAACATTTCTTGTATCGTCCTTTGTTTGAGAAATTTCATTTTACAGTACAAAACCATTTATCCTGAATGCTTGGGGTCAGATGTATTCCGGATAACTAGTTTTTCCGGTTAACTGGTTGTGCATTAAAGCAGCATGCATTTGATATATTTTGTGGAATATGTGTGGTTGTGGCATTATTTCCGATTTTAAATTATTAGATTACTTGGATTAAAAATCAATGCAAGAAAGATGAAAAGTTAAACCAGAGTTTAAAAGAAGGCAATTTATGGGAATCCCTTGGGAACAAAAATTCTTCTGTTTCCTCTGCATAAAAATTAAAACATCTAAAATACAACTAAATGTTTTCTTTTCAAATACTAGTTGTCATCAAATTATACAATTGTTTCAGGCAAAGCCTATGTCAAACTGGCAGTGTATGACACCTTTTTTTGCAGTGATTCTGAAATTAGTTTATTAGAAATATCATTCCAGATAACTGGTTTTCTGGTTAACTGGTTTCCGGATAAATGGTTCCATGCTGTATTTTGAATTTGTAAACAGCCATTATTTCCTATTGATTCAATACTCTGCTGCTCCCAGAATTTAAGGAAAGTTTCACCAAAAACCAAATCTTCTTCAAAATGTATTTTTTTTTTTCCTCACAGCCACTGTCAGACTCAGTTTCACTGTCTTTGGCTGGGTTCATTATTGAAGAAATAATTTCTTCACATGCAACATGATTTATCAAATTTCATCTTGTTTACCCATTCAGCAATTTCTTCTTCTTTGAAAGGCTCTTGTGAATCTCTTTTGAAATTTTCTGCATAATTCAATAGTTCAGATTCTTTAGCTTGACGTAAGGTTAACCGAAATTCTGAAAAATCTGTGTATGGGGCATTCTCACAATCTTTTGACTTTTGGGAATAAAAATCTGGTGAAATTAAACTTGCTAAAATAACATTTTAATCTGATAGACCAATGGCTTAATCATTCAAAATAAAGAAATATGGTCAGCAACGAAAAATATTTTATTTAACCGAGGTTTATGTTAAACTTGCGAGTTTAATTTTCCATACTATTTTACCACTAAAACTTTTTATTTTCTTCTAAATTTTTACTTATAATGAATTTGCATAGTACCCACAGGACATTCAAATAAGAAATAATAACAATGTAGTATTTTTAGTACAAAATTTTGATATAACATTGTCTTAAAGGGGTGTTAAAGAAGGGACGGTAAGGGGAAAAAAAAAGGAGATGGTATAGAAAAAGGGGACAAAATGGGGAAAAAAGGAACGGTAAGGATGGAATGGTATGGAAAATTACCACCTATTTTAGGCATATCATGTTAAGACTAAGTGGTAGCCACAGTGTTAATTGATTTTTAGAAACAGTTCTTTACATTGGATTAAATTTTAATAAAAGAATTAATATACCTCAAAAAGTGCAGGAATAAACCTTGGGGGCGGTAAGACTACCAATAAAGCCACGATGCTTGAAATTGATATTTAAATGCTGATTTAAATTCTGCAGTAAATTTCCTGTCAAAGAATTTTAGACATTCTTTCTCTAGCATACTTCTGCATGAGAAAAAACTTGAAAAAAATTCTGTGGCTGCATCTGAAGTGATTTTCTGTATAATTTTAGAAGAGGGGCTGTAAGGAATTTAAAATCCAGGGACAGAGCTTAAAAAATAACAACCCTAAAAATGTGTGCAGGTTAATTTTTTGCTACATATTTATATAAAACAATAGCTCCAGTTTCGGAAAAAAATTACATCGAATTATTTTTATTGAAACAATTTTATAGAGACAGCTCCAAACTTAAAAATCAGCATCAGGGACACGGGACGGTATATGAGTTTCCCTGGTATTTGGACCCCCAACATCGTCCAAAACTTATTTATCTCGTTAATATTGTTATGCAATCATGCAGTGAGATCTTCCCCAGCATATGAAATTTAAAAAAAACACAAGAACATGTACTAAAATAAAAATTATTATTCAGGGACATAAAAGTGAAAAGATCGTGAGAATGCCCCATATTCATTCTGATTTTTGATAAATAAAGAGCCAGACCATATTTTATGCCATGCATCAATTAAAGGATCTTTTGTAGTAGAAGTCCATACTTCATCAATTAAATAAATACAGTCTTTTATGCTAAATATTTTTTTAACTTTTCTATTGTTTCAAATGACAAATCAGCAGTAATATTGTGCTATAGAAAAATTGATTTGTACTGAAATTTTACACTATGGGTTCATAAAAGCTTTTAATTTTTGAAATATCCTGTGTCATTCTCATAAATTTACATTAAATTTTCTCTTTTTCCTTCACTGATATTTAGAATAAAGATTACAAAGAATAATTCTTAACTGCTATTTTCATTGTTTTCATTTTGAAATGTATGTGGAGTTCAGAAGAATTCTGATTTTAGGAGTGCAGATGTTAGAGACTCTACTGTGTGTATATATACCGTAATTTCTGGCCTATAATCCACAGCCGTAAAGTTTAGCCCTTATAAAAAAATTTCAGCAGATAATCTGCGAATTGTATGCCGGACCATACGAGAATTACTCATTGTTTTCAACATTTCAAAGTTCTACTAATAAACCACCTCCCTGTTTATTTAGTTGTTCTATTTAAATGATAATTGTAATAAAATAATTTAAAAAAATAATAATAATAATTACAAGTTAAAAAATGCAAATAATTTTTTTCATTGAATCTTATATCTAAAACGTTGAATGTCTTATGTTATGAATACAGATAATTCTGTAATAATTGCTGTTCTTAAATCATCTTCTGCTTTTTAAATAACGTTCTGGTTAAATGTTGCAGTGTTAAATAAAAGGTTTTCTCTTAGACATTATTATAACTTTCAACGTGATACACTATCAAACACGTTTTGGTTTTTAATATAAGTTACAAGGACATAATTGTATTTTATTATCCTATCCATAGAGGGCAGCAGTAAAACCATGAAACTACAATACGATAATGATTCATTCGATTAATGTGTGATGGATTCCCATTAATTGCATCATAATATCAATCATCGTAATCAGTAAAACTGTCATAATTTTGGGAGGAGCTATTCATAAATGATTGAGATTGCAATTTTTGAAAGGGATGAGTTGAGAAACGCTTTGTTCTGTTTCCAAAAGGCTAAAAGAAAAAAAAATTATAATCGGAAGCCACTCCCACTAGCACGTACACGTCACATGTGAACCAATCACAAGCAACTCCACGAATGGTCGATAGCAGACAATCGTTTGATAACTGTTTACATTTTTATTTTATGACTGCCGGTAGAAACTGGATGTCTACCCTGAACTTCTGCTTAAAAAAAATTTCAGCAGATAATCCGCACTTAAAAATTTTGAAGTCTTTTAACAGATAATCTGCGGATTATAGGCCGGAAATTACGGTATATATATACAGTAAAACCTCCCTAAAGCGACCACACTCCGTTCCAATAAAAATTGGTCGCTCTGAGAGGTAGTCTCTTAATAGAGGTTATGTTTAAATCAAAATTTTTATTGTTGAAAAAAGGTAACAATTAATGTTACTAAAATTTATTTTTCACATTAAGAAAAAATATACAAAATTAAGTATCAAAAGAAAAGTGAATTACATAAGTTAATTACTGCAGAGTTTGAAAAATGAATACATTGATGTTTGCTTTGATTTTACAGTTTTATCCTTTATAACTTATATTTCCAAGTCCTTTCAAAGTTCAGTAAATAAATGTGCTTTTTTTTTTTTCTTTTTTTTCTTTTTTGGGCGGGAACAAATAATGACGATTTTATTAATTTATCTATTTCTTTGAGAGTTTCCTGCCAGAATAGGGCAAGAGAGTTTATTGACCGTCATTCTTAATTGGTCATCAGAGTTAAATTCATTGCATAAAAAAGGCACAAGGGGGTTTAAACACTTAAAAGTTACCGGAATAAAAAAATTCTCAACTTACTTTGCAAGTTTAATGAATAATGTGCTCTCCAGAATTATTTTTCTAATAAAACCTTCTTCAAGTGACCAGGGGAAAACGGAATTTGTTTCACTTTCTTCAAAGAAATGGGTCACTCATGGAGGGAGTTCAACTGGTATGGTCTATGAATGGAGGTAAACTTAGTATTGAGCCTATGGGAATAAATTTCATTCCAAGAAAAAATGGACGTTCATGGAAGAGGGTCGCACAGGAAGGTTTCACTGTATATATATATATATATACATACTAGGGGGCTCTGCCCCCTATGAGCTACGCTCGTCAACCCCCGTTCAGACACCGCAGACTCTAACAGCACGCTAATTTGATCAGCTTTAAAAAGACTTAGGAAGATTGAATTATAATTTGAATCTGACAATTATAATCTGACGTAATTTTCACCAAACTTTTCTTGCTCTTTTTAATATTCACATAAAAATACTTTTGTTAGAAATGAAATATTATGATCATCTTAAAATATCAAATAAATGTCTCGCACAATTTTTAAATTTAAACTGTTTTGCAATATTATTTTTTGTTCATTTTACGTAATAAGTGTAATGTGCCGTAAATTCTCCTATTTAACATTTCTAACGCATGTTAATGTATTTATTATTTTACAATATTCTTTCTCTTTTAAAATTCACGTGTAATTATAGTTTTTATGACATAATTTTCAATGAGTCCCTGCTTTTTATATTTTCTGTTTGTAATAGTCATGTGTAAAATAAATTTTTAATTTGAAGCAAACATTATTCTTTGCGCTGTTTATACAGTTGGCAACAGTTTAAATTAATACAATTTTCTAAAATATCTAAAAAATATCTCTCGAAATGCTGAAAATTTGAATTTAAAATTGAAATAAAACCTCAAAAAATGAGTCAAATTAAGAAACTAAATGCAATCTGCACACCAGGAAATTCTGGCGCATAAAATTATCTAAAAATGATTAAATTCCTTATGTACAGTTTTTGCTCCTATAAAACTTTTTTAATGGACCGATTTTGTCCAACTTTGCCATTAAATATTTCTTAAAATAAATCTTCGATATGAAAACTGTCTGCATCAGCGTGTTTATCAAACATTTCTCTATAATACTACTGATTTTCATATTTTTGTATGCAACAGTTTTTTTTTAATATTAATGAAGAAAGGCCATGCTTAAGCATTCAAATTGGATGCCGATCTTCCGGGAATATCTACGCAGATTTTCATTGGTCCATTTCCAAATCAAAACTTTTTTTTTATATATAGTAGGATATATAATTTTTTTTTTTTTCAGTATTTGTATAAAAAGTAAAAAGCTTTTATCTAGAAATGTAATCTCACACTATGCTTATCCCTGAAATTTTGTTTTCTCTTACCACTTTCAATAATTCAGATAATTCAAACTATTTTCCTTGTCCCTGCAAGTTTGAATTATCAAGAGTCCACTGTGTCTAGTTTTCAGCTGCAGTTAGTCATCAACTACCTCAGGATTCCTTCTCCCCTTCCCTTCTAATGCACCACATTACACAGGGGTGCCAACGCTATCCATTAGTATTAGAAATTCCGTATTGGGTCTTACTGTATTGCATGCTACACATAATTTATTTGAACCTATACTGCTTGCTTTTCAACCATATAAGCTTGTATCTTGTGCTTTTTACCCAACTGCCAAGAAAGGGTTATGTGTTTGACGCATATCTGGGTATGTGGATTTCTTTATACCCTCAAAACATCTCAATGGCTGAATGGATTTTAATGACTGAGTCTCTATCGATTCGTCTTAACCGTCCATTGGTTATAGGCTAAGTTTTTTTTTTCATAAATTCAAAATGGCGGTAAAGACGGGGAAAAAAATTACGCACCCTATTGAGTGGCATATCATTGGATAGGTCTTTAAAAATGAAGATGATGTTTCCTAAACTATTTTACAGTCAAAAGCTCCATTTAAATATTACATAACCTGCAAGTTGTGTAGGTAGGATCTCTAGCTTAACTGTAACTCTAACCTTCATAGACATGCATAGGCCTCATCAAAACAGTGTATATAGATAGGAACTAACAATTAAACACAACTTAAAAGTCATCAATACAAGTAAATAAAAAAATAGGTAAGTAATATAAATTAAAAATTCATCAATAAAAAATTAAATTAAAAAAAAATCAAAAAACCCAAATGTGTAAAAAGCAAACTAAAAACAGGGAAACAAGATGACGTAGGAAAATAGTAGAGTGTGTAATGGAAATCCCTTTTTTTTTTTCTATTTAAGCAATTGCAGTAGGAAGCAAACATACCTAAACATCAATCTGATGCCTACGGCTGCAATTACTTAAGTACAAACAAAAGGATTTCCAATACACACACTACTATTTTCCTACGTCATCTTGTTTCCCTGTTTTTAATTTGCTTTTTATGCAGTTGGGAGTTTTTTAATATTTTATCAACCATATAAGCTTGTATCTTGTGCTTTTGTTTTTGTTGCTTTAATTTTAACCTCTGCAACTTTTCAGTTATAAATTTTATTGTGATTTAAGATGTGTATTATGGCTATTGTGAAAATTGTTTGTATGCTACTTGAAATATTTTAAGTAAGAGTTTTCTATCTACATTTTGGCCTATATAATTTCTTTGTGATGTCGTTTATGTTGAAATAAAATTACAAAAAATAGCTGGTAAAAATGGAATAAAGTTTTTATTTATTAGTTTGCATAATGAAAAAATTTTCATGTGTAAATAAGAAAAGTTTATAATTTTATTTCTAAAATTTGTTTATTTGTATGTTGTGTAAATTTAACGTTTGATACTTGCATTCAATATTTCTGGAAGAGAAAACATGTTTTCAATATTAATACATTTTTTATTTTTCTATTTAAAGCAATTTTTTAATTAGCAACTGCTTATAACGTCTTAAAACTACAAATTTCCTTATGCTTGAAAAATACACTTAAGTTTTGACAGAGTTATTTTGTTTGTTTCTCCTGCTTCTATGTTTGGCTATTTTGATCAAAGAATTGAAATGTCTGACTAGAATTGCATTAATATTTATTCATATCTGCTTTAAAAAACTTGCTTTCATCATTTTCAAGAAAGAAAATGAATGCATTTCTACTCATCCAACAAGGCTCCTACAGATCAAGGAATTCGAAAATTTATGTAAAAAGTCAGGGAAATGTCAGGGAATTTTTTTAAATACTTCAAAAGATCAGAGAATTTTTTATATACTACTTCCATCAGAATTTCTATTATCATCGTAAATGAAGAAATTTTGAATTAATTATTCATCTAATCTGAAATTTTTTTTATAAAATTTATGCAAACTGCATAACAATTGGAAAAATAATTAAAAAATTGGAAATTCATGCATACAGCACAACTTTTTTCTAGCATTTACCTAAATTAAAGTCGGTTGCGGAGGGTTTTACAACAATATATAAGCTGAATTTTTATGGAGAAAGGTCATGGAAATTTTTGAATAAAGTCGGGGAAAACCTGGAAAAGTCGGGAATTTTTTTTACCAGAATTGTATAGGAACCCTGTGCCATTTTTTAGTTAAATAACACAAAAAATAATGAATCACTGGGAAAGAAAAGGTTCTGGGGTGAACTAGAAATTTTTTTTCCCTAAATACTGGTCTACTATTATAAATTAAATTTGCCTTTTTAAACTGTGTGTTTTATTAATCAAAATTGTACTATTCCTGATTTCATCAGGGAGTCTAGCCATCTGGATAACCTGAAAAAGTCAAGGAAATTTGAAATATCTGAGAAAACTCAGAACTTCTGAAAAAAATTAATTTCCAATACAAACTCAAACCTCGCAGAGCTCTTATTTTTCGGCCGTAAAATCGACTAAATTTCTTCACCGAATAGTCTGTCATCATTATTTTATGATTGAAAAAACGTTAATTTTGTAAAATGATCGCTGAAAAGATGCGATTTTCATCAAAAGGCCATGGAAAAGACTCTTATTTTGTAAAAAGACCACGTATAAAACAGGAATTTTATCAAATAGCCATGGAAAAGACGCAAATTTATTCAAAGTGCTGCGGAAAAGAAGCAAATTTTGTCAAAGGATCGCAAAAAAAAACTCAAATTTCATCAAATGATTGCAAAAAAATGCAAATTTTGTTAAAGGATAGCGAGATAAGCCCAAATTTCTTCAAATGATCACAAAAAACGCAAATTTTTATCTAAGGATCACAGGAAAAAAACGTAAATTTCGTCAACCGATCTCGGAAAAGACTCAAATTTCATCAAAGGATTGCGGAAAAGATGCGATTTTTGTCAAAAGACACAAATTTCATAAAAGGACTGTGGGAAAAATGGAAACTTTATCAAATAGCCACAGAAAAGATGCACAGCACCGTGCGAAAGGGGGGGGCGAAGGGGGCGGTCGCCCCGGGCGCGGAAATTTAGGGGCGCCAAATTTGTACTACCAATTTCAGTTTTTTTTTTTATTGTCGTCGATCATTTTCATTGGAATTTTTTTTTTTCACTCTTCGATATTCTATATTTTTGTAAAACTAAATGTATATGTTTATGCATCGGGAATATTTTCCCCAATGGAAGTATGTACATTTTTCATTTCAAAATTATTGCGCTGTTCACATTTACTTTTCATTGACTCTTTAGATCTGATGATTTTATAATATGCTTTTGTAATATTTTATTACAGTGTTTCTTAAACTTTTGAACCCTTTACATCGTATATGAAAGTTTCTGCTACCTACTACCCTCAGTGAATATGAATTGCTAACCTATTCTGATTCCACTATGGGATCATTCGGTCATTACTTTGCTGTTAAAAAAAGGTCCAGCACAGGATGAAAATGCTGATTACATGAAATCTGCGATTGCATAAAGACTATGATTTTCCAAACTAACGTTCAAGAAAATTATACCTAGTCCTAGTGGAGAAATTATTAACGGTGATTGCGGCTTATTGGATAACTTAATTGAGGGAATCACTATATTTTGTTTTTTTTCTTTTTACTATTCACCAATTATCATGATCGCCCTCCAAAGTTAGCCAATCCAGATTGTGGGTTTTTCATGTGGAAGAAACTAAATCCTAAAATTCCTGAGCATAAAAATGCTCTAGAACGCAGGAATGCAGGCATTCCCTAAAAGAAACTTGAGAGACTTTTAAAATTAAATCATATAATCGACAGCAAATTTGAAAAGAGTTAAAGTGAAAATTATTGAAAGTGAAAAAGACAAATGGCAAATCATATTCAGGATGAAATTATGAACTTTCTTGCCAATGAAGTAAGAAAAACGATTGTAGAAGAAATTAATAGAGCAAGGTATTTTTCAATTTCGTTCGATCGCCCTCCATATACCGAGTGTCCTAAAATGGACTGACTGTTTTTAAAATTCAATAACCTGTAAATGGTGACAGCTATTTAAAAAAAAAATTGCGGGAAGGTAATGTAAAATGTCAGTATTTTTTTTACCTCGATTCCCGACTTTAGTTCCAAATAGCAACTACAGATGGTGCTGCAAGCAGGGATGACCACCTCGGGAACTCAGCTTACGCTTTAACGTGATAGTCCAATGCCGAAGGGCAGACCAAATCCACTAGCTGCTCGCGTTACAAATGACTTTTTCAATTATTATACTGCAGTTTTACAATTTCACATTACAACATAAATATCGATGATTTGTTGAAGAATTAAACAGATTTATCGTCAATTCAGGTTACAGCAGTATACTTTATTAAACCACGTTCGTGTAAATCAATCAAGTTTATACTGAATTGACAATTATGCCAGCAATGTATAATGCCACAAGCACTATAAAGACAACATCTAGCGCCATAAGTGCTCAATCAAGGCCAAAACCAGAATCGCCCAACACTGATGCGAAAAGAAGTCTCAAGAGTGGGTCTCATTCTCCAATACAATCTTATTTTTAGGGGCCAATTCTATATATTTAACCTTCTTCCTTCGTATGATGCTAAGGGATTTCAGTTTAGACCTCTATTGAGTGCTCATTGCTTGCAATCTATCTCTGCTATTTGGAACTAAAACCGAGAACCGCAGTAAAAATACTTCTAATATCTTACATAACTCTCCTGCAAGAATTTCTTTTAATAATTGTAACCATTTGTAAGTTACTGAATTTAAAACACAGTCCAGTTTAGGATTCCAGTACACCCCACAAAGAACAAATGACGCAAATTATATGATACCGAAAATAGAAAATTTTCATTCGTGGAAAGGTTTCTTGACTACATCAAGCCGAAAAAAAAGAAAAAATTTGCATAAGAAATTTAAGATAAGCTAATGTCCGACAATCTCGACATTCACAGCTGCACGAGATGTTCTGTTCTCAAAGACGATAGACGGGTGGTGCTGAGTTTGACCCAATCGTGCACGTCAGCCTAATCGTTCGAAATTGTCCGTAGTTTTCTTCGAACCTTGCGTAAATACGGATTAGGTTCCCTTAGAAAGGCCTTACAGAGGACACTCCCATCCCACTCCGGCCTACTATATCCAACTTGTAGATAATGGGCCATCATAAACAATACCAATATGAACCCTTCAGAGCTCAATGTTGTGATATGGTGCAAATATGGCTTCCCAATACAATGCTGTGTAAGCTCGAATCGTCGAAGTAAATAAATTCGTTTATTTTTTACCATGTTCTGCACATTCTCTATCGTGCTGCTGGTGTATGTGCAAAAATGTCCGGAACTTCATAAAATGTGTTTGTTTTTTCTTCTCTTCTACTGAAAGATGGGATATACTTATGCCCCACTTATCAGTTTATTTAAAGAAACATTGCGATAATCAGGGGCGTAGCCACAGATATTTTTTCGGGGGGGGGGGGGGGGGGAATTCGAAAATTTCCCAACTTGAAACAAATTGCTCCAATTTTCGACTGAAATGATATGCACAACGTGTGTAATAATTATAATGATACTTTTGCATAAAAAATTCCTTTCCAAAGAAAAATTCTGAAACTGAAAACATAAAAATTCTAATTATGGGTTTGTTTACTAAAAAAATAAATACGCTTTTTACTTTCTTCTATCTTTACAAGAAGAAAGTATTGGATTCGTGAAGAAATTCGACATCCGGTTTTAGACTGATTTATACGTTTTAGTATGTCCTGAACACGATTCGACTGTTTTTAGAAAATATCTGTCTGTCTATATGTGATACAAATTTTGTGGGCGCTCTAACACAAGAACTAATGCACGAAATTTAATAAAACTTTAGAGATTCACTTATACAGTCGAACCTCGTTTAACGCGAACACTCAAGGGGAAACTTTTTTTGTTCGTATTAAAAGTAGTTCGTCTTATCGGAACTTAACTACATTACATACAACTGGACGAGGCAATCGGGAACAGTTCGTGTTAACGAGGTTTGACTGTACCTTGATAAAAATTGGTGCTGATTTGTTTTTGGTGTAAATCGTCCAACAGGTGGCACTGCTATGCGGCATTTTTCACTATTTACATGATTTTAGCGATAATCATATCTCAAAAACTATTGCACGGAATTTGATCAAACGTCATATTCTGTTAAACCTTGACATAATTTGATGCAGATTAGCTTTTTATGTATATCATATAGCAGGTGGCGCTGCAATGCAGCATTTTTAACGATTTTGCGATAGCTGTATCTCAAAAACTAATGCACGGAATTTAGTCAAACTTCATATTCCACGTAAGTAGCACTTCCACATAAATAGATCCTTATTAGACTTGGGTCTATACTGTCAAAAGCTATCGCTTTTGTGTACTTTGAGTAAGGAATTTTGGTTGCAGACATCTAAGAGGCTGGGTGCCAAAATTCAATTATTTGTTTGAAAAATGCTATGCTTATATGTCCTTTTTAAATGCACACAATTCAACAAATCTATACCTTAAGAGTTTGTTATTATAGGCAAAGAATTGTCATTTAATTTTGGCACTGTGATTGCAAATTTTGAGGCATTAACATGTGTGGAGTAGAAGAAAATTTTCGGATTGGCACATCCGACTTGTTTTCGCTTAATATTAATTCTTGTGGTCTTCAAAGAAGCCCACCTGTTATTAACATCGCTTAGTTTAATAAAATTCCTTATTTCACTTTCATATTTTAAAAGCATTAGGCTGTCAAGTCTGTCATCCCTCATTGTAGCTTGCAATATATATTTTTTAAATTTTTATTTGACTAAAGATTCTTTCATTAGATGCAACGCCATAAAGATAAGCTGCTGTCAATGTGCAAGTATATAGTTTGACGGCGTGACCCAAATAGTCTTTGAATTTCATGGCATGAGTAAAAGGCTTGTTAAGTGAGTTGGGATTTGGTTTATTTCTACTTGACTCTGCAAGTATTATACATCCGGTTTCTCATATCCAGGTTGAAACATTACTAACTTTTCCCTTGCATAATTGTAATTTAAATATGGAATGCATTGCTGCAATATTCTCTTGATATAGGGAACATTTTCATTTAAGCCCATTACTAAATTCCCGAAATTTTCTTGCATTTCTTATAATTCTTTACTGTAACACTTATGTGTATCAATGTCCATTGCTGTGCTATTATTTTTATCTATTGCCTTTGGTGAAACCGTTTTCCTACGGTGCTTTCGGAACTCGGCTTCTCCAGTCACATCCTAATATTCATAATTGTTTGTGAGCTTGTCTGTAAGGAAATATTTATTTCTTCAAAATTTTATTCAAGTGCAACGAGTGCATGTCGATTTTTTCTTCAGTTGATGGACTGCTTTCATGGTCATATTTCTGTTCCAAATTAAAATCGTCCATTTTTTACCTTTTTCATCCTTGAATGGATTTTTAGATGCTCCAAAATCTTGCACGAAAACTCTTTCTATTATGAAGGGTTTCTTTGTGCTGAGATATATAGTAACTTTTTAGAACAGCTTTAAACACAAAACACTGGACTTTTGGTTTAAAATTTTATAAAAACATATAAATATAAACGAACAGGACTGATACATATTTCCGCACACAAATAAAAGTAAAATGTGACAAATTTATCTAAACTAACGACTTCTTATATTCGCATTTGCTCATATAATGCTTTTTACTTGACAGCGAAGGTTAACTAATTTTTGCGCAAAAAAATCATGAGAATGAGTAAAATATTGTCCAAAAATCGCAAAATTAGTCAAAAAAGTTGTGAAAACTCATCAAATCTTCTCGCCCGTAGCTGTGTTTCAAGTAGGTTACTACATTCCTTTCTGTTGTGCTACAAGTGATCTCCAATTTTCAAAAGAAGTTGCAATCCCTTTGGATTAAAATAGCTGGATTTTCTTTTGGAAGGAGAAGGGGAGGTAGTCTGGTAGATGTACAATATTTTTGTAGAACTGAAAAATACAATGATAGATTGAGCGTGGCTGATTTCTTTTTTTTTTTTTTTTTTTTTTTTTTTTTTTTTTTGATAATTTAACTTTTTTACTGTTGCAGTACTCAAAATAATCACCAAAACAATAAAAATTTCGTAATTTTTTTACTATTACTTTTAAAAAAGAAAATGTCTCAAAAATCTAGAATTTCCCAACTCTAAGCTCAAATTTCCCAACTTCAGATATATTGGGGGGGGGGGGGGAGCTTCCCCCCATGGCGACGCCCCTGGCGATACTCTATGGTCATGAAAAAATAAAGCTATATCTGCAGTTTACAAACAATTGCCACAGATTTTTAAAGCTCTGGAAGATTTTATAGAAATGAAGTAAAATAAGTAAACTTACTCAGGAGCAAAAAGCTTAATAAAGCAAATAAGGAAATTCCCCTTAATTTACGGCCTACTAGTTTGACACAGCATTTTAAATGAAATGGAAAAAGTTAATATTATTCAAACGAAAAAAAAAAAAAAAAAAAAAAGAAGAAAAAAAAAAACTGTCAATGTTTTGATCGCCAGCAAACTGATTGAAACACTAAAAAACACATTTCTGACAATAAGAGAGGAAATTTCTGAACAAGAAAGCGAAGAATTGGATATGTCTGTGAATGTTAGAGTCCTTATTTGAGCAAAACAGAAAACGTAAAATTCGCAGAACAATTTGACTACGAAGCTTCTGATGAAACTGGAAATTTATATGAATGTGGAGGATTTCGTGTTACGTAGAGACACTATAACCGTGCAACTGAACTGGAGGTTTGAGAAACTGAGAAATGTAAAACAAGAATTTGAGTTTCTGGCTGGTGCGAATCTAAGATCGGTTATCGAAAATCTGTTAATATTACCTGGACCTTGCCCTTTATTGCTGACTTGAATGGACTTGAATTGTTAAGCGAGGTTTTAAATGCGAAAACCTTATTTCTACCATTATATAAGAACTTTTATAAAATGGATCAATTAGAAATCCTTTAGTTGCTCCATAATTTTAACTTTGGGAAAACAAGGAATTACAAAAACATGGAAACAGCGTACATAATTTATAAGTATTCCAGTAACAATAAAGTAGTAAAAAACTACTTAAGATCTACTATGAGTCGAGAGATTAAGCAACCTGAATTTACTTTCTATAAAATTCAGTGTGTCACAATCTTTACACATAAAATAATAAACGATTTTGTTACCCTAAATGCAAGAAAAATAAAATGGAAGTAAATGTATTTGCCTGATATTATATTTTATATTAACCTTTAACTGATGTCACAGAAATTGTCACATAACTAGTGTCAAGTGGTTTGTGAGACCGCTCCATCGAAAGATAAATAAAAGGCATGATTAACTCATAGGATGATGTTTTTGTACTAAACTTTTTGTACAGGACTGTTATAATTAAAATGCACTTATTCAAAAGTCTCTGTTGATAGTTTCTAAAGTTCCAAACAGTACAAGATTTCGGTAGTGTTTGTATTTAAACCAATTTAAACTATAAAAATTGAAAAAAGCCGCGGTCTGAGAGACCGGTAACATCAATTAAAGGTTAACTTTTAACTGATGTTACCGGTCTTTCAGACCGAGGCTTTTTTCAATTTTTATAGTTTAACTTGCAATTTTCAGTTTAACTACAAACACTACCAAAATTTTGTTCCGTTTGGAACTTTAGTACTATCACCAGAGACTTTTGAATAGGTGAATTTAAATTATAACAGTCCTGTACAAAAAGTTTAGTACAAAACCACCATCCTATGAGTTAATTGTGCCTTTTATTCATCTTTCAATGGAGCGGTCTCACAGACCGCTTCACACTAGTTATGTGACAATTTCTGTGACATCAGTTAAAGGTTAATTAAAACATTGCTTCAGTTATCTTTCTTAATTAATGTACTGAAATTATAATTTATTTTTATCTATTACATTATGTTCTGCAGGTTTTTTGTTTGTTTTGCTTTTTTAGTACTTAATTGGTTGAAGGGACCGTTTGTTTCCAATCTGGTTGTAAGCGATTTTTACCCATTTTCTGCAGCTTAAAGAGTAACAAGAACTAAAAATGGCTAGAAAAATATCTGAGAAAGGTTAAGAAAAATCTGTCGCAAAGCATCATGATCTCATTAACAAATAAGTGCAATTTTCTTTTCTGTTATTTAGTTGTTTGGAATTTCTGAATTAAACTTAAATCTTTTAAAGTTCTAAAATAAACGCAAAATATGTATTCAATATAATTTATTTCTGTTTCTGCCCTTTATCAATTTTGAAAGAGGGGGGGGGGGGCGCCAAATTGACACGCTGCCCCGGGCGCAGTTTTCTCTTCGCACGGCCCTGAAGATGCAGATTTTGTAAAAAGCCTACGGGAAAACAGGAATTTTGTCAAATAGCGACAGAAAAGACGTGATTTTCGCCAAAGTGCCACGGAAAAGACGCGATTTTCGTTAAAGGACTGAGAAAAAACACAAAATTTGTCAAATGATCGCAGGAAAAAATGCAAAAATCATCAAACAATCTCGGAAAAGACACATCTCATCTAAGGATTGCAGAAAAGACACGAATTTCGACAAAAGGCTGTGGAAGAAACGCTAATTTTGTCAAAGGATCGTGGAAAAGAGGTTATTTTTGTCAAAAGCCCGCAGAAAAGACGCGAATTTCATAAAAGGGCCGCGGAAAAAATGAGAACTTTATCAAAGAGCCACAGAAAAATGCAATTTTCATTAAAGGATGTATGTATAAAAGCACGAATTTTGTCAAAAGATCACAGAAAAGACGCGGTTTTCGTGAAAGTGCCGCTGAAAAAAAAAAAAAAACTGAAAATTCACCAAAGCGCCGCAGAAAAGACGCAATTTCATCAAAAAGAAATCGTATCGCGAATTGAATTTTTTGAGTTCTTTTGATTAATTTTTTGGCAATTTTTGTTGTTTTTTTCTCATTTTGTGGCATTTTTTTTTTTTTTTTTTTGACATTCATAAAAGAAATCCAGTCTTGAATCAAAGAAGCTAGAATTATTATTTTTTTATTGACACAAATGAAATTTAACTTTTCAGCATTGTATAGGAAACAATTTGGCATTCTTCTAACTTGATTTTGATCACTAAAAGAGGATTCAAACCACTGCCTCAAAACACAAATCGGAAAACTGCATAAAATTAAATTTTATAAAAATCTAACGAAAAATCCAAAATCGGGCTTTGGGGTGCATTACATCAGATATAGAAGTGCCTTCTTACAAAATTTCACAGCTCTGTATGCAGTGGTCTCTTCAGAATGGAACACAGACATGCGTGGAAGCTTCTTTTAAGCTTATAGATTGACTTAATACTTAAAGAAAAATTTTGTTGAAGAGTACAGTAGACTCCCTCGAATCCGCACAGCTTGGGGCCAGAAGTTGTCCGGATTTTAGAATTTTGTGGATTTTTGGTCATTGCTTTGTTTTCATTTTCTAAACAGTAATTTGAATGTAATAATCAGGGTTCGTAAATATCATGATATTTTCGAAAATATCCGATATTTTGATATATATCCGATATTTTCGATATGTATCCGATATTTTCAAAATTATCAGATTACTGCTGATTATAAATGTTTTTAGACTTAATATAACTTAGAATCTAAAACATATTACATTTAGAATGCAAACATAATAAAACAATATACAAAATGTCTTATTTTATTTTTTTCTTACAAAATTGATGATCAAATAATTGAAAACACAATTTTCTGTTCAGTTCAAAAGTTGCTTTTCACTAACACAGTTTCAAGTTTACAAAAAAAATATATTTTTTAAACAACAAATTTTGAATTACAAAAAGTTTATTTTTTTCTATTGAAGAATTTGAACATGAATTCAAGTTTGTCTGCTTTTTCATTCCCTAACAGTACCTTAACACTTTTTTAATCTGATATTCTTGTATTGAATAGGTATTTCATTTTGTTAAAACATTCAACAGTTTTTAGGAGGCTATATGAGAGCATTAATGCTATTTAAAAGCAAGATACAATGTAAAGGCTCGCTGCTACTGAAATGAAAATTTATAATGGGATGATCAATATTAGAAAATAGCCGTCATTATTTGTATTTTGCAATAAAATATTTCATTTTAAGTCCTAAAATTCCCACCCTTGGTTCCAAATTAGATACTTAGAATTGTTCGTTAAAACATGAGTTTTTTCTATCCTAAGATAAGTTTTAATTGCAATAAGCTTTTACATTTTTATGAACGAAGATTTTTAGTGGAAAACTAAAAATTCATAACAGAATAAAATGATTTAAGCTCAAAACCGCAATGGCTGTCTGACGGCTTCAGGGCCCCAAACTCAACCCTTCCAGCTTTTCAATGCATTAAACTTATTGAATTTTGCTTTTAAATTTGTCCGGTGATGTCTTTTTAATTTTTTTGCTCAGTTTAGACTAAATTAAACCAAAACTAGGAAAGATTCTTTCTAATACAGATATTGAAGGAAAGTTGTAAACAACTGATTAGTTAAATTATCTTTCGTGGGCTGTTCAAATTAAATATTATCAAATCAAATTATTGGTTCAACATTAAAGTATTCAGTTTCAAACATAAAGTTAGAAGATTGTGATTTTTTTGCTAAAATCCAATTTTCAATTAACCCCTTTATCCCACTCTAGCAGGTGCAGCCTAAAAATAGAATCAATACAGGTATTGTTCAAAGACAGATTTCTTATGATAGGAATGGGAAAGTTGCAGGTACAGTCAAAAAATAGCTTTTGGAGGGCAGGGAGTATTTTGTGAGCTATTGCTATTCTTTTTTAGTTATTTATTTACAGATGGGCTAATTTTCAATAACAGTTGAAGAGTTCATTTACACTTCTTTTGGCTGAAAATATTTTGAAATTAATTATCACAAATAAGAAAATTTCGAAAATATCAAAAACCTTGATATTTTGAAAATAAATATCGGATATATATCATGATATATATACGAACCCTGGTAATAATGCAATCAAAATTATAATGAATGCTTGCAATATAGTTAAATATTAAAATAGTTAAGTAAAGTAATAAACTAAAATGATAAAAAGTAAGATAATTTTAAAAATGATTGAATTATAAAAAGTACAGTTCAAATAAATAATTAGTAATGTATAATTAAATATGTATAATAAAGATGAGATACATATTTTCCTTGAATTATTCAATGAAACTTTCCTCATAAAGGTAACCTAGTAATTCACATCAAAATCATAAAGTAAGGAAGTTTTATTTCAGGTTTAGCCAGTTTTTAATAACCAAAAAAAAGCTTGATTAATAGATAAATATATTTGGTAAAAAGATTGTGATTACCAGTGATATCAGCAATATCTTGATTTTTTTTCAGAAATAAATTTATACTTCCTTCATGAAAAACCATGAATTCAGTCATATTATCAAGAACTACATATTAAAATACATATGGAACGATATAAAACTAAAAAATTCTGTAATTTTGCCCCTACATCTGAATTGAAAGTTTCATTGTTTACACCTGTGATGATGTGTGGATTTTGGGCATTTGCGGATTTGAAGGAGTCTACTGTAATTGTTTATCTGACACATTAATGTCAATTAATTATCTTAAATGTAATTTTTTTTATTATTCCTTTCAATATGTGTATTCCTATTTTTTTAAATAATTTTTTCCTATTTTTTACTATTTATTTGATATTTTCTCCTACTTTATTGATTTTTTCCTGCTATTTTTCTGCAAACTTTTCTTTGGGGAGGCGAAAAAATTTCTTTTGATATTCTTTTGCACATGTAAAAAGTAGTTGATGCGATTTTATTTTACAATTTTTTGAAATTAGACAAAGTAATTTATCATAAATGTATCTCACTTTAAGAATGTTGCAGTAGTAAGATTTCAGCTAATATTAATATATAATGATTCATTTCTGTGATTCAATGTTTCAATTTAGTCAAATTTGACACGGAGAAAGCAACTATGCTCCCCTCCCTCTCCAGCCTACCAAAAGGATATTCTTAATCTCTCCGCAAATCTGTCTTTTAAGAATTTGCTAATATATATGTGCCTTATCAGTGAGATCATTGGCAATCAAAACGCAATTTTTTTGCTGTTGTTGTTTGTTTAGGGTACATAATTTTTTAACTATTTGAGAACAAATACCAAAGTTTTTTCCAGGCAGTTTCAGGAGGGTGCTACACCCCACCTGCCCTTTGGTGTACAAAATAGCACCCCTCTTGCCTCTCAGCTAAAAAATGCACCCTTCCCCTTTTTTGTAATAAAAAATTTGCTTATATAGTGAAAACTGACTCAATGTTGTCGTGAAAGGCTTTAAAAATTGAAAGAATGAATTTAAAAATCTAAAACGTGCCTTTAAGAATCTGAAGAATGTCCTTAAGAATCTGAAAAGTGTCTTAAAAAAATATGAAAAGTGCCCTTTAAGAATCCAAAACATACCTTTAAGAATTAAACAAGTTGGAAATTGCACGTCAAATGTGGCAATTGAGGTGCGTTCGTGCTATAACTAGTTTTATAAATATTGTTTGCACCGCATATTGTACTGAATATACATCTTAGTGCACTTCATAAGTGTACATCAATTTTATTCTGTTCGAAAGGCTGTAACATCATTAAAATGCACTTGAAATACTTTTTTCCCATTGGCCGTAATGTAACGGAAAACTTTTGACTGTCCCTGTAATTAAACTATGCATCTGATTTTCTTAAAATTTGAAATGACTCGACAAAATTTTGAAACAATTATATATTTAAAATTTCAAACAATTTGGTTGGGTAGTTTTTGTGCTGTTATATGTTGACAGACAGGCGGACTGAACAATGACTATGGGTGCTACATATTTATATAATTACGAATGCACCTAAAAAGTGACCTTTCTCACTGGCAGCCCCTTTTTAAACCAAGGGGAAACTCTGCAAATACAATGTATGTTCAAAGAATCAAGGAGAATGCCATAAACATTTCCCGTTGATAAACCACATTTGGAGCCAATTTCATTGATTATTATACAGTGGAGCGCCGATTATCCGAACAAGTCGGGACCGACCCTAGTTGGGATAAGCAAAAGTTCGGATAAATGGACAGACAATTTAAGGGATGTTCCTGACTATACTAAAACCTTCACACTTTATCCAGGCTTAGGACTGGCAACACCAGTTAGCGCTAATGTGTTTAAAAACTTTTTTTTTTTTTTTTTTTTTTTTGTTTACTTTTTATCATTTAAAATTTTCTTTCTCTCTTTTTATCATTTTCTGAACTCCAAAGAGTATAATTTAAGCAAAAAAAGCTTTTGATTGTTGCTTGCTTCAAGAAGACGTTCTTTCCAATGCTGCCCTATCTCGAATTCTTCTTAAATACATTAGTTGAATAGGATGAGAGTTATTCTGCCGTTCAAGCTATTTTATAGCTGTTTCCAAACATTCAAAGGCTTCGTTATGTGATGGACCTGGGTCCTTTTCAGAGTATTCATTTTCATTTCTTCAATTTCTTTTTCATTTTAAATCTCATCCACAATCTCATCATCATTAAAAAAAAAAAATTGAGAGAGATAAACTGTTCGGATAAATGAAAGTTTAGTTTAAAAAAAATTTTTTGAGAGAAATAGTATGTTCGAATAATTGGAAGTTCGGTTAATTGTAATTCCGATAATTGGCGCTCTACTGTATGTGATATATTGATTTTTATAGATCACATGGGGAAGTACAGGGAATTTTTCTTTGAAAATGAGTATGAATCTAGTGGTGAGTGATATAAAATGTAAAACAAAGTAAAGAAAAAAAACTTTTTTTTTTTCGTATGGTATCAATCATATCCTATATCAGGGTCGCCGAACCTATGGCACACGTGCCATAGTTGGCACGCGGGACATTCTTTTTGACACGGCATAGACTCATGTTATAAATAAAAATATTTTAAGGACTTCTGTGTAAAACACAAAATTATTATGATTGCATTCTGCAAAACAGCTGATTTGTTAAGAATGGAAAGTTCTGCTAAGTTATGTGCAACATTTTTTGCTTGATAGATTTTATTTTATTGGATTTTTGTACAAGCACTTTTCATTTTGTAAATTCAGATGTAAAAATTATTGAGTAAATATAATGTATATTGAGTAAAATCTCTATACTTTTAAAACGTTGTTAAACAATGTTACTCAAGAAATCAATCAGAAAAGGTTTTAAAAATGTTAATTGCCATGTTTTACAACCCTAGTCTTTCATACGGTGAAAATACACAAATTGTGCTATTTTTAATTTAGACTTGGTGAGTTTTTCTAAATTAGGTTGGTTGTCTCTATCATACAGATTTATTAAACTGAAAAGCAACTTTATAAGTCCCATTCTAGCATAATATTGGCTCAAAATTTTTTGTGATTAGCCGAAAATTAAGAAATTGTCGGAAAATAACAATCTTAAGCAAAATTGCCGATGGGGAAATTATAATAACTTGGAATTTCGAAAACAATTTCAAGAAGAACATTTTTTAAAGAAGCCATTTTCATATTTTTTCAGAAAAGAAAAGTATGAAAAACCCAAGTAGAAATCTGTTGTCAGATGGCTCCAATTCAACTCGCATTCTCTTAAAGAAAACTGAAATACGAAGCTGACTTGAATTATTTGGCATCTAAGATGCAACAAGAGAAATAATATATATTTTGAAATACTCAAGTATATTACAAAATGTTACCCATATAATTTAAAACATTATTTTAATTTTGCTACTTTGATTTGCTAAATTTGTTGGCACGTCATGATCATGTAGGGTATTTTTTGGAAAAAAATGGCACACGGAAAGGTTCGCCGACCCTGTCCTATATTTTGTTTTGATGTATGTATATAAATTAGTCTATTTATTCCTTAACTAAAACTAAATGGTAAAGGCATCATTAAATCAGGATTTGAGAGTTGCACCTCCAGTCAACAAAAGTGGCAGAAACTTGTAGAGATTGATGATACTGCTCTTAATCAGGTAATTTTGATGATTATTATTATTTTAAAAACATATTTGCAGGTCTTTTTTTTTTTTTTTTTTTTTTTTTTTTTTGCTAAGTAAGTGTTTATGGGTACCCTCAGTTTGACTCTAAAAAATCACCAATTTGGCTGTCTGTCTTGAGTGACTTCAGTCTATTGCAAATAAAAATATCTTTGTTATCACAGATTATACATAGCAACGATATAAATACAGTCAAACCTTGTTAACACAAATATGCTTAATGCAAATTACTTTTAGCACGAACTGTTTCAGATTGCCTCGTCCAATTGTATATGTAATGTATTTAAGTTCAGATAGCTTGAACAAAAAATGTTTCTCTTGAGTGTTCACGTTAATGAGGTTTGACTGTATATCAACTTTTTGGTACTTTTCCATCAAACACACACAACTTTGTGCCAAACGAAAATGTTTGTGTGAAAGCTAACAAAGATGCCATTCTCAAATGTTGCGAAAGAAAAGTAAATGCAGATGCTAACTTGAGTAAAAGATATGAATGGTAATCCTCGTGACATATGTATAGTTTAATGAAAAGTATAGCTGTATTATTTAATACAAAATTTAGAAACACTAAAAAAACAAAATATTATACAGTCAACCTAAAGTTGATTATCTCATTTAGCATCATTAAAAATGTGTGTTATTATTTGATATTCAATTTATTAATAATCCCAGTAGCAAAATTTTCTGTGTTAATCTGCAGCAAACCAAAATTTATCTGCAACTAAGAATGCTGGACCAAGCTTACTATTATATATTTTAATAATTATAGTAGCCCATAAAATAAGCAAAATTTGCATTTACAAAAAAAAATATAATAAATCTAGAGACAAAAATGAACTTTTTAGCAATTTTTCTTTTTTTTTTAACCCAGAATTTGAATCTATTAGATTAATCTGCAAGATATATATATATATTAAAAAAAAAAAAAATCTGAGTGCCCGCCACCATTCTGCACTGTTTCTACTACTGTTCTGCTTATTTATTTTTTCTTATCAATATAGCATACCTGCCAACTGCTACGAAAAAATCGTACTTGCTACGATTTGGACCTATAAACTACGATTCTACGAAAATCGGTCTTAAACTACGATTTTTTGCAAAAAACACTAGCGCATACTTTTTTTTTTTTTTTTTTTTTCTAGTTGCGATTTTTACACCGCGCAGCATATTTTTTAGGAGTGATTTCCAAAATCTTAAATTATTGATTTCCGAAAGTTTTAACATATTGGTCATTAGTCCAAAAATTCGGACATTAAAAAATGCTCATGGGGGGGAAAAAAAAATCTGGACCGCAAAACCTACTTCTTAATATAAAACCCTCTTTATGTATATTAACCACGTGTGAATCGTATTTCTGTAAATATTTATACAGGAATTTCCTTCCTCAGAAACAGGTGTGCCATTTTAAAGTCTGCAAATTTTTTTTCTTTTATTGAATTTTCCCAAATTAATTTGTGAATCGATCGCGGAAAAGATTGAGAATTTCTTCAAATGATCGTGTAAAAATATTGGGTATCTCAGAAACAAATAATGATTATCTTAGGTCGCTGAATAAAATCGCTAACTTCGTTAACAGTTCAGAAAAAAATTGTGAATTTCATCAGAAGATTGCGCAAAAAATTACGAATTTCAATAAACCATCGAGGGGGAAATATTGCAAATTTCGTCAAAAGGTCGTGGAAGAGAGTAGTGAATTTTGCTAATTGGTCGTGAAAAGATATCGAAAATTTTGCCGATCGGTTGCGATAAACTATCGCGAATTTCGATAAATGACTATGTAAAAGAAGGGAAAAAAAAAAATCAATTTCGTCAATTGGTCGCAGAAGAAAATAAATATCATTAAAGATTCGTGGTAAAAACGTGAATTTTGTCAAATTATCACAGAAAGAAAACTTGAATTTCGTCAAAAGATCAGTAAGAAAATGCAAATTTCATGGAAAAATCGCTTAAAGAAAACACTAATTTCGTCAAAGGATCGTGGTAAAAAACGCAAAATTCGTCAAAGGATGGCTGTAAAAAATGTGAACTTCGTCAAAAGTTCATGGTAAAACGTGCGGATTTCAACAAAGAATCGTAATAGAAAAATGTGAATTACGATCGTGGAAAAAAAAATTGTGAAAATCATGAAATGATTGCTGGAAAAAAATCGCAAATTTCGTCAAAATTTACTGCACTGGGTTAAAAAGTTGATACCAGGCTCCCTTTACAAATGTCAGAAAAAAACAAGCAAAAAAAAAAAAAACGCTGCGAAATGAAAAGAAACTCTAAAAATAGTATAAAGATTTTCAGAGGAAAAAATTTACTACATTGAGTTGAAAGACTGAAACCTTATTCCTTTCGCGAATGTCAAATGATGGCTGCGAAACACAAAAAACAAACCAACCAACCAACCTCCAGATTAATTTTAATTTTGTTGCTACAATTTCTCATTTTCAAAGGTTGGCAGGTCTGATATAGACACATTTTTTTTTTTTTTTCTTATCCCAGTAGTGCTTTATAAATTCAATTAAGATTCAAGATTAATTGGCAAAATCTTTGCAGAAATTAATTGATGCACACTAGAAATATATAAGCTGAACAGCAGTTATTAAAAGAAATATAATGCTGGCATCTTGAAATAAAGTTTTTGTATGTATATCTTTATTCTTTGGCAACAGCATGATTTTAGACTTTAAAACTGGCAATACATCTTTTTTTTTCCATCTACCTATATGAAGAAATTTTATAATATAAATTATGCTTTGCTTTGGAAGATTTTAACCACAGAATGTTCATCTGTTCATCATTTGGCAATTGTCAGGTTATGTAAACCATATCAAATTATTTTCAAAAAATCGCCTTGAGTGGGGGGGGGGGGGGGGGGGGAGAAATAATAAGTAACAATTTATAAAAATCGCCTTGAAGAATATATATTTATATATATATATTGATAAGTAACAATTTATAATCAAGATTACTAACATGTTGATGAGAAATAGACAGCTTGCCACATTTGGCACTTTGGCAAAAAACTGACTGGGATTTGTCTGACAAAAAAAAGTACCCCTCTTTCTTTTTTTGAATGGTGTAGCAGGAATTTCAAAATTTATTATTATTTTTTTTTATTCAGAAATTTATTATTTGCCATCCATTGAGTTCTGTAGAGAGCACCTGGTTTCCGAATAATATGATTCACATCTATTCCAATCATAAGAGCGAAAAGATTTAATAGTTCTCTGTAATTATCTGTAGGAGAGTGTTTAACAACTGTCTGAAGTTGATTCATAATAAAAGTTTTCAAAGCGTCGGATGTGCTAATAATGGCGTTTTATGACATTTTGGATTGTGCTGCTTATGTTCAATTTATTTTTCTTGATCTCTTAAATCGTTGGACATCGTTGAAATCTTTTGAAGATAATAATTTCAGGTCCATTGGATGGTCTAAGACACACATTAAATATATCTGAAATCTATTTTACATTTCAAACATGGTGTCTACAGGCTAACCACAGAAGGTTTCTTCCAGTTTTATGTTCAAGAAGAACACAGCACATTTCCTTGACTGTAAAAGTTCAAAAATTGTACTAGCTGCAGCTTCCACTGCACCAGATAATATCTTAGAAATCCAAGAAGTTTTGTACTACTATCTCTTAGAGAGGAAACTAACACTCGTAAACGGCCTATCTTTCTTGTTTCATTTAATGATAAATCAGGTAATAACTTTCCATCCCAATGGACTACTGATTTTGAAGCATTATTCTCTATTTTTATCTATTGCACAGTTTCGTTACATAGATGTTGACATTCAAAATAAACAGTAAGTTACTTTTTGAACAGTCTGCCTCACTATCACCACCACCAGCCATGTTCAGGACAGATGCAAATAACATTAACTAACAATAACTTATATTATTTCTGTCAAAAGGAGCAGCAACTTTTGGCATTGTGATAGACCTTCATCTTTGTTCATCTTTACCTGTATACTTCCAGTGTTTTTTCTGGTTTAATTTTTGCAGCACGTTCATCATCAACGTCTTCTTTAGAGTTTCTTCTCTCACTCTCATCCACTGTTGACGTAAAAGATGCAGTTGATAAAGCAATGAAATTTTGAGATGAAGCAGCTTCTTTCAATCACTTTGCAATTTTTTGCTGTAGTTCACCTGATCTTTTCTCACTTTCTGTCCAGAGATCCAATACAACCTTTCTTAGTTTCTCTTTGTAATCTAAGAAATTAGCGATCTTCATTTTTAATAAGCTGTTCTGGAATTAGCATGATTTATATTCAATAATACAGTCGAGCCCGGGTAAGAAACTCACAGTTAATACGTGATCTCGCTTAATACGCAGATTTTTTTCCAATCCCTTGAACATCACCCATAAGGCTAATGTAAAAATATAACGTTTAATAAGTGAACGGTTATTACGCATTAAATTTTCAGTCCTTTGAGGGGAAAAAAATCACGCTTATGTCGCGAATTCATTGATCAAGATGTGAATTTCTTCTCTCTTCTCGATTGTTGCCAATTTAGAGGATTTTTTTGTTCAGATTAAAAACACTGTTTTCAAATAGTATTATTTACTTTATTTAATAGCAGATTACTTAAGAAGAAAATTACTAATCGGAAATAGTGGTAGATATTTGAATTAAACGAAAACCCGCTAAATTAGCAACACAGCGATTCTTCTTTGATCCCACCTCCTAACATTCTTTGCCTCTTGCTTCGTGTATGTTTTTACTGTAGCAGAGAGCTATTGGTGAATTCAGGTTACTCAGATAAGTCATAAAAATTATTGTGATTAGAGATGATCATAACCTGTTGTTAGTGAGTTTTTAAAGTTTACGTTATATCACTATTATGTCTATTATGTTTTATAATGCATATTATAGGCAACAAAAATGAAACGCGTAAAGATTAAACAAACACCGACTGCGGTTGGATAATTCTTTTGTGTTTTCTTTACATTTTGCACCTGGACCGCAAAACATACTTCTTAACATAAAACCCTCTTTATGTATATTAACCACGTGTGAATCGTGTTTCTGTAAATATTTATATAATAAATATGTAACAATAATTTTTATACAAAGATCAATAAGGACAGTTTTTCTTATATTAAAAAGAAGGTCAAATTATAATAGTACTCATTATTAAAAGTACTAAATATGATTTTAAAAATTGGAATACATATTTATTTTTTGTTATTATTCCAGTCGGTCGTATAAAAAGAAACAATGAGTTAAAGTAGAATATACTTAATTTTAATGTAAATATATGTAAAAGACAGGGGCGTAGCTACCGAGGAGCAGTTGGAGCAAACTGCTCCAGGCGCACGAATCCTTAGGGCGCAAAATTAGAAAGAGCGAAATAAAGATTTGCAAAAATGCTTGAATATTTTTTTTCATTATAAATCAGATATTATAGATGGATGTTGTTGCAATCCGCATATTCCTATAATGTTTTCCTTTGTGTTTAGCCTCAACTATAAGTTTGACAAGTTGAAGAAAATTATTTACAATTGTACAAACGAAAAACCAAGGAAACGAAACTTGTGAAGTTATTTTGTAGTTGTTGTTGTTGTTTTTTGAAAACTAAATATGCATCAGTACAGATTACAAAACAGCAATGAGAGCCGGATTTAGACATAATCCACATCAGTCCACGGCGACAAAATTTAGAGGGGGGGGGGACTAAATTTTGTGTATCTTGTTTTTTGATATTTTGAAAATACGTCAAATCTCAAATGCAGAATTGATAAGCAGTTTCCTTCAAAACGAGAGAAAAAGTTAAGCATCAAATTCAGTGTTCCATAGGACTCGATTATCGCTTATGCAAATTTACACCACTTTTTAAACCTTATTTAATCTTCTTTACAAATTTCTCAGTTACATTTCAATATTTATATATAATTTTTGTACTTTCGGAATAGAATATATGAGGTCGATGTCTAAACTTTATACTGTTTCGATTTTTTTTATTTCTAAGGACACTTTCAATTTCGAATCCAGTTCCGAAATGGAAAGCATCCCCAGAAAGAAAAAAATGGAATGATAGTGGATGCTATTGGTTTCTGTTAGCAAGATGGTAAAAAGAGTTTCTAAAATATTGCGCACTCCAAAAATCCAAGGTCTCAGTATTTGACAGTGACCAAGTCCGACCCTGTGTGCAGTAGCGACTCTTCGGGGGTTCACAATCGCTTTTCTACCAGAATATTGGTACATAAAATTTGATCTGTTTTAATAGTGCGATTTTCTACGATTAAACAAGGATAAATTTTTTTCATGAAATCTATGGAAGTAGATTGTGAAATTATTTTTCAGCCTCCAGTGTCTGCGTGGTGAAACGTTGTTGTATAGATATATAAGATGAACGTGAGCAATAAAAATAATTTAATTGAGATACAAGGGAAAATTTTCATCAGTTATCGTTGCAGAATGTTTGAAAAATGGTTTAGATACCAAACTCGTCGGCTGATTTCTTTGAAAAGTAATACAATTCCTGTGGCAGATTTATAAAATACCTGCCGAGATCATCAAAAACACACCAAATCGTGCTCTGCTAATCTAAAAACGTGAGGAAATTCTAACATACATGCATACATACATATGGAATCATTGGAAAATTGTGAGAATGGATTTATTTGAAAATTGAAATATATACCATTATTTATCTATTTTTATTGTGGTTACAGTGCTTTCCTATTTCGTTCCTTACATTGTTTGTATGGAAAGTAAAATCTGCAATCTTGAGTAATATAACGGTATCAATCAGGGTTTTCGCTTCCGATCGCCACTGCTCCAAAATGTTTCATTTGGCGAGAAAACTAAAGATTGAAATCGTCAAATTGCCAAAAATGTTTTTTTCCCCTTTCGGCAACACTCTCAATGATGCTATTGTATGATTAAGCCTTTTCTGTGTAACTCATTATTTGTGTCTTGATATTCTCGACGAATTATTTGAACTTGGCTAATTTTTCCTTAGCGGTTAGCAAAATTGCTCAGATTAGTCAAAAACCAGTGAGAACCCCGGTGTCAACTTTTATCGTTGCCCATTGCCTAATTTTCTAAACCATTAGTTGTAGAAATATAGTTCCAATGGTAAAAAAGTTTCAAAGTTGTTCTCATATCTTAAAAGTAATTTATGTCTAAAAGTTACGACGTTTGCATTTTTATTCTGTTTCTGTGCTCTGTATGTTATATTTAGAAAAATCTTCTCCGTACTTTAACAGGAAAAATAATAATAATTTCCTTTTTGTATATGACGAAAAAAAAAATGACAACAGTGTGTTATTTATTAGTAGATATTCTACAAATGCACTACTTTGAAACCCTTGAAAAGAAAACAGATATTAAAGGCAGCAGATTGTACTGGCCCATTGGCGCATTTAAAACGAAAATCCCGCCCATTTCGCAGAAAATATTGGTAGGTATTCCGTACTTAAAGAATTATAATTCATTTCACTATCCATTATTTATTTTTAATTATTTCTATTTAATACATTTTTCAAATACTTTGACTTTCAAATAAAAGTACGATTTTAAATCGAATTAAGAATAGTATATAAATTTTAAACTTTAAAACAAAATTGCGCAGAACTTTTGTCGAGTGACAAAAGGGCGCATAAACTTTACTTGCTCCAGGGCGCTGAATATATAGCTACGCCACTGGTAAAAGACACAATTTTCAAGCGTAAACACATAAATGAAAGCTATAAAGTTCATTTAGAAATTTAGATGATTAAATGTGTAAGTAAGTTCAGTTCCTGCAACATTATACAAACCACATTTAATACGCGACTTTTGTCCACTCCCTTGAAATGCATCTTAACCAGGTTCGACTGTATATCTAGATTTTCGCTATACATTCTTTGATTTTCTTGGTATTTTGCATTATTTGATCTTCGATTTCTCATTAAGGCTGCTTGTTTGCCATTTAAATCTTTATATTTTTTTAAGATATGCTGCTTATATTTTATTGGAAAACTTAATTTTCTGCAAAATGGTGTAATGTTATTGTATACAAGAACTGTATCACTAATCGAAAGCTTCTTAGTAGGTACAGTAAAAGCATTACAAAATTAGCAGGTACAACTTTTAATTATATTTTGATAATTAATTATGCTTTTTATTATATTTTTTTGTTATAATAGATGTTAAAAATTTATTGATAATGGAAATAAAATATATAATTGATCATCACTTATGCTTTTGATTAAAATTTCATATTTTTACAAAAATCAGTAAACTTGAGGGTCCTCTTAATCTTCTCCAAATGAGCTCTAACTTCATATATTTTAATAATAGAAGCAGAAGAAACTTTTTAAAGGGTGAGACCCATCTTTTTCTCGAAAAACTTTTTTTTACATTGAATTTTGGGACACCCTAGTGTGGAACCATTTATCAGGAAACCAGTTAAACAGAAAACCAGTTATCCAGAATGATATTTCCAATTGACTTATTTCAGAAAAATAAGCCATACAGTACCAAATTGATATATTGCTTTAAACATTACAACTTACATGATATAAATTGAATCCAACAACTAAGATTTGAAATGGAAGTATATTTAGTTATATATTGACGATTTTTATGCAAACGAAAAGAGAGAGTTTTTGATTCCAAGGTATTTCCAAGACCTTCTTTTCAACTGTGATTAACGTCTGATCTTGTTTGGACCTGATTCTTTCTGAGTAGTCTAATAATTAATTTGAGGTCAAAGCACTGTCTTAGCCACATATATTCAACAAATCTGATTAAATAGATGATGGTTTAATGCCCAACCAATTATCCAGAAAAACCAGTTATCCGGAATACATCTGACCCCAACCATTCTGGATAAATGGTTCTGTACTGTAGTTCTATTTCGTATTACACTGTAATTTTTCGTCAATGTCATATTCATTTTATTTTTTAGCAGCAAGGATTTAAGAACAAGGGCAAGAATTTCATCACTGAAGTGAAATTTCAGTTGTGTTATCCACGTCTGGATATCAATGTAACAAAAGGATTGAACCATCTCCTGAAAGCTCCTTTTTGTGTTCATCCCAAAACTGGTCGTGTGTGCGTACCCATTGACATTAAAAAAATAGATTTTTTTAATCCCTTTGAAGTTCCAACAATATCGTAAGTCAAAATTAACAAATTTGATTCTGTTTTTTGTTAAACACATGTACGAAATGTTATATCCTTAAGATGTTACTTCACTCACGAGAAAATACTCATTCACTAAAGTTAATCCTGTGGAAGAAATTTTTAAAGATATCTCGTTTGCATTTCAATATCTTTAAACAAATTTTATCTTTTGTTTTGGTTAGCTGTTATCTCTTTACAAAGGTTATTTTTTACTTTTTCAATTTTGTTTACAGGTTTTTTTTTTTTTTTTTAATAGGATATTTTTACTTTCGAAAGTGAAAGTATTTTAAAAAAACCTGCAAAGCAATTTGAAAAAGTAAAAAACAGCTTTTCTACAGATTGACCTCAGCTATTGAAATGCAAACGAGATGTCTTAAATTTCTTCCATAGGATTAGCATTAGCGAACGAGTGTTTTTGTATGAGTGAAGTAGCCTCTTAAGAAGAATTAAGTGCTTGAACAATTTCCAAATGTTACAAAAATATCAATTTTTAGATTTCTTAACATATTTCTTCCAGCTACAGTCGAACCTCCTTAACACGAAATTGAAGGGGCTTGAATTTTTTCTTGTTAACCGTCAAAATAGTGGTGCCATCTGTCTTAGATAAATAAATAAACTTGCAAACATATCCCTGCTAAAATCATAAATTAATAAGAAATAGAAAATTTAATTAAGAAATAAAACAAATGGGTCTTCATTGTAGGCGATAATAAATTTATTTACCTGCTAATCATTTTTTTTTTTTTTAAGTCTGTTATTGGCTTTTGTTTTAATTTTTGTAGACTACTTCTTTCTAGGAAGTATGGATCTCATCTAATTTGTCCAAAGCTTGGGAAGCATTCTCTTATTCCATAAAGAAACATACAGTTTTCAATGCTGCAGTAGCTTCATTTAATGACGCTACCACTTGAAGTATGGTAATGATGCTTGGAGCAGGGACTGTCACTTCTTTCACTCGAAGATATTGGATTTCGGAAACACGGTTTATGGTTTATGTCACTATCAATACAGCCAAACAATTAATGGAACAATCACTTTCTTAAAAGAAACTCCTTCACTCAAACATTCATTGTGGCCGATCTAAAGCTCAGTGAGGGAATTTCGAGTTTTGATTTTCGAGCAAAAAAATTTTTTTTCATAAGTGGTATTTTGCAAAATTCTATTTTGTGTTAAACGAATTAATTTACATTGGTTTTCTGACTTATCTGACATGACCTCAGTGTTATTTCATGTTAAGAGAAATTTCGCAATAAGCGATTTCGTGTTAACGAGGTTCGACTGTGTTTTCTAGTAAATCTGCCGATCAGAAGCCTTAACATCAGCTCTGAAAGTCTGTTTTTTTTTTGGGGGGTGGGGGGGGTGGGGGGGGGGGTTACACACTTTGCATAACATTCAACTTTCTACAAACTGCAAGTTAGTTTTTAAATTGCATAAATATTTATAAGAATAAAAAAGATTTTTGAAGGTTTCAGAAATTACAACCATTAACTTAAACATGTTATTATGCAATGATTTTCCGAAATTCTGATTTAAGTAGCCCTTTAAGAAAAATTAAGTGCTTGAACAATTTCCAAATTTGACAAAAATATCAATTTTTAGATTTCTAATTTCTTCTAGCTATTTACTAGTAAATCTGCAGATCAGGAGCCTCGCCATCAGCTCTGAAAGTAATTTTTTTAAAAACACACTTTGCATAATTTTCAGTTTCCTACCAACCATAGTTTACAGTAAACATGTTTATTATGCAATGATATTTTGGAATTTTGATGAACTGCTTATTCTGGTAAGTTTTTAGATAAAGTACATTTCTTCATCCCCCAATAGTTGCATTAAATTTACATTCGTAATTTTCTATTGATTGAGCAAATGGTTATAATGTATCTTGTATTTCTATTTACACTGTGATTTTATTAGGATAAGCAACAGTTTAGAAGCATTTTATGTTATCCTAATATTCAACTAGCAGTATACTTACTTACCAACTACACACGGTTGCATCTGATGGATAAGGAATGTATGGAAATGTAAACTGGGTCATCTAATTTAGAAATCTATTGTTTTTCCATTTTTGTTTCCAAAAAACAGTTTTAACTGTCATTCTATAATATTTAGATGTAAGATGTTATCTAAATACAGTAGAGAACCGATTATCTGGACACCGATTAACTGGATTGTCCAATTAACAGGATCGATCAAGGACCATTCAGCCTTCTCAAAACCTTTTGCAGTGAAACTTCTTTACCCGTGGTCAGACTTGTATAAAACCAAAAAATTTCCGTGCACATAAATATTGGGTCAAAAATTTTCTGCAAATTAATTTAATGTTTAATAAAATTACGTGTTATATTATACTGACGATATGAATTGAAAACCATAGATTAAAATATTGCTATTTAAATAAGAGCAATATTAACATATAGCAATATTAATAAATTATTTTAAAATATTGCTATTATTATATTGCTATTTAAATTAAAAATTTATTAATATTAATTAAAGAATAATTATTTTAATTAAAAAATAATGAAGTAAAAATCCATGATAGGAAGGGGTGATTTCTTCTGATCGGCGACAAGTTTTAGTCAGCGGAAAATAGAAATAAAAGGGTCTGTGATGTCACAACAATGTTTTGAGTCTTCAAACTTTGAATTGTAGACAAACAATATATAAATCGTACATAAAATTGGGGAATATTTTAAATTTTTGGTATTTAAAAAAAGTTACAAAAACAAAGAATACGTTTTCCTTTTCTTAACTTTTTTCCGGAAAGCTCTGAATTTTTCAGAAAATTTTCCGCACACGGCGTTCACACGTGCTTCTATATTATACAACTCTGCCCGTGGTAAGGTAAATTTGGCTGGATATCACGAAAGTTCGTTAAATAACCATTTCCTAATCCTGAAATAATGAAATCTCCAACAAATGCAAAGAGAGCAATGCATAAAATCAACTGTTTCTAGAACATAAAAAGTTTTACTTCTGACGCCGATAGTCCCAGGCATATTTTTTTTTCCAGGAAAATCCCTCTTTATCTTCAGGTTCTCTGAAGAAGGTCGAAAAATTGCTTTTTTTTTTTTGTTCCTTGGTGTTCTCGGAAAGAAGGACACCCCCATCTCTTCGCTCGCATTTGTTCGTACAGTATATGTAAATAAGTTATCCAATTATCCGGATATTTTATTAACCGGATCAGACTCGGTCCCGACCAATCCAGATAATTAGCGCTCTACTGTACATTCAAATCTACTCTATAGCATCGTATTAAATTCACTCCAAAATGGGCAAATTTGGAGAATTCTAGGTTAATCATTCATCATTGTGTCCATTACCAATTCTATAAATAGAACATGAATTCAATAAATAGAACATGATTGCTCACTATAAATTGTTTTTTTTTTTGTGTGATAGCTTTTAATAGTATGCACATTTAATTTAAAGCCATAATATAACTAACATTGTTCATATTTAATACAAAACAATATTGCAGACCAATTACAAAAGATTTATTAATATTTATTTCCCTGAGCCAGACTCTCTGGTTAATTTTTCGTAATCTGGATTATTTGAATGATTTTTCTTTTTTTTTTTTTTACATATTTACAGTATGGAACCATTTATCCAGAAACCAGTTAACCAGAAAACCAGTTATCCGGAATGATATTTCTGATAGACTGATTTCAGAATCTTTGCAGAAAAAGCTGTCATACCCTGCCAGTTTGACATAGACTTTGCTTGAAACAATTGTATAATTTGATGACAACATCTAGTATTTGAAATGAAAACATATTTAGTTGTATTTTAGATGTTTTAATGTTTATGCAGAAGAAACAGAAGAATTTTTGTTCCTAAGGGATTCCCCCATAAATTACCTTCTTTTAAACTCTGCTTAACTTTTAATCTTTCTTGCCTTGATTTTTAATCCAAGTAATCTAATAATTTAAAATCAGAAATAATGCCACAACCACACATATTCCACAAAACTTATCAAATGGATGCTTCTTTAATGCATAACCAGTTAACAAGAAAAACCACTTATCCGGAATACATCTGACCCCAAGCATTCCGGATAAATGGTTCTGTACTGTATTGGTGGCTCTGCCCGATACGAGAAATACTCACAAACACCCATTCATATACCACTTACTCTAAAAATACATTAATTTGATCGGCTTTAAAAAGATCACAGAAGATTCAGGGTTTCTATAGTCCTTAAAATTTTTCAAAAGTAATTTTTGGTCCTTTAAAAATACTTATTTTTACGCAAAATCTGCAGAAAGTCCTTATTTTTACTCTAGTATTATTTGTTAATCAGGGTTGAAACTCTTATTTCTTTGAATTTCTGCTTTTAAAAAAATATCTAAATCCCTTCCCTTGCTTCTCCTTCATGAATTTCACTCTCTCCCCCCAATCCCCACAATACCCAAAGTTTAAAAACTTCAATTTTTTTAATAAAAATTTCTGCTCCATTTGTCACTTTATTGTAACAATAAATAAACAATGATAAAATTTTGTCTCCCCCCCCCCCCACCACCACCACCCAAACTTGGCATTTCCCCTTTGCTCCTCCTCTGTTACTGAGTCAATAAAATCTAGTGTCTTTAAAACTCCTTAGTTTATTTATTTTTTTTTTTTTTTTTATGTATTTGTAAATCTTTAGTAAGGTAAATACATAAGTCATCTAATAAACCGCTTCCCTCCCCCCAAAAAACCTTCTCCTTCTCCCCCTCCCTCCTCCCGCATAGATCACCAAGTTTAAAATCTTTTAAAGTCTTTTTTTTTTTTTTTTTTTTTTTCCCTTTCTGCTGTTCTGCGACTGTATTGTAACAATAAATAATCATTCATATAATTTTCCCTTACTCACATCTGAAATATATGTTTCCCCATTTCTTTCCAAGCACACAAAATTTAGTCTTTAAAACCCTTTAATTGTAATTTTTTCTCCTTTTTGTAAATCTTTTGTAAGATAAATAATCAGTCATCTATTAAATTCTACCCACCCCCTCCCCCTCCCCACCAAAAAAAATAAATTAATTAAATAAAATGAATAAAAATCTGCTTCTGCCCTTTGTGCTCTCCCTCCCACACACACACTCACAAAGTTAATTAAAGAGAAAAGTGCCCAGTTAAACTGATGGCATTGAGCTCACAGTCTATTCACACTAATTGTATATTATACTCTTACTTCAAAGAATAAACTCCAAATGTCATCAGGAAAGCCCCTTATCAGAATAAACGGTATACCAAATTTGAAGCAAATCGGATAGAAAAACCCATTTATCTACATTAAGGGGGTATTAGCCTCCCGTTCTCCCCTTTCTACTTAACCAATGAATCTCCAAATCTAGTCAGGGAAGCGCCTTATCATAATAAACTGGTATACCATGTTTGAAGCAAATCGGATAAGAAAACCCATTTATCTAAATTAACGGGGTATTACCCCCATGATCCCCCCCCCCCCCTTTATACTTAAACAGTGAACTTCCAAATCTAATCAGGGAAGTGCTTTATCAGAGTTAACCGGTATACCAAATTTGAAGCAAATCTGACAATTCTGCATGAAAAACTCATTTATCTAAGTTAAGGGGGGATTAACCGCCGTAACCCCCTTTTATACCTAGCCAATGAACCCCCAAAACTAATCAGGGAAACACCTTATGAGAATTAACCTAAAAAAATTTTTTTGAAGCAAATAGGATATTTCTATCAAGAGTTAACTCGTTACATACATGCATACAGAACCTGCGGGCACATTCTCTCTCAGGCTTTGATAGCCTGTGAGGTAATAAAAAGCCTAATATAAACAAATAATATTTTAACTGCTGCCTTATTTGTTTAAAGGGCAACTTGGGAACATTTTACGAAACAAAATAGTTTTCATTTGTCCAGTGAAGTATTGATATTAAACGTAACAAGAAAAGTGCCCAGTTAAACTGATGGCATTGAGCTCACAGGATATTCACACTAATTGTATATTAGACTCTTATTTCAAAGAATAACGCCCCTCAAAAAATAAATGAAGGGGATTTGCCACCCTTTAACCCTTTTATACTTAACCAATAAACCTCCAAATCTAATCAAGGCAGCTCCTTAACATAATAAACTGGTATATCAAATTTGAAGCAAATCGAATAATTCTGCATGAAAAACCCATTTATCTAAATTAAGGGGTAGACTATCCCCCGTCCCCCCTCCCTTTATACTTAACCAATAAACCTCCAAATCTAATCAAGGCAGTTCCTTAACATAATACACCAGTATATCAAATTTGGAGCAAATCGAATAATTCTGCATGAAAAACCCATTTATCTAAATTAGGGGGGGGACTATCCCCTCTTTCCCCCATTTATATTTAACCAATGAACCCCCAAAACTATTCAGGGCAGCGCCTTATCAGAATGAACCTAGAGAAAAAAATTTGAAGCAAATCGGATGTTTCTATCAAGATTTATCGCGTTATGTACATACGTTCATACGTACATACAGAACTGGCAGGCACATAAGCTCTCAAGCTTTGATAGCCTGTGAGCTAGCTAAAAATCTGTAAAAGTCGTTCTTATCTGCTCTGTTTATTACTTTATGGTAACAATAATTAACTACTAGTTACTTTATTATAACAATAATTAACGACCTGAAATTTTCACTTCCCGCCGCCCTGTAGCTCCCTCCCTCTTTTTTTCTGTTGCACACAACATTTAAAATAGGGATGCAACGGATATCCGGCAAGTATCCGGCTGATTTTTCAATATCCGAAATACCGTCGGATATCCGAATCACAATCACCGGATATCTGACTTCTCTGACGGATATCCGGCAGAGTGCAGCTAAGCGAATATATAAGGATAACAGAAATCGTTTGACTTCAAACAGTGCCGAACAATTTTGTTTATAATGTAAAATATGAAAGTAAGTTCACTATTCATGAGTAAAAGGTAATTCTCAAAAGTTTAAAGAATTGCCAGCTTTCCTAACATTAATATTTGAACTCTTTATAATAAATTTAAGAATTTACATTTACTTCTTTTAGAAAATTGCACCTTTACTTTCAGAGTGTGAAACAAAATTTGAAGTTGTTTATTAACCCCTTCGGGACGGGAGCCTTTTACGAAATTTTTAATCTTTTGTCACCGTTTTTTTAAAAAAGAAATTTGTGTCTTCTTGAATCGAGAAAATGCGCTGATTAAATAAGGCAGATTTTACAGTAAAATTTTACTGGTGAGGAAAAACAAAGATTCTGAGCACTTCATGCGGCACGTATACGTGTCGCTCGTCCCCAAGGGGTTAAAGTATGACTTTATTAATTTTTTTTCTTTCTTTTAAGTTTAACAATTAAACAGGCCTATATTTAGAAGAAAGTATTGTAATAGAATTTTTTTCGATTTCTGGTTTTCGACGGATTTAGATGTTTTAAGGGTCAGATGTCCCAAAACATGTTTATACAAAATGTCTGTCTGTCCGTGTGTCGCCATCGTACCATCGAATAGTGAATGAAGTTATGCATAGAATTGAACCTTTTTTGTGAATGTTTCTGGCTATAGACAGGCGACCCTCCTTCAATATGGAAACGTTCCACTGGAGGGGGGGGGGGGGTAAAGATGAAAATAAGCACTCGCCACTCGGGGACTAAACGTGAGAAACTGGCGACTAAAAATATGGAAAGTACTGGCCAAATGCAGGATTTTCCAAAGGGATTTCGTCAAAGAATCGCAGAAAAAAAAAACCGCAAATTTTGTCAAAAGATCGCGAAAATACCCACATATCGTCAATAGATCACGAAAAAGCTAATTTCGTCAAAGAATCGCTCAGAAACCCAAATTTCGTCAAGTGATCGCGGATAAAACGCAGATATCGTGAATGGATCGTGGATAAAACGTAGATATTGTGAATGGATCGCGGAAAAAACGCAAATATCGTCAATAGATCGCGAAAAAAACGCGAATTTCGTCAAAGAATTGCGAAAATAAACGAGAATTTCGTCAAAAGATCACGTAAAACGCACATTTCGTCAAAAGATTGCGGAAGAAAACGTAAATTTCGTCGAAGGATTGCGAAAAAAACACAAATATCGTCAATAGATCGCGAAAAAACCCTGCAAATATCGTCAATAGACCGCGAAAAAAACGCAAATATCGTCAATAGATCGCGAAAAAAACGCATATATCGTCACTAGATCGCGAAAAAAACGCATATATCGTCAATAGATCGCAAAAAAGACGCAAATATCATACGAATTTTTAATATTTCCAACTGAGCGAAAAGATGCCCAGGCTGGGAATCGAACCCAGATCCTTAGCTTACAAGGCCAATGCTTTTCCGTTTAAGCTAACTGGGCCGACAACCAGCCAGCATATTTCGCTCAGAAAAACCTTATTGGTAATAACATCTGGTCTGTCATGTAGACAGCTCAACAGAATAAACCGCAGGTAAAGGAACTCCATATAAACGATGGATAGGCATCTTTTCGCTCAGTTGGAAATATTAAAAATTCGTATGATAACTTTACCAATCAGATTGATTGTATTAAATATTAGTTCATCTACGTATCATCGTTTATATGGAGTTCCTTTACCTGCGGTTTATTCTGTTGAGCTGTCTACATGACAGACCAGATGTTATTACCAATAAGGTTTTTTTGAGCGAAATATGCTGGCTGGTTGTCAGCCCAGTTAGCTTAAACGGAAAAGCATTGGCCTTGTAAGCCAAGGATCTGGGTTCGATTCCCAGCCTGGGCATCTTTTTGCTCAGTTGGAAATATTAAAAATCCGTATGATAACTTTACCAATCAGTTTGATTGTGTTAAATATTAGTTCATAGACGCAAATATCGTCAATAGCGCGCAAATATCGTCAATAGCGCGCAAATATCGTCAATAGATCACGAAAAAAAAAAACGCGAATTTCGTCAATAGATCGCAGAAAAAACCCGAATTTTGTCAAAGAATCGCGTAAAAAAGAGAATTTCGTCGAAGAAGGTGCGAATTTTGCCAAAAGATCGTGAAAAAGCGTGAATTTTGTCAAAAGATCGCAAAAAAATGCATGTTTTATCAAAGGATTGCAGAAGAAACATAAACATCGCCAATAGATCGAGGAAAAACGCGAATTTTGTTAAAGTATCTTGTAAAAAATGCATAATTAGTGCCAGAAGAGACCCCCCTCAGCCCCCCCCCCCCTCCCCCCACCTTACATTTCAGAAAATTTGCTGTAAATTTCAGATTTTTTTTTTTTAATTTTGAAAAGTACCTAAGCATAGTGGACTTATGTAGTTAGCTATATAAGCATGTTACATATAACTTTGCTGTTAACTTAATTTAAAATAGATTGGAAATTAGTATCTTAAGTTTATTCAAAAGAATATGAATTAAAATATTTTTATTTATTACATAAATTACTTATTTACTCTATAACTTATATATTTTAAAATTAAATATTCAGTGACATAAATGTACTTACTGGTGACTAAAGAAATTATTATCACTAGCCAGTAACTGGCTACTAAAAAATATCAACTTACCGGACGGTGGCCACTAAGCAAAATTCCCTATTTTCATCTTTAGGGGGGGGGGGGGGCACGGTAATCGCGATTTTTGTGCCATTTTCATTATTGTACCATCGAAAGGTGTATGAAGTTATCCATATAATTGAACAAAATTTTTTGTATTTCTTTTTGGCTATGTCCAGCAGGTTCTCCTTAAATTAGAAATATTCTGCCAGGATGGGGATATTTCCAATAATAGCGATTTTTGCCATCGTAATGAAGTTATGCGTAGAATTGAACCAATTTTTTTGTGAATGTTTTTGGCTGCAGCCAGGCTGCCCTCCTTCAATATGGAAACACTCCACTGGAAGGGGGGGGGGGGGCACTGTAATAGCGATATTTGTGCCACTTTCATTCTTGTACCATCGAAAAGTGTATGAAGTTATGTATAGAATTGAACCAATTTTTCGGGGGTATGTTTTAGGCTATGGCCAGCAGATCCTCCTTCAATTTGAAAATATTCTGCTGGAAGGGGGCGCTGTAATACGGATTTTTGTGTTATTTTCATTATTTTACCATTGAAAAGTGTATGAAGTTAAGCATAGAATTGAACCAATTTTGTGGTGTATATTTTTAACTATGGCCAGCTGTTTCTCCTTGAATTTGGAAATATTCTGCCAGAAGGTGGCACTATAACAGATTTTCGTAAAATTTTCTCGATTTTTTGCAGTTTTTTTTTTTTTTTTTTTGTACTGTATATTGGTGGCTCATGAAGCGAAGGGAACTTCACATCCTGCTAAGCTGGCTATTCACAAACAGCTGATGTACAACAGAATAACGAAAAAATTTTTGATTTTAATAAATATCATGATCGAGATTAACTTATTCTTATTCTGATTAATTGACTGAAACAGAAGTTTTAGACCAAAATCAAAGTTGGTATAATATTGAACTAATAATATTGAAGTATTAATATTTGGAACTACTTTTTGAAATACTAAGATGTATGAGATAGAAGAAAGTTTTGGGATTGGCAAATCCAACTAGTTGTTTTTGTAACTTCATTATAAATATTTAAAATTAAAAGTAATTTTCCTTTTACTTTGAAATATTAAAAAAAATTTAACTTAAAACTAAACGTGACTTAGAGCAAAAACAATATTAAATAATTAAAACAGAAAAAGGGTATCAACTAAATCTATGTTTGGAGAAAATAACTCTCTAATCATGGGTATATTAGTAGATATTTTATGTTTAAATTATAAAAAGAAAGTATGTAGTATTTCTTTGTGAAAATACTCTACAATTATACACATATTAATTGGTTAAAATTTGTTGACAAATTATCAGCATTTCATTGTACAAATTAATTATTAGCAATTATCGATATAGTCAATCTCATATTCAAATCCAGTAGCAATTATCAGCATTTCATTGTACAAATAAACAGAATATTTTAATGTTTAAATTACATTTGTTATGCAGTATTATTAATATACATTACAGGACTTGAATTTCGAAGCGGGATGGCAGGATTCGTGCCCTATTTATTATGCCCTATTGTGAGCGGACGGCTCCTGTTTCCAAAAAATCATTTTCCGAAAATGTTTCTTTGTAAAACGACGAGCAAGTCTCAGGACCGACTGATAAATTTCGTGATATTTTCTACTATCGATGGGCAGATTTCACAGTCTCTTCTTATGACAGATTGACAAAATTCATGGTTGTTTTTCTGCATCTGACTGAAAAATTTTGCGCTTTTTCTCCACGACCGACTGACGAATTTCACAATTTTTTCTAGAGACCGATCGGTGAATTTCTTTTTTTTCTCGAGATCAATTGATAAATATAGCAATTTTATTCTGTGACCGATTGGCAAATTTCCATGTTTGTTCTTGCGACATACTGATGAAAGTAACGATTGTTTTTCTGCATCCGACTGAAATTTTTCGCGTTTTTTCTCTGCGACCGGCTGAGGAATTTCACGATATTTGCTCGTGACAGATCGATTGACGAATTTTGTGATATTTTCCCACTGCCGATTTCCCCTGCACTTCAGTTTTCTTCTTGCGACCGGCCGACAAATTTTTTAATTAATTTTCACCATGATTGACGAAATTGGCGATATTTTTTTTTATGACCGATTTATGTATTTTGCGATGTTTTTTTCCCTATGCCCAAAATAGCAAATAACTAAAAGGGCAGTAATGGCCACCGGAGACTGAGCCCTACCAAATCGGCCAATAGTCAGCACTCAACAAAATGCGATTAGACTTGTGGTGCACATGAAAAAAAAAAAATTTGGTTGAACTTAAAAAAACATGTTTAGAAATAACAAACTAGTTGATTCTTGCAATTCACAGATTAGGATATGACTTTTTGAAATCAACCTTTTATCGTGCAATAGAAAAAATCAATGACTATTTCCTTTTCAAACTTTGGATATGGATTTAAAATTCCAATGCATAGAACATAGTTCAATTAATGGAAATACCAGGGACTACAGTTTTGACTATAATTCCATTAAGGATATAATAAAACAAGTTTGTTCAGAAGTGACATACAATCACCATAGGATATTGACAATAGAATCACCGATATGCATTATTCATGCATTTTTAACTTACTGTTAAAAATTAATGCACATCAGATTTTGCAAAGTTTTCTAAAATTTTTTAACAGAGCATAACCGTGCGTTTCCAATAATTTCTAAAGTTATAAAAGTTAGTCTGTGCTGTTTGTCTAACTTGTGAAAGAGGCTAAATCACGCAAAATGGAATAAAATCTAAATTAAGAAATTCATTTAGGAACCCAATTGTTAATTGCCCATAACATTAGGTGAAAGTTGAAAGATAGACATGGTATATATAAAACTTGATTCTGTTCCTTTGTTTTAATAAAAATAAACATTTTGGATAATTATCTTGAGTTGTTAATTTAAATTATTTTAATGGTATTTTGTCATGTCTGTATAAATGTAATTCTTTAAGTGGCACATAAAAAATAACGGGGTTTAAAGATTTTTTTCCTTTCTAACAGTTCAACTCCCCTGCATTTTTAAATGTTGGGTGGGGAACTCCCCTCCTGGGGAAAACTTGAATTTCAAGCCCTGATATTGAAAGAGATATAGTTTTTGTAAATTATATTTCAATACATTTAAAATGTTTTGATGATGTATGAAACATGCTTGTAATTTATTGTTCTGAGATGGCGTTATATAAAGAAATAATTCACCATATAACTAAAAACATATCTACTGCCGGATATCCGAATCCGGCAGGCAAAAGGAGCTTCGGATATCCGATATCCGGCAAAATCAATATCCGGTGCATCCCTAATTTAAAAGCCTTAAATCTATTTCATTTTTTATTTTATTTTTTTATTTATTCTTTTTTTGTGCTAATTTTTAATTTCTAGTAACGATAAATAATTAATCATCTAATAAACTTCCTATCCTCCATAAAATTTCTGCTTTTCCTATTTGTCGACCCCTTTCTCAAGCTCATAAAGTTGAAAATTTTAAAACCTTTATTTTTTTTCAGAGTGTTCTTTGCTCTATTTGTTATTTTATTGTAACAATAATAAAAATAATCACTTAACAACTTTCTCCCACATGGAATTGCCTCCCCCTCCTCTTTCCTACCACACAAAATTTAGTCTTTAAAACTCTTTCATTTTCTTTTTTCTTTGTCTGTTCCAATTGCAAATCTTTAGCAATGATAAATAACTAAGCAATCATCTAATCAACCTCTTTTCCAAAAAAAAAAAAAAAATCAATCAATCATTCTATCATTTTGACAACCTCCCCTCCCCAGCTTACAAAGTTTAAAACTTTTAAATTCTTAAAAAAAATTCTATTCTGCTTCTTTATTGCAACAATAAATAATCTCTCATCTAAATTCTTCCTCTCTTGTACAAAGTACACAAAGTTAATCCGGCTTTCACGACTTTTGCTTTTAATTCCATTTTTTAAATGAAAATACCAGTTCTTATAAGTCAGTAATCATAAAAGGGGATAAAATATATGTAATAAATTATGATTAATTAAAAAATATATATAAATTAAATTTCTAAAAGCAAAAACTCATTCATTTAACCATAGGTATAGAAAAATTAATTATTATTCAAATCAGTGTGTAATTTAATAATTATTAGGATGGTACTTGGTGCAGTATAATATAAATTAAAAACTGAGGACAGTACGCTAAAGGCTTCTGAAACTAGTCTGCTCAAAGCTTGCATATTCTGGTGTTTCTAAAGTTGTTTTTAAATTTATGGTGTGTAATTTAACTATTATTATTAATCTTTGATCTATGCAATTTGTTGACCACATTATTAAATGTAGCGAGTTAATAATTAGAAGGGCCCACTTAATTTACTTCAATAATAATGAATTATTTCACAATATAAATATAGGTAAGTAAAAATTAGCTCACCTGTGATATTCCTTCATGGGGCACAGATGCTGCGCATGTTGCTGAAAAATAAGTGATTTTATTTTGTTTGTGATGACTGTGTAGATTTTTCACTGAAGACAATTTAACCACGATTAAATCTTATTTAATAAAGTAGTATTTCCATTACATGAGAAATTCTTGACTACATAGTTTAAACTATAAAAAAGAGACAATAAGAATATGATTAATATATATACATGGAAAATGTGTTAGAGTATTTGAGGGATAGAGCCAGCAATTTTCGCTTCTACCCTTTAAGCAAACTGACTAATTAAAGGGTGTGCAACATGTATGTGTAGGTTAAAATGTCTTAGTCATCAAATTTCTCTTCGCACAAAGAAGAGAGAAGATGCTCAGTTAATTAAAAAAGTTATAGACCAAAGTCCCATTAGAATTTATCTTTCACTGATATGTGGCGTCACCTTGTGACATTCGGGCAAGTTTAGTCAGTCCTCGTTTTAAGACCGAACAAATTGTTTTTCTTTCCAATATACATAAGTATTTAAGGTAGTTTTAAAATGTTAATCAGTACTAAAATTTGACATATAGATAACTTTTTGACATGTCTCTGTAAAAAGAACTATGCACAACTCATTGACCTTTTTTTTTTTACAGAAAGTATTACTGTCTTCCTTAAAAAAAGTACGTAGAATTTTCAAAGTTAGTGGTTACTTTTTATGAAATTTCGAGCATAAGAAGTAGAAAAGACAAGAAAATGGACAGGCAGACAAACATACCAGTTTCGGATCCTGATAAAATTTACAATGGGAGATTGGTTAACAAACTGTTCCATTTATGAACAGATTGGTTAACGAACACTTTCACTGGAGATTTTTATGTTCGGATAACGAAAACCTCAAAAAACAAAGTCAGGAAGAAGCAATGCTGTATTTAATTGCAGTATTGTTGACTTAGAGAACATTTTAACAGTTATATACGTATGACCTAATTAATTCATGGGCTACCATGGGTTCGGATCCTACATTTTAGGGCCCACAGTTATGAACAGATCATGAACTTTTTTATATTTTGCATCCCTTTATAAAGAAAGATTTTAAATGGCAAATTAATTAATTATTTTAATGGAAATTTAATTCACAAATTATTAGCATGCTCTAGGATCTACTTGAATTTTATTAAGCCTCTTAGTAAACATAACCTTTTAGAGAACTAAGGGGTTTTTGAAAGGTCAAAGTGGCAAATTAATAGGATTCAATGCCATAGTCAATGAATGTAATCCTAAAAGTTTTTACAAAAGGCATCTTTATTTTTTTATGTATATGGCACGACACAGACAAAGCCATGAAAGTACAATCTGTCCAGTAAGTAATGAGACTGATTCCATAAAATTCATTTATTTGAAGACAATTTTACAAACACTTATTATTCTTCAAAATAGCCTCCTTCTGTATTAATACACTGTTGTCAACATCTCTGCCACCCATTTATGCCCCCCTAGAAGTCTTTAAGTGGAAGTCTGTTCAGAATGCACGTTACGTTTTTCTGCATGTTTTTCAGATTGTCAAAACTATGACCTTTTAAGTTGGATTTTAACAGAGGGAATAGAAAAAACTCAGGCAATGACAGATTGATGCTGTATGGTGGTTGGGGCAGCATTACGATGCTGTGTTTTGCAAGGAACTGGGTCAGTTTGAAGAACACTCAGCTTATCAAACATTTTCCGCATTTGAAGTTCTTTCCTGACAATTTGATGCACAGTCAATTTTTTTTAAGTCTCTGCAATCATTCGGACACTCATCCGACGATCAGTGATCAAAAGCACTTGCATTTTAGCCACATTGTCTGAAGTTCAAGAACTGATGGATGTCCAGTGCATTGTTCATCATCAATGTGCTCTCTTCCGTCTTTGAAGGCTTAATAATTAAGAAATAATAATAATGGTGATGAGCTGTGTTATTATATAACAGTAAAAAAAAAAATAATAATAAATAAGATGAAAGGAGAAAAGGATTTTAAATTTAAATTATTAAAAATAGGAGTTATAAATATATTATGTAGATTTTTAATATGAATTAGAGAGGAGTAAGTTTACTATTAAATATGGCCAATGATCGTTAGTGGTTAGGATAAACATTGCATGTGAGAGATGTAAATAAATATTACTTGGTAATTTCATGGTAAAATATAAATAATAAACTTTACTCACCTGAACTAAGAAAATACTTCTTGCTTGAAAATTGTATATGTTGAACATATTTAAATTGTGCCAAGTATTAAATATTTACTTTAGAACGTTTATAATTAATAATTCTTTAATATATAATGGTAATAAATTAATTTGGCACTTTATGATGATATTAAGAGACACGTAAATCAAAACACAGAAAAATACACAAATATATTTAAATAAACAATTTTCTTTATTAAAGTATTATTTTAATTAAATGGGGGGAATGGGGAGAGAAAACGAGATGCATCTGTTCTTTACAATTGTAATATCAAAATGTTTCATTATTATATTTGAATACATTTAAATTTTTACTCTATAGAATATCGAAAGTATATAGAATTTTTCTTCAACAACATTGAAGATAGATTAATGCTGATCATTTCAATATCGTCATTCGTTATGATCTTCTAATGAAAATAATCAAATTGATAGATTACTGCTGTGAGAGTTCCACCACATAGTTCGCTTTTTAGTTCATAGAAACAATAATATTTTACATTTCTTGTTGAAATACACAGTAAGACTACTGCAAGATTTAAACATCAAAAAGGAAAAATGATCTCGGAAATCTTGTTGGACCACGCCAGATGAATTGAAAAAATTCATACCTGTTCATAGCATCTTTCAAACATTATACACTGATAGATCCAAATACATTTTCACAATCTCATATTCACAAGGAAATGAATGGATGGCGTAGAACGGCACACATTTGAATTGTTATGAAGATCGTTGATCCACGTCTTGAAGTTTTCCTTTTTCATCTCATTTTGACAATACTTTTTCATCGCGTCGGTGACAACAGATTCATATAAAACGATATTGTGAGAAGCAAATCATCCAATGTCCTTACAAAATTCTCTTTGAAGAAAGATTTAACTTTAAGGTTATTTTTAAGTAAAATATTAAAATGGCAATATCAAGCGAAGGACCCGTTTAGCCCGACGCCGATATGCCATGAAAAAGAAAAAAGGCGGAGCCGCCGAGAGCGGAATATGCCCGCTCGCAGTAGAATCCAGGCAGGAAGAGAGCGATGCTATTCCCAAACAGACGCTATCAAAAACCTGCCGTTAGGAACGGACGTCGTTGATTGGCTGATTTAAAATCGACGATGCCACACAGAGTAATAGAAGTGTTTGAATAAAATGACTTTAAATGATGAATTTTAGATTTGAAAATTATTATAAAAATATTCTGTTACGGTAGAATGTATTAATTTTAAGATTTATTATTTTGTTATTGATAATTTTTTCACGATCTTTTATGGCGATTAACTGAAAAACGAACTTAACGAAAATTAATGAATATTTAAAGGTAGAATTTAAATTTTGAAAGTAAAGAAGTTTTTTGATTTAATTTAAATATTTTAAAATAGTTTTTTAAATTAATTTTAATTGGAAAGGATGTTATTATATAACAAGCTGTATAGCCTTTTTGTGATTAAGTCTTATAGAAATACAGTTCTGTGGGTTCAATAATTTATTGCATATACAAGGGTGTCCATTCTCAATGGTGTGAAATGGCTAATTCCTAAACTGTTAGGCATAGACGTATAGTTCCAGTTCCAAAAAGGTTTTAAAAGAGGTAAAGAAGTATTTAAAAAACAATTAGAGTCAATAAAAACATTTCTTTAAAAATTACAAAATTTAAATTTTTATATGGTCTCCTGGTCCTATAAATTATATTTAGTAAAAAATATCCTGTTGCACTAAGAATTAAGACAAAAAAAAAAAAGTCTCATTCTTCTATGATTAAAATTGACCGAGTAATAGCTGTTTGTAGTTGATGCATCTTTTTTGCTACAAAATAGGGGTCATTCACAAATTTACTTGAAATATAAATAATCGTCAGATATAAAAAAAAAATAACAGTTGAGAGTAAAATTAACATTACAATATAAATTTGAAATCTATTTTCGCTCTGACATATTAAAGAAAAATATACAACTTGTACTAAAAATATAAGTTAAAAAAATAACAGAATTTTTGTTAACCCTTTCGGGACAGGTGATGCATACATGCATCGTCAAAAGGTGCATGTGGAATTTGTTTTCGGCACCAGTAATAAATAAATCTAATATTTGTCTTTTTTTAGAGTATTGTTTGGTATTTTATAAGTAAAGGGAACTGTTTATTAAAAGCAGTGCCATTCAAATAAAATTTGTGTAAGGGATGCCGTCCCAAAAGGGTTAAATGAAATGATGAAAAGCAAGTGTCACAATTCTTTATAAAATGATACATATTTTAAAATATTAGATTAGATAATATTAGAAATATGATATTAGATTATCAAAAGCTTATAAAAATTAAAGTTATCTTAAAACTTGCTATGACTCCCTTCGGCTGCAATGCATAAATGTACATATGAAATAAATCCTTCAAATAATTTAAGAACTTTATATGAGACCACAAAACATGGCACGGCTCATCTGTGTTTGCAGAAAATTGGTATATGTCATGCAATTCAGTCAATTTTAGTGTTAGATGAATGAGACATTTTTTTTTTTTTTTTTTTTTTTTGTCTTACTTGTCTGTCAGTGTAATAGGAATTTTTTACTAAATATCACTTATAGGACCGGGGGATCGTATAAAAATTAAAATTTTGTAATGTTTCAAAATGACTTTTAAAATACTTTACCTCATTTATAACCTCTTCAAGGACGATTTTTTTATGAATTATTCTTTTTATATTAATAGGAATTCAAAAAGCAAGAGGAAAAACAATTAAAAATAATGTCCACATTTGTGCTGCTGAACATTAAAGGTAATTTATGAGTGAAATGATTTCTTACAAAATAAAACTAACAGCAAGTTTCTTTCTTACATTTCTACAATTTATTAAAACTTAATATATTTAATATATCTGATATTTTTTTTATCAAATATTAATGATTTGATCAAATAATCTAACAATACTGGCTGCCGAAAGATTACTTCGTACTTTTTGTACGAAGTAATCTCTAGTACAGCCAAACCACAAAATTTTTACTTCTCTTGTTGAGGGATTCTGTAGTGAATAAGTTATTATGAAATTTTTGTTCTTTTTGTTATTGACAGTAATTGTAAATGTAATAAACTAAACATATGTTAAGGATGTGAAGAGGTTAAAACATTTTTCTAATTAGATCTATATGTTTCTGACTAACGGTTTAGAAATTAGCCATTGGATACAGTTGAGAGTGGACACCCTGTATAAAATTTAACTTTAAAAATGAAGGAATCCTTAATATGTACTTATGTTTTCAATAAACTAAAGCTAATAATAATAAGCAATATTTTGCTAATGTCAGCAAGTTTGGTGGCAATATAACCATGTGTATGTGTGTACAGTTGGTCCTCGATATCTCGAAAAATGAAATTTCCCCTGCATTTCCATCAAAATTCTTATCTATTTTCCATAGTTATCTCAAAATATATTTTCCAAAACCCTTGATATGTCGAAATTTTTTCCACAGAAATTAGTTTAACTTTTTAGTTTTGGCTATTGTCAGCTGTAGAGCCAGTTTGATCTGGATGCTGGTTTCAGATTCTTTTATCCCTTTCTTGATACAAAGAACTTAAAGGGTAAGAATGGAAGTTTTTTGAAACGGAAAGAAGGCACTTTTTTTTTAAACTGTGTGGTTAAAGTGCATCGTGTGATGCAGTTGCCTGTGAAGAGTAGCTTTCAGAACTTTCTTCTCTTTTCAAGCACTATAAAGCAGATGATGTGTTTAACACAGATGAAAATGATTATTCTGCCAGTGTTTTCCTAACAAAATGGCTGCATTTAAAGGTGAAGAATAGTAATTTAGCAAACAGAGTAAACTTTGTGTAACTGTGCTTTTGGAAGCAAATCAAAGTGGTAAAGAAAAGCTTCCCCCTCTTATGGTAGGACGATCTAAAAAGCCGAGGTGCTTTGCTAAAATTAAGTCATTTGTAATGCTGTACAGGTCAAATATAAAGGATTGGATGGCAAAAGCAATTTTTGCTGATTGACTGAAAGGAATCGGTAAAACAACCGCTAAAAGCAAAATGTGCATTCTCCTCTTCATAGACAATTGTAAAGCCCACTCTAATCTTCCAACGCTAAAAAACGACTTCAAAGTTACATCGACCAGGAGATAATCTGTAGCTTTAAAGTTGGTTATCGAGCCCAAATTGTGAGAAGACTTCTGAATAATATCAGTGAAGGTAAACCATCTAGCACACCTGTCAACATCTTACAGTCAATGCGAATGGCCAACTATGCATGGAAAAATGTTACAGAAACAACAATAAGAAATCGTTTCATAAAAGCAGGATTTTTTGAATATGTAACTTCCAGTGAAACAGAGGAAGTTGATTTTATTAAGCAAGCAACTGAAGAAGAATTGAATCCGGATCAGTGGGAATGGATAAAAGACTTTAAAAAAAAAGACGACGAATTTTTGAATGTAGACAATGAGCTTGAAACGTGCAAAACTAATGTCAGATGAAGAGATTGTTTTGAGCATTAATGCAGAAATATCTGATGAAGAAATTTAAAAAGCTACAAGATCAACAAGAGCATGAAAAAAATTATAGTAAAAGAAGCTGAGAAGGCAGTTGACTTGCTGCAGAGATTTCTTGAATCAAACGAAAATATTAGAACTGAAGCATTTGGTACCATTGCTATGTTAGAGAAAAATGTGCAATTGCAAAAAGATTCAGCAAAACAGCAGACTTCAATTAAGGACTTTTTCTTCTGAAAAAACTGAATGCCTTTCTTAATGACAAATTGGATATTATTTAATCAAAACAAGCAAGTGTGCAAAACAATTTTAAATTATTAAAACTCTGAGAAGTGTAATTTGTTAATTATTAGTAGATTATGTGTAGTTTTTGATTAATGTTATTTTTTACAGCAAAAAGCAGTTTGTGAGATTAGATGTTTAAAGTTTTGTCAAAACCTTGATAACTCGAAACCTCTACATCTCAAATTTTTTTCTCTTCCCCACAGATTCAAAATATCGAGGTTGTACTGTATATTAGATATGATTTCAAGCTCTCTTTTTTTTCTGAATATGAGGCCCGACGATTTTAAATCAAGCCAAATTATTTCTTGTCATCAGAGCCTGAACCTGATAGTTTGGGAGCCGGTGACATCAAAAACTCCATCATCGCAGAATTAAAAATTTTTTATGTAAATCAATAGTAAAAAGTCATACAAACAAAATAAGCTAGGTATGACTAGGTTTCATAAGCCAAAAATATGTTTAATTAAAGCAATTATTATTAAAAATTATAATGTTTTTCAGTCATCGTGGATTTGATCACTCTTAGACCATTTTATAAGAAATTTGTGCTCTTTCAGAAAAAATTAGTATGACAAACTTTATTCTGCCAGAAAAGACTGCTGTACCTATTTTAAGGAGGCAGAACGGTGGTAAAATTACACATTTATTTTGCTTTGAATTTTTACTGGTGGCTACTTTATTTCGCATCTTGACGCTGGCCATGTGTCGATTTTCTGCAAAAATGATAATTCATTACAACTTTTTATTAATAATTTAATTAAACTTATTTTCGGCATGTCATACCCAGCTCATTTTGTTCGCATGACATTTTACTGTCAATAAAAAATTTCAATTCTGCAATGACGGGACTTTCAATGTCACCGACTCCCGGACTGTGAGCCCGATACCAAAAGCATACTGTTGAAAATTTTCAATAACATTTAAAACAATTCCATGATTAATTTTCTCAGTTAAAAGTCTGTCCTTATGTAGAAGTAAGTATTAATCCTAAATACTCTCTCATGACAATGTTTTGGGATTTTCATGATCCTGATAAACTGCTTAAAGTAGCAAATTTTTTATTTATACCCAACCATAAACAGAAATCTGCAAATGTCACAATTCTTATTCTTTTGAAGTATCATTGTACAATTATGGCAGAAAGACATGAGTTCTGTCTTTTAGTACTTCTGGAGAAGAACTTCAAACAGAAAGCGAGGTTAGACAAAGGATAACCCACGACATTTTATGCAGTGTTGAATTCAAGAGGTGGCCTGGGGGGAGGGGTGGGCATTTCCCTTTCCCAGTTGCTGCAGAAATCCCTCCTAGAGAAAAAAATGTCTGAATTCAATACTGTTTTTATGTTGCTAATACTGACTGTGCCAATCAGATAGAATATTTTTTCTCATATCCCATAAATAACAATTAAATTCTCTTTCAAATTGATTTCAAAGTATTGTAAAACACTTTAAGAAACTTCTTGTTTCTCAAATAGCAATATCCCTTTGAGCCCGAGCCTAAAGACTGGTATAAAAATTGCGACTGTCTCATCTCTATTACCTGTTCCTGTTCTCGTTTGTATCCTTTGTGTCAAAGTTCATCTTTTTCTTAAGATAGATAATACAAAAGGCTGTATATGCTTACTTAATAACTAGGGTTTGGTCAGGATTTTTCTCACAGAGTCTGTTTCTTGTGAAATTGTGAAATGTTTTTTATAGTTGTGAAAACCCTAAGCCACAATTTTGTGAATTTAAAATTATCGTTATATGCAGGTTCCTGTTTATTTTTAACAAGGAAATTTTGTGTTTTGGAAATTAGAAAGGAAATTGGGTATTTTTGTGTTTTAAAAATAATAATAAAATAAAAAACTAAATAATTGGTTATTGGCAGCTTCCGCTGTTTTGTAAAGATCAGATTTTATTTAAAACGATTAAATTTGTAAAAAGTACAGTTTTGAGATTGAAAAGTTTTATGAAAAGTCTACATGTAAGACAAAGAATTTTTTGAAGTGTTTTGTTTTAAGGACAAAAATTTGTGAAGGGTTCTGTTTTAAGACAATGTTTTGTGCAAGGTCCTGTTTTGAGGTGAAAAGGGTCCTTTGAAGGACCCAAATTTTTCCTAAACAGATCCCTAACAGCAACTATTCAATTCCCTTTTTGGCTAATTTTTAAAGAATTCTAAAACTCTTTTAAAAACTTCTTGTTTCTCAAAAATAATAAGCTTTTTTTGTTTCAGTTAGTGAATGAATAAAATTTTCACTTTGAGTCTGAGTCCAAAGACTGATGTTAAAATCAAGTTCAACCCTGTGTCAGGTTGAGTACGTCTCATCTCTAACATACATATCCCTTTAAGACCGGGCAGCTGTTTGAGTTTTTTTTTTAAACAGTGATATAACTGAAATTTGTAACTGATAATTCACTATCTATTGATAAAATTTGTATAATATAGTTTTTGTTAACCAGCACAATCACTCGTGGAATCACTCGCACAATCATTTATGGAATAGATAACCCAGGAAGATAGAATTTTAGTTATTGCCTAACCCGCACAGTCGTGTGGGTCTGATCTTAAAGGGTTATATATTGGACCTCCTTCCTCCCCTTATGACCTCGTGTGTTATTCCTCGACACCCCCTTCCCTCCCCGCTGTCTAATGATATCGTTATCAGTGTCTAAAAATTCTTTTTATTTTTACAATGTTTTCTTTCTCTTTCTTTTCATACCTTTGCTATGATATACATTTATTATTCACATGTTTTACTGGTTTATAAATGAAGAAAGGTTAATAAAATATCACTATTATACATGAAATAATTTTACACCAAATAACACCTTAAGGAAATATTATTTCAAAGTATTTAATTATAGCTTTTTGTTACATAATCACGTGTGGGGAGTTTCTAGAAAATCTTACCAGCCAAGGATTTATTTCACCAGCCAATAAAATGTAACATACAGTTGAAAATTTTTATGACAAAATTTACGCAACTCAAAAATAGTTGGTTACTATTATTATAATGCATTTTTTTTTTTTTTTTTTTGTCCTGTAAAATTAAGAAATATAAACAAGGGATGGGATGAATATTCGGCCTTTTTACCGAACATTCGGTTGGCCGAATATTTAGAGATATCTCGCCGATTTTTGTTAAAATCTCGCTGAATAGTAAAAAATATCTTGCCAAATTAATTCAGGATAATTTTTTTTTTCTCTAATCCAAATTGTCTACTTTCTGGCACATTCATAAAATCATTCTCATTCTTACTTGTACAAAATGTACAGTTATTCAGATACTAAAAAATATACAGCCTTTCTGTATATCAAAGTTGGGGATCTTTTAGAAAATGCTGCCCAATTTGGAGATTCAATTGTCTGGAAAATGTCTTCATCAGAGAATAATTACAACTCAAGGTGTAAAAACTCTTATAGAAAAAAAGAAAATCATTGTCGTATTTTAAAACACTTGAATATTCATTAATGTCTGCAAATTCCATGCACAACTAAAAAGGATCTTATGAAATTCGTGATAACTTACTTTCTATTTTCTATAAAGTAAGAAATGTAAAAATCCATTCACTAGGTATATTAGCTAAGATTCATTTTCAAGATGGAATATCAAATATCACTACAACAAGTACAATAGTATATCTGAAAACAAAACTAGTGTCAAACTAGATACTCACTAAATAGTGCAACTTGCTTTATGAAGATGGTTTTATAAATATTTAAATATAAATTTTAAATATTGAATAAAATAATTTTTTAACTCTATAGTTATCACTTTTAAGTAATTATTTGCATGATTACTGGCTTTAATATGTAACATTATTATGTATATATTTTTTAATTTGCATCTTCCTTCATTCATGTTGTTATCAGTTTCTGTTTATGCTTTTAGTGCTTGTTGAATAAGTGGAATATTGTTGAATATTGTATGTGCTGGTTCAAATTTTAAAGATTTTGTTAATATATGCATTCTACTTTAACTATACCTTTTCATTTAATGTAATTTGTAATTTAAGTCTTGGAAATTGATTTCAAAACAGACTCATTCTTACAATTTTTTTTATCATTAGGGACAAAAATTCTCAATGATAAAATTTACTTGATTAAAGGTTATTTCAGAAAATATCTCCTCATGAGTTATGAGAGAGAGTGTGTGTGTGTAAAAGTATTATTGATTTTGAATGCAAGAAAGGATAAAAGTATCATTTGATAGTAAAAGTGAAATAAATTCTTTTTATTTTGATGGAAATAACTTACCATCCTTATTTACTGAAAATCAATTTGATATACCTTAGAATAAAAGGATGTAATGCAATTTTGTAATTTTTTGCACTAAAATAAGTTTATCAAATTAAAAAATGAATTTAAAAATACATTTAAGAGTAGAAATGATTAATGAGTTCCTATTTTTTAAATTATATATCATCAAAAGTTATTTTTTTATTGGAAAAAAAAAAAGTTGGTATTCGGTCATTAAATATTCGGTATTCAACTAAAAATTTGGCTGAATATTCGACATTCGGCTATTCGACCAAATTACTATTCGTCCCATCCCTACAAGAGATGAAAATTTAATATAAAATAAAACTTAGTACCATGTTTACATCGCAGTAATTAGGAAAGTTGAAAAATATAGCTAACTACTAAAAAAATAAGAAAGAAAGAGTTTTCGCATATCTCTATAGTTTGCAGTTTTCAAAGACTACCTAAAAATTCACTTGCCAGTGGTGAGTAAAAGGATGCATTTCCCCACCCCTGTACATAATACATTCAACAGTAATATTTTCTCCTTGCACTTGCCTCCTGTATGAGTGAGTAAGCAGAATTCCCAATCAATAAAACAGGTGGCCAACATTCTTCCCCATTTTTTTGGTAAAAATAACAAGTGTCATTTTGAACCTGGTTTCTCTGACAATGCATTATATGCTCATATGGTTGATGAATAGGAATGTTGAACATCGGGATATTCCATATTTTGGAATAAAATCATTTTATAATTATTTAATGGTTTTGATAATAAATTTGTATTTTCATAAAAATAGATAACAGACTAAGAAAAAACTTAACAGACTATTTTGAGGACAAAAAAAGAGGGGGGGGGGAGAGTGGGGAGGAATGTGACACTTTTTACAAAAATAAGAAAATCAACTTTGTTTGACTCAAAAACAAAAATTTCAATTTATAGAATACAAAATGAAACACTTTCTAATGTCCTTAAACAATATAGAAACATAATTTGCAGAAACAATTTTATAATTAAAGAAATTGTAAGTTTCAAAATGTGTCCCATACCTCCCTGTTAGCAGGGAAGTATGGGACAGCTAAAAAAAAAAAAAAAGATAAAGCACAAATAGTGTAATGTCGGCACATATACAGTCTAACAAAGATTGTAGGTTGGTAATGTCTGTGCCACAATATCAAATTCCAGTATTTTCATTCAGGATTCCATAATTCAAGAAAATTCAGGATTGTCAGTCACAGATGACATTCAAAAATCATCAGTTTAATTTATTTACATTTTGAAGCAAATGAATATATTATTATCAATGTTATAATTAATATATTACCTTCTAAAAATATTTGTATATTAGCAATTTACATTCATCTTATTAAAAAGAAGGAATTTGGCTTGTCCCATTCCTCCCCACTACTTTCTTTTATGTTAAACTTCTTGTATGCACAAAAATACTGCTTTTAGGCTTAGTTTGAATTATGGATAATATACAGTATAATGTTTCATAAATAGGGAAACTATTACATCTAAGGATAAACAAGTCATTAATATACAGAAAGCATAAAAGTATAGGTTGCAAATTTACTTTTGATTCTTAAAATAATCATTTTCTTTATACAATTGCAAGCTTATGCAGATCAACAACTTTTTTCAAGATTAGGCTAACATTGCTTCATCTAGTGTGCGATTGATTTAATGTTTAGAATGGATACATAAAGAGAAAAACCTACTGTCCCATTCCACCCCACTCTTCCCTATCCAAAAAAAAAAATTTTTTTGATTGGATCAAAGCTGATAATTATATTAAAAAACAAAGTCCCCTCCTCCTAAAAATATCTTGCAATATCAAGTGCCAGACACCACGCCTCCCCCTTAAAGAGGTATTGTTGTATAATTGTATTGATCCTTACTGTACAAAAAATATACATCTCAATGTATTGTTACATTTCTTTGCTTTTTCTGTTTTAGCATCATTGTTATATAGTGGTGTTATATATAGTTATAACATGTCAGCATTTTTGATAAAAGTTTGTGCTTTATATATTAAAAGCTTTCCCTTATATTAATACTGAAAAATATCTATTAATATTGAATAAAAATCAATTAAATTTAAAAAATATTTGTGTTATTTAATTATCTTGCAGAAGCCTCTGTAAAGAAATTGATCAGTATGATGCAGCAGAGAAGCTGAAAATTGAAAATGGTGAAATTGCCGAGGAAGATGTCATTGCAACAAAAGTGGAGGATTATAGCAAAACTAGACTCAGCCATAGCATCGAAGTCTTCAAGAACTTTATTCATAAGATGAGTTTGGATTTTAAAGCTTCATAGAAAAAAATACATTTGTAAATAAATTTTTGTACTCCATGAATTTATATGTTAATATCTTTGTGTAAATTTTAAATATGTGAATTAAACTATTTTATTACCGACTTCAAAAAGGAGGAGGTTATCAATTCGACGCGTATGTATGTTTTTTTTTTTTTTTTATGTATGTTCACCGATTGCTCTGGAACTTTTTGTCCGATTTATGTGATTTTTGTTTTAATGGAAAGAGGATACACTCGAATTGGTACCACTTCCGTTTCATCGAAATTGTTTCAGTAGTTTTTTAGTAATTCAGCAAAAACCAATAAAATGAAGGATTTCTCGCAAATTATCTTTCATTGTTGTAACCGGTTTCTCAATCGTAAGCATAAAACTATGTATTCATATACGTTAGCGCCAAGATGTCGCCAAACTTGGCGCCATTGGTGAAATATTGTCAAATTTGGCGACCAAAATAAGTCGCCATAAACGAAGCCAACTTGGTTGTAACTGACTAATTTGGCGATATTCCCATTGAAATTTAGTAATGGATCTTCTCCAATCTGTTTCTTCGCCTTTTCTAATCGGCTGTCATACTTACAATTCTTAATTGCCAATCGCGTTCAAAATAGTAATTTAATGTACATTAATTAAATATATAACATTATTAAAAAGGCTAAATAATACAGAAGCAAACTAACTTAATACAAAACAATAATTTAGTATACAATAGTTTAGTTGGTACTTCTTAGTTATCCCGTCGACCAAATTACTGTCGCCAAATTGTAAGATTAAATGCCAATAATGGTTGCCATTAATTAATTGTAAGATTAAATGCCAATAATGGCTAATAAAACCATTAATTCGACGGTTTATTTGTATTTTTATTAATGTTTTACTAATTTATTTGTTCTTTCGTTATTTAAAATAAATTATGTCAATGTGTATAATTTGGCGAGTGGTTTGGCGATTTATATAATTTGGCGAAATTGGTTGACGGGATAACTAAGAAGTACCGTTTAGTTTAATTAAACACATAACATCAGACTGGCAGCACATAATATAGATATATATATAATATTGGTACTTCTTAGTTATCCCGTAGACCAAATTACTGTCGCCATATTGTAAGGTTAAATGCCAATAATGGTTTGCCATTAATTAATTGTAAGATCAAATGCCAATAACAGCCAATAAAACCATTAATTTGACGTTTTACTTGTATTTTTATTAATGTTTTACTAATTTATTTGTTCTTTCGTTATTTAAAATAAAAATACATAATTTTTATTGTCAATTTGTATAATTTGGCGAGTGGTTTGGCGATTTATATAATTTGGCGAAATTGGTCGACGGGATAACTAAGAAGTACCTCTGTTTGCATATAAAAGTAGACAAATAGTTGTTTACAATAAATAAATTTATAAATATTGAAAAACTTGCTTGTGTATATGAGACAGCGGTACTACTTAGTTATACCGTCGACCAAAAATCTATCGCCAAACTATAAGATTAAAGGCCAATAATGGTTGATCGTAAATGTCACATTCACTTGACTTTAAGCAAGATACATGTGTTTACGTCATCAAGTGATTTTTATTTCGACGTTCTATTTGTATTTTTATTAATGTTATACTAATTTATTTGTTCTTTCGTTATTTAAAATAAAAATTATGTCAATTTGTATAATTTGGCGATTTATATAATCTAGCAAAATTGGTCGACGTGATAACTAAGTAGTACCCAAACAGAAGTTGAGCCAAGATCCCTATGCTGTTAAAGTACAAGATAAACAACATAGAAAGAAATAAAAGGAGTTACTCTAATTAGTAATACAGGCGGCATTGTTATGGTGCGGTGCATTTACATGGCACAGAACTTAAACATAAGTAGGCATAAGCATAATGGTGAAAGCAAGTCAGTGAGTTACGCAGTCATGAGAACATTTGAATTGTATCAAGAAATGAGAGCAAGTAAATTTGAATCAGATTGCCCGATAAAAGCAAAATGTGTGCGATACTAACAGCAAATATGGTTTAAAGGAAATGCGAATATCATATGCTGCTTCCGAAAGTTCTATATGTTCTATATGTTTTACAGTACTATACTCACTAAAATATGTCAGTTACTATGCAGACCCATGACACTTTAACCAAGACTATTAAATGAGCATGACGATGAATTTCTAATCTTCCGTAATCGAGCCCGCAGTTAAGGCTAGCGTGAAACAAAAAAAAATATCAGCAGCAATTGGTTTAATGCAAATGTGCGTATCATAAAATATTTAATTCTCAAAACGCTTCAGTGCACCAAATCATATTAGCTCAGAAACAACAATTGGCAGTGGATGCAATAACGGTAGATAACTTAATAGTTTTAAAATCTCCACTGCCCAACGTATTGCAAATGATGATGCAATAAGAAGCATAAATGCCTAAGTGAGTTAAGCTGATTTTGTCAAGAAAGATTACAAACAAAAATAAACAAAATGCCGTCATGATGCAATGAGTTCTCAATTTCTCTATCAGAATCTTTAGATTTGGCGAAAGATTAAGCAAATAATTTAAATTATGAATAAAAGTACCATGCTGAAATTCTTAGCATACATTTAAGCACATTGGCATTACGTATACATCATACGTTACATATTTGTACTTGCATAATATCTTCATATAAGAAAACATTAATGCCACCAAAAAATAAATTGTTTTTAAATTCTTGAAACCTCAAATGAATTATATATAAATTCTCTTTTGACACCATAGAAATTTCATCAATGACCAGCCATTTGAGGGAACGCCATTTAAGACTTTCCCCCTGTAGTCTTTTCATGATCATTTTTTGATAAGTTATTCGGTTGTCATGTACCCTAATGGCTCCTGGTGCATGTAAACTCCGTGGATAGGTGCGAAGGCCTCGAATTTACCTATGAATTATACATCTGAGTTGCCTTGCCTGATGAAGGTCTCGTCATCTGATTAAGCTTCTAAATTACGAGATCAACATGAGTAGCAATGCGCAGGTGCTAAACAAGATATAAATGTTAAGTAACTGGCATAAAAAAGTTCACAATTAAGAAATAGGCACTGCCGATAGTAAAACGATCTAGGCGTTCATCAGGTTTATTGCCGCTACGTGGCGATTAGTTGGTCTCCTACGCCGATGCCAGGTATCAAAACCGTTCATCTAGGGCAACCCGGAAGATAAGGGCCTGGTCTTCGGTTAGAAAGTATGAAAAATAAGTCATTGGGTCTCTCTCCTCTTTTTCATAGTTGCATTTTTAGTAAGCCGAAGAACTTTTTATTGTCAGTTTCCAAAGTTCGATATTTTTTCATGCGAGCAGCATCTCTTGTCGTTCTACCCATGTCCAAATAGAGAAACAAAAATATTTAATTAAAAAACAAAGCTATTAAATCTGAAGAAGAATAAATGTAATATATATATATATATATATATATATATAAAATTTTCACAAAAAACCTGCGTTATTAATGTACACACAAATCTGGACAAGAGTAATTACTTATCAAAATAACATCTTTAAAAGTTTCTTTAAAAGTCCGTAATTTCCTCCAAAAGAATCATGAAAAAATTGTAACTCAAAAAAACTAAAAAGTGAAAAATAAACTTTTTTACCAAAAATAAAACCGACTTCAAAAACTACTACAAAGTAAAAAATAATTTTTTTACATAATAGTTAATAAGAAATTAAATTAAGAGCATTGTATTTACCATGCGTATTATTATATTTATGTACATTAATTTGATTTTTTTGGAGTCGGTGCCAGCAAGCCAAGTTCAAAATTAAAATTGTTTATCCAATACAAATCGTAAAAAGATTCAGCAAAACCGTTTAGGAGAAAAATTCCATTCTCAATCAACTCTGACACCATCCTGCATTTGGAAATCTGTGTTTGGCTACGATTTTTTTACATAATAGCCTGTATAAACGCACTAATTTTATAATAACCCTTAATTTAACACACATAATTACAGCTAATCTCACTTGAAAATACACGTTTATAAAATCAGATGAAATGTTTCAAAAATAGTAAAATTCAAATTTTTTACTAAATAACAAACCGTAAAAAAAGTCGTAGATATTTGGATGTGTGTCTGTTGGATAATTATACTTAACTTCGCTTGGCTGGCACCGACTCCAAAAAATCAAATTAATGTACATAAATATAATAATACGCATGGTAAATACAATGCTCTTAATTTAATTTCTTATTGACTATTATGTAAAAAAATTATTTTTTACTTTGTAGTAGTTTTTGAAGTCGGTTTTATTTTTGGTAAAAAAGTTTATGCTGAAATTTTCATGTTGTCTTCTGTTAAATACAGTCTGTTTTTAAAATGATTGTATATAGCAGGGTTCCCAGTGGCATGGAAATCTGGAAAGTCAGGGAAATTTTTAAATGCAGTGGGTAATCAGTTTACTAACAGATCGGTTAAGGCTCTGCTGCACTGAAACTCCCCGATTGTTAAATCCCATGTTAGCCTATGGGGAAACTTTCAAGCGTGTACCTAATATAATTATTAAAATACCATTTTTACCATCAGAAAGTAGACATCAGATGCCGATGATGTGTGTTTTTACAAATTATCTCCGTAAATTTTAAGTACAGAAAAAAACCCTATAAACTTTGAAATTTCCATTTGATTAAATTTTATCATCTTCTTAAAAATACTTAAAATTTACATAGAAAAATTTTAAAAACTCACATCATCGACATTTGACGTCTACTTCCTGGTGATGTAAATGGTATTTTAATAATTATATTAGGTAATGAGTAATCCTGCTTGAAAGTTTTCCCATAGGTTAACATGGGATTTCGAGTTCTGGGAGTTTCAGTGCAGCGGCCCATTAACGGACACTTTCACAAGAAATTTTTATGTTCAGATAACGAACACCTAACAAAACAAAGCCAAGAAGAAGCAGTGCTTTGTTTCAGATTTGTCAAGCTGTATTTAATTGCATCTATTGTCGACTTAGAGAACATTTTAACAATTGTATACCTATGGCTTAATTCATGGGCTACCGGGGATTCGGGCCCTACATTTTAGGGCCCCCAGATTAGAGTGAACAAATTTGAAACATTAATTTTTACATTTTGTGTTCCCCTTCTTTTTTAAGAAATATTTTTAATTGAAATTTAGTTCACAAATTATTAACAGGCTCTAGACTCAACTTGAGCTTTATCGGGGCCCTGCAGTAAACGTGATATTTTAGAGAACTAAGGAGTTTTTGAAAAGTCAATGTGACAAATTGATATGATTTAATGCTGTCGTCAATAAATGTAATTCTAAGAGTTTTTACAAAGGACATGTCATTTTTTATATATATAGATATGTCATGGCACGGGCAAAACCATCAAAATAGATCTGTCCATATTAAATAAGGGTGGATATTAACCCTATTATAAAGGGAAGATTTATATTATTTTTTATACTTTATTTAACTTTTAAGAATGAATTGAATTCCCATACAAATCAATACAAAATGGATGATCGATTAACAAACAATTCGATTAGTTAACACTGTTTTGGAATGGATTAAGTTCGTTAACTGATCACCCATTGTATATAAGAAAAGTCAGGAAAGTTACAAATATTTTCTAAAAAGTCTTGGGGGGGGGGGGGGGGTAAATGAAAAATGATGCAAAATTCATCAGTCAAAAAAAAAAGTCAGAAAGGGTCTAGCCAAATAAGCATAGCGAAATGCCCCCCCCCCCCCCCCCCATGGCCGATATTTGAAATAATGTGTGGTAATAAGGCTCACCATGAGAATACAATATATAGTGTTTTTAACCTCTGACCTTGAATTGTCCTTGAGATAATCGGAGAAGTATGCACCAGCGCTACTATTTTTCAAATATGTTTTTCTCAAAAAGTACAAAAGTTAAACAAATGAAACCAATGCCAATTATTGAAGAATATATTAGTTCACATTATATATTTTTTTCACATTTTTAGACAAATTTTAACATAGAAAAATAAACAAAAATATTTAAAAAAAAAATTATTAATGTAGTTTATATTTACACCAACCAAAAAATTACAGAATAATCCTCAAAGTATGTACTTTTAAGAAAAAAAAAATCCGTTAAAATCGAAGATGCACTTTTTGAGTTATAAAAAAAATAATGCTAGCAACTTGCTAAAATAGTCGTAACTTTCCCTGTTTGCATGTCCAGAAATACGCTATGCATTGGTCGATACGCTACTGGTCAACGCATACAATGCATTGGTCGATTCGTGACGTTCCCACTTGGGCAGGATGCGCAATGCGCCAAAATAACAGAATGTTTTCATACATACCACTTCCCTATAGGTTTGTAAATATTCTGGTGTACTGTGCATCCTTTTCACATAATAATATTAAGTCGACGGTCTAGTCTAGTGGTTCCCAACCTGGGGTACGCGTACCCCTGGCGGGCCTTCGTACTGCGCATCCTTCTTGCGTAATAATATCGAGAACTGACGAACAAAATGGTAACATTTGTCCATGATGATTTTCACATAGAAGAAGGCTATGGGGCTGTACAGTGAACATATATAATGTATCATTTTAGGGGAGAGGGAGGGTCTTGACATCGGAAGATATCTGTAGGGGGAGGGGGTTTGTCATTTGATATCATTATCATTTTTGATCAAACTAAAATTTACTTTTTTGGTATCTTTATCTTTACATCTGTTATTTTAATATTTTTAAGTCTGTTCTTTTTTTGAAAATACAAAGTTATTAAAACCAGTGAATGGTTATAAAACATTTCATTCTAACAAGGGAACCACTTTTGGTGTTGCTCGCACCTAGCATTGAGACCTGGTGCATTTTAAAGACCTATATTATGGAGTTCGAGAATCGATAAAATTTTTCTGTTAAAATAGTATTTCTTGATTTTACAGCAGCATAACTTTCGGAAAATGCAATTTTAGAGAACACTTATCGGACTATTAACATTGAATTTTTTTAAAGAAAAGCATTTAAAAATAAAAATTAGTTAATAATAAGTATAAAATATTTTAAAAAGTTCGAAAATTCCTTCAAAAACTCACGAATTTGATTTTGAAAAATTGCAACATTACATTCATATTTTTGGCGGGGAAACAGTTGGCTCTTATTTTCAAAAGTAGAGCTTTCCGGCAACCCTAGCCAAATGTCATAGCTGAATTTGTAATGGCTAGAAATTGCAATGTCCGATATATTTAGCAACAGTAATTTTTCTAAATTGTGTAAAAATATTAATTTACTTTATGATTACTTTTACCAAAGGACCATTTAATACAGCAACATTTCATTTTAAACATACGAAACTTTATTCCATTCGATTTCAAAAGAAAATTGTTTGCTTATTTTCTATTTCACTAAAAAATAGTTTTCAATGATCTTCGAAGCTTTTATAGAATTTTCAAGCAAGAATTATTTATATTTATTACTTATATATTTATCGTCTGCATAGAAAAAGAAATAAAAACCTAATATTTGTTTCTTATACTATCAATTATTTTTAAAAAAAAAATCGCAATCTGTATACTAGTAATATGTACTGTATATTTACTCTTTGGATAAAGCATTCGGGAAAATTGTAGCGCCATATTTGGCGACATAACTCACTTTTGGCGTGAAATAAACAAATAAAAATGTAATAATAAAAAATTAAAAGTATAAAAAAGTATATAAAATATGATTTTAACAGAGAAATTTTATCGGTTCTCTAACTTTTATGTATAGGGCTACAAAACACACCAGGTCTCCATGCTAGGTGCGAGCAACACCAAAAGTGGTTCCCTTGTAAGATATGGAATAACCCATATGCAACGCATATGGAATAACATTCTCCTGCCATATGCGTATATAATTCGTTGTTTGAGAAACCAGATTTGAAATGATACTTGTTATTTTTGCTAGTAAAAGGTGGAGAAGAATGTTGTCTACCTGATTTGTTTACAAGAAGTTCTGTTTAGCCCCCTACAGGGGTCAAGTGCAGGAAGACAATATTACTGTTCAATGCATTATATAACAAAGAGCTATTATTAAAAACTTTTAAATAATAAGTATTTTTTAAAATGTTATTTGGTATAAAGTTATTTCTTATATGGCAGTGATATTTTATGAATTTCTTCTGTTCATTTAAATCAGTAAAATATGCAAATAAAAATGTACAACCATATCTGTATATCGTTGTAAACGTATAAAAAGAAAAATAACGAAAAAAAAATTGTAAAAATAAAAAGTATTTTTAGACACTGATAACAATATTATTAGAAGGAGGGAGATTCAAGGAATGATAACGTATGATATCAGAAAGTTGGGAAGTGTCTGAAATTGCCAAAAAGTTGATAACCTTATATGTTTATAGTCCCTATTCAGCTTCACCTGCACAGTCGTCTAGACCAACGCTTCCCAACCTTTTCTCTTTCACTTACCCCTTTCTTAGGCTTCTTATTTCGGAGTACCCCCATTTCTTATAAACACGCACCCCCTACGCTCAGTTAGATAACGAAAACATTTTTTTTTTTTTTTTTCATTAGTAATCTTCTTATCACAACCATTTAATAGATCGGTGCAAATTACATTGTGTCCTTTCTAACACTTTTGGGAATTTATTAACCATTTTTGTGATTTCCGCTATTACCGATATTATTTTCACGTACCCCCAGCAGGTCCTCTACGTACCGCCAGGGGTACGCGTGCCTCAGGTTGGAAACCGTTGGACTAGACTGTCGACTTGATATCATTACGCGAGAAGGATGCGCAGTATGCCAGAATAACAGAATATGTATTTACAAACACGAAACAAACCTATAAGGAAGTAGTATGTATGAAAACATTCTGTTATTTTGGTTCACTGCGCATGCTGCACGAGTGGAAATGTCACGAGTCCACCAATGCATTGATAGTAGTGTATTTCTGAAAATGCAAACGGGAAAAGTTACGAATATTTTAGCAAGTTATAAGCATTGTTTTTTTTATAACTCAAAAAGCGCATCTTCAATTTTAACGAAATTTTTTTCTTAAAAGTACATACTTTGAGCGTTATTCTCTAATTTTTTGGTTGGTGTAAATGTAAAATTACTACATTAATAATTTTTTTTTAAGATATTTTTGTTTATTGTTCTATCTTAAAATTTGTGTAAAAATGTGAAAAAAATATATAATGTGAACTAATATATTCTTTAATAATTGGTGTTGGTTTCATTTTTTTAACTTTTGTAATTTTTGAGAAAAACGTATTTGAAAAATAGTAGCACCGGCGCATACTTCCCCGATTTTCTCAAGGTCGGAGGCTAAACACTCTATAACGTATTCTCATGGTGAGCCTTATTACCACACATGTTATTTCAAATATCGGCCATTTCGCCATGCTTATCCACCTAGACCCTTTGAAGAATTATCACAGAAAAAAAAAATCGAGAATTTTGTCAAAGAATTGCGGAAATTAATAGTGAATTTCGTTGTATGTCTGTTTGGTCAGGGAAATTGCTGGGATTTTTCGCTAGGAGCCTTGCATAATAAATCATCTGTAATACATTTCTCTTTTGTACTTCATTATTGGATTATATATTGATTTTTCCGTGTCTTGAAATTTAAACACTATTATGTAAAACAGTGTTAAAATGTTTTATATTTTCAAAAACAGTAACCTCTCACTAAAACCACTTCCGCACTCGATATTTAAGATACCTTAGATAGACCAACATTTTTGAGGTTGCATGTTCACATCGCAAAACTCATCTAAGGTATTTCAGCAAACATTGCTGAGTAAGCATTCAATATTTATCTTGAAAATAATGCCTAATTTCATGACTAAAAAAAAAAAAAAAAAAAAAAAAAATCTGTTGCAATACATTAATTTAGCATGAGGTGAGCACAGCCCAATTACGGAAAATTCAATTTTTTTTTTTTTTTTTAATTGTTTGGCAGAAAGTATGAGCGAGTAAATTTATTTTTTAAACATATCATTTTTGCTGTATCATTTTTAAGGTATGATAACAGGACGGGGAAAAAAGCATTATTTAAACTATTTTTTTAGGAGTTCTAAATTGATTTCTCAATTTATAATTATAATTTAGATAATATGAAACTATTAATTGATTGAAGCAAATTTTAAAAAAATATGTTGCACTCTTTATTTTTCATTTGTGTTTTTTACTCTTTAGGTTTAAAATATTTCTTTGTTGAAGTTTCGCAGTGAGGTGGCGGCAATCACAGCTTATTATTAAATTTATTGTTGTTGTAACTCATATACAATTGTAACCATAAAGAATATTTGATGATTTATCAAACTTAAAAATGCCTTAGAATTAATGTATTAATTTATAATAAAGTTGTAAGATATTAAAATGTTGTACCTATCAGGAAATGGGATAAAAACAGATTACAAAATTTCGTCTTTACATACAAAAATAAAATCAAGTTAAATAAAAGAGTGCAATGAAAGATCATCCTATTACATCAGTTTAACTTTATACATTGTTATATAAAAACAAGTGAGTAAGTGTGATCACAGATCACATAGAGGTTTTCGTTTAATATTCCTTTTAAAACACTTTATCCTTTTGCAAAATCTGTTAGTTCCTCATTTAGCAACCAGGGAGTGCACTCCATTCTAAACAAACCTCTATCCGTAGATGTATTAGTCAAGGGGATCGAGTGCCATAACACTCGAGATAGGTAGGTGCCCCTGGCTGTGTAAAGTGGAACTAAAATATGTAAGGAAATATGTAAAACATGTATGTGCATAAAAGTTAGAAAAGTGCCCCCGGGTAAAAAGGGGGGGGGGGAGATTAGAGAAATTGCTTAAAATACACAAGTTAGTGCCCAGAGGGGTAAATATGACTTTTTGAAATTTTTATAATTTGTCGTGTGATCGCAAGTGTTCAGCTATAAGTATACAAAATTTCAAGTCTCCCAACTTAATTAGGGGCTGAGTTAGAAAAATTGCTTAAAATGCACAAGTTAGAGACCGGAGTGGTAAATATAAGACTTTTTGAAATTTTTATGATTTTTCATGAAATTGCAAATGTTCTGTTATAAGTATGCAAAATTTCAAGTCTCCCAACTTAATTAGGGGCTGAGTTACAAAAATTGTTTAAAATACACAAGTTAGAGACTGGAGGGGTAAATATAAGACTTTTTGAAATTTTTATAATTTGTCGTGTATGCAAAATTTCAAGTCTCCCAACTTAATTAGGGCAAGTGTTCAGCTATAAGTATGCAAAATTTCAAGTCTCCAACTTAATTAGGGGCTGAGTTAGAAAGATTGCTTAAAATATACAAGTTAGAGCCCAGAGGGGTAAATATGACTTTTTGAAATTTTATGTGGTGTCATTTGATGTGAGGTGTTCAGCTATAAGCCTATAAGTATGCAAAATTTGAGTTCTCTAACATATATAGTTTATGAGAACGGGCTTTGTGACAGACAGAGGAGTGAGATGAATAGGGTTTCATCAGATGAACAAAACCCTAATAAATAACTCAAGTGAATTCGTAAAAGATAATGGCAGCCAATTTAAGAAAATGTAAGAAAGAGAAAAGTTTTTTTTTTTTTTTATGTGAAAATGATCAAAATTGATCAGGGAAATTACATATGCTGAAAAAGAAATAATTATGAAAATATATATATTTTGAATAAATAACTTTAATTTTTGTTACTTAGTAGAAGAAAGATCGTTTTTATAAATGAATAATTGATACTTTGCTCTGACTTAAAAGTAAGAAAATGAAAGTAATTCATTAATTGAGGTGATTAATACTAATTAATTAGGGATTTGAATGGTAAAAAGAAGGAAATAAGTTAGTAAATGTTACAAAAAATGTTATCTTATTATAACATGCATGCATTATTTTGCATTCTATTTATTAAATATAGTAATTTGTAATAAATAACATTACATGTTTAAAATCATATAAAGTTGCTACATTTAAAAGAAGAAAGAAAAATCGTGTGTGAAGCATAGATTATGAAATACTTTCCTATACATTCAAAATACTCTAACAAAACTTCACCATTTAATAAGGTGAAAAATGATGTACCCAAGTAGACAATTCAGGAAGTGCATAACATATAATAGCTATATTCTGGTGTTTTTCCTTCGTATTTTTTCATCTTTATGAAAGCATTTCATCCTTCACATGAAAACATTAATTTGATTTTAAAACTAGTTGGATGTGCCAATCCCAAAACTTTCTTCTATCTTATGCATCTTAATATTTCAAAACCTAGTTACACATGTTAATACTTCAATATTATTAGTTCAATACTATACCAACTTTGATTTTCATCTTAAATTTCTGCTCAAGTCAATTAAACGGACTAAAAACGAGTTAATCTGTATCATGATATTTGTTAAAATTATTAATTTTTCCTTATTCTGTCGTTATCAGCTGTTTGCGAATAACCGGCTTAGCAGGTAGCGAGTTCCTGCCGCTGCATGAGCCGCCGATGCACAATAGAACTACGAAAAATCAAGAAAAGTATACAAAAATCGCTAGCACAGAGACCCTTTACCGCGCAATATTTCCAAATTCAAGGAGGACCTGTTGGCCAAAGTCAAAAACAAGCACAAAAATTTTGGTTCAATTGTATGCATAATTTTATACGTTGTTCGATGGTACAATAATGAAAATGGCACAGAGATCGGAATTATAGCGCCCCCTTCTGGCGGAATTTTTTCAAGTTCAGGGAGGACTTGTTTGCCATAGCCAGAAACATGCACAACAAATTTGGTTCAATTATATGGATAACTTCATACACTTTTCGATGGTACAATAATGAAAATGGTACAGACATCGCAATTATAGTGCCCCCTACCGGCAGAATTTTTCCAAATTCAGGGAGGACCTTCGTGACATAACCAAAAACAAACACATAAAATTTAGTTCAATTCTATGCATAACTTCATACACTTTTCGACGGTACAATATTCAAAATGGCACAAAAATCGCTATTACAGCGCCCTCTACGGGCGATTTTTTTACAAATTAAGGGAGGACCTCCTTTCCATAGCCAAGAACTTAAAAAAATTTTTGGTTCAATTCCATGCATAACTTCATACACTTTTCGACGGTATAATATTCAAAATCGCTATTACAGCGCCCCCTAACGGCGATTTTTTTCCAAATTCAGGGAGGACCTGCTTGCCATATCCAAAAACTTAAAATAAAAATTTGGTTTAATTCTATGCATAACTTCATACACTTTTGGACGGTACAACATTCAAAATCGCTATTACAGCGCCCCCTACGGTGCATTTTTTCCAAATTCAGGGAGGACCAGCTTGCCATAGCCAAAAACTTAAAATAAAAATTTGGTTCAATTCTATGCATAATTTCATAGACTTTTGGATGGTACAATATTCAAAATCGCATTTACAGCGCCCCCTACCGGCGAATGTTTTCCAAATTCAGGGAGGACCTGCTTGCCATATCCAAAAACTTAAAATAAAAATTTGGTTCAATTCCATGCATAACTCCATACACTTTTGGATGGTACAATATTCAAAATCGCACAAAACTTGCTATATCAGCGCCCCCTACCGGCGAATTTTTTCCAAATTCCAGGAGGATCTGCTTGCCATAGCCAAAAACTTAAAATAAAATTTTGGTTTAATTCTATGCATAACTTCATACACTTTTTGATAGTACAATGGCGACAGACGGACACACAGACAGACAGACATTTTCTATAAACATGTTTTTTGGAATCTCTGACCCCTAAAACATGTAAATCCGTCGAAAACCGCAAGTCGAAAAAAATTTCGATTACAATACTTTCTTCTATTGAAGATAGAAGAAAGTAAAAAAGATGTTTAAATACTACTTCTCACATAAAAAAAGAAAATTCATATGCGAAATTTTATCAATAATGCCAATTAGTGAAAGGGTAAGGTTCATAACTTAATATAACTTGGTGTCATTTGAAAAATTCAGTGATTTTTACAGTTTTATGTGCAATTCTTCATGCCCCTTAAAAGACCAGCCATTACAATCATGATGGTGTATACAGGGGTGTAGTGGAGGGTATATGGCATATACTTTTTGGATTTTTTTAAAGAACACCCTATACCAGGGTTGGCGAACCTATGGCACGCGTGCATGAGATGGCACGTACGGCAATTTCTCTGGCACGCGAAAAATTTAAATTTCATAATTATTTTTTAGATAAGATTAATTTTTGTTTTTGTTATTAACAAACAAAATTTTGGTTAACATGTAAAGAGTGCACATATAGTACTATAATCATTTTTCATGAAATAACACATTATTAAATTTCCTTTTTGAGTGATTCAACGTACCGTTTCCGAGAAGTAACTACTTGTCCTTTCTATAAAATTTTTAAAAGGCTTTACTTCATCAAATGAATTTTATAAAACAGCCACTGCAATAAAATGACAAATGGAGCGATTTTTTCTCTATATATTACTAAAATAACAATACAATAATCAGGTATAAAGTATTTCCTATCAAACGTAGAGCAGCAGAAACCTCGTTAGTAAATTATTACTACCTTTTTAATGCAACTAAAATTATTATACGTTAGATGTTGCTCTAAAGATGGATTAAAAATTCTATACGCTCCTTCTGCATGCTCCACATGAACCTTTTCGAGTCAAAATTTCATAAAATTAATGGCTAATTCCAATATACAGAATAATCTTATTTTGATTTATGATTTTATTTATTTAATGCATGAAAGTGACTGATTCTATTAACTAGTGTTCCGTATAAACGGCATATGTAGCAATATTTTCTTTGTGTAAAAGTTTGGCATGTTGCAATGTTAGATAGATATTGTTTTTAAATTTTTGGCACGCGCATGTGAAAAGATTCGCCATCCCTGCCCTATACCCTCTGTTTCTCAAAAAAATCATAGTATATGCACTCTAGGGTATATTCTCTACCTTGAGCGCATACCCTCTGCTTTTTTTACGACTACACCACTGGGTCTATAGCATTACCTGTTTCATTGCTTAATATGCTTGAAAATGTTTTAATACCCACCCACCAGTAATGATTGCGACAGTGCCTTCTACCTTCCCAACTATAAAAATTTCTGCTGAATACCTCCTCTGCTCATATTTCTAGGTTCTGAAAACTTATTTTGGTTACTTATCTATTTACGAAAACTTTCTTGTGTTTTAGAGACAATCAGGTAATAATCACTAGACGTGTTTAAAAATTATAACTTGGAATAATAATTCTTAGAAAAAATATACAGTCGAGCCCCGATTTAATGAATTTCTCGATTTAGCGAATTTTTTTATGGTCCTGACGAAAATGGAACAAAAATACTTTGATTTAACGAATTTATAATTCCGATTTAACAAATAAGTTTCCATGTCAAAAAAATGAAAAATTGTAGAAATTTTCTAATATTTATTATAAATTTTCAATGACCCTGATTGTTAATTTTCTAAATTTGTATCTTGTGATGCAGAAATATCTACATGCAAAAATGCACATTACACCGAGGTTATTAATATCAGTAATAGTGGATTGGATGAAGAAGATGAAATAGAGATGAAGCATGCAACGTTCAAAAAAGCAGATCGCAGTTTGGATATTTTGAAACGATAGATAGATTGGATATTTTGACACTGTTTTCACAGCTTCAGAAAAAAATTGATATAGTTCGGAATACAAAATCAAAACAAAGCAAAGAAACATCTATAAAAGATGTCTTATAATTTATCGATAAAATTTGAATAAATGAGATTTTTTCTTAATTACAATGCTTTTGATTTATAGTAGTAACATAAAAATAAAGAATCAATTTTTATACAGAGTATTTTATTAAAGCAACAAATGTTTAACATTATTAAGGTAAATGAGCATTGGTCATCTTATTTATTGCCATTTTTTTAAACTTGTTCTGTGGTATAAAAATATTCCTTTGATTATTCCGATTTAACGAACAAAGTTGCTAGTCCCGAACGATTCGTTAAATCGGGTTCGACTGTATAATCTTTTGAATGCAGCTGAAATTAATCTTTTTGCCTTCCTTTATCATAAAGCTGTTCTTAAATCGAAACTACGTACCTTCTGACACATTTCATAAATGTATCAAATTGGCTATTAATTATTAAGAAACTATGTAGTCAAACTGTTTTTTCTGTAAAAGTGGAAGATTTTTCAGAAATACTGTCAAAGTTGGCATTTATGACCGAATTTCGTGACAGTGCAGGAATGGAAAAAAACTGCCGCGCTCAAATAATAATCACTTGTATCTCAAGATGTAATTTATTTATTGGAAAAGGAAAAAAACTTTTCCATTAAAAATCACTTTAATAGTCATGCTTTTATGTTTAAAACTAAATCAGAAAAATGTAAAAAGTTTCACACCTGTTGAGCATGTAAAAATATTCTTTTGAGAACTTTCTTGAGTATAGGTCTGTAGACTTATCGATTTTAATATAATAAATGCATATATTGATAATTTCAGTATCAAGAAGATGTTATTTGGCAGCATTTACATACTAATTAAAAGGAAATACAAGTAGAACATGTCCAGACACCTTGGAAACATAAAATTTGCCTGCTATTCGGAAGTATAAACGTAGAAATATGTAGGAGTTGGGGATGGAAAAAATGCTCACTGAATAGAGGTGTCTGTTATTCATTCAGAAGTGTCCATTATGGAGGTTTTAGTGTACTCTATAGATATGACTGTTTACTGTTCTGTGGGATATACCAGGGGTGATTCTGTTCCAAATTTCCCGAAATTTTTTTTTAATCTGTCATCGGTTCGAAAATTCGGACATAAAAAACGTATTGTGAATTTCGTCAAATTGTTGCCATAAAAAATTAATTTTGTGAATTGTTCACAGAAAAAATTACTAATTTCGTTAAAGGATTGCTGAAAAGTACGAATTTCGTCAAAAGATCGCGGAAAAAGCGTGAATTTCGTCTAAGGGCTGTAGAAAAAATTAATTTCGTCAAAAGATTGCGGGAAAAACACGAATTACGTCATAAGATCACAGAACAAACACGAATTTCGTCGAAAAATTGCAGAAAAGGGGGGAATTTTGTGAAAGAATCATGGGAAAAAACGCGAATTTAGTCAAAGGATCGCGGGGAAAACGCAAATTTTGTCAAAGGATCGCGAAACAAACGTAGCAGTCTCTTTAGAAAACAGCATACACAGAAACGTCTAAGTTTATTTTTATAGGTATAGTTTTCAATCTGAAACGATGTATTGAATTAACTTTTGAAAAATTGGGTTAACCCGAGCTCAACTTGCAGGAATATACACTCAGCCTGAAATCGACCCGGATCGAAACAATTTAACCCGAGCTGCAACAAAAATAATTAGCGAATTTCGTCAAAGGATCGCAGAAAAAGTGCGAATTTCGTGAAAGGATCTCGGAAAAAGTGCGAATTTCGTCAAAGGGCCGCAGAAGAAAACGTGAATTTCTTCAAAAGATCGCAGGAAAAACACGAATTCCGTCAAAAGATCACAGAATAGACGCGAATTTCGTCGAAAGATCACAGAATAAGCGCGAATTTCGTCGAAAGATCACAGAAAAGGGGCAAATTTTGTGAAAGAATCGTGGGAAAAAACGCGACATTAGTCGAAGGATCGTAAAATTTCGTCAAAGGATCGCGGGGAAAATACAAATTTCGTCAAAGGATCGCGAAACAAACGGATAGCGGAAAATGTGCGAATTTCGTGAAAGGATCGCGGAAAAAGAGTGAACTTCTTCAAAGGGCTGCAGAAAAAACGAATTTCGGCAAAAGATCGCGGGAAAAACACGAATTCCGTCATAAGATCACAGAACAGGCACGAATTTCGTCGAAAGATTACAGAAAACAAAGGGGCGAATTTTGTGAAAGAATCACGGGAAAAAAACGCGAATTTAGTTAAAGGATCGCGAAACCAACGTAGCAGTCTCTTTAGAAAACAGCATACACACAAACATGTAAGTTTATTTTTATAGGTATAGTTTTTAATCTGAAATGATGTACTAAATTAACTTTTGAAAAAGTGGGTTAACCCGAGCCCAACTTGCAAGAATCTACCTCAGCCTGAAATCGACCCGAATCGAAAAAATTTAACATGACCTGCAACAAAAATAATTAGTGAATTTCGTCAAAGAATCGCAGACAAAAGTGCGAATTTCGTCAAAAGATCGCAGAAAAGACGAGAATTTCATCAAAGGATCGCGGAAAAGCGCGAATTTCGTCAAAGGGCCGCAGAAAAAACGTGAATTTCGTCAAACGATCGCGGGGAAAACACGAATTTCGTCAAAAGGTCACAGAGCAGGCGCGAATTTCGTCGAAAGATCGCAGAAAACGCAAAATTTCGTCAAAGGATCGCGGGAAAAAACTAAAATAGATAGACGATCAATTCGACGCGTATGTATGTTTTTTTTTTTTTTTTTATGTATGTTCACCGATTGCTCTGGAACTTTTTGTCCGATTTATGTGATTTTTGTTTTAATGGAAAGAGGATACACTCGAATTGGTACCACTTCCGTTTCATCGAAATTGTTTCAGTAGTTTTTTAGTAATTCAGCAAAAACCAATAAAATGAAGGATTTCTCGCAAATTATCTTTCATTGTTGTAACCGGTTTCTCAATCGTAAGCATAAAACTATGTATTCATATACGTTAGCGCCAAGATGTCGCCAAACTTGGCGCCATTGGTGAAATATTGTCAAATTTGGCGACCAAAATAAGTCGCCATAAACGAAGCCAACTTGGTTGTAACTGACTAATTTGGCGATATTCCCATTGAAATTTAGTAATGGATCTTCTCCAATCTGTTTCTTCGCCTTTTCTAATCGGCTGTCATACTTACAATTCTTAATTGCCAATCGCGTTCAAAATAGTAATTTAATGTACATTAATTAAATATATAACATTATTAAAAAGGCTAAATAATACAGAAGCAAACTAACTTAATACAAAACAATAATTTAGTATACAATAGTTTAGTTGGTACTTCTTAGTTATCCCGTCGACCAAATTACTGTCGCCAAATTGTAAGATTAAATGCCAATAATGGTTGCCATTAATTAATTGTAAGATTAAATGCCAATAATGGCTAATAAAACCATTAATTCGACGGTTTATTTGTATTTTTATTAATGTTTTACTAATTTATTTGTTCTTTCGTTATTTAAAATAAATTATGTCAATGTGTATAATTTGGCGAGTGGTTTGGCGATTTATATAATTTGGCGAAATTGGTTGACGGGATAACTAAGAAGTACCGTTTAGTTTAATTAAACACATAACATCAGACTGGCAGCACATAATATAGATATATATATAATATTGGTACTTCTTAGTTATCCCGTAGACCAAATTACTGTCGCCATATTGTAAGGTTAAATGCCAATAATGGTTTGCCATTAATTAATTGTAAGATCAAATGCCAATAACAGCCAATAAAACCATTAATTTGACGTTTTACTTGTATTTTTATTAATGTTTTACTAATTTATTTGTTCTTTCGTTATTTAAAATAAAAATACATAATTTTTATTGTCAATTTGTATAATTTGGCGAGTGGTTTGGCGATTTATATAATTTGGCGAAATTGGTCGACGGGATAACTAAGAAGTACCTCTGTTTGCATATAAAAGTAGACAAATGGTTGTTTACAATAAATAAATTTATAAATATTGAAAAACTTGCTTGTGTATATGAGACAGCGGTACTACTTAGTTATACCGTCGACCAAAAATCTATCGCCAAACTATAAGATTAAAGGCCAATAATGGTTGATCGTAAATGTCACATTCACTTGACTTTAAGCAAGATACATGTGTTTACGTCATCAAGTGATTTTTATTTCGACGTTCTATTTGTATTTTTATTAATGTTATACTAATTTATTTGTTCTTTCGTTATTTAAAATAAAAATTATGTCAATTTGTATAATTTGGCGATTTATATAATCTAGCAAAATTGGTCGACGTGATAACTAAGTAGTACCCAAACAGAAGTTGAGCCAAGATCCCTATGCTGTTAAAGTACAAGATAAACAACATAGAAAGAAATAAAAGGAGTTACTCTAATTAGTAATACAGGCGGCATTGTTATGGTGCGGTGTATTTACATGGCACAGAACTTAAACATAAGTAGGCATAAGCATAATGGTGAAAGCAAGTCAGTGAGTTACGCAGTCATGAGAACATTTGAATTGTATCAAGAAATGAGAGCAAGTAAATTTGAATCAGATTGCCCGATAAAAGCAAAATGTGTGCGATACTAACAGCAAATATGGTTTAAAGGAAATGCGAATATCATATGCTGCTTCCGAAAGTTCTATATGTTCTATATGTTTTACAGTACTATACTCACTAAAATATGTCAGTTACTATGCAGACCCATGACACTTTAACCAAGACTATTAAATGAGCATGACGATGAATTTCTAATCTTCCGTAATCGAGCCCGCAGTTAAGGCTAGCGTGAAACAAAAAAAAAATATCAGCAGCAATTGGTTTAATGCAAATGTGCGTATCATAAAATATTTAATTCTCAAAACGCTTCAGTGCACCAAATCATATTAGCTCAGAAACAACAATTGGCAGTGGATGCAATAACGGTAGATAACTTAATAGTTTTAAAATCTCCACTGCCCAACGTATTGCAAATGATGATGCAATAAGAAGCATAAATGCCTAAGTGAGTTAAGCTGATTTTGTCAAGAAAGATTACAAACAAAAATAAACAAAATGCCGTCATGATGCAATGAGTTCTCAATTTCTCTATCAGAATCTTTAGATTTGGCGAAAGATTAAGCAAATAATTTAAATTATGAATAAAAGTACCATGCTGAAATTCTTAGCATACATTTAAGCACATTGGCATTACGTATACATCATACGTTACATATTTGTACTTGCATAATATCTTCATATAAGAAAACATTAATGCCACCAAAAAATAAATTGTTTTTAAATTCTTGAAACCTCAAATGAATTATATATAAATTCTCTTTTGACACCATAGAAATTTCATCAATGACCAGCCATTTGAGGGAACGCCATTTAAGACTTTCCCCCTGTAGTCTTTTCATGATCATTTTTTGATAAGTTATTCGGTTGTCATGTACCCTAATGGCTCCTGGTGCATGTAAACTCCGTGGATAGGTGCGAAGGCCTCGAATTTACCTATGAATTATACATCTGAGTTGCCTTGCCTGATGAAGGTCTCGTCATCTGATTAAGCTTCTAAATTACGAGATCAACATGAGTAGCAATGCGCAGGTGCTAAACAAGATATAAATGTTAAGTAACTGGCATAAAAAAGTTCACAATTAAGAAATAGGCACTGCCGATAGTAAAACGATCTAGGCGTTCATCAGGTTTATTGCCGCTACGTGGCGATTAGTTGGTCTCCTACGCCGATGCCAGGTATCAAAACCGTTCATCTAGGGCAACCCGGAAGATAAGGGCCTGGTCTTCGGTTAGAAAGTATGAAAAATAAGTCATTGGGTCTCTCTCCTCTTTTTCATAGTTGCATTTTTAGTAAGCCGAAGAACTTTTTATTGTCAGTTTCCAAAGTTCGATATTTTTTCATGCGAGCAGCATCTCTTGTCGTTCTACCCATGTCCAAATAGAGAAACAAAAATATTTAATTAAAAAACAAAGCTATTAAATCTGAAGAAGAATAAATGTAATATATATATATATATATATATATATATATATATAAAATTTTCACAAAAAACCTGCGTTATTAATGTACACACAAATCTGGACAAGAGTAATTACTTATCAAAATAACATCTTTAAAAGTTTCTTTAAAAGTCCGTAATTTCCTCCAAAAGAATCATGAAAAAATTGTAACTCAAAAAAACTAAAAAGTGAAAAATAAACTTTTTTACCAAAAATAAAACCGACTTCAAAAACTACTACAAAGTAAAAAATAATTTTTTTACATAATAGTTAATAAGAAATTAAATTAAGAGCATTGTATTTACCATGCGTATTATTATATTTATGTACATTAATTTGATTTTTTTGGAGTCGGTGCCAGCAAGCCAAGTTCAAAATTAAAATTGTTTATCCAATACAAATCGTAAAAAGATTCAGCAAAACCGTTTAGGAGAAAAATTCCATTCTCAATCAACTCTGACACCATCCTGCATTTGGAAATCTGTGTTTGGCTACGATTTTTTTACATAATAGCCTGTATAAACGCACTAATTTTATAATAACCCTTAATTTAACACACATAATTACAGCTAATCTCACTTGAAAATACACGTTTATAAAATCAGATGAAATGTTTCAAAAATAGTAAAATTCAAATTTTTTACTAAATAACAAACCGTAAAAAAAGTCGTAGATATTTGGATGTGTGTCTGTTGGATAATTATACTTAACTTCGCTTGGCTGGCACCGACTCCAAAAAATCAAATTAATGTACATAAATATAATAATACGCATGGTAAATACAATGCTCTTAATTTAATTTCTTATTGACTATTATGTAAAAAAATTATTTTTTACTTTGTAGTAGTTTTTGAAGTCGGTTTTATTTTTGGTAAAAAAGTTTATGCTGAAATTTTCATGTTGTCTTCTGTTAAATACAGTCTGTTTTTAAAATGATTGTATATAGCAGGGTTCCCAGTGGCATGGAAATCTGGAAAGTCAGGGAAATTTTTAAATGCAGTGGGTAATCAGTTTACTAACAGATCGGTTAAGGCTCTGCTGCACTGAAACTCCCCGATTGTTAAATCCCATGTTAGCCTATGGGGAAACTTTCAAGCGTGTACCTAATATAATTATTAAAATACCATTTTTACCATCAGAAAGTAGACATCAGATGCCGATGATGTGTGTTTTTACAAATTATCTCCGTAAATTTTAAGTACAGAAAAAAACCCTATAAACTTTGAAATTTCCATTTGATTAAATTTTATCATCTTCTTAAAAATACTTAAAATTTACATAGAAAAATTTTAAAAACTCACATCATCGACATTTGACGTCTACTTCCTGGTGATGTAAATGGTATTTTAATAATTATATTAGGTAATGAGTAATCCTGCTTGAAAGTTTTCCCATAGGTTAACATGGGATTTCGAGTTCTGGGAGTTTCAGTGCAGCGGCCCATTAACGGACACTTTCACAAGAAATTTTTATGTTCAGATAACGAACACCTAACAAAACAAAGCCAAGAAGAAGCAGTGCTTTGTTTCAGATTTGTCAAGCTGTATTTAATTGCATCTATTGTCGACTTAGAGAACATTTTAACAATTGTATACCTATGGCTTAATTCATGGGCTACCGGGGATTCGGGCCCTACATTTTAGGGCCCCCAGATTAGAGTGAACAAATTTGAAACATTAATTTTTACATTTTGTGTTCCCTTCTTTTTTAAGAAATATTTTTAATTGAAATTTAGTTCACAAATTATTAACAGGCTCTAGACTCAACTTGAGCTTTATCGGGGCCCTGCAGTAAACGTGATATTTTAGAGAACTAAGGAGTTTTTGAAAAGTCAATGTGACAAATTGATATGATTTAATGCTGTCGTCAATAAATGTAATTCTAAGAGTTTTTACAAAGGACATGTCATTTTTTATATATATAGATATGTCATGGCACGGGCAAAACCATCAAAATAGATCTGTCCATATTAAATAAGGGTGGATATTAACCCTATTATAAAGGGAAGATTTATATTATTTTTTATACTTTATTTAACTTTTAAGAATGAATTGAATTCCCATACAAATCAATACAAAATGGATGATCGATTAACAAACAATTCGATTAGTTAACACTGTTTTGGAATGGATTAAGTTCGTTAACTGATCACCCATTGTATATAAGAAAAGTCAGGAAAGTTACAAATACTTTCTAAAAAGTCTTGGGGGGGGGGGGGGGGTAAATGAAAAATGATGCAAAATTCATCAGTCAAAAAAAAAAGTCAGAAAGGGTCTAGCCAAATAAGCATAGCGAAATGCCCCCCCCCCCCCATGGCCGATATTTGAAATAATGTGTGGTAATAAGGCTCACCATGAGAATACAATATATAGTGTTTTTAACCTCTGACCTTGAATTGTCCTTGAGATAATCGGAGAAGTATGCACCAGCGCTACTATTTTTCAAATATGTTTTTCTCAAAAAGTACAAAAGTTAAACAAATGAAACCAATGCCAATTATTGAAGAATATATTAGTTCACATTATATATTTTTTTCACATTTTTAGACAAATTTTAACATAGAAAAATAAACAAAAATATTTAAAAAAAAAATTATTAATGTAGTTTATATTTACACCAACCAAAAAATTACAGAATAATCCTCAAAGTATGTACTTTTAAGAAAAAAAAAATCCGTTAAAATCGAAGATGCACTTTTTGAGTTATAAAAAAAATAATGCTAGCAACTTGCTAAAATAGTCGTAACTTTCCCTGTTTGCATGTCCAGAAATACGCTATGCATTGGTCGATACGCTACTGGTCAACGCATACAATGCATTGGTCGATTCGTGACGTTCCCACTTGGGCAGGATGCGCAATGCGCCAAAATAACAGAATGTTTTCATACATACCACTTCCCTATAGGTTTGTAAATATTCTGGTGTACTGTGCATCCTTTTCACATAATAATATTAAGTCGACGGTCTAGTCTAGTGGTTCCCAACCTGGGGTACGCGTACCCCTGGCGGGCCTTCGTACTGCGCATCCTTCTTGCGTAATAATATCGAGAACTGACGAACAAAATGGTAACATTTGTCCATGATGATTTTCACATAGAAGAAGGCTATGGGGCTGTACAGTGAACATATATAATGTATCATTTTAGGGGAGAGGGAGGGTCTTGACATCGGAAGATATCTGTAGGGGGAGGGGGTTTGTCATTTGATATCATTATCATTTTTGATCAAACTAAAATTTACTTTTTTGGTATCTTTATCTTTACATCTGTTATTTTAATATTTTTAAGTCTGTTCTTTTTTTGAAAATACAAAGTTATTAAAACCAGTGAATGGTTATAAAACATTTCATTCTAACAAGGGAACCACTTTTGGTGTTGCTCGCACCTAGCATTGAGACCTGGTGCATTTTAAAGACCTATATTATGGAGTTCGAGAATCGATAAAATTTTTCTGTTAAAATAGTATTTCTTGATTTTACAGCAGCATAACTTTCGGAAAATGCAATTTTAGAGAACACTTATCGGACTATTAACATTGAATTTTTTTAAAGAAAAGCATTTAAAAATAAAAATTAGTTAATAATAAGTATAAAATATTTTAAAAAGTTCGAAAATTCCTTCAAAAACTCACGAATTTGATTTTGAAAAATTGCAACATTACATTCATATTTTTGGCGGGGAAACAGTTGGCTCTTATTTTCAAAAGTAGAGCTTTCCGGCAACCCTAGCCAAATGTCATAGCTGAATTTGTAATGGCTAGAAATTGCAATGTCCGATATATTTAGCAACAGTAATTTTTCTAAATTGTGTAAAAATATTAATTTACTTTATGATTACTTTTACCAAAGGACCATTTAATACAGCAACATTTCATTTTAAACATACGAAACTTTATTCCATTCGATTTCAAAAGAAAATTGTTTGCTTATTTTCTATTTCACTAAAAAATAGTTTTCAATGATCTTCGAAGCTTTTATAGAATTTTCAAGCAAGAATTATTTATATTTATTACTTATATATTTATCGTCTGCATAGAAAAAGAAATAAAAACCTAATATTTGTTTCTTATACTATCAATTATTTTTAAAAAAAAAATCGCAATCTGTATACTAGTAATATGTACTGTATATTTACTCTTTGGATAAAGCATTCGGGAAAATTGTAGCGCCATATTTGGCGACATAACTCACTTTTGGCGTGAAATAAACAAATAAAAATGTAATAATAAAAAATTAAAAGTATAAAAAAGTATATAAAATATGATTTTAACAGAGAAATTTTATCGGTTCTCTAACTTTTATGTATAGGGCTACAAAACACACCAGGTCTCCATGCTAGGTGCGAGCAACACCAAAAGTGGTTCCCTTGTAAGATATGGAATAACCCATATGCAACGCATATGGAATAACATTCTCCTGCCATATGCGTATATAATTCGTTGTTTGAGAAACCAGATTTGAAATGATACTTGTTATTTTTGCTAGTAAAAGGTGGAGAAGAATGTTGTCTACCTGATTTGTTTACAAGAAGTTCTGTTTAGCCCCCTACAGGGGTCAAGTGCAGGAAGACAATATTACTGTTCAATGCATTATATAACAAAGAGCTATTATTAAAAACTTTTAAATAATAAGTATTTTTTAAAATGTTATTTGGTATAAAGTTATTTCTTATATGGCAGTGATATTTTATGAATTTCTTCTGTTCATTTAAATCAGTAAAATATGCAAATAAAAATGTACAACCATATCTGTATATCGTTGTAAACGTATAAAAAGAAAAATAACGAAAAAAAAATTGTAAAAATAAAAAGTATTTTTAGACACTGATAACAATATTATTAGAAGGAGGGAGATTCAAGGAATGATAACGTATGATATCAGAAAGTTGGGAAGTGTCTGAAATTGCCAAAAAGTTGATAACCTTATATGTTTATAGTCCCTATTCAGCTTCACCTGCACAGTCGTCTAGACCAACGCTTCCCAACCTTTTCTCTTTCACTTACCCCTTTCTTAGGCTTCTTATTTCGGAGTACCCCCATTTCTTATAAACACGCACCCCCTACGCTCAGTTAGATAACGAAAACATTTTTTTTTTTTTTTTTTCATTAGTAATCTTCTTATCACAACCATTTAATAGATCGGTGCAAATTACATTGTGTCCTTTCTAACACTTTTGGGAATTTATTAACCATTTTTGTGATTTCCGCTATTACCGATATTATTTTCACGTACCCCCAGCAGGTCCTCTACGTACCGCCAGGGGTACGCGTGCCTCAGGTTGGAAACCGTTGGACTAGACTGTCGACTTGATATCATTACGCGAGAAGGATGCGCAGTATGCCAGAATAACAGAATATGTATTTACAAACACGAAACAAACCTATAAGGAAGTAGTATGTATGAAAACATTCTGTTATTTTGGTTCACTGCGCATGCTGCACGAGTGGAAATGTCACGAGTCCACCAATGCATTGATAGTAGTGTATTTCTGAAAATGCAAACGGGAAAAGTTACGAATATTTTAGCAAGTTATAAGCATTGTTTTTTTTATAACTCAAAAAGCGCATCTTCAATTTTAACGAAATTTTTTTCTTAAAAGTACATACTTTGAGCGTTATTCTCTAATTTTTTGGTTGGTGTAAATGTAAAATTACTACATTAATAATTTTTTTTTAAGATATTTTTGTTTATTGTTCTATCTTAAAATTTGTGTAAAAATGTGAAAAAAATATATAATGTGAACTAATATATTCTTTAATAATTGGTGTTGGTTTCATTTTTTTAACTTTTGTAATTTTTGAGAAAAACGTATTTGAAAAATAGTAGCACCGGCGCATACTTCCCCGATTTTCTCAAGGTCGGAGGCTAAACACTCTATAACGTATTCTCATGGTGAGCCTTATTACCACACATGTTATTTCAAATATCGGCCATTTCGCCATGCTTATCCACCTAGACCCTTTGAAGAATTATCACAGAAAAAAAAAATCGAGAATTTTGTCAAAGAATTGCGGAAATTAATAGTGAATTTCGTTGTATGTCTGTTTGGTCAGGGAAATTGCTGGGATTTTTCGCTAGGAGCCTTGCATAATAAATCATCTGTAATACATTTCTCTTTTGTACTTCATTATTGGATTATATATTGATTTTTCCGTGTCTTGAAATTTAAACACTATTATGTAAAACAGTGTTAAAATGTTTTATATTTTCAAAAACAGTAACCTCTCACTAAAACCACTTCCGCACTCGATATTTAAGATACCTTAGATAGACCAACATTTTTGAGGTTGCATGTTCACATCGCAAAACTCATCTAAGGTATTTCAGCAAACATTGCTGAGTAAGCATTCAATATTTATCTTGAAAATAATGCCTAATTTCATGACTAAAAAAAAAAAAAAAAAAAAAAAAAAATCTGTTGCAATACATTAATTTAGCATGAGGTGAGCACAGCCCAATTACGGAAAATTCAATTTTTTTTTTTTTTTTTAATTGTTTGGCAGAAAGTATGAGCGAGTAAATTTATTTTTTAAACATATCATTTTTGCTGTATCATTTTTAAGGTATGATAACAGGACGGGGAAAAAAGCATTATTTAAACTATTTTTTTAGGAGTTCTAAATTGATTTCTCAATTTATAATTATAATTTAGATAATATGAAACTATTAATTGATTGAAGCAAATTTTAAAAAAATATGTTGCACTCTTTATTTTTCATTTGTGTTTTTTACTCTTTAGGTTTAAAATATTTCTTTGTTGAAGTTTCGCAGTGAGGTGGCGGCAATCACAGCTTATTATTAAATTTATTGTTGTTGTAACTCATATACAATTGTAACCATAAAGAATATTTGATGATTTATCAAACTTAAAAATGCCTTAGAATTAATGTATTAATTTATAATAAAGTTGTAAGATATTAAAATGTTGTACCTATCAGGAAATGGGATAAAAACAGATTACAAAATTTCGTCTTTACATACAAAAATAAAATCAAGTTAAATAAAAGAGTGCAATGAAAGATCATCCTATTACATCAGTTTAACTTTATACATTGTTATATAAAAACAAGTGAGTAAGTGTGATCACAGATCACATAGAGGTTTTCGTTTAATATTCCTTTTAAAACACTTTATCCTTTTGCAAAATCTGTTAGTTCCTCATTTAGCAACCAGGGAGTGCACTCCATTCTAAACAAACCTCTATCCGTAGATGTATTAGTCAAGGGGATCGAGTGCCATAACACTCGAGATAGGTAGGTGCCCCTGGCTGTGTAAAGTGGAACTAAAATATGTAAGGAAATATGTAAAACATGTATGTGCATAAAAGTTAGAAAAGTGCCCCCGGGTAAAAAGGGGGGGGGGGAGATTAGAGAAATTGCTTAAAATACACAAGTTAGTGCCCAGAGGGGTAAATATGACTTTTTGAAATTTTTATAATTTGTCGTGTGATCGCAAGTGTTCAGCTATAAGTATACAAAATTTCAAGTCTCCCAACTTAATTAGGGGCTGAGTTAGAAAAATTGCTTAAAATGCACAAGTTAGAGACCGGAGTGGTAAATATAAGACTTTTTGAAATTTTTATGATTTTTCATGAAATTGCAAATGTTCTGTTATAAGTATGCAAAATTTCAAGTCTCCCAACTTAATTAGGGGCTGAGTTACAAAAATTGTTTAAAATACACAAGTTAGAGACTGGAGGGGTAAATATAAGACTTTTTGAAATTTTTATAATTTGTCGTGTATGCAAAATTTCAAGTCTCCCAACTTAATTAGGGCAAGTGTTCAGCTATAAGTATGCAAAATTTCAAGTCTCCAACTTAATTAGGGGCTGAGTTAGAAAGATTGCTTAAAATATACAAGTTAGAGCCCAGAGGGGTAAATATGACTTTTTGAAATTTTATGTGGTGTCATTTGATGTGAGGTGTTCAGCTATAAGCCTATAAGTATGCAAAATTTGAGTTCTCTAACATATATAGTTTATGAGAACGGGCTTTGTGACAGACAGAGGAGTGAGATGAATAGGGTTTCATCAGATGAACAAAACCCTAATAAATAACTCAAGTGAATTCGTAAAAGATAATGGCAGCCAATTTAAGAAAATGTAAGAAAGAGAAAAGTTTTTTTTTTTTTTAATGTGAAAATGATCAAAATTGATCAGGGAAATTACATATGCTGAAAAAGAAATAATTATGAAAATATATATATTTTGAATAAATAACTTTAATTTTTGTTACTTAGTAGAAGAAAGATCGTTTTTATAAATGAATAATTGATACTTTGCTCTGACTTAAAAGTAAGAAAATGAAAGTAATTCATTAATTGAGGTGATTAATACTAATTAATTAGGGATTTGAATGGTAAAAAGAAGGAAATAAGTTAGTAAATGTTACAAAAAATGTTATCTTATTATAACATGCATGCATTATTTTGCATTCTATTTATTAAATATAGTAATTTGTAATAAATAACATTACATGTTTAAAATCATATAAAGTTGCTACATTTAAAAGAAGAAAGAAAAATCGTGTGTGAAGCATAGATTATGAAATACTTTCCTATACATTCAAAATACTCTAACAAAACTTCACCATTTAATAAGGTGAAAAATGATGTACCCAAGTAGACAATTCAGGAAGTGCATAACATATAATAGCTATATTCTGGTGTTTTTCCTTCGTATTTTTTCATCTTTATGAAAGCATTTCATCCTTCACATGAAAACATTAATTTGATTTTAAAACTAGTTGGATGTGCCAATCCCAAAACTTTCTTCTATCTTATGCATCTTAATATTTCAAAACCTAGTTACACATGTTAATACTTCAATATTATTAGTTCAATACTATACCAACTTTGATTTTCATCTTAAATTTCTGCTCAAGTCAATTAAACGGACTAAAAACGAGTTAATCTGTATCATGATATTTGTTAAAATTATTAATTTTTCCTTATTCTGTCGTTATCAGCTGTTTGCGAATAACCGGCTTAGCAGGTAGCGAGTTCCTGCCGCTGCATGAGCCGCCGATGCACAATAGAACTACGAAAAATCAAGAAAAGTATACAAAAATCGCTAGCACAGAGACCCTTTACCGCGCAATATTTCCAAATTCAAGGAGGACCTGTTGGCCAAAGTCAAAAACAAGCACAAAAATTTTGGTTCAATTGTATGCATAATTTTATACGTTGTTCGATGGTACAATAATGAAAATGGCACAGAGATCGGAATTATAGCGCCCCCTTCTGGCGGAATTTTTTCAAGTTCAGGGAGGACTTGTTTGCCATAGCCAGAAACATGCACAACAAATTTGGTTCAATTATATGGATAACTTCATACACTTTTCGATGGTACAATAATGAAAATGGTACAGACATCGCAATTATAGTGCCCCCTACCGGCAGAATTTTTCCAAATTCAGGGAGGACCTTCGTGACATAACCAAAAACAAACACATAAAATTTAGTTCAATTCTATGCATAACTTCATACACTTTTCGACGGTACAATATTCAAAATGGCACAAAAATCGCTATTACAGCGCCCTCTACGGGCGATTTTTTTACAAATTAAGGGAGGACCTCCTTTCCATAGCCAAGAACTTAAAAAAATTTTTGGTTCAATTCCATGCATAACTTCATACACTTTTCGACGGTATAATATTCAAAATCGCTATTACAGCGCCCCCTAACGGCGATTTTTTTCCAAATTCAGGGAGGACCTGCTTGCCATATCCAAAAACTTAAAATAAAAATTTGGTTTAATTCTATGCATAACTTCATACACTTTTGGACGGTACAACATTCAAAATCGCTATTACAGCGCCCCCTACGGTGCATTTTTTCCAAATTCAGGGAGGACCAGCTTGCCATAGCCAAAAACTTAAAATAAAAATTTGGTTCAATTCTATGCATAATTTCATAGACTTTTGGATGGTACAATATTCAAAATCGCATTTACAGCGCCCCCTACCGGCGAATGTTTTCCAAATTCAGGGAGGACCTGCTTGCCATATCCAAAAACTTAAAATAAAAATTTGGTTCAATTCCATGCATAACTCCATACACTTTTGGATGGTACAATATTCAAAATCGCACAAAACTTGCTATATCAGCGCCCCCTACCGGCGAATTTTTTCCAAATTCCAGGAGGATCTGCTTGCCATAGCCAAAAACTTAAAATAAAATTTTGGTTTAATTCTATGCATAACTTCATACACTTTTTGATAGTACAATGGCGACAGACGGACACACAGACAGACAGACATTTTCTATAAACATGTTTTTTGGAATCTCTGACCCCTAAAACATGTAAATCCGTCGAAAACCGCAAGTCGAAAAAAATTTCGATTACAATACTTTCTTCTATTGAAGATAGAAGAAAGTAAAAAAGATGTTTAAATACTACTTCTCACATAAAAAAAGAAAATTCATATGCGAAATTTTATCAATAATGCCAATTAGTGAAAGGGTAAGGTTCATAACTTAATATAACTTGGTGTCATTTGAAAAATTCAGTGATTTTTACAGTTTTATGTGCAATTCTTCATGCCCCTTAAAAGACCAGCCATTACAATCATGATGGTGTATACAGGGGTGTAGTGGAGGGTATATGGCATATACTTTTTGGATTTTTTTAAAGAACACCCTATACCAGGGTTGGCGAACCTATGGCACGCGTGCATGAGATGGCACGTACGGCAATTTCTCTGGCACGCGAAAAATTTAAATTTCATAATTATTTTTTAGATAAGATTAATTTTTGTTTTTGTTATTAACAAACAAAATTTTGGTTAACATGTAAAGAGTGCACATATAGTACTATAATCATTTTTCATGAAATAACACATTATTAAATTTCCTTTTTGAGTGATTCAACGTACCGTTTCCGAGAAGTAACTACTTGTCCTTTCTATAAAATTTTTAAAAGGCTTTACTTCATCAAATGAATTTTATAAAACAGCCACTGCAATAAAATGACAAATGGAGCGATTTTTTCTCTATATATTACTAAAATAACAATACAATAATCAGGTATAAAGTATTTCCTATCAAACGTAGAGCAGCAGAAACCTCGTTAGTAAATTATTACTACCTTTTTAATGCAACTAAAATTATTATACGTTAGATGTTGCTCTAAAGATGGATTAAAAATTCTATACGCTCCTTCTGCATGCTCCACATGAACCTTTTCGAGTCAAAATTTCATAAAATTAATGGCTAATTCCAATATACAGAATAATCTTATTTTGATTTATGATTTTATTTATTTAATGCATGAAAGTGACTGATTCTATTAACTAGTGTTCCGTATAAACGGCATATGTAGCAATATTTTCTTTGTGTAAAAGTTTGGCATGTTGCAATGTTAGATAGATATTGTTTTTAAATTTTTGGCACGCGCATGTGAAAAGATTCGCCATCCCTGCCCTATACCCTCTGTTTCTCAAAAAAATCATAGTATATGCACTCTAGGGTATATTCTCTACCTTGAGCGCATACCCTCTGCTTTTTTTACGACTACACCACTGGGTCTATAGCATTACCTGTTTCATTGCTTAATATGCTTGAAAATGTTTTAATACCCACCCACCAGTAATGATTGCGACAGTGCCTTCTACCTTCCCAACTATAAAAATTTCTGCTGAATACCTCCTCTGCTCATATTTCTAGGTTCTGAAAACTTATTTTGGTTACTTATCTATTTACGAAAACTTTCTTGTGTTTTAGAGACAATCAGGTAATAATCACTAGACGTGTTTAAAAATTATAACTTGGAATAATAATTCTTAGAAAAAATATACAGTCGAGCCCCGATTTAATGAATTTCTCGATTTAGCGAATTTTTTTATGGTCCTGACGAAAATGGAACAAAAATACTTTGATTTAACGAATTTATAATTCCGATTTAACAAATAAGTTTCCATGTCAAAAAAATGAAAAATTGTAGAAATTTTCTAATATTTATTATAAATTTTCAATGACCCTGATTGTTAATTTTCTAAATTTGTATCTTGTGATGCAGAAATATCTACATGCAAAAATGCACATTACACCGAGGTTATTAATATCAGTAATAGTGGATTGGATGAAGAAGATGAAATAGAGATGAAGCATGCAACGTTCAAAAAAGCAGATCGCAGTTTGGATATTTTGAAACGATAGATAGATTGGATATTTTGACACTGTTTTCACAGCTTCAGAAAAAAATTGATATAGTTCGGAATACAAAATCAAAACAAAGCAAAGAAACATCTATAAAAGATGTCTTATAATTTATCGATAAAATTTGAATAAATGAGATTTTTTCTTAATTACAATGCTTTTGATTTATAGTAGTAACATAAAAATAAAGAATCAATTTTTATACAGAGTATTTTATTAAAGCAACAAATGTTTAACATTATTAAGGTAAATGAGCATTGGTCATCTTATTTATTGCCATTTTTTTAAACTTGTTCTGTGGTATAAAAATATTCCTTTGATTATTCCGATTTAACGAACAAAGTTGCTAGTCCCGAACGATTCGTTAAATCGGGTTCGACTGTATAATCTTTTGAATGCAGCTGAAATTAATCTTTTTGCCTTCCTTTATCATAAAGCTGTTCTTAAATCGAAACTACGTACCTTCTGACACATTTCATAAATGTATCAAATTGGCTATTAATTATTAAGAAACTATGTAGTCAAACTGTTTTTTCTGTAAAAGTGGAAGATTTTTCAGAAATACTGTCAAAGTTGGCATTTATGACCGAATTTCGTGACAGTGCAGGAATGGAAAAAAACTGCCGCGCTCAAATAATAATCACTTGTATCTCAAGATGTAATTTATTTATTGGAAAAGGAAAAAAACTTTTCCATTAAAAATCACTTTAATAGTCATGCTTTTATGTTTAAAACTAAATCAGAAAAATGTAAAAAGTTTCACACCTGTTGAGCATGTAAAAATATTCTTTTGAGAACTTTCTTGAGTATAGGTCTGTAGACTTATCGATTTTAATATAATAAATGCATATATTGATAATTTCAGTATCAAGAAGATGTTATTTGGCAGCATTTACATACTAATTAAAAGGAAATACAAGTAGAACATGTCCAGACACCTTGGAAACATAAAATTTGCCTGCTATTCGGAAGTATAAACGTAGAAATATGTAGGAGTTGGGGATGGAAAAAATGCTCACTGAATAGAGGTGTCTGTTATTCATTCAGAAGTGTCCATTATGGAGGTTTTAGTGTACTCTATAGATATGACTGTTTACTGTTCTGTGGGATATACCAGGGGTGATTCTGTTCCAAATTTCCCGAAATTTTTTTTTAATCTGTCATCGGTTCGAAAATTCGGACATAAAAAACGTATTGTGAATTTCGTCAAATTGTTGCCATAAAAAATTAATTTTGTGAATTGTTCACAGAAAAAATTACTAATTTCGTTAAAGGATTGCTGAAAAGTACGAATTTCGTCAAAAGATCGCGGAAAAAGCGTGAATTTCGTCTAAGGGCTGTAGAAAAAATTAATTTCGTCAAAAGATTGCGGGAAAAACACGAATTACGTCATAAGATCACAGAACAAACACGAATTTCGTCGAAAAATTGCAGAAAAGGGGGGAATTTTGTGAAAGAATCATGGGAAAAAACGCGAATTTAGTCAAAGGATCGCGGGGAAAACGCAAATTTTGTCAAAGGATCGCGAAACAAACGTAGCAGTCTCTTTAGAAAACAGCATACACAGAAACGTCTAAGTTTATTTTTATAGGTATAGTTTTCAATCTGAAACGATGTATTGAATTAACTTTTGAAAAATTGGGTTAACCCGAGCTCAACTTGCAGGAATATACACTCAGCCTGAAATCGACCCGGATCGAAACAATTTAACCCGAGCTGCAACAAAAATAATTAGCGAATTTCGTCAAAGGATCGCATAAAAAGTGCGAATTTCGTGAAAGGATCTCGGAAAAAGTGCGAATTTCGTCAAAGGGCCGCAGAAGAAAACGTGAATTTCTTCAAAAGATCGCAGGAAAAACACGAATTCCGTCAAAAGATCACAGAATAGACGCGAATTTCGTCGAAAGATCACAGAATAAGCGCGAATTTCGTCGAAAGATCACAGAAAAGGGGCAAATTTTGTGAAAGAATCGTGGGAAAAAACGCGACATTAGTCGAAGGATCGTAAAATTTCGTCAAAGGATCGCGGGGAAAATACAAATTTCGTCAAAGGATCGCGAAACAAACGGATAGCGGAAAATGTGCGAATTTCGTGAAAGGATCGCGGAAAAAGAGTGAACTTCTTCAAAGGGCTGCAGAAAAAACGAATTTCGGCAAAAGATCGCGGGAAAAACACGAATTCCGTCATAAGATCACAGAACAGGCACGAATTTCGTCGAAAGATTACAGAAAACAAAGGGGCGAATTTTGTGAAAGAATCACGGGAAAAAAACGCGAATTTAGTTAAAGGATCGCGAAACCAACGTAGCAGTCTCTTTAGAAAACAGCATACACACAAACATGTAAGTTTATTTTTATAGGTATAGTTTTTAATCTGAAATGATGTACTAAATTAACTTTTGAAAAAGTGGGTTAACCCGAGCTCAACTTGCAAGAATCTACCTCAGCCTGAAATCGACCCGAATCGAAAAAATTTAACATGACCTGCAACAAAAATAATTAGTGAATTTCGTCAAAGAATCGCAGACAAAAGTGCGAATTTCGTCAAAAGATCGCAGAAAAGACGAGAATTTCATCAAAGGATCGCGGAAAAGCGCGAATTTCGTCAAAGGGCCGCAGAAAAAACGTGAATTTCGTCAAACGATCGCGGGGAAAACACGAATTTCGTCAAAAGGTCACAGAGCAGGCGCGAATTTCGTCGAAAGATCGCAGAAAACCCAAAATTTCGTCAAAGGATCGCGGGAAAAAACGCGAATTTAGTCAAAGGATCGCAAAACAAACGTAGCAGTCTCTTTAGAAAACAGCATACACACAAACATCTGATATAAGTTTATTTTTATAGATATAGTTTTTAATCTGAAACGATATACTGAATAACCTTTTGAAAAATTGGGTTAACCCGAGCTCAACTTGCAGGAATCTACACTGAGCCTGAAATCGACCCGAATCGAAAAGATTTAACCCGATCTGCAACAAAGATATCGTCCGGAGAAGATTCCCCCCCACCTCCCCCTGCTGTAACCTTTCAGAAAATTTGCTGTGAATTTTAGATTTTTTTTTCTTTTCTTTTCTTTTCTTTTTTTTTTTTTTTACTCAGAATCATCTCTGGTGTATACAATGCAGTTAAAATTTTCTTTCTAACTGTAGTGATAGCAGATAAAAGTAACAGGTTATTTCCTCCTCTCTAAATATTAAAATTAGTTTAATTGCAATTTAAACTGGAAAACGCAACTGAAGTTATTATTTTAATTGAATCATATATTACAAAGGGTGTTAAATTAAGCACAAAAAACTTCTGTGCAAACTGTGAGAACTAAAAAAAATTTTGTTAGTAAAAATCATTTATTTTTATTCAACTTATTATGTATCATATTTATGTAAAGTAGAAACACTTTTTTTTGTTGTTGTTTGTTTGTGTAATCCTAAAAAATGTTTACTTTATGTTTCTAAAAAGAAGAATTGCAAAAAAAGCTTTTATTCGTAATTTTTTTCCCAAAAAATTTCAATTAAAAAGAAAAAAAAATGGTCTTTCTCCACCACTTCTAAATTTCTGAGAATTTTACACCTACGCATAACACACTTAAAACTCCCCTTTCAAGTATGTCTCTGTTTACTGCAGAAAATTGCTGAATTATTTTGTCCAGCCCTGTATATGGTTTTTAGATTTTATCCATACCAAGTAATATGCAACAAATTAGTTAAATTTAAAAATGCATACCACATCTGAACTAGTCGGATGTGGCAATTCCAAAACTTTCTTCTATCTCATACATTGTAATACTTCCTGCAAAAATGCAGCATATCAGCGCCACCGGTTGGATGATTTAATCATCCAACCGGTTTTCTAATCATCAGCAACTTATATCAACTTCTAACTGAATCTGAAGTTTGATGAAAATCCGTGCATTAGTTTTTGAGATAGAGCTATTGCGGAAATAGTAAAAAATTCTGCATAGCAGCGCCACCTGTTGGGCGATTTACACCAAAAACTAATTAGAATCAATTTATACCAGGGAGTTACTGAATATGAAGCTTGATGAAAATTCATGCATTAGTTCTTGAGATACAGCTATTGCGGAAAGAAAAATGCAACATAGCAGCGCCACCTGTTGGGAGATTTGTACCAAAAATTAAACAGCACTAATTTATATCAGGGACTAACTGAATCTGAAGTTTGATGAAAATTCGTGCATTTGTTCTTGAGATAGAGCTATTGCGATAATCATGAATAATGCAGCATATCAGCGCCACCTGTTGGGCGATTTTCATCAAAAAGTAATCAGCATCAAATTATATCATGGACTAACTGAATCTGAAGTTTTATGAAAATCCGTGCAGTAGTTCTTGAGATATAGCTATTGCGGAAATCGTGAAAAATGTAGCTTATCTGCGCCACCTGTTTGGGCGATTTACACCAAAAAGTAATCAGAACCAGTTTATATCAAGGTCTAACTGAATCTAAAGTTTTGTGAAATTCCGTGCATTAGTTCTTGAGATAGAGCGCCCACATGATTTTTGTCACATACAGAGGGACATCTAAACAGGCACTTAGCCAGGGAAGGGGCTGAAGACCCCTCCGAAATTTTAAGAAGACTTTGCAAAGTTATCTCTAATGAGAATAAAAATTTACAATGTTTCCCTTGTTACTTTCTTCTATCTTTACAAGAAGAAAGTATTGGATTCATGAAAATTTTCGAATTCCGGTTTTCGACGGATTTACACGTTTTAGAGGTCAGAGAACCCGAAAAACATGTTTTTACAAAATGTCTGTCTGTGACTCTGTGAGTCTGTCTGTCTGTCTGTCTGTGTGTCTGTGTGTATGTGACACAAATTTTGTGGGCGCTCTATCTCAAGAACTAATGCACGGAATTTAATAAAAATTGATATTCAGTGAGTCCCTAATACAAATTGATGCTGATTAGTTTTTGGTGCAAATCGCTCAACAGGTGGCGCTGCTATGCTGCATTTTGTATGATTTTCGCAATGGCTCTATCTCAAGAACTAATGCACGGATTTTCATGAAACTTCAGATTCAGTTAGTCCTTGATAAGACTTGATGCTGATTACATGTTGGTGCAAATCGCTCAACAGGTGGCGCTGCTATGCTGCATTTTTTACAATTCCCGCAGTGGCTCTATCTCAAGAATTAATGCACGGATTTTCATCAAACTTCAGATTCAGTTAATCCTTGACATGAATTGAAGTTTTGTACAGTTTGGTGTAAATCGCTCAACAGGTGGCGCTGCTATACTGCATTTTTTACAATTTCCGCAATAGCTCTATCTCAACAACTAATGCTTGGATTTTCAACAAACTTCAGATTCATGTATACTTTGATATGAATTAGTGCTGTTTGTGTTTTGGTGCAAATCGCTCAACAGGTGGCGCTGCTATGCTGCACTTTTCAGAATTTCCATTATAGCGGTATCTGAAGAACTAATACAACAATTTTCACTAAACTTCAGAATCAGTTAATCCTTGATATGAATTGACATTTTGTACATTTTGGTGTAAATCGCTCAACAGGTGGCGCTGCTATACAGCATTTTTCACGATTTCTTCAATCGCTGTATCTCAAGAACTAATGGACATATTTTCATCAAACTTCAGATTCAGTTACTCTTTGATATGAAATGATGCTGACTACGTGTCGGTGAATATCGCCCAATAGGTGGCGCTGCTATGCTGCATTTTGCACTATTTCCTCAATAGCTCTATCTCAAGAACTAATGCACGAATTTTCATCAAACTTCAGATTCAAGTACACCTTGATAAATGTTGATACTGATTATGTAGTTGTGTAAATCGCTCGACAGGTGGCGCTGTTATGCTGCATTTGTCATGATTTGCGCAATAGCTCTATCTTAGGAACTAATGCACGGATTTTTCCCGAACTTCATATTCAGTTAGACATTGACACATGTGGATGATAATTAGGGTCTGGTGTAAATCACCCAATAGGTGGCGCTGCTATGCTGCATTTTGATGGATTTACACGATTTCATGGACAGTAATATCTCAAGAACTAATGCACGGAATTTCATCTTTTTAGAATCCTCATGATGAGCATAGATGCACTGTGATAATGAATTTTGAAGTATTGACAAGTATGAGATAGAAGAAAGTTTTGTGATGGCCACAACGTACTAGTTTTTATCTTTGATTACATTAAAACTACGTACATTTTTATTTGTAAAAATATAAGTTTATTTTATTCAATTACAATTACCCTCGTTAATCCCTCGTTATATTGCTCATTCGGATATATTGTTCTTTATTCATATCTATCACTAAAAATGCAAGTTCTTAAAACACAATTTTAACTATCTTTATGCACAGTAAAATTCGATAAGTAATTCCGTATCAGGTAAAAGAAGTCATGATAAATGAGAAAGACTAGTTTCTAACGTGTTTCAGAAATTGGAAAAAGGCTATTAAATATGTTTTCTTAAACAATGTGCAATTAGATTATCACAAACAGAATGTTATGTTAGCAAACAAATTTTTTGAGATTTCTTCAGGGAAAACAGAAAAATATCTCACTGTTAGTGTTAGATTCTCAAAGAAGCTTCAGAAAAAGAAGAAAACAGAGTATCTTTTAGAGCAATAATTGAAACATTCTTATTTTGTGCACAGCAAAAAGTGCCACTTAGAAATGATAATGATAGGACGTTAGGAAAACCGATAAAAACTAGTATGTTGTGGCCATCACAAAACTTTCTTCTATATAAATCACGTCAATTAAATCGTTTAAATAGTACCAATTCATATCACAATATATCTGAATTTGAAGTTTGGTGAAAATTCGTGCATTAGTTCTTGTATAGAGCTATAGCGGAAATTCTGAAAAATGCAGTATAGCAGCGCCACCTGTTGAGCGATTTACACCAAAACATAAACAGCACTAATTGATATCAAGGTATACCTGAATCTGAAGTTTGATGAAAATTCATGCATTAGTTATTGAGATACAGCTGTGGCGGAAATTCTGAAAAATGCAGCATAGCAGCGCCACCTGTTGCGCGATTTACACCAAAACATAAACAGCACTAATTCATATCATGGTATACCTGAATCTGAAGTTTGTTGAAAATCCAAGCATTAGTTCTTGAGATAGTGCTATTGCGGAAATTGCAAAAAATGCCCAATAGCAGCGCCACCTGTTGAGCGATTTACACCAAAATATATAAAATGTCTATTCATGTCAAGGACTAACTGAATCTGAAGTTTCATGAAAATCCGTGCATTAGTTCTTGAGATAGAGCCATTGCGGAAATCGTAAAAAATCCAGCATAGCAGCGCCACCTGTTGAGCGATTTACACCAACACGTAATCAGCATCAAGTCATATCAAGGACTAACTGACTCTGAAGTTTCATGAAAATCCGTGCATTAGTTCTTGAGATAGAGCCATTTCGGAAATCGTAAAAAAGGCAGCATAGCAGCGCCACCTGTTGAGAGATTTGCACCAAAATATATAAAATGTCTATTCATGTCAAGGACTAACTGAATATGAAGTTTCATGAAAATCCGTGCATTAGTTCTTGAGATAGAGCCATTGCGGAAATCGTAAAAAATCCGGCATAGCAGCGCCACCTGTTGAGCGATTTACACCAACACGTAATCAGCATCAAGTCATATCAAGGACTAACTGACTCTGAAGTTTCATGAAAATCCGTGCATTAGTTCTTGAGATAGAGCCATTTCGGAAATCGTAAAAAAAGGCAGCATAGCAGCGCCACCTGTTGAGCGATTTGCACCAAAATCTCTAAATTGTCTATTCATGTCAAGGACTAACTGAATCTGAAGTTTCATGAAAATCCGTGCATTAGTTCTTGAGATAGAGCCATTGCGGAAATCGTAAAAAAGGCAGCATAGCAGCGCCACCTGTTGAGCGATTTGCACCAAAAACTAATCAGCATCAATTTGTATCAGGGACTAACTGAATATGAATTTTTGTTAAATTCCGTGCATTAGTTCTTGAGATAGAGCGCCCACAAAATTTGTGTCACATACACACAGACAGACAGACAGACAGACTCACAGAGTCACAGACAGACATTTTGTAAAAACATGTTTTTTGGAATCTCTGACCCCTAAAACGTGTAAATCCGTCGAAAACTGGAATTCGAAAATTTTCATGAATCCAATACTTTCTTCTTGTAAAGATAGAAGAAAGTAAAAAGACTGAGCTAAGACTCTTGAGATTTAGAGCAAAGCCTGCGGATGATGAATTGAAACGACATATTATAAACAGACGTAGTTAGTAGTAGACAATACTACTTACTTCAGACCAGACATTCAGAATGAAATTATATTCAAATATGCTCAGATAAATTTACCGATGAAAAAATTGCCAAATTAAATAACGCGATCTGTTTTAGCTTGATTGCTGATGAAACTGTGGACATTTTAAGCATAGAACAACTTTTCCTTTATGTTAGATATGTAAACTATTTAAAAAATTGACAAACCAATAATTCGGGAAAATTTTCTATGCTTCATCCTACCGCCGAAAATTAAACAAAAATACTACAACGTTGTGATGAACAACGTCTTGACATGTCTAAATGCGTCGGACATGCATATGATGGAGTGGCCAATATGGCTGCTTATGTTAGTGGGGTCCAATCTAGAATTCATCAGAAGTACCCCAAAATTAGATATGTCCATTGTGCAAGCCACCACTTAACCTGGTATTGTCCAACAGCATGCTTATTCATAACATCCGAAACTGTCTTTGAACTTTTAATAAAGTGACAATTTTTTTAGAAATCACCTCAAAACAAATTTAGCCATTCAAGAAGCAATTTCATGATATTTCCCAGAAAACAGAAGAAAAAGACCTCTTCGCCTTTGCGACACAAGATTTATCGAAAGGCATGAATGCATATTAATTTTTGTTGAGCTGTTTAATTGCATTAGCATAGAAAATATTTCGGAAAACACATAGAAGATTTCTTCAACAGCTACAGCTTTTTTACTTTCTTCTATCTTTACAAGAAGAAAGTATTGGTTTCGTGAAAATTTTCGAATTCCAGTTTTCGACGGATTTGCACGTTTTAGGGGTCAGAGATTCCGAAAAACATGTTTTTACAAAATGTCTGTCTGTGAGTCTGTCTGTCTGTCTGTCTGTCTGTCCGTCTGTCTGTCTGTATGTCTGTCCGTCTGTCTGTCTGTATGTGACACAAATTTTGTGGGCGCTCTATCTCAAGAACTAATGCACGGAATTTAATAAAAAATGATATTCAGTTAGACCCTGATATAAATTGGTGCTGATTAGTTTTTGGTGTAAATCGCTCAACAGGTGGCGCTGCTATGCAGCATTTTTCACGATTTCTGCAATAGCTCAATCTCCAGAACTAATGCACGGATTTTCATCAAACATCAGATTCTATTAGTCCTTGACATGATTTGAAGTTTTATGCATTTTGGTGTAAATCGCTCAATAGGTGGCGCTGCTGTGCAGCATTTTTCACGATTTCTGCAATAGTTCAATCTCCAGAACTAATGCACGGATTTTAATCAAACTTCAGATTCTGTTAGCCCTTGACATGAATTGAAGTTTTATACATTTTGGTGGGAATCGCTCAATAGGTGGCGCTGTTGTGCAGCATTTTTCACGATTTCTGCAATAGTTCAATCTCCAGAACTAATGCACGGATTTTAATCAAACTTCAGATTCTGTTAGTCCTTGACATGATTTGAAGTTTTATGCATTTTGGTGTAAATCGCTCAATAGGTGGCGCTGCTGTGCAGCATTTTTCACGATTTCTGCAATAGTTCAATCTCCAGAACTAATGCACGGATTTTAATCAAACTTCAGATTCTGTTAGCCCTTGACATGAATTGAAGTTTTATGTATTTTGGTGGGAATCGCTCAATAGGTGGCGCTGTTGTGCAGCATTTTCCACGATTTCTCAAATAGCTCAATCTCCAGAACTAATGCACGGATTTTAATCAAACTTCAGATTCTGTTAGCCCTTGACATGAATTGATGTTTTATGCATTTTGGTGTAAATCGCTCAATAGGTGGCGCTGTTGTGCAGCATTTTCCACGATTTCTCAAATAGCTCAATCTCCAGAACTAATGCACGGATTTTCATCAAACTTCAGATTCAGTTAGTCCTTGACATGATTTGAAGTTTTATGCATTTTGGTGTAAATCGCTCAATAGGTGGCGCTGCTGTGCAGCATTTTTCACGATTTCTGCAATAGTTCAATCTCCAGAACTAATGCACGGATTTTAATCAAACTTCAGATTCTGTTAGCCCTTGACATGAATTGAAGTTTTATGCATTTTGGTGGGAATCGCTCAATAGGTGGCGCTGTTGTGCAGCATTTTCCACGATTTCTCAAATAGCTCAATCTCCAGAACTAATGCACGGATTTTCATCAAACTTCAGATTCAGTTAGCCCTTGACATGAATTGAAGTTTTATGCATTTTGGTGTAAATCGCTCAATAGGTGGCGCTGCTGTGCAGCATTTTTCACGATTTCTGCAATAGTTCAATCTCCAGAACTAATGCACGGATTTTAATCAAACTTCAGATTATGCTAGTCCTTGACATGAATTGAAGTTTTATACATTTTGGTGCAAATCGCTCAACAGGTGACGCTGCTATGCTGTATTTTTACTTTCTTCTATCTTTACAAGAAGAAAGTATTGGTTTCATGAAAATTTTCGATTTCCAGTTTTTGACGGATTTACACGTTTTATGGGTCAGAGGTTCCAAAAAACATGTTTTCACAAAATGTCTGTCTGTGAGTCTGTCTGTCTGTCTGTCTGTCTGTATGTGACACAAATTTTGTGGGCGCTCTATCTCAAGAACTAATGCACGGAATTTAATAAAAATTTATATTCAGGTAGTCCCTAATATAGATTGTTGCTGATTAGTTTTTGGTGCAAATCGTCCTGCAGGTGGCGCTGCTATGTAGAATTTTGAAAAATTTTTGCAAAAGCTCCATCTCAAGAACTAATCCACGGATTTTTATAAAACTTCAGATTCCGTTAGTCCTTGACATGAATGGATGATGTTTACGTTTTGGTGTAAATCGCCCAACAGGTGGCGCTGATATGCTGCATTTTACAGGATTTACACTATTTTCGCAGTAGCTCTATCTCAAGAACTAATGCACACATTTTCATCAAACTTCGGATTTAGTTAGTCCTTCATATGAAATGATCCTGACTACGGGTTGGTGTAAATCGCCCAATAGGTGGCGCTGCTGTGCTGCATTTTGAACTATTTTCTCAATAGCTCTTTCTCAAGAACTAATGCACGAATTTTCATGAAACTTCAGATTTAAGTATAACTTGATTAATATTGCGTCTGATTATGTATTGTTGCAAATCGCTCAACAGGTGGCGCTTCTATGTTGCATTTGTCATGATTTGCGCGATACCTCTATCTCAAGAACTAATGCACGAATTTTCCTCAAACTTCATATTCAGTTAGACGTTGACATAAGTTGCTGATAATTAAGTTCTGGTGTAAATAACCCAATAGGTGGCGCTGCTTGGATTTACATGATTTCAGTGACGGTCATACCTCCAGAACTAATGCACGGAATTTCATATTTTTAGAATTCTCATGATGAACACAGATTGCCATTTAATTTGGCACTGAGATAGTGAATTTTGAAGTATTGGCATGTATGAGATAGAAGAAAGTTTTGTGATGGCCACAACATACTAGTTTACGCTTGTTTCTCTGTCACAAGCTTTTCAGTCTGACAAACCCATTGTCAATTCTTCTTCAAGAAAAATCTCGTATCATGATATTGGCTGTAACTCATGCTAAAGATGTCCTTATTATTATACAGAAAAATAGAGAAAATTCAATGGAAATATTTCGTGAGATATTTAATTCTGCATCAAAATTTGGGGAAGGCATCTTCCAAACTGAAATAAAGATCCAAAGACTAACATTTAGACAGACAACACGCGCAAACCCTCAAATTAAATCCGCTGAAGAGTATTACAGCGTCACGGTCTTTATTCCCTGTGTAGAAAGTCTTATTCAAAATTTTAATGACAGATTCATTTCAAATGAAGACATTCGAACAGATTTCCAAGTACTTCTTTCTCCGGCAGGAAGCAATTATGAATTGAAGAGCTGAGTGGAAGAACATGTTATGCTACATTTTCTTAAAAATTATTTTATCTTTTGGACGAAGGTGTTACAGGTATTCTATCACATGGTAAAGCTAAAATACCAAAGTTCTATTTAGCCTTGAAGATTTAAGACATTATTCATTAATATTTAATATTTTAATATTTAATAATGCAAATAATAATAATATTTTTTAATATTTAAAAATTAAATATAAATAAGTATTTTTGATTGAGTTTAGTACCACACCTGTTAATATTTTAAACGCATGGTATAGTACAGAAAATAAATCATTAAAATTGACAATAAAAACTTTCACATCAAATTTCTTTAAATGTAATTTTTGTTACTTAACATGTTCTTCCACTTAGCTCTTCAATTATGATGAGAGAGAATTGCTAGTGTTTACACAAACACAGAGGTCCTAATATTTTTAGAGTGCTATAATGCAACGTTATACAATACGATCAAACAATTGCTGACAGTCTTGGCTACAATCCCGGTAACAGCCACTTCTGATTCTGAAAGTTTTTTTTGACAATGAAAATATTAAATCTTTGCCTCGAAGAGTTATGGCGATGAGAGACTGAATAGCCTTGCAATGATTTCGATTCCTTAGGACATTACAATTAATCCTGATAAGGTAATACGCCTCATGGCTGAGAAGCAGTCACAAAGATTGTTTCTGTAACACTAGTAAATTCACTGTACCAACAGTACTGCATTTATAATTATTGTAATCAGAGAATGTGAAATTTAAATGTAATTTTTATGATTACATATATCTGTAGCAATTAATTTTTGCTTTGAAAAAAAAATGAGTGTAATTAATTTCCTATATGGATTAATAATTATAAGACCCCGCTCTCGTAATGCGAGACACTCGCACGATAATATCAATTCTGTGTTTTAAATCTATTCAAATTACTTGTTCGCATTTCAATATTTTTTAACTTTTTTTGAAGGGAAAACTTCTTTAGGCGCGTTGAGCTTTTTTTGAGATGGGGAAAAACTACTGATTTCGAGACACTGTAACGTAACCGACATGCTAGCATTTTGACACATAGACACTAGCGCGCCAAGCGGTGAATGACAGGAACTTTTCCCTCTTCAGCTCAATCCGCAAAAGAAGAAGGAAGCTAAAACTCACTTTTTCTCCCGGCGTATTGCTAAAACAAATTATTATTTTGTTTTTCGTCAGTTAAAATGAATTATACCGTATTCGCGACCTACCTATTTCGTGTAACTAAAAACCGATAACGCTGTATTTTATCGTGTTGATGGTCTGATCAATGACCAACAGTATTGGCGGGAATTTCGATTACGGAAGATAAAATACGGGGCACAGATGTCAGATACGCACTTGGGTACCTAACTGACACCAAAATGGCGTTACTTTATTTTACAAGGTAACCCGGCAACTGTTGCTTATTTATTAATAAATTGTTCATTTACTTTTATTTTATTTTTTTAAATTGTACAATTGTTTTGTTCTATAGTTATTAATGAAATTATCGTTTATTTATTGCTGTTTACTTTTTAAAACAATAAAAAATAATTTAAAAATATATATTGTAACTGGTATTGGAAAACGGGCTTTCGCCAAATTGACGTTAAAAAATCGCGCCAAACCTGGTTCGAATATCACATCTCTGCCAAATTCTCGGTTTTTTGATTTTTCGACTTTTTATCCAAATTTTCCGGATTTTTTAAATTTTCCCTTTCATTGTATCCCAAACACTATCTTCATACCAAATTTCAAGATTCTAGGGATACAGGACGTACCTCTGAGTTTTGATGATCGGTGAATCAGTGTCGAAAAGGCGAAAGTTTAAGTTCATATATCTTCTGAAATAAAAAAGATAGAAACGTGAAATTTCAGCATTTAGTTCCATTTCCACATTACTTTAGATTTACGAAGTTTCGAGTTTCTGGGAACCACCAACACAAAGATATTGGGGGGGGGGGGGGGTCAAAAGTACCCTGAGTTGCTTCCAGAAAAAGATGCTTACGGTTGTGCTTTCAAGACTTGGCAGGGGCACTACCGTGTCCCCAGATGCTTTCATTAGTGCTGCTACACAATTCAACGCATAAAACATTTCCTGACGATTAAAAAAACACACACGTAATTGTTGAAGTTTTCACTTCTATTGGCACTCCCGGAGTGCCACTGGTTTTTTTTTTTTTTTTTTTTTTTTAGGACTAGGGGGCTCGGCCCCATACGAGCTACGCTCGCCAACCCCCGTCCAGGCACCACAGACTCTAAATGCACGCTAATGTGATCGGCTTTAAAAAGATTTCGAAAAATTGAATTATAATTTAAAAAACAGTGGCGATCTCCCTATAAACGGATTTCTATTCATTTCTCTTTGATTGGGGAAATTTTAACGCCAAATCCGCAGCGGTACTACTTGATTATCCCGTCGACTAATTTCGCCAAATTATATAAATCGCCAAATTATACAAATTGATATAATTTTTATTTTAAGTAACGGAAGAACAAATAAATTAGTACAACATTAATAAAAATACAAATAAAACGTCGAAATAAAAATAACTTGATGACGTAGACACGTGTAACAACATTTCAAAATAAGCTAATATAAAAGGAATTAAGCAAGCAAACAGAATCTTTGTCACCCGGTATTTTTTAACAAAGAGAAAAGAAAGTTCTTTTAAATGAGACGTTTTAAATTAATCGTTTTTAATCTGACGTAATTTTGACCAAACTATTCTTTCTCTTTTTAATAATCACGTTAAAATACTTGTGTTAGAAATGAAATATTATTTGCGCTTTCCTAAGAAAAATAGTTGAAAAGTATCCGCTCAAAATATCAAATAAATGTCTAGCGCAATTTCTAAATTTAAACCGTTTTGCAATATTATTTTGTGTTCGTTTTATGTAATAACTGTAATGTGACGTAAATATGACGTAATTTCTCCTATTTAAGACTTCTAACGCATGTTAATAAATTTATTATTTTACAAATTCCTTTCTCTCTTATAATTCACGTGTAATTATAGTTTTATGACGTAATTTTTAATAAGTTCCTGCTTTTCGTACATAATTATTTAATTCTAATTCCAATGTTTTTTTCTGTTTATAATAGTCACGTGTAAATAAATTTTTAATTTATTACACGTATAAATATATATATATATATATATACCGGGTGTCCCAAAAAGGACTGACTGATTTTAAAATTCAATAACTTGCAAACGGTGACAGATATTTAAAAAATTCTTGCAGGAGGGTTATGCATAAGGTCAAAAGTTTTTTTACAGTGATTTTCAATTTTAGTTCGAATTACAAATAATAGATGGCGCTGCGATCAATAGACGCTGAATTCAGGCTCGATTTTTGGTACTTCGTGGCCCGGATAATACATTTCCATCTCCTTTTTCAGCATGGAACAAGAGAAAGGACTAGAAATCGAGCCTGTATTTAGCGACTATTGCTTACAGCGCCATCTATTGTTTGTAATTCGAACTAAAATCGAAAATCACTGTAATAAAACTTTTGACCTTATGCATAAACCTCCTGCAAGAATTTTTTAAATATCTGTCACCGTTTGCAAGTTATTGAATTTTAAAATCAGTCAGTCCTTTTTGGGACACCCGGTATATATATATATTACTAATAGTATGCCACTCATAGTTTAATGTTTTTGAATGTCCCACATTCATACTTTATGGATTTTTATGGATGTCTGAAAATAATCCACATTCTATATTTGTGCTTTTTAAGTAATGGGATTTTAAGTATTATTTAACCTTCTATATACTTCCACATGTTTTTTTTTTTTTTCCTGTTCATTTTATAAATATCTTATATATAATTCATTAAAAAATAATTTTTAAATTATTTTTAATAATTATTTATATTAATTATTACTGAATTTATTTTGTTTTATAGCATATAGCTATATGCTATATATTATCAATGTTCTAGCATTATTTAAACTCTTAGTTTAGTTTAAATAAGTTAGCTAATAGAATATATTGTATGCTTTTAAATTTTATTAACAATAGTTTTAAATACATTGTGTGATTTATATTAGGTTTATAATTCTCTATATATAAGGATTTGTTTGGTTTTGCTGTTTAAACAGTTATTTACATTCAAAAGCTTGCAAATTTTTATCTTGCGATAGATGTTTAATATAATTAATAATAGATGGCAGCACCAAAATTGTCTCTTTCAGATTGCTCTAATTTTTAATTTTTCTAGCTCCATTTCAGTTATAATTTATACACCAGGGTGTATTTTTAGCTTAATTTTGACGATATTGTTAAATTGTTATCTATTAAATTAATAGTGCATTTTAAATAATGTAATTATTATCTATTTATTTTATATTAGATTAAATTTGTTTTACAAGGTATTTCAAATTTTATTTCAAAATGTATTGACTGCATCCTTTGGTATCATTTGCTGTGATTTCTTGGCTGTTTTGTTCACCTTAATCTTTATGATATACTAGTAGACATGTGCACATGGATTTTTGTAAAATACTGAAATATTAATCGGTGTGGTGTTTATTATTTATATTTTATATCCTGTGGGTATTTAAATACGTTTTATTGATTCTTCCATTTCATATTATTTGTTTCTGTTCTGCTTTCATTTTTAATCAATTCACTTGATTTTAGTGGTTGTTCGGGCACAGGGGAAAATTAATTTTAGCTTTAGCTTATTTTTCCCACAGAAAACAACCATTTTGCTTATATCATTGAATTCTGTGCCCTTGATAACGTAATTCAATGTATAAGCTTTTCAATTTTTGTCGGTGTCCACTTTTTTCTTTTTTCTTCCATGGTAGTTCTTATAATATTTTTTTTTTTTTTTTTTTTTTTTTTAATACTTACAGCTTTGATTCATAATAATTGACGGTGGTTGGTTATGTTTGATTAATGGTAATATATATATATATATATATATATATATATTTATTTTTTTTTTTTTTAAGCAAACATTATTGTTTCCGCTGTTTATACAGTTGGCAACAGTTTAAATTAATATCACTTTCTAAAATCTCTCTATTCTAAAAAAAAGTAACTACCGCTGTCACCGCCGCCGGTTTTGAATTTTTTGTGACCGGAGGTCTTTCTTCGTTAATATTAAGAAAAATAATGCATACAAAAATATGAAAATCGGTAGTATTATACAAAAATGTTTGAAAAACACGCTGATGCAGACAGTTTTCAGATCGAAGAATTATTTTAAGAGATATTTAATGCTAAAGTTGGACAAAATCGTTCCACTAAAAAAGTTTTATAGGAGCAAAAACTGTTCATAGGAATTTAATCATTTTTAGATCATTTTATGCGTTAGAATTTGCCGGAGTGCAGATTGCATTAATTTTTTTATTTTGACTAATTTTTTGAGGTTTTATTTCTATTTTAAATTCAGATTTTCAGCATTTCTAGAGATATTTTTAACAGATTTTAGAAAGTGATATTAATTTAAACTGTTGCCAACTGTATAAACAGCGGAAACAATAATGTTTGCTTAAAAAAAAAAAAAAAAAAAAAAAAAAAAAAAAAAAAAAAAAATATTTATACGCGTAAATAAATTAAAAATTTATTTACACGTGACTATTATAAACAGAAAAAAACATTTGGAATTAGAATTAAATAATTATGTACAAAAAGCAGGAACTTATTAAAAATTACGTCATAAAAACTATAATTACACGTGAATTTTAAGAGAGAAAGGAATTTGTAAAACAATAAATTTATTAACATGCGTTGGAAGTCTTAAATAGGAGAAATTACGTCATATTTACGTCACATTACAGTTATTACATAAAATGAACACAAAATAATATTGCAAAACGGTTTAAATTTAGAAATTGCGCTAGACATTTATTTGATATTTTAAGAGGATACTTTTCAACTATTTTTGTTAGGAAAGCGCAAATAATATTTCCTTTCTAACACAGTATTTTCATGTGAATATTAAAAACAGAAAGAATAGTTTGGTCAAAATTACGTCAGATTAAAAACGATTAATTTAAAATGTCTCATTTAAAAGTACTTTCTTTTCACTTTGTTAAAAAATACCAGGAGACAAAGACTCTGTTTACTTAATTCCTTTTATATTAGCTTATTTTGAAATGTTGTTACACGTGTCTACGTCATCAAGTTATTTTTATTTCGATGTTTTATTTGTATTTTAATTAACGTTGTACTAATTTATTTGTTTTTTCGTTATTTAAAATAAAAATTATGTCAATTTGTATAATTTTGCGAGTGGTTTGGCGATTTATATAATTTAGCGAAATTGGTCGACGGGATAATCAAGTAGTACCGCAACGGATTTGGCGTTAAAATTCCCCAATCAAAGAGAAATGAATAGAAATCCGTTTATAGAGAGATCGCCGCTGTTTTTTAAATTATAATTCAATCTTTCGAAATCTTTTTAAAGCCGATCAAATTAGCGTGCATTTAGAGTCTACGGTGTCTGGATGGCGAGCGTAGCTCGTAGGGGGCCGAGCCCCCTAGTCTATAAAAAATATCTCTAGAAATGCTGAAAATTTGAATTTAAAATAGAAATAAAACCTCAAAAAATTAGCCAAATTAAAAAAAGAAATACAATCTGCACACCGGCAAATTCTAACGCATAAAAAGATCTAAAAATGATTACATTCCCACGTATAGTTTTTGCTGCTATAAAACTTTTTTAATGGAACGATTTTGTCCAACTTTAGCATTAAATATCTCTTAAAATTATTCTTCGATTTGAAAACTATCTGCATCAGCGTGTTTATCAAACATTTCTCTATAATACCACCGATTTTCATATTTTTGTACGCAATATTTTTCTTAATATTAACGAAGAAAGACCTCCTGTCACAAAATATTCAAAACCGGCGGCGGCGGCGGTGACAGCGGTAGTTACTTTTTTTTTTTAGAACTAGGGGGCTCGGCCCCCTACGAGCTACGCTCGCCAACCCCCGTTCAGACACTGCAGTCTCTAAAAGCACGCTAATTTGATCGGCTTTAAAAAGATTTTGGAAGATTGAATTATAATTAAAAAAACAAAAGCGATCTCCCTATATACGGGTTTCTATTCATTTCTCTTTGATTGGGGAATTTTACGGAAAAATCAGCTGCTGTTAAAAGATACAATGGCATTTCAAAATCATCTAATATAAAATGAATTAAGTAAACAGAGTCTTTGTCTCCCGGTATATTTTAACAAAGCGAAAAGCAAGTACTTTTAAATAAGACATTTTAAATATATCGTCTTTAATCTGACGTAATTTTCACCAAACTTTTCTTTCCTTTTTTAATATTCACGTGAAAATGCTTTTATTAGAAATGAAATATTATTTGCGCTGTCCAAAAAAAAAAAAAAAAAAAAAAAAAAATTGTTGAAAAATTCATCTCAAAATATCAAGTAAATGTCTCGCGCTATTTTTAAATTTATACTGTTTTGCAATGTTATTTTGTGTCATTTTATGTAATAACTGTAATGTGACGTAAATGTGATGTAATTTCTCATATTTAAGACTTCTAACGCATGTTAATAAATTTATTATTTTACAATATCCTTTCTCTGTTAAAATTCATGTGTAATTATAGATGAAGTAATTTTCAATAAGTTCCTGCTTTTTATAAGTAATTATTTAATTCTAATTTGAAAGTTTTTTTCTGTTTATAATAGTCACGTGTAAATAAATTTTTAATTTGAAGCAAACATTATTGTTTCCGTTGTTTATAAAGTTGGCAACAGGTTAAATTAGTACAATTTTCTGAAATAAGAAAAAAATATCTCTCGAAATGCTGAAAATTTGAATTTAAAATAGAAATGAAACCTCGAAAAATGAGTCAAATTAAAAAAATAAATTAATTCTGCACACCGGGAAATTATAACGTATAAAATGATCTAAAAATGATTAAATTCCGATGTATAGTTTTTGCTCCTATAAAACTTCTTTAGTGGAACGATTTTGTCCAACTTTAGCATTAAATATCTCTTAAAATAATTCTTCGATTTGAAAACTGTCTGCATCAGCGTGTTTATCAAACATTTTTGTATAATACTACCGATTTTCATATTTTTGTATGCATTATTTTTCTTAATATTAACGAAGAAAGACCTCCAGTCACTAAAAATTCAAAACCGGCGGCGGCGGCGGCGGCGGCGGCGGCGGTGGCGGTGACAGCGGTAGTTACTTTTTTTTAGAATAGAGAGATAGAGAGATACATAAGGCTTATCTCAAACATTGTTAGTTTGTGCTTTTTTTTTTTTTTTTATCGTTGCAGTTTTTATTGTAAAAACACTCCTGGTTTCCGAATCGGTTTGGAAACTGGCTCTTGAAAACCAAAAATTGTAACAGAAATCTAAAAAAATACGAAATAACAATTTTTGACATGGACATCAAGTATCTTATGCAGGAACATACTTTAGGTTAAGCCTTGTTTATTTTTTTATTTATGTTTTAAATTATGCAAATTACTGCTGTCAGATCAGAAAAAAATTCACGATTCAGCTCCTCCCGAAGGAAAATCCTGGCTACGGGCCTGCTTCTAAAAACCATCAAATCGTGTTCAGGACATTCTAAAACGTAGAAATCCATCGAAAACCGGAAGTCGAAATTTTTTACAATATCCTTCTATATATAAAAAAAGGGTTTTGGAAATGGACCAATGAAAATCTGCGTAGATATTCCCGGCAGATCGGCATCCAATTTGAATGCTTAAGCATGGCTTTTCTTCGTTAATATTAAACAAACTGTTGCATACAAAAATATGAAAATCGGTAGTATTATAGAAAAATGTTTGATAAACACGCTGATGCAGACAGTTTTCAAATCGAAGAATTATTTTAAGCCGGTGTGCAGACTGCATTTAGTTTTTTAATTTGACTCATTTTTTGAGGTTTTATTTCTATTTTAAATACAAATTTTCAGCATTTCGAGATATATTTTTTGCATATTTTAGAAAGTTGTATTAATTTAAACTGTTGCCATAACTGTATAAACAGCGCAAACAATAATGTTTGCTTCAAATTGAAAATTTATTTTACACGTGACTATTATAAACAGAAAATATAAAAAGCAGGAACTCATTGAAAATTACGTCATAAAAACTATATTTACACGTGAATTTTAAAAGAGAAAGAATATTGTAAAATAATAAATTCATTAACATGCGTTAGAAGTCTTAAATAGGAGAATTTACGTCACATTACACTTATTACGTAAAATAACAAAAAATAATATTGCAAGTTTAAATTTAAAAATTGCGCGAGACATTGATTTGATATTTTAAGATGATCGTAATATTTCATTTCTAACAAAAGTATTTTTACGTGAATATTAAAAAGAGAAAGAAAAGTTTGGTGAAAATTACGTCAGGTTATAATTGTCAGATTCAAATTATAATTCAATCTTCTGAAATCTTTTTAAAGCCGATCAAATTAGCATGTGGTTAGAGTCTGCGGTGTCTGAACGGGGGTTGACGAGCGTAGATCGTAGGGGGCAGAGCCCCCTAGTTATATATATATTATTTTATATATGAAGCATCATGCGACAGTATAAAAACAAAGATAAACAACACTTTTCAAATATCTTGTGGAATACGGAATTTATAAATCTAACATTGATCAATTGATTTATAACAATTTTGAATCTACATCAAATGACCGTAAAAATAAAAAAAATAGTTAAAGAAGACTCATTTAACCTATTCTCCATGAATTTCTGATGGCAAGACAAATGAACAGCATACTCACAAAATAAAATAATCCTTGATAAGCACAAACTGCATTTATTATGAATTAGAGGACTACTATGAACAACTAACAATAAAGATTAAGTTGTTTTGTTATAGATTTGATTTTACAACTCTGTATAATATATAAACTATATTACGGTTGTGATTTATATCTATATTTTTTCAATTCCTACTATTAGTTCACACTCTCCCTATATTTATTTATACCGGGTGTCCCAAAAAGGACTGACTGATTTTAAAATTCAATAACTTGCAAACGGTGACAGATATTTAAAAAATTCTTGCAGGAGGTTTATGCATAAGGTCAAAAGTTTTTTTACAGTGATTTTCAATTTTAGTTCGCATTACAAACAATAGATGGCGCTGCGATCAATAGACTCAGAATTCAGGCTCGATTTTTGGTACTTCGTGGCCCGGATAATACATTTCCGTCTCCTTTTTCAGCATGGAACAAGAGAAAGGACCAGAAATCGAGCCTGTATTTAGCGACTATTGCTTACAGCGCCATCTATTGTTTGTAATTCGAACTAAAATCTAAAATCACTGTAATAAAACTTTTGACCTTATGCATAACCCTCCTGCAAGAATTTTTTAAATATCTGTCACCGTTTGCAAGTTATTGAATTTTAAAATCAGTCAGTCCTTTTTGGGACACCCGGTATATATATTTATATATATTGTTCAAATTTTCAATCGTTAATAAAATACTCATTATTCATCCTATCAAGTTGAAATAAACTTTTTTAAACTTGTACTGGATGACAATTGATGTTAATACAGTTTTTTTCAAATATTAATTAATTAATTAATTAAATTTTAATTAATTAATTAAATTTTAATTAATTAATTTTAGTTTTGCATAGGAAACAAAATGGCGGCCATTGGTTATTGAAGATCAATGAAAGTATTTTCAATAAGGGGTTACCATAGGGGGGAACCCTGTTCTGTCGGCCAAGTTTGTCGCCAACTTGGCGATATATCTAATATTTCGCCAAATTCCCATAGAGTTCCATTGTAAACCTACTTGCTTATAGAAAATCAACACATTGAGATATTTTAATGCAACAAAAACTAATATTAGCTTAAGGGATTATTATTCAATTTTTCTTTGATGACCTAAGTAGGAATTGGCTTTAAAAACAAAATTTTTATATTACTTGTTTATTCTAAAATAAATATCAAAAGTATGCAACTGTGTATCAAACGTGCTAGTACACTATGACGCAAAAGTTTAGACAATGACGTCATTCAGCTTTAAAATGTAGAATTATGACGTCAGAATTACAAAAACCTGTAAATATATTCAAAAACTGATTTAAAATGCTATGTACAAAAGACAGTCGTTTTATTTGCTATAATACTAATTTTTTTTCATAAAAATTCAAATGTGCTTGTCGCAAAAGTTTAGACACTATTCTAAATTTCTTTGAATATTCGCTGGCATATGCAAATTTAGAATCGATGATGTCACAAATTTGGAGTACTTAAGTTCTGCAAACGATTGCGCTTCATAGTCGACATGCCGAGAGCTAAAGAAATTCAAGTGAATGAGGTTTCAAGGATTTGGCAGTTGAAAGGTGAAGGGAAGAGCGTTTCTGAAATTTCTGCTATTATTAATAGGTCAAAAAAATCTATTTATCGAGTTTTATCGAGTGTTTCCGAATATAAAGCAAAATGTCGGTCTGGGAGGCCACGTGTGACAAATGTACGAGAGGATCGCCTGATACAAAGACTAGCGAGTACTCAACAAATGAGCGTACGTGGAGTTCAAAGCTCATCGGGACTCTCTGTATCAAAGGATACGATTCGTAGACGAATTTTGGAAAAAGGAACAATCGTTTATAGCAAAATGCAGAAGAAACCAGCTCTGAAACCACATCATAAGTTACAAAGACTTATGTGGGCTCGAAAGCATATGTCATATGGAGAGAAATGGCAGTCAGTCATATTTAGCGATGAAAAAAAGTGGAATCTGGATGGTCCAGATGGTTGTTTATCGTATCGGCATGACTTGCGGAAGGAACCTCGACGTTTTTTTAGTCGCAGACAAGGAGGGGGCTCGGTGATGGTTTGGGCAGCCTTTTGCTATAATGGACAAGTATCTCTGACCTTCACCAGTGGTCGTCAAACTTCACAGCATTATACACAGACATTAGAAGAAAACCTACTGCCATTTGCTGAGCTTCTAGGGGGTCCTCAGTGGGAATTTCAGCAAGACAATGCTTCAATTCACACTGCAAAACATTCAAAATCTTGGTTTAATTCCCATAATATAAGAGTTCTCGACTGGCCAGCATGTAGCCCAGATCTTAACCCTATAGAAAACCTTTGGAGCATCATGTGTCGCAAAGTTTATAGCAACGCTAGACAATACTCTTCTGAAAAGGAACTTAAGACATCTATTGAGAATGCATGGTACGATATCGATCCACAAACTATGCAAGATTTAGTTTCTTCCATGCAATCTCGTGTATATGACGTAATACATAAGCATGGATGCGCAACCAGGTTTTAAAAATTGTTTATTTCGATTTTATTTAATTTGTGTCTAAACTTTTGAGACAGCAGTTTATTTTTGTTACCATTTAATTTATTGCAATATGCACAATTCCACTTTTCTTTGTTATAAATATTTTTTATATGTACAGCACATTAATTTCAAGCAGTGACTTGAAAATTGAATAAATATTTTTCAAAGTATGTAAGAATTTCTTCATTGTCTAAACTTTTGCGTCATAGTGTATGTTCACAAATGTAATTTTCGAGATTTATTAAGTAACTGCGAATTTACGTAAGTCGGGGGGAGGCCCGTATTTTAAGCATGCCGGAATTTATATATATCACTGAGGTGAACTACACGGTGCTTACTGTAGAATAGGGTATATCGTTCATTTACAAAGACACACAGAAGAATTTCGCTACAGAAGAAATTGACTATTGAAGCCTAATGGACAATAATTGCCGGAACTGTGTTTTCAGTTGTGGTACGTGTTTTTAAACTGAACTATTTTTGGTACAGATGTCATATTCGCCCCATATTGGCGCGATTTTTTTCGGTTGCCAATTTGGCGAAAACATCAACAGCATAAACAACATAATCCGGGTTACCACATCAAGCAAAATAACGACACTTTGGCGCAAGTTAAGTACCCTTTGCCTATATGATTTGGCGTCAGAAAAAAATCGCGCCAATATGGGGCGAATATGACATCTGTTCCCTATTTTTAAAGATATTACTTGGTATAGATAAATTCTATAAGATCAAATACAGGGCTGTACAAATTTCCTAAAGTGCTGAATGGAAATTTTCAACTGTGCTAATCGTTTCAATGAACTAATTTTTAGCATACTATGTAATATAGATACAAATCCATAGATCATACACGGGTCTGAAAAAAAAAAAAAAAAAAAATCCGTCTATTGGTCTTAATAGCAGAAATTGTGTTTAAAATGCGTTATGAATTTTCCAAATTGGGTACAGATGTCATATTCGCCCCATATTGGCGCGATTTTTTTCTGTCGCCAATATCCTATAGGCAACGGGTACTTAACTTGCGCTAAAGGGCTTAATGTGGTAACACGGATTTTGTTTATGCTGTTGATGTTTTCGCCAAATTGGCAACCGAAAAAAATCGCGCCAATATGGGGCGAATATGACATCTGTTCCCCAAATTGTTTATTTATACACCATATTTCACATTATTAACTGTGAATTTTAGTTACTGCAAGTCTGAATGTGTTGGAAAGTGTTATATAATAATATATGTTGGACGCATGATTTTTCGTTCTTGTTTTTTAATAGAGAAGTTTCCTTTTTAACACTTTCCAACATAGTCTAACAATGTTTATGAATTCTGTTTGTCCGTCGGAGCTCTAACTCACGAAAATAACAGTCAGATTTCTATGTAATTGATAGGGTAAAAGCACCAATAGTCGGCCATTTAAGCGCTTTCTTTTAGTATACTAGGGGGCTCGGCCCCTACGAGCTACGCTCGCCAACCCCCGTCCAGACACTGTAGACTCTAAATGCACGCTAATTTGATCGGCTTTAAAAAGATTTCGAAAGATTGAATTATAATTTAAAAAACAGTGGCGATCTCTCTATAAACGGATTTCTATTCATTTCTCTTTGATTGGGGAATTTTAACGCCAAATCCGTTGCGGTACTACTTGATTATCCCGTCGACCAATTTCGCCAAATTATATAAATCGCCAAACCACTCGCCAAATTATACAAATTGACATAATTTTTATTTTAAATAACGAAAAAACAAATAAATTAGTACAACATTAATAAAAATACAAATAAAACGTCGAAATAAAAATAACTTGATGACGTAGACACGTGTAATAACATTTCAAAATAAGCTAATATAAAAGGAATTAAGTAAACAGAGTCTTTTTCTCCTGGTATTTTTTAACAAAGTGAAAAGAAAGTTCTTTTAAATGAGACATTTTAAATTAATCGTTTTTAACCTGACGTAATTTTGACCAAACTATTCTTTCTCTTTTTAATATTCACGTGAAAATACTTGTGTTAGAAATTAAATATTATTTGCGCTTTCCTAACAAAAATAGTTGAAAAGCATCCTCTTGAAATATCAAATAAATGTCTAGCGCAATTTCTAAATTTAAACCGTTTTGCAATATTATTTTGTGTTCAGTTTATGTAATAACTGTAATGTGACGTAAATATGATGTAATTTCTCCTATTTAAGACTTCTAACGCATGTTAATAAATTTATTGCTTTACAAATTCCTTTCTCTCTTAAAATTCAGGTGTAATTATAGTTTTTATGACATAATTTTTAATAAGTTCCTGCTTTTTGTACATAATTATTTAATTCTAATTCCAAATGTTTTTTTCTGTTTATAATAGTCACGTGTAAATAATTTTTTAATTTATTTACACGTATAAATATATATATATATATATATATATATATTTTAAGCAAACATTATTGCTTCCGCTGTTTATACAGTTGGCAACAGTTTAAATTAATATCACTTTCTAAAATCTCTCTATTCTAAAAAAAAGTAACTACCGCTGTCACCGCCACCGCCGCCGCCGCCGCCGCCGGTTTTGATTTTTTTGTGACCGGAGGCCTTTCTTCGTTAATATTAAGAAAAATGTTGCATACAAAAATATGAAAATCGGCGGTTTTATACAGAAATGTTTGATAAACACGCTGATGCAGACAGTTTTCAAATCGAAGAATTATTTTAAGAGATATTTAATGCTAAAGTTGGACAAAATCGTTCCACTAAAAAAGTTTTATAGCAGCAAAAACTATACATGGCAGTGTAATCATTTTTAGATCATTTTATGCGTTAGAATTTGCCGGAGTGCAGATTGCATTAATTTTTTTTATTTTGACTCATTTTTCGAGGTTTTATTTCTACTTTAAATTCAAATTTCCAGCATTTCTAGAGATATTTTTTACAGATTTCAGAAAATTGTACCAATTTAAACTGTTGCCAACTGTATAAAAAGCGAGAGCAATAATGTTTGCTTCAAATTAAAAATTTATTTACACGCGACTATTATAAACAGTAAAAACACTTTCAAATTAGAATTAAATAATTACGTGTAAAAAGCAGGAACTTATTAAAAATTACGTCATAAAAAGTATACACGTGAATTTTAAAAGAGAAAGGATATTGTAAAATAATAAATTCATTAACATGCGTTAGAAGTCTTAGGAGAAATTACGTCATATTTACGTCACATTATAGTTATTACATAAAATGAACACAAAATAATATTGCAAAAAAGTTTAAATTTAGAAATTGCGCTAGACATTTATTTGATATTTTGAGAATTAATTTAAAATGTCTCATTTAAAAGAACTTTCTTTTCGCTTTGTTAAAAAATACCAGGAGACAAAGACTCTCTTTACTTAATTCCTTTTATATTAGCTTATTTTGAAATGTTGTTACACGTGTATACGTCATCAAGTTATTTTTATTTCGACGTTTTATTTGTGTTTTTATTAATGTTTTACGAATTTATTTGTTCTTTCGTTATTTAAAATAAAAATTACATTAATACATGGAAATTATTCCAGAGAGAAACATTCGCCTTGCGTACAATATTTCAAATAAAAATCAAATTTCAAAGTGATTGCTTAAAAGGCGCAAGCCTTCCGAGCTAGGTATCGTTCCAAGTGGTTTAGTCGGTAGAACGTCATTGCGCTATACTGATGGCCCGGGTTCGAGTCCCGGCTTGGAATCTTTTTCACCATGTTGGCCTTTGCGCCTTTTAAGCAATCACTTTGAAATTTGATTTTCATTTGAAAAATTATATCAATTTGTATAATTTGGCGATTTATATAATTCGGCGAAATTGGTCGACAGGATTATCAAGTAGTACCGCAGCGGATTTGGCGTTAAAATTCCCCAATCAAAGAGAAATGAATAGAAATTCGTTTATAGGTAGATCGCCACTGTTTTTTAAATTATAATTCAATCTTTCGAAATCTTTTTAAAGCCGATCAAATTAGCGTACATTTAGAGTCTGCGGTGTCTGGACGGGGGTTGGCGAGCGTAGCTCGTAGGGGGCCGAGCCCCCTAGTCTGTTAAAAATATCTCTCGAAATGCTGAAAATCTGAATTTAAAATAGAAATAAAACCTCAAATAATTAGTCAAAATAAAAAAATTAATGCAATCTGCACTCCGGAAAATTCTAACGCATAAAATGATCTAAAAATGATTAAATTCCTATGAACAGTTTTTGCTCCTGTAAAACTTTTTTAGTGGAACGATTTTGTCCAACTTTAGCATTAAATATCTCTTAAAATAATTCTTCGATCTGAAAACTGTCTGCATCAGCGTGTTTATCAAACATTTCTGTATAATACTACCTATTTTCATATTTTTGTATGCATTATTTTTCTTAATATTAACGAAGAAAGACCTCCGGTCACAAAAAATTCAAAACCGGCGGCGGCGGCGGCGGTGACAGCAGTAGTTACTTTTTTTTAGAATAGAGAGATAGCTTAAAGTGGAATTTTAAGAAGCAATACAACATTTTTAACAGTGACACATGTTAATATATACTTTTATTTTACCGTTTCAGCAATTGTTCTTTGAAAAATGATTACAGTTTTTATTTATAAAAAGTTAAACTTAAAAGTAGCAAAGTCGCTAGTAGTCGGCCACTCAATTCCAGTGTTCGGCCATCACTGGACCAGTTGTCGGCCACTTAAATATTTTGTTATCGTAAATAACTTAAAGTATAATTTTTAACAACACAACAACATTTTAACAATAAAATGTGTTAATTTATACTTTTCTTATAATGTTTCAGTTATAATTTAAAATATTATAATAGTTTTTATTTTTTAACACTTTCCAACATAGTTTAAAAGTGTTTGTGAATTTGGATTGTCTCCAGTCTGTCCGAGCTCTAACACTCGTAAATATACTCGAATCTCCCAGAACTTTTTGTATGTTATTCACGTTAACAATAGCACGATCACTATTGAAAATAAAGTGTGTAGAATGTATAGTTCATCTACAGGGACAGTCAAAAGTATTCCGATACATTACGCTCAATGCGAAAAAATTGCTTCCAGTTTATTTTAATGATGTTGGTCATTTCAAACACAATGAAATTGATATGCTTTTATGAAGTGCACTAAACTATGCATTCTGGACAATATGGGGTCCAAAGTTCTTATTACTTAATTATTAAAGATACACATATATTAAGACAGACTATAAATACAATTAAATACAATAAACTCAACTGGAGTGAAAAATTAGCCGGGGCCAGGAATCGAACCTGGGTCGACAGCATAACTGTCGACCCAGGTTCGACTCCTGGGTCATTTACAGGGACACACAAAAAATTAGGATACAGTACTGTACCTTTCTAATAGCGATAATTGCTGGAAGTGTGATTTCGTTTATGACATGCGTTTTTAAGTTTTATTAATGCATGCGTTTAATTAAATCTTTGCTTAGTATGCGGTGTCTATAACTGATATAGATCATATACAAGGCTACTCAAAAGAGTTTGAAAGCTTTGCGGAGTATCAGCGAGTATGGCTTAAAGGAGGCTTTTAATTGAGTTATGCTCTTTCAAGCTGAACTATATTTAGTATACTAAGAGATGTTTGTATAACATAAATAAAATCATATACAGGGCCACGCAAAAAGCTGAATACATGACTTCCCAGGGATAATAATGTGTGGAAGTGTGATTTCAGAAGTTTTAACCACGTTTTAGCCTGAATTAAATTTTGATAATTCAGGTATATTTCAGTATAGTGGTAAAAATTGCTGAAGGTGAATTTTCAATCTGTAATGTATTTTCTTACTATACTAAGTTTTATCATACCATGTATAGAATAATATACAAATCTTTAGATTAAATACAGGACTGCACAAAATAATTGGAATACTTTTCCGGTTAGAGACCGTAATCTGATTTTCAAAAGTATTATACCTTTTCTAAAATGGTTACTTTTTTTACAGTATTAAGCAAATAAAGAATTCTGCAAGTCATGGGAAGTGCTTTTGTAATCTATTCTTTCATTCTTGTTTCTTATGGAAAGTAAACTTAAAAGTACCAAATTATCTAGTAGTCGGCCTTTCAAATTTTGTGTTTAGCTATCGTAGACTAAGCGGCGGGGCAGAGAAAAATTTATTACGTCATCTTGTTTGAAAATGAAATTATGATGTAGGGCAAGATTATTAACAGAACATAGATGACTGATCTGTCGATGCATATCTTGGTATGATATTAGCAGCAGGGAGCGCCAAATCGTCATTTTAGCGTTACTATCATATCATCGAGTTTCGGGATGAAATTTTAATATGTTGCATATCTCGACTAGTACAATGCAAATATTTTAGTTTGTCTTGGGATTTCGTGGTTAGATATGAGCAGAATGCGGCGCCAGTTCTTCATTTTTGTGGTACTATCTCGTCATAGAATTTCGAAATGGGATTTTCATAAGTTGCATATCTCGAATAGTACATTACAAATATTACATTCCGCCTCGTAATATCTTTGAACGATATGAGCAGAATGAGGCGCCAATACTTATTTTAGCGGTACTATCTGGTCACCGAATTTCGAAATGAAATTTTAATATGTCTCTTTTGATTAATACGATTTAAGTATTTCAGCCTGTTTGAACTATCCGAGTACTATACAAGCATAACGGGTCGCCAACTCATTATTTTGGCGGTACTATTTCGTTTTCAATTTTGAGCATGAAATGTTAATGATTGGAGTTACAGATTAGTATAATACAAATGCTTCAGTCTGTTTCGTGATATCTCGATAAGATATGATAAAAACGGGGCGCCAATTCTTCCTTTTAGTTGTGCTATCGAATTTCGAAATGAAATTTTAATATGTTGCATATTTAGATTAGTACAGTAAAAATATTACTATCTGCTTCGTGATATATTGGTACGATACGATCTGAATAGGGCGTCAATCCATCATTCTGGCGGTATTAACAGATTGAGTTTCGATGTGAAATTTTAACATGTCATAGACATCGATTATTGTATCGATTATTGATATTCTGTGTAATGTATATTTTAAAGTGCCAGTTCATTTGAAAATGAACAATGTTAGCTTCATTTTTTAAAATTTAAGATCTATAGAGGCAGAAGGTGGGATTTTAAAACCCAATAGTTAGCCTCTAGTTAATATTATTGCTGACTATTGAGTTAATCAAACAAGATGATAAGTTTTATTTTATATTATTGAAAAGCTATTACAATCCGTGGCTTTGTGGTTATTGAAATATGGCAAATGATATTTGTGTGCTTCTTAACATTAGGGAGAAATTATATTTGTGTGCCTATTAAAATTAGGAAGAAGTTATATTTCGGCAGAGACTATAAATATTATTAAGTAAAACGCAATTTGTTGAAATTTCATCCTAATAACCCGTTAGATGATTGAGAGAAACATTTAACCCCTTTAAATATGGAATATATTATAGCCTACTTTGTGATAGCATTTATGTCTTAAAAGTGAAACCCATGTAAAATTTCAAGTTTCTAACAACAACCCACGCAATTCCCAAATAAATCATCGTTTTAAGTATGCTTTCCGCACATTTCACACTTTAAAATTTCCATATTGAAAAAAACCTGTTCTATGCGAGTAAGCCATAGCTATGTCGAGTTTCAATCCAATATTGAAATTACTTTTACTTTTATCTCTAACAAGTATAACGTTTTTTGAATAATTTTTCTTTTTAAATTTCAAATTTATCATAACTATTATGCACAAACATTTACGTTTTATAAGTAACTGTCATTTAATATTTCAAGTCTCTATACTTAACATTTTAATATTAATTTTAATTTTCAACGATTTTAGAATATTTTCTACTCATTTCAGCCTTTTATACTTTGCTTTTTTTAGAAACTGTTTTCAGTGGACATTTATCTATTTAAAAAACACCATGTCAAGTTTAAAATACCTAACACCCTCAGTATTACAAAAAAGTGATGTTTTAGGACGTGTTTTGCTTCTGCAGACTATCACCATCATTTTTTCACTTTTAAAATTGATTCGGCACTTCCAAAGATTTTCTCCTACAAAAAACAAACAAACGTTTCTTCTTTTTAACATTAGTATATTAGAAGGCTTCATGTTGGTCTATTTTCCCAAACGAAATACATAGGCGAATTTAACCTTGTAAATACAAGATTAAATTCACAGTTTACATATTTTCCATCGCCGTTATTACAAATTTTAAAACAAAATGAACCTTTGTCTGAAATGTCATTGCGAATTGAATTAAACTATACGAATACCATTGCACTATTATATGTTTAATTTGTCTGACAAAATTTTCGTTGTTAAGAATCATTGAACAATCATTGAGTTAATCATTTACAGTAGGATTAGTGAATTACGGTAGAAGGATATAATGCAAAATACTAAAACATCTTTAAAACATTATCTAATTAACAATGAAAATGTCATCAAAATTGTCTAGTATTTTTTTTTTTTTAATGCCAATACTTCATAATCGAGTTCACCGGATTATAGAACTGCCGCCCCCCCCCCCCCCGTGATGATATAACTAAGCAACGTAGAATGATATACAATAAATTAAAACCTTTCCTGAAAAATTATCTAAATAACGATACAAGTTCCATTGAAATCTATTCAGCAAAAGTAAAGTTATAAGCGGCCATAACGAAATTCCCATTTGCATTTTATATCAGGTGTCCTGGGGTATAAACGCCAAGGTGGGTAATAACACTAAGTGCTAATATTAGGCATAGTTATGACGAAAAAATGGCACTACGGGTTCTGCGCTGAAAGGCTCTGAGTCATCTGAATCACAAACAACCGCTAAAAGTTAATTTGTTACATTTGTAGACCTTACCGCTGGAATAAGCTCGTAAGAGTCAACGCCCGATCTAAAATTTGCTAGGTAAGTTCTGTGATGTGAAGACTATACACTTGGTAGGAAATATTTTGTTTATTACATAAATTTGTAGTGTATTTTATGTACTTTAATATTGTGGGAGATTTTGGATGTATTCGCGAGGTAGCTTGTAGTTTAAAATATACTGCGCAAAATACATACCGGGGTAATAGCACCATCCATTAGTGTTATTACCCCGGTTGATTCTTTTCGGTGGCAGAACTACTTTTTTATTTTATTTTTTTATTTTATACACGAGAGACCATTATTGACATTGTTGAAAACTAAAAAAGGTAAAGAGAAATCTGTACGTCCTAAATGCTGCTAATTTTTTTTTTTATGTCAGAAGAACAAAATATCATATGATTATTACTGCATCCTGATATCCCAATTAATGGTAAGTAAAAGCAATTTGTCAATTTCTAAAGATGTAGAGTTTGTACCGTTAGAATTGCACAATTTACATGCCATTATTCCATCTTATTTTATAGTTTTCTTTGCATGACGTTGTTACCCACTAGTTGGGTAATATCGCCAAATAGCATTGGTCAAGAAATCACGCCACTACATTTTATGAATATATATCTGCTAAAATAGTCTTTCTTGTATACATAATCAATAAGTTGCTGTATCAAATCCCGTATTTGTTTGGGGAAAAAAATCTAAAACTCAGCCATAAAAATTGGTAGAAACTTAACGCGGCGTTATTACCTCAGGGCACTTTATATATAATGTGCATAAATTAAAATGCAAGTAAAATGCTATATAAATCTCAAATTGAAAAAATCAAATTATGAAAAAAATCAGATTATTAAAAATAGACTCAAAAAAGTGAAATGGGCATTTAACCCTTTGTAACGGAGCCGATGTCGTAAGGTGGTGTGGTAGCGGGCAACTTCAACGGCCTAGTCTTATCAATATCGAATAAATATTTTATTGTTTCACAAACAGTTAAATAAGAATTTCTTGATTAAATAATTCATAATTACAACATTTTTCATATAAGGGTTCGAGTTCAGCTGACAATAATATATTTATAGAATCAAGTCCAGTCCTCGAATAATAGATCGCTTTCAGTGTAGTCAGTCTCTTACTTATCCAATGTCCACTATTTTCGAAGATAGAGCTCGCGATGCTCGACAGGAATGTCGCACTTTTGTAGGTGTTCAACCGAGGTTTAGGAACCTCCGATCTTCAACTCCGTAATGGAGATATCTTAACAGCCACACCTGGCTTTCGCTTTTCTGTGCTTCGGAGTATGCCCCGATGCCGTCGACCCGTGAGAGATTTCCACTCTGCACGACCAGAAACACCTTGAAGTCTCAACTTCAACAGAAGGGAAAATTAAGCTCCCGAGAATGCTCTCGCATCCTCTTTTATCAGTTTCGTTTTTCCGTCCAGGACCAAAGCCACTCCCATTAGCCACTCACCATCCGTGGGCCATGATCTCATAGGCCAGCCCTTTCTCTATAGGCTGCCGTCAGGAACTTTCGCGTCCGGCTTCATTTCTGGTTTCACTTTCAACTTTCCCACGGGAACGAGGCCCTCGTGAACATCAAAAGAATATTTCTCTCGCTAGATAAAAGAGTCCCTTTCACCCTAGTGTCATCTGCGAAGATTTTTGGCGTGCGGTTTCACGCGTGCCAAGAAATTAGATAAATTACTTTAGGAAATAATACATAAGAGATATTAAATAATGCCAGCCTGAAAGTAAAACACTAACAAGTTTAATAAAACAAAAAAGAAAATAAAGTTACATTACATATTGAATTAAGATTAAGCGTTAAATAATAAGAGAACAGCAGCGGCCATTGCCGAACACGAGACAAGCACAGACGAGAGACAAGCGCAGACTGACTGCGATCGACGGAGAACGTTCATCCACAGTGGAGGTTGCCATAAAAGTCTTATCTCGCCAAGCAGCGATGAAAGTTTATTCAATATGGCTACTTAGCGCTATGTTGGCATAGCAGTCCGCTGCACACTCCCTCCGCAGTTTCATTCAAAATGGACATAACGTCGGGGTGGCCGCACAGGTCGTCCAGTGCGGGTTGTTGGCACAGATTGTTCATTACTAGAGCTTTGTGCAATTGGCACAGATTGTTCAGTACTAGAGCTTTGTGCAATTGGCACAGACTGTTCCTTGCAGGAGCTTTTTGAAATTCGCACAGATTGATCTGTGCAAGGTTTCTCTGAATGTGATGGTGTTTTGGCAAATTGGGATGGGATAAGCGGAGTATCCATGGCTGTGAAAGCCGGCTTGATTCTGTCTATAGAGATAGTCTGTTTATCCCCTCTAATGTCCAGGTCGAAGGTTTTCTCTCCTCTGCGTATGACCCTGAATGGTCCATCATATGGAGGTTGTAGTGGTCTTCGTATAGCGTCATGTCGGACAAACACATGGGAACACACGTTTAAATGTGGATGTACAAAAATTGCTTTCCGGCCATGACAGGAGGTTGGAACAGGTCGCACTGTAGCAAAATGAGATTTTAAATTCTCCACAAGTTGACTGGGCGAGGCATCTGTAGGTGTTGGATCAAAAAATTCACCGGGCAGTCGAAGGGGCTTTCCATACACAAGCTCTGCAGTTGTTGATCCGACATCTTGTTTGAGGACTGACCGGAAACCAAGTAGCAATGTGGGCAAGGCTGCAGACCATTGGTCGGTGTCATAAGCCTTCAGAGCTGCCTTCAAAGGACGGTGGAACTCCTCGATCAATCCATTCGCCTGTGGGTGGTATGGAGTAGTTCTACTACGTTTGATGCCCATCAGCTGTGCAAGAGCTTTAAACAGGGCACTTTCAAACTGTCTGCCTTGGTCAGTAGTGATACGAGCTGGACAGCCGAATCGGGCAATCCACTGGCTAAAAAAATTTTGCGCTACTGTCTGTGCAGTTATGTCTGGGATCGGGACAGCTTCTGGCCACCGTGTGTACCTATCTATCATTGTCAGACAATAATAGTTTCCCTGTGAAGGAGGAAGAGGACCCACCAGGTCGAGATGTACGTGATCGAACCTCTGTGATTGGTCTGTGAATTTTCCTACTGGGGATTTTGTATGGCGAATTATCTTAGACTTTTGACATGGGATGCAATGCTTAGCCCACTTGGTACAATCTTTTCTTATAGAAGGCCAAATGAATCTGGACCGAATTAATTTTGAAGAACTACGAATACTGGGATGAGATAAATTGTGTAAAGTTGAAAAAACTTTCTCACGAAATTGTTGAGGAATATAAGGTCGAGCCATACCCGTTGATAAATCACAATAAATAGGTATGTCGCAATCAGGTAAAGTGATTTTTTTAAATTGTAAGGTCTCCGAATTATCAATTAGACTTTTTAGCTCTAGGTCGGTTTGTTGCGCTTGGGCAATTTCTGTGTAATTTATGGGGTTTGGCATGGTTATAGCATTTATACGTGAAAGTGCATCAGCCACAATATTGTCTGATCCCTTTATGTGATGAATATCAGTAGTGAATTGAGATATGAAATCTAATTGTCTAGCCTGTCTTGGAGAACATTTATCTGAGCGCTGTTGGAAAGCGAAAGTTAGCGGCTTATGATCAGTGTACAGAGAAAAATTTCTTGCTTCAAGCATATGCCTAAAATGTTTTATGGCAGCGTATGCGGCTAAAAGTTCTCTGTCATATGCACTGTAGTTTTTCTCTGTTTGAGAAAGTTTGCGGGAGAAAAAGGCGAGAGGTTGCAATTCCCTATCCACTATCTGTGACAATGATCCCCCTATGGCAAAGTCTGATGCATCGACTTGTAAAATTAATTCAGCGTCTGGTTTTGGGTGTGCTAATAAAACCGCATTTGCAATTAACTGTTTGCAATTGTTGAATTCTTCCTCTGCTTTATCTGACCAATCAAGCTTTGTCTTATCATTTTTCTTTGCCCCTCTTAAATAGGAAGTTAGGAACACTTGATGGTTTGCTATATTTGGCAAAAATCTGCGAAAAAAGTTTAAAAATCCCAAAAATCGCTGAAGATCTTTAATGGTTTCTGGCTGTGGGTAGTTCAGAATAGGGTCAACTTTATCAGGTAAAGGTTTAGTGCCATTACTAGTGATTAAGTGCCCTAAGAACGAAATTTCTGACGCCCCAAATATGCATTTTGAAACATTTATGGTTAGTCCATATGAATTTAATCTCTCTAAAACGGTTCGTAAGTGAGCTTTGTGTTCATCCTCATCAGCACTAAATATTAAAATGTCATCTAAATAGACATAACAGAATGGGAGGTCACCCAGAATTTCGTGCATGAACCGTTGGAAAGTTTGCGCGGCTCCGCATAGCCCAAAATTTAAATAAGGGAACTCGAATAACCCAAATGGGGTGCAAACTGCTGTTTTCTGCACATGGTCCGGGTGCACAGGAATGTGGAAATAGGCTCGGACAATATCCAATTTTGAAAAAATCTTTTTTCCATACAGGGTGTTAGAAAAATCCTGAATGTGGGGTATGGGGTAGCGATCTGGCACTGTACGAGAATTTAATGCCCTGTAGTCTCCTACGGGACGGATGCTACCTGAGCTTTTTATTACTACATGAAGAGGAGACGACCATGGGGATTTAGATGGGCGGCAAATGCCTTGGTCCATCATGAATTGAAATTCTTTTTTTACTGAATCGTACAGTTTCGGACTGAGCCTTCTTGGCTTACTATGTACGGGCGGGCCCGTTGTCTCAATATAGTGCATTGTATTATGCTTAACAGAAGTTATGCCAGGTGTCAATTTGGTTAATTCTGGAAATTCTGACAATATTCGATGATATACTGAATCACCAGAAATTAGCTTGACCGAAAAATAGTCTGAAGAATTTGAAACTATCCCGGATTGAGTTAATTTAGTGATATTGTCGATAAGTTTTCTACGTTTAAGATCAATTAAGAGATCAAAATGCTGTAAAAAATCTGCCCCTATTATTGGGACAGGGACATTAGCAATTAAAAATTTCCACGTGAAATTTCGCCGAAGGCCTAAGTCCACATTCATAAGTTTCGAACCATATGTATAAATTTTAGAATTGTTGGCTGCAAATAATTGTAATGAATCAGGTGTAAGGTTTTTCCCATTATTTGTGAGTGGTATGCACGAGACATCAGATCCGGAATCAATTAAAAATTTTAGATGAGATTTTTTGTCGTAAATGTGTAAGCGGCATGATTTTGCGACTGTCGCCGATGTATTTCGATCGACAGCCGCTACTGAGAGTTTTCCTGATCGGTAGTACTAGCATAAGAACAGGGCGAGCGACATTTACGTGCATTTTTTCCAAATCGTGCATGATAAAAACAATAATCTGCATTACGATCACGCGAGCGTCCACGCGAAAAACTGCGATGTTTGGAATTATTACGATGTCCTGAACCTCTGCTCCTATCGCGAGAAAACCGCTCAACCTGTTTACTCAAAGCGGCGATTTCATTTCGAAGTGCAGCGACTTCGTCTAACGGAGAAGCGCGCTGAGTACTGTCAGCCGCAACCGCAGTAGTCTGCCCAATAGCGAAAACATTGCTCTCAGTTGAAGTACGAACTTCGGAAATTTTATCTGCCATTTTTGCCAAATTGTCTAAAGATTCAGAACTAATAGATAGAATAGTTTGAATTGCAGACGGCAGTCTCTGGAGCCATAAAGTTTTCAGAAAATCGTCATTTATGCATTTACCCCCTAATTCTCGCATCTTACGCAGTAGCTGAGAAGGTTTGTCGTCACCCAAATGCATTTCCGAAATGAGCCGCCGGATTTGTTCGTTTTCAGAAGCGGAAAATTCTGTTATTAACCTATTCTTAAGTGCGTCATATTTATTTGATTCTGGGGGAGCAAACAAAATATCAGAAACGGATGATAAAGTTTCTGGGTCGATGGAAGAAATAAGATGATTGTATTTAGTTAAATCGTTTGTTATTTTAGCGAGCGCGAAATTACTTTCGACCTGGATGAACCATAATTTAATGTTTGTTTTCCAGAGTGGGGGAATTTTTACTGATACATGGGATACTTGTGACGCACCTGAAACACCGTCATTTTCAGTGTCGTTTCCCGTCATAGTAACATGTGATGGGTAAGTGAGGGGATACTAAATGCTAAAATATGTTACTAAATACTACAATATATTACAGATAATGCACACAATTAAAACGATAATAAAAACATAAAAACATGATACCATAAAAAACACTAGGGGGGGGGGGGGGGGAGTCGTACATATCAAGCCGAAATAATTGACCAACCACAGAGTAAAATTAAGGAAATCGATCACATACCTGATGCTCTTGAAATCTGTCGAAAGGAAATCACATGTGCATGTTTTTCACATGTTACTTTATTTAAAATCCTCATTTTCGCGAAATTATTGGAATTTCAAAGAAAAAGTTTATAAAAAGTTAATATTTTAAATCAATTATGGCTGGACTTCGCATATTTTGGGAGATGAAAAAAGATTGCCGGGTCACCAGTTTGGCGTGCGGTTTCACGCGTGCCAAGAAATTAGATAAATTACTTTAGGAAATAATACATAAGAGATATTAAATAATGCCAGCCTGAAAGTAAAACACTAACAAGTTTAATAAAACAAAAAAGAAAATAAAGTTACATTACATATTGAATTAAGATTAAGCGTTAAATAATAAGAGAACAGCAGCGGCCATTGCCGAACACGAGACAAGCACAGACGAGAGACAAGCGCAGACTGACTGCGATCGACGGAGAACGTTCATCCACAGTGGAGGTTGCCATAAAAGTCTTATCTCGCCAAGCAGCGATGAAAGTTTATTCAATATGGCTACTTAGCGCTATGTTGGCATAGCAGTCCGCTGCAGATTGATAGAAATTGAGGTATTTGTTTCATCTCTGGCGACATTTTCTAGGACTCTGAAGAAATTTGGAGGCTAGGTGAAAATACATTAGCTTCCCTATGCTGGCTTTTGCCTTGTATTTTGAGAGTTTCAATGTGAGATATCGTCGAATTCTCACAACACCCCTCCCTCAAATCATATTTCGGCTACCAGACGTAATATGCTGTAAGGGAAATGGTTAGCTCATACATTTCAAATGCATAACCAATACGTAAAAATTATTTTATGATTTTTCAAAGGATTTTCAGAATTTCTATATTCTCGTGCCAAACGTAAAGCAAAAACTAAAATTCAAAATTTTAAAGCTTTAGAGTCCCTATACACACAATATGAAAACAATAAGTAATTTTTCAAATACTATAGGCAAACTACATTCCCAGTATTTCTCAAGAACTGAACACTCTCTGCAACCTTTATCAAAATGCATCTATACTATTTAGGGTAAAAGTTTAATTTACTCTGTTTGTCATTTAGCAATCCAGCATGCATCAAAAATTCTCTTTATACAATCACTCATCAAAATATATTTCTTACACATTACTCTTACATTATATATTCGTCATACAAGAAAAAAAAAAAATTTACTGGGATTTTTTTTTTTTGAGTAGTTATGAATTTAGCCTATCTAATCCTTTCTGCATTCCAAATATTACAAATACTGATAAAGATAACATAACATATAAATTTGCATTAAACGTTAGTTTTCAATTAACTACACATTATTGATTTATCATAATCTTGGTATTTTCATTTACCTCAAAATAAAAATGTTTCTCATATTTTTATTTAAACAACATTTTAACATCCTATCAGTATGATAAATAATAGTTTAAGAGCCACTCAAAATGAAATGAGCTTACCTGTTGCAGTTGTTGCTTGAAGTATATTGTCTGGGGAACGGTCCGTTATGGCACTCCGCGGGTGTCGTCCACTGTAGCTCAAGGGCTCGTATCGGGCGTGTTGCGTCCCACTGTTTGTCGCCCAAGGTCCACCTTGCACTGTCTCGAAGCACTGTCTAGTTGATCTAGATGAACTGTCTCATTGCCGTTGTTCTGGATGAACTGTCTTTCGTTCTGGACGAACTGTCTTTTGTTCTGGGTGAACTGTCTTTTGCTCCCGGAGGGCTGTCCTTCTGTCTTCCTCGGAACTGTAGTTTCGATTCTTTCGGCTGCCTCTCGAGTTGTCGTCAGAAACTCCGGGTGTTCGCCGTCTGTTTCCTCCTGGGCTTTCCTCTAATAACAATTATTCTTGCTGAAAATCTTCTAGCTGCCACCAAGTTGTAACGGAGCCGATGTCGTAAGGTGGTGTGGTAGCGGGCAACTTCAACGGCCTAGTCTTATCAATATCGAATAAATATTTTATTGTTTCACAAACAGTTAAATAAGAATTTCTTGATTAAATAATTCATAATTACAACATTTTTCATATAAGGGTTCGAGTTCAGCTGACAATAATATATTTATAGAATCAAGTCCAGTCCTCGAATAATAGATCGCTTTCAGTGTAGTCAGTCTCTTACTTATCCAATGTCCACTATTTTCGAAGATAGAGCTCGCGATGCTCGACAGGAATGTCGCACTTTTGTAGGTGTTTAACCGAAGTTTAGGAACCTCCGATCTTCAACTCCGTAATGGAGATATCTTAACAGCCACACCTGGCTTTCGCTTTTCTGTGCTTCGGAGTATGCCCCGATGCCGTCGACCCGTGAGAGATTTCCACTCTGCACGACCAGAAACACCTTGAAGTCTCAACTTCAACAGAAGGGGAAATTAAGCTCCCGAGAATGCTCTCGCATCCTCTTTTATCAGTTTCGTTTTTCCGTCCAGGACCAAAGCCACTCCCATTAGCCACTCACCATCCGTGGGCCATGATCTCATAGGCCAGCCCTTTCTCTATAGGCTGCCGTCAGGAACTTTCGCGTCCGGCTTCATTTCTGGTTTCACTTTCTACTTTCCCACGGGAACGAGGCCCTCGTGAACATCAAAAGAATATTTCTCTCGCTAGATAAAAGAGTTCCTTTCACCCTAGTGTCATCTGCGAAGATTGATAGAAATTGAGGTATTTGTTTCATCTCTGGCGACATTTTCTAGGACTCTGAAGAAATTTGGAGGCTAGGTGAAAATACATTAGCTTCCCTATGCTGGCTTTTGCCTTGTATTTTGAGAGTTTCAATGTGAGATATCGTCGAATTCTCACACCTTTATCTACTGACGGTACTTATAAGTACCACTCACTTTAAACTTTTATACCACAGTGAATATTACTAATATTCTAATGGTACTTTGCAAAAACACTCTTTTAACTCCACTTTATACGAGTACATGGCAGCAGTAGTTCTAGGTTTGTTATTTTAGAGAGGAATGAGGCTATCTTTGAAGCAGTCGATGTGTTTTGTGCCGACATTTTATACAGATTGCCGCGCTCGTCTTTTCATTGCTGCAAACACAGTAAAGGATATAAGATAAGTGTTGGATTTTTTTAATGTGTTCATTATGATCTTAGGATGCAGTTTGACTACCTGTTTTAGGTGAAAAGTGTATGTATTTGATTTAACAGTTGAATTACTCGGTGGTACTTATAAGTACCGTCAGTACACTGGGTGTTGGTGAAAAACTTCTTGTTTACTTTTCGTCTGTGTAGTTATCCATCGTTTTCATCTACTTTAAAATGTAATTCTGAAAATGTAGTGTAGTAATGATTTCCCTGGTATTTCTTTTCTGTTTCATTGTTATTTTTTATAGGAAATCGAAAAAGTTGTGGTACCGGGTCTTTTTTGCTATGCTAGAAATGGCATACGTAAATTCATATATTGCAGATGTGGAGATGCGAGAGAACATGTTGTCCCTGGAATATTTACGACGTATAACTAAAAGACTCCTAACATGATCGAAACCTAAAAAAAAAAAGTAGTTTTTTTAACCCTTTCAGGAGCAATGCATTTTCAATTCTAAAGTGTTGAAGTAAATGATTGACACCGGAATTTGCCAAACGACTTCTTTGTAAATAAGAAAAAGCCTATATTTAATGTACTAATTAAATCGAAAATATTTTCTGGTGCCAGTTGAAATACCTTGCGAGTTTTCTGTTACGATATTTTGGTCGTAGTGTACTGACGGTACTTTAAAGTACCACTTTAATTAATTACCTCTAAATAATTAAATTCCTCACTGGTGAGTATTTTTTTTATGTTTATCCTTTAATTTTCATTGCCGTCACTGAAAAAAAAAAAAATTACATGAAAACAATTGCAGTAAATCATAATGCCGTAGATAAAGGGTTAACCAGTCGTCAACCGTGGTGACCGATTACTGAACATGTAAGTAAATATAATACCCAATAGTCGGCCACATTAAAATTAATTAATACAAACACACTTATTTAACTTTTATACTGAAAAATATTAGTTTATTAAACTTTTTAATAGTACAGTCTTATAATTTCTGAAAATAATAAAAAATAAATTAATACTAGTCTTTTAAAAATTTTGTCATCGGTTAACATAAAAAAAAAGAAAAAACGGTTATTTGACTGCAACCGAATAAAAAATGGCTGATTACTAATGCAATAAAAATACTCACAATTCTTTGCTGATGACTTATGACGTATAAAGGATGTCTACATATAGGGGAGTTGTAATATTTCATTTGTAACCAAAAATAAGCTATTGATAACGTATTTTATCTCAATGTGGCCGACTACTGGGGGGGGGGGGGGGGGGGGGGGCGACTATTGGTGCATTTACCCTATATGTTATTGGGATATACTATAGCATGTTCGGTATTGAAGATGAAGTGTGCAGCATCCACAGTTCATTTACAGGGACACTGAAGAGTATTCAATTACATTATGATCTATGAGAGAAAAATTTTTTGTAATGTATTTTAACAACATTACACTATTTCAAACATATTGAAATTGATATACATCACTAAGCTGCACAATAAAATGCTCACTGTTGAATGTGGTGTGCATAGCATTTACCATTCATATACAGGGACACACAAAAGTGTTCGGTTATAGTACTGTCTGTGAAAGATAATTGCTGGAAGTGTGCTTTAGTTGTGGTATACGTTTTTAAATTTATCTAATTTTTTGCATATTACTTGTTGTGTATAAATCATACAGTTATATACAGGGCTGTACAAAACAATTCGAATACAGTTCTTTTTTTTTTTTTTTTTTTTTTTTTTTGGACGGAAGCTGCTGAAAGGGATTTTTCCACGGTAAGCGTTCCTTAATTGAATTGAATATGTTCTAAAAATCGATAAGTCATATACAGAGATTTACAAAAGAATTTGAATTATTTTCTGACTATAGATGGTAATTGCCGAAATTGAGATTCCATGTTTTATGCGATTTCTGAATTTTCTATCCCAGGGTTCATACAGAGTTGGGAAGAAAAAATCCAAGGAGTACCGAAAAAATCCAAGGAGTCCAAAAAATTTTAAGGATTTGCCATTTTTTGTTGTTGTTGCTTTTATGTGCTGCATCGTTATGTGGTATGCACACTCCAATTTTTAATAATGCCCAATTTGGAGACAAAAACAAATTTTCTCTATTAGAATCTAATTGCTAGCGCTGAAATTGCACAGTATTCACAATATATTGCTTACTGATTTCGTAAGTTTAAATACAAAATAGACAATCAACTTCTTTATGCAGCGACCAATGGTCATATAAACAGAGATTAGTCAAACCCTAAACACTTATTATGTATATCACATACATGATACATCTTAAAGAAAATTTTAAAAGGTAAAAAAAAAAAAAAAAAAAAGAATGCTAAACGCAACATACAAGAAAAAACAAGTTTTGAATTTATTCTTTTAGAACAGCGGTAATCGATTTCTTTGAAGGTGAAACTTTGACGAAATTCGCAATTTTTTTCGCGATCATATGATGAAATTCGCGTGTTTTTCGCGAACTTTTGAGGAAATTTGCGTATTTTTCTCGATTTTCTGGGGGAAATTCGCGTTTTTTCGCGATCTTTTAATGGAATTCGGGTTTTATTTCGATCGTTTGACAAAACTGACGTTTTTTTCGCGATCTTTTCATGGAAACCGCGTGTTTTTTGCGATCCTTTGACGAAATCTCCGCGTTTTTCGCGATCGTTTGAGGAAATTCGCGTGTTTTTCACGATTCTTTGAGAAAATTCACGTGAGTTTCGCGCTCTTTTGAGGTTTTGTGATCTTTTAAGGAAATTCGCGTGTTTTTCGTGATCTTCAGGGGGAAATTCGCGCTTTTTCGCGATCTTCTGGGAGAAATTCGCGATCTTTTAATGGAATTCGCATTTTATTTCGATCGTTTGACGAAACTGACTTTTTTATCGCGATCTTTTGATGGAAACCGCGTGTTTTTCGCGATCTTTTGAGGAAATTCGCGTGCGTTTCGCGATCTTTTGAGAAAATTCGCGTTTTCCGCGATCTTTTGGAGGAAATTCGCGTGTTTTCGCGATTTTCTGGGAGAAATTCACGTTTTTTCGCGATCTTCTGGGAGAAATTCGCGTTTTTTCGCGATCTTTTAATGGAATTCGCGTATTATTTCGATCGTTTGACGAAACTGACGTTTTTCTCGCGATCTTTTGATGGAAACTGCGTGTTTTTTGCGATCCTTTGACGAAATACGCGTGTTTTTCGCGATCTTTTGAGAAAATTCGCGCTTTTTTCGCAATTTTCTGGGGGGAAATTCGCGTTTTTTCGCGATCTTTTGATGGGAACCGCCTGCTTTTCGCGATCCTTTGACGAAATTGGCGTGTTTTTCGCGATCTTTCGAGGAAATTCGCGTGTTTTTCGCGAACTTTTGAGGAAATTCGCGATCTTCTGAGATAAATTCGTAATCTTTTAATGGAATTCGCATTTTATTTTGACCGTTTGACGAAACTGGCGTTTTTTTCGCGATCTTTTGATGGAAACCGCGTGTTTTCGCGATCCTTTGACGAAATTTGCTTGTTTTTCGCGATCCTATAAGGAAATTCGCGGGTTTTTAGCAATCTGTCGAGGAAATTTGCGTGTTTTTCGAGGAAATTCGCATTTTTCGCGATCTTCTGGGGGGAAATTCGCGTTTTTTTTCGCGATCTTCTGGGAGGAAATTCGCAATTTTTCGCGATCTTTTCATGAAATCCGCGTTTCATTTCTATCATTTGACGGAATTGGCCTTTTTTTCGCGATCTTTTGATGGAAACTGCGTGTTTTTCCGGATCCTTTGATGAAATTCGCATTTAACACGATTTGGGGAAATTCTCGTTTTTTTTCGATCTTTTGAGGAAATCCGCTTTTTTTCTCGATCTTTTAAGGAAATTCGCGTTTTTTCGTGATCCTTTGAGTAAATTCGCGTTTTTTCGCTGTCTTTTAAGAAATTCACGTTTCCTTAGCGATCTTTTGAAGAAATTCGAGTTTTTCCGTGATCTGTCGGAGAAATTTGCGTTTTTTCACGATCCTTTGACAAAATTTACGAATTTTTTCCGCGATCGATTGACGAAATTTGACGGTATTTTTGGGGGCATATTTGCGAAAAACACATTTTTTCCGAGATTCTTGGCTAAATGTCAAACATCGATAAAATTTAAAATAAAGATCGGTTAACAGTGTTGAAAAACTGACTTTACGGACCTAATAATTGAAAAACGGACCGAGTGGGAGCCCTGCTATAAGATTATCCTAACCAATTAATGTTGTGCTTCAGATAAATGACGTGCGCAAAGGATTTACCGTGTGTTTTACAATCACGATTTTTTTCCCTCGGCAGCATAATATCGCTTGCGCCCGAAGCCGCAATACAATTTAAGGAGTTTCTAAGGAGTGGTTTGCTTATCTAAGTAGTTCTAAGTACTACTTGGGAATGTTTTCATTTCTAAGGAGTCTAAGGAGTCGCTGCGAACCCTGTTATCCTCATATCACCTGTCTATTTAATAAAAGGTGGCGTTTTGTTGCAGTATTCTGAATGTGTTGGGAAGTGTTTCATAATCTACGCTTGACGCATAATTTTTCTTTCTTGTTTTTTCTTTTAACAGGGTATTCAAGCACCCCCAGATCCTGATTAACTCTATTTTGGACCCGGGGCACACAGGCCATGTAGGGGCCACTTTTCTCAAACGAATTCGTGCATTATGATTTAGACAAAATAGCTTTACGCGCGGTTTACAATTTAAATCATAACGAAAAAGCAATATACAGTAAATCGCCGATTATCCGGACCGAGGCTGATCCGGTTAATGAAAAATCCGGATAATTGGATTTCTTTAAAAAACGCCTATGGCAATGTTTTTTAGGTGACTTCCCTTCATACATATTCCAGGCTTAGGACTGGCAATTGTGGTATTTTAGTATATTACAAATGGCGTGTTTAGAAGTTATTTTTTAAACTTTTTAAAAATTTTATTTTCTTCAAAATTGGTACAAAGTTATACATAAAACTATGCATAGAAATTATTACATGTATAATCTACATACACTGTACAGTACATACATTAAAGAAAAATAACATTTTGATAGGGAAAACAAATTATTGATAGTCTTCTGCTGCACAGAGACTATTATTTTTTCTGCGTGGGACTCTCGCGTTTAATGTTTAATCCTTCTTGGGTTCTAGAAACAGTTGATTTTATACATTGCTGTCTTTGCATTTGTTGGCGATTTATTATTCCAGGATTAGGAAATAGTTATTTAACGGTTAACTTTCGTGACATCCAGCCAAATTTATCGTACCGCGCCTAAAGAAGTTTCACTTCAAAAATTTTAGAGGAGGTTGGAAAAAAAGTATGGCCCTTAATCGATCCGGTTAATTGGATAGTCCGATTAATCGGAGTCCGGATAATCGGCGCTCTACAGTATTATAAACAATGAAAAAAAAAACAGCTTCACTTCCTTTTAGTGTTTGATTAATTTAGGTTACATGGGAAGAATAAATTTTACTATATCTTACCAAATCATGAGAGAGAAAGAAAATTTCCCTTGACGATGCCTATGCAAGCATTTCTTAAATTTTTTAACGTTTTTAAAGTGTTATTCTCAAGTAAACAGGCATTAGAGTGGGTAAAGAACAAAAAGTCTGAAAATACGCGTAAGCTCATATTTTGTAAAAAACTAAAAAACCACGTGCAAAACCATATTTTGCACCAAACAGGAATGAAATTCTTCCGAAGTTCAGCGATATTCTACTTTTTTGTCATTTTCCCCTTTTAGGTAGATTTCGTATGAAATACTACCTATTACATTCTCCCCTATGTTGGAATTTCTGAAAAATTTTTGCAGATCTATACCGATCATGACCCCTAGAACCCCAAACCACCCACAGTAAAAAACTTTATCTATCTATCTATATATATATATATCATTTTCTTCTGGACACGATAACTTCCACAATTCTGCACAAATCTCTTCCAAACTGATACGTAAAATCTCGGTCAAGTTCTTTAATGGGCAAAATCGGACCAAGGGGATGGAAATAGCGAGGGGTTTTGTGAAAAACGAAAAAAAACCCATAACTTCTTAAATTTTGTACATATCAAATCGGTTTAAAGTTTTTATTACTTCTAAAAATAGGGCAAAAAATTTGTGTATCACAGATTTTTGATAAAATTAAAAATGGGTTCAAGGGGCGCAAAAAATACGGTTTTTGGGAGAAAAAAAATCATAACTTCGTCAATTCTCAAGATATCAAATCCAATTAATTTTATTATAAATCTCTTAATATTATCTATAATTTTTATATTCACAAGTTTTTAATAGGATCAATTCGTACCAAAAAAATAAAAAATAAAAACGAAAACAAAAAGGGGGGGGGGGGGGTTGAAGAAGAAAAAATTCCATAACTCCGTCAATTCCCAAGATATAAAATCCCCATGAATTTATCATATATCTTCTTAATATTGTCTGAAACATTTACATAGACAAGTTTTTGATAGGACCAATTCTTACAGCAAAAACAAATTAAAGATACATAGAGGTTGAAAAAAATCATCTTATTAAGGGTGTATTCAAATCCAAACTGCTTATTTTCTTACTCATTTTTAAATTCATTTTTGCTCTCAAACGCATCCAATTGGCAGATTCTCTTATTCAGAAACTATATAATATACCACAATGATAGATTTTTTGATAGAGGCAGAATATATTCCAAAAAATGATGTCAAAGTGGACATTTTGAACAGAATTTCCCGAAGCGATTGTGTTAGAAACGAAAACTATTGTCCTACTGAGAAAATAATTGTTTATAAATCAAGTTTTAATTAATTGAACGAAAAATAAAAACACAGGTCGCTTATAAATATCTTCAAAAATCACGTCAGCAAGTTTCATATTTTTTCTTTTAAAAATGAATCTGAAAATGTGCCATAAAATTTCGAGTTGTTGAGCATGGAAAAGTATTTTTTTGAATATCGCCTTAACATGACTCTGATAAAACCAGCTATTGTATAAAAATGAAATAAAAACTCGTCAAAAGCGGCCAGATAAAATTGTTAAAGTGGGTTTATCTCCAATCATGATTTAGTTTTTGTTGGTGAAATTAGTATACTTAACTTCGAAATCTACCTCCGCCAGTAGGCCGGGCCGGCAGGGATTTTTTTTTTTTCTTTCGTTTCTCGCAGGGCTGATTCTGTTCCAAATTTTCCGAAAAATTTAGGCATTCGGTTCTGAAAAATTAAAAAATCGATCAGTCTGAAAATTCGGAAAAAAAAATGCATCGCTAATTTCGACAAATGATTGCCGAAAATCATCAATTTCGTCAAAGAATTGCGGAAAAAATGCAAATTTCATCAGAGGATCGCGGAAAAAAAAACCGAATTTCGTCAAAGAGCATCGGAAAAAACACAAATTTCGTCAAAGGGCCGCGAGGAAATCGCGAATTTCGTAAAAGGATTGCAAATAATAATAAAATAAGAGAGTGCAATGCTGGCGAGATATGTTTCATTTGGCGCATTTTTTTTGTTGCTAGAAAGAAAAAAACTGCAAAATCAATTTTTTTTTTTTTCCAGATAAAAGTCGAAAAATTTACGAAAAGTCGGAAGGATCCTTGAGTAAATTACTTCTACAATATAATTTTTAAATATTTCAAAAGCATACATGCAATTCTTTATGTAACATTTGAATATGTCAGATGATAAAGGTGGTAAGTGACAAAATCATCATTTTGACAAAATGAGCTGTAAAAATCCAAATATCTGTCTGCGTTTATTGTCAAATGCTTCCTTTATCAATTAAAATCTCTTAACATGTGAGTATTAGTTTTTTTTTTTTTTTTTTTTTTTTTTCAGATATAGTAATTTAATAGATGGTAGAGAACCAATGATTATCTTCAATTAGAAACAAGTAAGAAAAAATCATACGCATAAATATAACATAAATTATGATACACTTTCCAATACATTCAGTTAAAAAATTAAAATTAAATTTTAAAAAATCAAAAAACCCGACTGCGAAAAAAGCGAACTAATAATTATTTCTCATCAATGTGAAACTATTTGTTATATTACTTACCTATTTTTTTTATACTTACTTATATTGATGACTTTTATGTTATGTTTAATTTTTAGTTCCTATATCTTTAAACACTGTTTTGATGAGGCCTATAGATGTCTATGAGGTTAGAGTTGCAGTAAATCTAGAGATCCTACCTACACAATTTCCAGGTTGTGTAATATTTAAACGGAGCTTCTGACTGTAAAATAGTCAATGAAACGTCGTCTTCATTTTGAAAGACCTATCCAATGATATGCCACACAATATGGTGCGTAAAAAAAAAAAAAATAAAAATAAAAAAAAAATCGCCTCTACCGCCATTTTGTATTTTACGGCCACCATTTTGAATTTATAAGAACAAAACCTAGCCTATAACCATCGGACGGTTAAGACAAATTGATAGAGAATTCATTCGTTAAAATCCATCCAGCCGTTGGGACGTTTCGAGGATATAAAGAAATCCACATACCCAGGTACGCGTGAAACACATAATCCTTCTTGGCAGTCGGGTAAAAAATTAAAATATCACGTCTAATTCAACCCTATGGAAACGCATAATACATTTCGAAACCCAATTTCAGCTGTTCCCATCCACAATCGGAAATGATGCGAATTTTTTCAGCAGCCCTGCATGATATGATTTATAGATTTGAATCGATTAACTACATGCAAGCCAAAATTTAGTTCACTTAAGAGATACATATACTTCAGTTGAAAATTTACCTTCAGCAATTTCCTCTAGTAAGGAGAACGATAAGTGAATACTTTTGTGCAGCCCTGTATTTGAGGTATATTTATATATAACGAGTAAGATGCAAAAAATTAATTAAATTTAAAAGCGCATACCGAATTTTAAACCGTACACTCCAGCAAGTATTACTCAAAGACAGTACTGTACTGTAACCGATTTCTTTTGTGTGGCCCTGTAAATGAATAAAAAATGCTATGAATGTCCTGATCAAACGTGATCGTAGTGAAATTCAGTGATTTATATCAGTTTCAATATATTTGAAATAGCATAATGTCATTAAAATACTCTGCAAACGATTTTTTCCACATATACTATAATGTAATGGAGTGTCCTGTAAATGCCCCTTTTTGAGTGCCCCTGTAAATGAACGATTAATTCTACGAACTTCATATGCAATACCAAACATGCTTTGGTAACCCTAAATAACCTTTATCAATTTCATGAAAAATCCGAATCTATTTACGGGAGTTAGAGCGTGGACAGACGGACAGACAAACCGAATGCATAAACACTTTTCAACTTCGTTGGAAAGTGTTAAAAATCTTCAACAAAAAAAATTCGGCCCGCCCCAGCATAAAAATTGAAAGTTCGGTCCAGACCGTAGAAAAAAATTATTGGCCCGGCCCAGTATAACAGCTAAAAGTTCGGCCCAAGAGCGGGTCGGCCGGAGTGAATTTCTACAAAACATTGATTTTTACGTCGATTTCGTTAAAAATTTGCTTCGTACGAGGAGTTGACTTAAAAATATTTATCTTACCCTTTTTTTTCTCCATGTTTATAACCTTCATTTTTATACAAGTGCCGTAGGCTGCTATATTTATACTTTTAAGGAATCTTTATTAGTATGTAAATGTTTCAGTTATTATTAATATCGTTAATCCACATTCCATGTATTGGAGGCTTAAAAATCTGAGAAATGCTATACAGTAAAATCTTCAAAGACATTATTGCATAGGAAAGAAAAAAAAAAAAAAAACGCTATAGACAAGTTTCCTTCTCAGCAGGTTGTAAATGTATTATATATATTCTTTTCTTACATATTAATATATTCATTTTGCATGGATCAACACATTTTTCAGTTTAAGACAGTTTTCCGTCTCAGGCAGGTTCTTTTTCACACGTTTTACTATATTTTAATTTAGCTATATTTTAATAAGCCTAGAAATCTACTATTCTATAAAAAGAATAAATTTTAATGTTTAATTGTAGAATAATGGCGATTTTCAAATGTATGCATTTTTACAAACATTTCTGGCCTAAGCCAAATTTTACCGATCCTTGAACGGACTAGGCCACGCCGAGACAATGATTTTCATAACGGCTGGGTCAAAACCGGGACTGAAAATTTTGACCCGTGAAGACTAGGAAGAATGAAACCAGTTCCGGCTCGGTATGGAAAAAATAAGTTAGACGTTAGACCGGCCCGATCCTTCAGGAAAGATGTAAAGTCCGAACCCGGCCCGGAAAGAGTAGAGACTAGGCTTAGGCCCGGCCCGGCCCGAAAAGAGTGAAGATCAGGCCCGGCCCGAGTGCTGTGAATGAAAATAGGCCCGATCCAGTCCGGCCCGTGCAAATAGATCTCCGTCTTCAATCATATGATTAACTCGCCTTTTTTTTTGGTCACATGTTACTTTTATCATATTATCTCATTTGTCACATATTACGTACTTCTTAATTTCATTATTACAATTTTCAATTTATTTACTGAAAATTGTAACTCAAAAACGCAGTTTTGATATTCAGGATTTTTCTTCAATAAAGAATTTTATTTATGCGCTTTAATAAAGTGCTACTTATCATGTTTTTAAACAAATATAGAGCAGGTTTATTTCCGAATAATTTAAAAATATTAGTTAATTTTATCGAAGAATGTTTTATGCGTTCAGACGTCTTTCTCGTTTTTTGCTCTTCTTTCCTTTATGATTTTTCTAAAGAAAAACTCCAACTAACATTTATTATTTTATTGTTTTTTTTTTAAATTGTTTACATAACAATAAAATACAAAAATTATACAGAAAAAATATTTTTAATTAGAAAATTTTTCTAATGTAAAAAAATAACCTTCTGGCACATATCCAATGTATTTGAGAATATTATAAATTCTTATTTTTATTTTAATTATAATGTTGTATTTTTTTCTTTGTGAATGAACTAAGTACAAAAGAAGAGAAAAATTATGAAATTGTTTTTTTCTGTTTAAATTTCATACATTACCTATATTTTACTTTTCGAAATTGCCCCAATTGTACTACATACAAGTACTACTTTATCGCAAACGTGTTTTCTTTTCGTAAATTCATTTATTATAATTATTCAATTTGAACAGTATAAACGTTACAGATAAATATATTAAAAAATTCTTTTCCTAACATTTACAATAATTTCAATTTAAAAAAATGAAGAAACATATATGTATGAATCTTTAAAAGTAGCCATCTTGAATCTGAAATGCCTCCATGTTAACGAATTATAAATATCTTTAAATAAAAAAAGAAAACCTCCCGATTTCTCTCAAAACGAAATAAAGAAGAATTTACTCATGTAAAATTATGATTATAAATATTTTTTATCGAATTAATAGTCTAAAAATTCAAATAAACCATCTTGAAACATCATCATAACAAAACCATTGCTTTAGCCGTCTCTCTCAATGTCTTCTACGCAGATATTCGATGCATACTCATTTCTTTTTGAAAAAGTCATTTATTTTCAGAAAAAATAGATGGAATGATTTACATTATATAACGAGAGAGTTGTCTATCTTATTTTTCTGGTTAATTTTAAGTTTATTTTATTTTAAAAATAATTTAACATGAGCCTTTAGAAATCTAGAATACAGCATTGAAGTAATGGAGTGTGCTAATGTGACTCAAAAACAATTTTTTTCTTCTTCCTTAAAACTTTCCCAAACAAAGTTTTTTTAATCCTTCAGACAGATAAGAGTCTAAATTTTATTTATACGACTTTTTTTGGACCTATATAAATTTTAAATAAGAAAAAAATAAATAAACATAAGATGTTGTCTGTTTGTAATATCGAGTAAACCTCAGATTCCGACAATTTTCTCCCTTTCCTATAAAAATCCAGTTAAAAAAATGTAAGTCTAGGCGAACTAGAAACATGTAACTTTTCAAAACCGTTGACTTTGAAGATTTAACTTTAAAACCTGATTTATTGTAATCATTTATTTCCTTATACGAAACACAACTTGAAGCCCGAGCGCAGCGCTGAATCCCTCGGATTTCTTGCCGCGCTCGCAAAGTTTACAGTTTTCTTCGACGTCCGCTTCGTGTCAATAAAAGGGCGTGTTTACAGCGCAGCTCAACACATCTGATTTGACTTTCTAAGTTTGAATACGCTCATCAGCTGATCGTCAGTTTTTGCTATTTTGAGAAGTTTATCTTTAATATTGCTCAAATTTGATTGATAAAAATGGCCGAAAGTGAAACAGCTACCGTTCCTGCCGCAACACCAAAGAAAACCAAGGCTGTTAAACCAAAAAAGCCTAAAACAGCTCCTCAGCACCCAAAAGTGGCCGAGATGGTGAATACCGCTATTTCAACATTGAAAGAACGTGGAGGTTCTTCAGTAATAGCCATTAAGAAGTACATTTCTGCCCACTACAAAGTTGATGTTGATAAGCTTTCCCCGTTCATCAAAAAATACCTGAAAAATGCTGTTGTCTCCGGAGCAGTTGTGCAAACCAAAGGGAAAGGTGCATCAGGATCATTCCGAACGGCTTCTTCTACAAAAGAAAAATCATCAAAGCCCAAATCTGCTGTGCCAAAAGCTAAGAAAGTTGCTAAACCGGCTGCTGCTAAAACGGCCGCTAAATCAAAAACCCCAAAGAAGGCTGCTGCTGCCAAGAAACCAAAAGCGAAACCAGCCAAGAGTCCTAAAAAGTCGAAAGCTGTCAAACCTAAAGCCCCCAAACCCAAGAAAGCTAAAGCAGTGAAGAAACCTGCAGCCAAGAAGTAAATAAACTGTATATGTGCTGTCTTCATATCTTGTAAATAGTTGCATCACTTCATAGAACTCTAGAAACTCCCATGACTTAAAATCTCATCTATCATCCTGCATCTTAAGCATTATTTCTCCTGTAACATATCTCACATCAGTTGTTCAGAAACTACAGCGCATTCTCCTGTGGACTGTAAAATGAAGAACACTTTTAGAACATTTTTTTTTTTTTTGAAATTATGAAGAACAGTTGCATAATTTCTGGTTAGATGCACTATAACTTTCGTAAGTATTATTATTTAAAAAATGTATGAACTTGAAATGATAATGAATGCATATTAATATATTTTATCTTTGATGTCATAAAACAATTAGTAGATTTATGTTAGATTTTTCGATAAAAGTATATTATATTTATTCGTTGAAGTTAAATATGAGAGTTTTATGACTTGTAAAGAAATTGCCATACTATATGTAAATAATTCATGTCATAACTGTTATTGTTACCATTTATTTTTTCTCATGGATATAGATAGACTAATGCAATGGCGGATCTAAGGGGGGGGCGAGGGGGCGATCGCCCCCCCCTTGGGCAAAAAAGGGTTTCAAAACGGCATTATGCATCCTCACTTGAAATGACTTGGGGTGAAGCTCGAGCCCGGCGCGACCCGACCCAGGTCGCGCCACCAGTTTGAATCCACGAGACTCGGCCTGGGTCAGGTCTTCTCTCATTTAGAGCCGGGCCGTGCCCTGATTTTAAAATTTTCTGCAAATTCAGGTCTCTTCCTAGAGGTCAGCATTGGCCAAAATTTCCAGCTCGAGTCTCGTCCCGGAATAAAAGCTAAACGTTCGGTCCGTGTCAGCCCGTATGATAAACAGCATTGGCCCGATCGCGACCCGTGTACTTCTCTAAATTTGTTTCCCCGAGCCCAAGTTGTTCTGGCATCTTACTTATTTGTTGTCCGTAAAATTTATGTTGTACATTTGTTTAGCGAAATCTTTAAAAATTTAATTTGATTTGATAAATTACAGAGATGCATATTTAAAAATCTACTTTTTTACTTTCTTCTATCTTTACAAGAAGAAAGTATTGGATTCGTGAAAATTTTCGACTTCTGGTTTTCGAAGGATTTATACGTTTTAGAATGTCCTGAACACGATTGGATGGTTTTTAGAAAATGTTTGTCTGTCACTCTGTGAGTCTGTATGTGACAAAAATTTTGTGGGCGCTCTATCTAAAGAACTAATGCACGGAATTTCACAAAACTTTAGTTTCAGTTAGACCTTGATATAATTTGGTCCTGATTAGTTTTTGGTGAAAATCGCCCGACAGGTGGCGCTGCTATGCGGCATGGTTCATGATTTCTGCAATAGCAATATCTCAGGAATTACTCAACGGATTTTCATAAAACTTCAAATTCAGTTAGTCCACGATATAGTTAGGTGCTGATTACAATTTGGTAAAAATCGCCCAACAGGTGGCGCTGCTATGCTGCATTATTCGAGATTATCGCAATAGTTCTATGTCAAGAAAAAATGCACGAATTTTCATTAAACTTCAGATTCAGGGAGTCCCTGATATAAATTATTGCTATTAATACATGGAAATTATTCCAGAGAGAAAACATTCGCCTTGCATACAATATTTCAAATGAAAATCAAATTTCAAATTTCAAAGTAATTGCTTAAAAGGCGTAAAAGCCAACATAGTGAAAAAGATTCCAAGCTGGGACTCGAACCCGGGCCATCAGTATAGCGCACTGACGTTCTACCGACTAAACCACTTGGAACGATACCTAGCTCGGAAAATTTCACACTATTATATGTTGGCAAGGCTACAAACGCAGCACAAGATGGAATAGTTATCGTGAGTCACCGACCTGGGGCAAACACGAAACATAATTAAATCCAGCATCGATAGAAATTATATTAATACATGGAAATTATTCCAGAGAGAAAACATTCGCCTTGCATACAATATTTCAAATGAAAATCAAATTTCAAAGTAATTGCTTAAAAGGCGCAAAGGCCAACATAGTGAAAAAGATTCCAAACCGGGACTCGAACCCGGGCCATCAGTATAGCGCACTGACGTTCTACCGACTAAACCACTTGGAACGATACCTAGCTCGGAAAATTTCTCACTATTAAATCTTTTTCACTATGTTGGCCTTTGCGCCTTTTAAGCAATTACTTTGAAATTTGATTTTCATTTGAAATATTGTATGCAAGGCGAATGTTTTCTCTCTGGAATAATTTCCATGTATTAATATAATTTCTATCGATGCTGGATTTAATTATGTTTCGTGTTTGTCCCAGGTCGGTGACTCGCGATAAATGTTCCATCTTGTGCTGCGTTTGTAGCCTTGCCAACATATAATAGTGAGAAATTTTCCGAGCTAGGTATCGTTCCAAGTGGTTTAGTCGGTAGAACGTCAGTGCGCTATACTGATGGCCCGGGTTCGAGTCCCGGCTTGGAATCTTTTTCACTATGTTGGCCTTTGCGCCTTTTAAGCAATTACTTTGGAATTTGAAATTTGATTTTCATTTGAAATATTGTATGCAAGGCGAATGTTTTCTCTCTGGAATAATTTCCATGTATTAATATAATTTCTATCGATGCTGGATTTAATTATGTGTCGTGTTTGTCCCAGGTCAGTGACTCACGATAAATATTCCATCTTGTGCTGCGTTTGTAGCCTTGCCAACATATAATAGTGAGAAATTTTCCGAGCTAGGTATCGTTCCAAGTGGTTTAGTCGGTAGAACGTCAGTGCGCTATACTGATGGCCCGGGTTTGAGTCCAGGCTTGGAATCTTTTTCACTATGTTGGCCTTTGCGCCTTTTAAGCAATTACTTTGAAATTTGATTTTCATTTGAAATAAATTATTGCTGTTTAATTTTTGGTGTAAATCGCCCAACAGGTGGCGCTGCTGTGCTGCATTTTTCACGATTTCCGCAATAGCTATATCTCAAGAACTAATGCATGAATTGTCATCAAGCTATAGATTAAGTTACTTTCTGGTATAAATTGGTCCATATTAGTGTTTGGTGTAAATCGCCCAACAGGTGGCGCTGCTATGCAGAATTTTTTTCTTTGTAGAGCTTTAAAATTCGGATTTTCTTTTATCATCCGTTTCTTTCATTCTAAACTGATTTTCTTACTGGATTTCCATTTGAATGTGTTTGTCTAAGTAATGATTTTTACGTAGTTTTTATGTACATAATTGCCTAAATAGTCATTAATATTAATGTTTTTCTGTATTCATGATTTTCGAACATAATGTAAAATAAAATATGAGCATAAGTAAGTGTGCTTTAATGAATAATTGTAATTGCAAAATGCAGGCTGGGCTGGAGTTGATTTTTTTTGCTTTTATACCGGGCTAATAATTTTTTTTTTTTTTTTGTGGGTTGGAGCTGGAAATTTCAGCCCTGGTAAACCTCTAACTGACATATCGAAGACAGCTTTAATTTTTTTTAAATATGCTTCTTTCAGCCATCATCCCATATAGCTACTGAATATACCGGGTGTCCTAAAATGGACTGACTGATTTTAAATACAATTCAATAACTTGCAAATGGCGACAGCTATATAAAAAAAAATACTTGAAGGGGGGTTATGTAAGATCTCAGGAGCAGGGGTGATTGTGTTCCAAATTTTGGGAAAATTTAATCCTCTCACTGCGCATCCCGCTGTTTCTACGGCCAACGTAAAAGTGGCAAAATTTGCGCAACCCGCAATTTCCGCAGCAAACCATTTTTTTTATGATCTAATTCTATTTAAAAAAGAAACTCTTTCACAAAGATTTTAGACATATTTGAACTCTAAAATATATACAGATTTGAAATATGTAATAAAATAAAGGCGCAATTTTTGTCCGAAAATTCGGACATAAAAATAATTGCGAATTTTGACAAATGGTCGCCGCAAAAAATCCATTTCATCAATCGTTCACAGAAAATAACTTCAATTTCGCCAAAGAATCGCGGAAAAAACGTGAATTTGGTCAAAGAGGCGCGGAAAAAGCGCGAATTGGTCAAAAGGCCACAGAAAAACGCGATGTACGGCAAATGATCACGGAAATCCCGAATTTCGTCAAAGGATCGCGCAAAAAACGCGAATTTTGTCAAACAACCGCGAGAAAAGCGAATTTCGTCAAAGGATCGCGAAAAATGCTAATTTTATCAAAGAATCGCGAAAGGAACGCGAATTTCCTCATAGGGTCGCAAAAAAACTCAAATTTCGTCAAAGGATCGCGGAGAAAAGCAAATTTCGTTAAAGAATTGCTTAAAAAGCGCGAATTTCGTCAAAGGATCGCTGAAAAAATGCAATTTTCGTCAAATGATCGCGAAAAAAAACACAAATTTTGTCAAAGGGTGGAGGGAAAAAAACGCGAATTTTATCGAAGGGCTGCAAAATTACACTTATTTCATGAAAGAGTTGCGGAAGAAACGTAAATTTTGTCAAAGAATAATGGAAGAAATGTGAATTTCATCAAACAGCTACGGAAAAACGCGAATTTTATCGAAGGGCTGGGAGAATAGGCGAATTCCGTCAAAAAGTTGCGAAAAAAACGCGAATTTCGTCAAAGAGTCGTGGAAAAAATACAGTGCTCTCTTTGGGAAACAGTACACATACATACACCTATGTTTATTATTATAGGTATAATTTTGAATCTGAAATAATATACTGAACTAACTTTTGAACAAAATGGTTTAACCCAAACCGAGCTTGCATGAATCTACACTCAGCCTCAAATCGACCCAGATCGAAAACGGCTAACTCGACCTGCAACAAGAATAATTAGTGCCAGAAGGGAATCCCCACCCCTCTGCTGTAACATTTCAGATTTTTTTTTTTTTTTTTTAAAACTGAGAATCACCCCTGATCAGGAGTTTTTTCAGTTTAGAATAGAAACCAGATGGCGCTGCAATCAATAGGCGCTAAATCGGTGCCCGATTTAACAACTATTGTTTGCAGTGCCATCAACCGCTGCTATTGTAAAGTAAAATCAAGAATCGCAGCAAAAAATCTCATGCCATCTTACATAACCCTCCTGCAAGATTTTTTTAAATTGCTGTCACCATTTGCAAGTCACTGAATTTTAAAATCAGTCAGTCCATTTTAGGACACTCGGTATGTTTTTTAATAAGTTTCAAAGCATTTTTTTACTTTCTTCTATCTTTACAAGAAGAAAGTATTGGATTCGTGAAAAATTTCGAATTCCGATTTTCGACGGATTTATACGTTTTAGAATGCCCAGAACACGATTTGATGGTTTTTAGAAAATGTCTGTCTGTGAGACTGTCTGTCACTCTGTGAGTCTGTATGTGACAAAAATTTTGTGGGCGCTCTATCTCAAGAACTAATGCACGGAATTTCGCAAAACTTTATATTTAGTTAGACCTTGATATAAACTGGACCTGATTAGTTTTTGGTGAAAATCACCCAACAGGTGGCGCTGCTATGGGGTAATTTTCACGATTTCTGCAATAGCTATATCTCAAGAACTACTGCACGGATTTTCATAAAACTTCAGATTTAGTTTGTTCAGGATATAGTTTGGTGCTGATTACTTTTTTGTGAAAATCGCCCAACAGGTGGCGCTGCTATGCTGCATTATTCATGATTATCGCAATAGCTCTAACTGAAGAAAAAATGCACGAATTTTCATCAAACTTCAGATTCAGTTAGTCACTGATATAAATTAGTGCTGTTTAATTTTTGGTGTAAATCACCCAACAGGTAGCGCTGCTGTACTGCATTTTTCACGATTCCCGCAAGAGCTGTATCTCAAGAACTATTGCACGGATTTTCATCAAACTTCAGATTTAGTTAATCCTTGACATGAATTGACGTATAAATTAGAGCTGTTTAATATTTGGTGTAAATCGCTCAACAGGTGGCGCTGCTATGCTGTATTTTTGGCGATTTCCGCAATAGCTTTATCTCAAGAACTAATGCTTGGATTTTCAACAAACTTCAGATTCAGGTACACCTTGATATAATTTAGTGCTGCTTATTTTTGGTGTAAATCGCTCAACAGGTGGCGCTGCTATGCTACATTTTTCAGAATTTCCGCTATAGCTCTATCTCAAGAACTAATGCACGAATTTTCATCCAACTTCAAATTCAGATATACTTTGATATGAATTGGTGCTAAATCGTTGTTATTTCTTGTACTATTTAAATGATTTAATTGACGTGATTTATATAGAAGAAAGTTTTGTGATGGCCACAACATACTAGTTTTTTTTTAATTACAACTCATCTTAGATATAAAGAGATAAGCGGTCTTATAACAAACTAGTATTTTTTACATAATCCTGAAGATTAAAAAGTATTATTAAATAATTGTTTGGGCATGTCAGTTATGGATCTTTTACTTTACCTTTTATCTTCAAAAATATTTAGACTTTCTTTTCAAATTCGGGTCGGCCCGAACCCTTCTCGCAAGAGTGAAAACCAAATCAGAAACTGACCCAAACCGGAAGTAATGTATGCAAATCTGCCCCAAACCCAATGCGCTAGAGCGCAGCTAAAAATAAGAAGTCAACCCGACCCGCAGCAGAAAAGTATAAGTATACCGAACCCAAACCCGACCCGCAGCAAAAAGTAGAAGTCAACCGGACCCAAATGCGATCCACAGCAAAAAATTATAGTCAACCGGACCCAAGCCCGACCCACAGCAAAAAGTAGAAGTAACACGACCCGCAGTGAAAAAAATTAGCCCCGACCCGCGCATCAGATTGGAGTCTCCAAATTTCTAAAATCGCCCCCCCCTTGAGGACTCTCCAGATCCGCCCTTGGACTAATGTTCATAATTTTGGTTTATTGACGACAAAGTGTGCATCTAAAAGATGCTGAATTTGTTATTTCTACTAAAATTCTTACTCCTTTAAGTTCCAAACATAGTTGCAATTCCATCTAAACCAAAAGTGAAATTGTTTGAATATTAGGTATGTAAAAAGGAGGCAATATGCTAAATCATATATAAAATAAATTTACTATTAGTAGAAAATCTTTTGCATGGTTTCGAATTATTAATTTTAAAAAATTCCATCTGTGTATTTGCATATACAGATTGAAAATTGTAACAATGTGAAAAAATTCCTTCTTCAAAACTAATTTAATAAATTAATAGTTGAAAACTTTTCTGTAAAATATTTGCAACACTTATATTAAATGATATAGATTTGTGAAATATCTTTCCAATTCTTATTAAATAATAAAAGTCTAAAAGTACTATTTTTTTTTTAATGTATGTTTTTAAAATTTTCAGAGCACATCTGCAAATGGCAGGGGAAATTTAATTTAGAAAAATGTTTGGCTTTATAAAATTGACTGTGTTTTTTTTTCTAAACACAAGAAAGTAAAGTATATTGCATGAAATGTAAAATCTGCTATCTTAAAAGACGTCAACCCTTAACTGCTGTGACAGAAACTGTTGCAAGAGTCTTATCAGAACATAAAGGGTTAAGAATTATCTGTGAAATATCATATTTTTGGAAAATAGCCATATTGTATTGTTATGTATTTATTAATTCATGTATGATTTCATGATTTTATTTTAATAAAAAAAATTTCGTTGACATTCTATCTTCTATTATTTTTTTAATTCAAGTTGTTTTCAGGAGATTTTTGAAATGGTAGGTATATTAAGTAGTAAAAAAAAAAAATAATAATAACGGATGTAACTTTGCTGCCACAATTATTCCCTCCTATGCTGCATTATTTGAATTGTTTTCATAGAAAGTTAAATATATATTTGAAGTTATTGTGCTGCTCTTCTGATGGATTGCTTATCTGAAATTTAAGAAGTTAGTGGTATCTAGTTATATAAATTTTACTCCAGAGACTGGATGAAGGAATTTATATATAAAAAAAAAAATCCCCTTCAAAATGGCATATATCTTGATATATATCTGGTATTTATTTTTAAAATATCAAGATTTTTGATATTTTCGATATTTTCAAATTCTTGATGTTTATTTTATGTTATATGTTTCATATTTTGTATATTTGATATTTATTTTTAAAATATCAATTGGCAAGATAATTTTGATATTTTTTTCAGTCAAAACAAGTGTAAATGAAATTTTCAACTGTTATTGACTGTGCCATTCTGTAGATAAAGAACTTTTGTCTCTGGCAGTGAGCTTTTTTTAGGCAAAGAAGAAAACAAATATCTTTTCCAAGCTTTATGTTTGAAACTTTTATTTTTAAATGTAGAACTAATAATTACGTGAGACAATTAATTTAGAACATCCATTGAAAGATAAACTGTAATTTAGATAATCATTTATATACAGCATTATTAGAAAAGAATCTTCTGATTTTGGTTTAATTGAGTCTAAACTGTACTACAGATTAGGGAATAAAAAAATAAGACAAGCTTACATTTATGTTAAAATTTTTCAATTTAAAAAAAAGCTACACTGTATTTAAAATTTTATTTTATAAAATATAAAACTTTCCCGATACTTAAGTTTTTTTGTTAATTGCAATATGTTTTAGTTTCTAATTTATATTACGCTTGAAAATATTCATTATCAGCAGTAAGTTGACTATTTTGAAAATATCGAATATTTTTGATATTTTCGAAAATATCATGATATTTACGAACCCTGGTATATATACATACGTTTATGTATGTATATAGGTGCCCGGCTAACCAAAAAGTACCTTTTTTTTTTTTTTTTAACTAGATTATTAAATTTATAGTCCGATATTTCATTTACGATTTTTGATAATAAGGGAAAATAAACTTGTTAAGCAAAGACAATGACTTATTGAATGAATTTTTATCATCGATTAAAGACTTAAAGCAGCATGCAAGCTTTTCACATTACGTTAAAGAGTAATGCCAAATGTTACATCTCTCATTTTCTTTAATAGCAAATCTACCACTACGACTACATATTCTTTTTTAAGAATAAAACAAGTGCCGTTTTAATTCATATTTTTTATCAATTTCAGACAAATTGAAATAGTTTAATCATCATTCTTTCAAATATTTTACATTGTATGTAATAGTTGAATGTAGCTCAGATGATGGTTGTCCACTAATATTTTAGACGACAAACGCAGCTGTAATTTGCTAGTTAATAACATGCGTGGATGTGTAAAATGAAAACTGACATCACATTATAGGAGATAATGTGTGGACTCTGATTCTGTTTTATTTTGATTGTTCAGTATAATTTTAAAAACATATGTAAGCAATTTCATTCATACAATGAAAAGAATCCTTGAACTTTTAAAGCAGATACATTAGCTCACCATTATTTTGGAACAGCAATCTTTGGCTTATTTTAACAAAGTTATTATTTAAAAATACTGTGCAAAAAAAATTTAGGAGATGGCAGCTACACACGTAAGCTCCGAGAAATATGATTGAAAACAGATAAATGATCTGTAAAAGCTTAAAAGTTATTTTAAAGAGAGTATAAACCTAACTTGCACATTTTAAGATGTCTAAAGTTGCATAAAGCAATAAAAATAATAATAAATCATTTAAAATTGTAAGGGAGAATTATTATTTTATTGTTACAAATATAGCAGAACGTTGTTTTAAAATTTCAGGGGGGGGGGGGGGGGGGGGCAAGGGAAGCAGTAGAAATTTTGGAAGTTATAAGAGTATTTATACGATTGATTTCTTTGTAAATACAAAGTAACAATACAGAGTAAAAATAATCAAGTGTTTTGTTTATTTTAACCTTTCGCGACAGGTGTGTGATATATGCATCAGTCCCAAACCCTGCTTTTCACGCCGGTACGTTGCCCAATGCAACTCAACGGGGACTGTGTGCTGTTAGACTATATGTCTGAGGACTGGGCATTTATAAATAAATGCATGTTTTTTTTTTTTTTTTTTTTTTTTTGTAAACATTTGGAAAAATTGTTATTGTCTGAGGACAGGGCATTTATAAATATGGGGCCATAAATAAATGCATGTTTTTTTTAAAAGTATTTGGTCTAGGAATTAATTCGTGCGGTTTTTAATAAAAAATTAAAGCTTTATTTCAAAATCAAAATACATAAATACGTTAACAAAAATATTGTCCATCGCTACCCACTACTTTTTTCCATCTTTCAGGTAATTTACGAATTCCGTGTTGAAAGAAGTCCTCACTTTTCGAAGCGATCCAATCAGAGATCCATTTTTCTCTATTTTCTGAAGAAGTGATATACTGTCCAATCAAATCGTTATTCTTGCAATCAAACAAGTAGTAGTCTGAAGGAGCAATGTCTGGTGAATACGGAGGATGGGGTAACACTTCCCATCCGACATTCTCCAAATATGTTTTGACCGGTTTTCCGGTTGAAAAATAAGTTTATTATGTCTGTTATCCCATTCTGGTCGTTTTCTGGCCAGAGCTTGTTTCAAACGCATCAACTGAAGTCGATAACGTTCTCCATTAATAGTTTCACCAGGTTTCAGAAGCTCATAGCACCACACCTTTCCTATCCCACCATATACACAGCATAACCTTTGCACAGTGAATATTTTGTTTCGGTTGTGATGGACCTGGTTCACCTGGCATTACCCAGGCTTTCTTTCGTTTAGGATTCTCGTAATAAAGCCATTTTTCATCACCAGTAACAATCCGATGCAAAAATCCCTTATTTTTCTGTCTTTGAAGCAGCATTTCGCAAACTGTTTTTCTTCTTTCAACGTCTTTTTCTTTCAATTCATATGGAACCCAATGTGACATCTTTTGAATCATTCCCATTGCTTTGAGGCGTTTGGAAACTGTTGTTTGATCAACCTCTAATGATTTTGCAAGTTCTTTCTGCGTTTGACACGAATCCTGATCGAGCAATGCTGTCAATTCTTAATCTTAAATTTTTTTTGGCTGACCAGGTCGTGCTTGGTCTTCCAAGCCGTAATCACCCTTTTAAACCGTGCAAACCACTTCTGACACGTTCGTTCAGCTAGAACATGGTCATCATAAACTTCCAGCAAAATACGATGACTTTCGGTAACACTTTTCTTCATGTTAAAGTAATGAAGAAGACCCCCCTCCACCCCTGCAAAAACACTTTATCAGGCACAAAATTTGACATTTTCAGTTGGATAAAAATTGTTGTTGTTCACGCTTAAACAAAATGGCATATACTAAACTCGATGCGCAATAACAGTAGTTTTAAATGCATGTTTGAACAAATGAAACTATGGGACAATACGCTAGTTACGCCATCTCTTGTAAAACCTCACGAATTAATTCCTAGACCAAATACATTTTTTTCTCTATACGACGGTGTAAAAAGTAATATTGTGGGATGTTAAGAAGTTTAAGAATGAAATATCATTTAAAATTGGTCCAGGAATATTAATGTTTAATCCATGGCGTGCGTAATGTATGATCAACTCTGTGCGATTTTTTGTCTTAAATTTTAGTCTTTGAAAAAATCATTTTCCAAATGGTCATTGTAATTTGTTAAATTGCGTTTTTTTTTTTTTTATTCAAAAGATGTTTTTTCAACACTTGTTTCATAATACTATTGCAAGCAGAATTTATTTACAACTGTTTTCTGAAATATCTTGAAACTTTCAGAAGTCATAATTATTACAATATCCTATGGATTGAATCATCTTTTGCAAATTTAATTAATGTAACATCAATTTCAAAATTAATATGAAGTTATTGAAACTTACTAGAATTTTTCAAGCATTTTTGGGCACAATTTTTTTTTGTTTTCTAAAATATCTCCCAAGATTTTGGTTCATTTTACACATAATTATTACCTTATTTATGACAAATAATTTATGCAGATTTTAGTTTCTCTCATTCTTATGCAACTATACTGTACACAGTACCATAATTGGGATTTCTAGCATTCAAAACTTTTAAGTTTTGAATATGGGGAAATTTCTAAAATTGCATAGTTTTGAAACGAGAGGTGTCCCTCCCCCCTTCCCAATAAAAAGAAAACAACAGTTCACCTTTTTCTTCCTATGTAGCATGAATTTACTCTCATAGAAAGAGAGGAAGATCTTTTTAAAGTAAAATTGAAGAAAATCAATAAAGATAGCAATCTTTTTCTTTTTCCCTATCTAGCACTGAAGAAGGAGCACTTTTTACATAATAATCTAAACTGACCCAAAGTATTTGTAGTAAAACATCAGTTTTCAGAAATTACAAATGTTTTTCATTCACTTTAACCCTTTCCGGCACAGACAATTTTATTATAAAATGATCAAATGATTGACTGACACCAGAATTTAGAAACAACTTTTTTAGATATTAAAAACATGTTACTTTACATGTTCATTGTAAAAGCAAAATTTTACTAAAATATTCCTTGTGCCGTTCGTAAGTTTGGAATTAAAATTAGGTATCCTGAACTGGGCACACTGTGCCGGAAAGGGTTAAAAAATTTATTCCTGATAGGGGCTGTGTGTCCATATATAACGTTAACACTTTAGAGGGTAGGAAGGGGGTCTGACACTTGATATCCTAAGATATCTCTAGCAGAGAAAAGGAGATTGACTTTTGATATTTTCATTTTTGGTCCAACCAAATGTTTCTTTTTGTAACTTTTTTTTTTTTTTTTTTTTTTTTTTTTTTAAACATAAAAATAGTCTGTTATATGTTTTTATGACAATACAAAGTTATTATTAAAACCATTTAACACTTACACAATTATTTCATTCCAAAATATGGAACACAGTATTTGGCATTTCTATTCTGTTGCCATATAACCTCCTGAGACCCAAGCAAAATGTAATGCATAAATTTTTTTAAATATGAGTTTTTTTCAACAAATAGGCATCAAAAATGATGTAAAGAAATTAATAAATTTCGATTTTTTAATTTTGTTTTACAGCACAAATACATCTAAATGGATGTATTTAAAAAATGCGAGAAGTATGGGAAAGAATAGAATTTATCATAAAGAACATAGGCAGGTATTAACATCTGGTTTAAAATTGCAAAATAAAAATAGTTTAAACAAATTAAAATAACATAAAAACGAAAATTACCAGCAAAACGTAGAATTCCAACTTGACTCGTTTATTACGCCATTTTGTAAACAAAGTAGTTACCGTTGCCAAAAGCTGAATGTTGATTTTTGATTCATACATTACCAAAACCAACTGGTTTTAGATTGCTACAATGAAATGTAACGCAATAAAAGGAGAAAGCAAAACATCCATTTAAATGGATGCCAGGTCTCTGGAGGATAATCCGCTATTGGAGAAACCAGCTACGAAGATGTTTGAAATGACACTTGTCGTGTTTACTAGTAATATAAAGAGAAAGAATATTCTCTACCTGTTTTTTTTTTATATAAGAAGTTCTGCTTGCACTCTTCCCATGCAGTGGGAAAGTGCAAGAAAGCAATATTGCTATTGAATGCATTATGTAACAAAAAACTATTATTAAGTACTTTAAAAAATTAACTATCTCTTTTAAATTTTCATTGATATAAAGTTACTTCGTATATAATAGTGATTTTATTTTTCACTTCATTGCATCAGTGAAGTATGTGAATAACCATATCTGTATATCACTACAAACATATAAAAAGAAAATAATTGTAAAAAAAAAATAAAAGGAAATTTTAATCATTGATTACGATATCATTAGGAGTAGGTGGATTCAGGGAATGGTAACATATGACATCGTGAGGGGGGTCCAAAATTACCATAAAGTTGATAATGTTGTATATGGACATTCTCACAATCTTTTGACTTTCGGGAATAAAAATCTGGTGAAATTAAACTTGCTAAAATAACTATTTTAATCTGATAGAAGAATGCCTCAATGATAAAAAATTTTTTTTTATTTAACAGGTTTAAGTTTTAATTTTCTTTACCATTTTACCATCAAAACTTTTTATTTTCTTCTAAATTTTTACTTATAATGAATTTGCATAGTACCCACAGGACATTCAAATAAGAAATGATAACAATCTAGTATTTTTAGTAAAAAATTTTGGTATAACATTGTCTTAAAGGGGTGTTAAAGAAAAGACGGTAAGGTAAAAAAAGGGGACAGTATAGGAAAAAAGGGACGAAATGGGAAAAAAAGGGACAGTAAGGAAAATTACCACCTATTTTAGGCAAATCATATTAAGACTAAGTGGTAGCCACAATGTTCATTTATTTTTAGAAAGTTATTTACATTGGATTAAATTAAAAAAATAAAGATAATTTACCTCGTAAAGTGCAGGAATAACCTTGGGGACGGTAAGACTACCCATAAAGCCACGATGCTTGAAATTGATATTTAAATACTGATTTACATTCTGCAGTAAATTTCCTGTCAAAGAATTTTAGACATTCTTTCTCTAGCATACTTCTGCATGAGAAAAAACTTGGAAAAAATTCTGTGGCTGCATCAGAAGTGATTTTATGTATAATTTTAGAAGAGGGACTTTAAGGAATCTAAAACCCAGGGACAGAGTTTAAAAAATAATAACAACCCTAAAAATGTGTGCAGGTAAATTTTTTGCAACATATTTATATAAAATAATAATTCTAGTTTCGGAAAAAAATTACATTGAATTATTTTTATTGAAACAATTTTATACAGACAGTTCCAGACTTAAAAATCAGCATCAGGGACACGGGACGGTGTAGGAGTTTTCCTGGTATTTGGACCCCCAACATCGCCCAAAACTTATTTATCTCGTTAATATTGTTATGTAATCATGCAACAGGATGTTCCCCAGTATATGAAATAAAAAAAACACAAGAACATGAACTAAAATAAAAATTATTATTCAGGGACATAAAAGTCAAAAGATTGTGAGAATGCCCCATATTTACATTCAGGTGTGATTTTAAAATCAGCTTTAAATTGTTTCTGTATTTTTTTATAATCTCAAAATCCCATTTATGTTACAATATTATAAATTTCTTAAATGTTTTATTAAAGATGCTAATGCATTTGATATGTAAGATCATAGCGATATTACTGCATGTATTCTTAAGAGCAGGGTAGAAACTATAATTTTGGTGTTCTGCTTTTTCCAAAATAAATTTATAAAGATTAAGATTTTTTATTTTTTAAATCGTAGCATCCTTCCTATTTGAACTTAATTGGGACAGAGTATTGATCCTGTAAGTACCTTGAATGAGTTTATTAATCAAGTACAGGGGAACCTCATTAACCCTCTGAGCGCCTTGAGGGCTTTCCTATATTTTCATAAAAATAATCTTAATTAAAATTTTCTTTTCCTGTTTTTTCTAAAATACATTTCATGCCCCTTTATTTGACATACATCTTAAAATACAATTCTGTTTAAAATATTTTTGTCTTCAACAGATTAAAGTCATTTTTGGGAAACTTAATAGTTGAAAAGATTATCTCAAAATATGAAATAAACGTCTAGTGCAAATATATTTGTTAATTTAAAGTGTTTTGCCAACTTTTATTTATTTGGCCTTTTTAAATATGACGTGAAAAATACAGGCAAACCGCTCCAAGGGTTAACTCATGGGAATTTTTTTTTGTTTGTGTTAAAAGTAGTTCGAGTTTTCGATACTTTAAAAATATTATATATTCCATGTAACAAGAATAAATATACATACGTATCTTCAAAATCTGCTATGTTGCTGCTGTTGATTTCGTTTCCTAAGATCGATCCATCAAGAATACAGACCTACATGTGGAATCTCTCGGTGGAAGTCTTTTCAATGAGAACTGTTAGGTATTTACGTTACATCTGAAGAAATCACCAAAGCTCCGAACAGCCAACTCGATTTGTTTTTGCAGATTAGAATCTAAGTCATCACCATCGCAGTGATCTGTCAGTTTAATTAGAGTACATAAACAGCTTTGTGAAAACAACTTTAATTACTGCTACATACATTTTTTCTATCCCTCAACGCAATTCGTACAATAGAATTTTATCGTATGAGTGAGTAGAAGCAGAAATCGCCTGACGATTTTACAATCACTAGTCTGAAGCTATCAAAACTAAAGACATTTCCCTTCTGAGAATAACAATCTTTCAAAAATTTGGAGTTCGAAAAAAATAGAACTGTACAATTGCACAGAAAAGTAGGGCTCAACTTTATTACCCAACAAAGTTATTAAAATTTGTTCGTGCTGTGAGTAAGAAATATTTCAACAGCCAATCCTTTTAATTTGTGATACATGTTAAAAAGAACTGAAATGACAGTAAATGCCTATACCACTTGACGGGACAACTGGAAACAGTTCGTGTTAAAAGTAATTTGCGTTAAGCGTGTTCGTGTTAACGAGGTTCAACTGTATGTAGATCTTATAGTTTGTTTTCAGGGACACAAAAAAGCAAAACATCTTGATAATGTCCTAAATATTGAATTAATTCAAACTAATTAGAACAGTGCTACATTGCAACTATCTTGGATGAATTCATTAATCAAGTATTGTTCTGATGCTCTTAGGCAATCAACTAAATGGAAAAACCAGCCCTGTTCAAAGCAAAGTGTATGAAGTTAACGAGCACAGCACATCTTTCTTTTGGGTTGCAATATTCCATGACATTTTTGCATAAATTTTATTATTTGTTTTTTGTTCTGAACGATGAACCAAATCTTTTGGTAGCCCCTTCGACTCTAGCATCCAATTGCTTCCCCCTCCCCTAGTTTTCGCCTTGTTTAAGAGTAAGTCCATGTCTGCGTATTTCCTAGGATGAGACAGAAAATTTTAAAAAGAAAACTACAAGACTGAAAATAATGTACTCAATTAATGGTATTTTGAAATGCAATAATAAGAATCATTCTCAATTTAACCACTTACCAGCCTCCTTGATCAGGCATGCAACCTAGTATTTTATTTATTCATTATTATTATTTGTGTTTTTCTTCAAAACCAATTTCACCAATGATATATTTTAGGTATGTGTAAACTTTTAGTAAAAAATAATGCCTTCTAAACTATACACAATATTGTTATAAAAAATACATGTTCAAGTTCAGAAATAACCAAACTTCACTTTTTAAAGACATTTTTCGGCATTAAAATGGCCTGTTTAATAAAAACAAGAGATTAAAAAACAGTACAAAAAAAAAAAAATGTTCAATAAATATACAGTGATACCTTGACTAAAATTTTGGTTAACAAATACTTTTACAATAAGATGTTATAAAAACTGATGTGATACAGAATATAATTCTAAAAGTATTTGAAACGCCATAAAAATAAGTATTTTGGTGTTATTATTTTTATGGTGCTTCAAAAAGTTTTTAATTGATTTTTTGATATTTTTTCTGACTTAGCTATTTAATTTGGATTTAGTTTTCAAATGTTTTAACTTAACGCAGCTGCATTTCACTAATGACAAGTTTCATTTCAGTTAAAGAAATTTTCGGAATAATGAATGTCATTCTAGAATGAAATAGCAACCATGGTAACAATGACAGCTGTAATCAAATGATAATTTAAAATTGCATCAGAAGGAAAAAAGATTAGCTTTAAGTATGCATATATATATATATTATGTAGATATTTTGCAAATTCTTTATAACTAGCTAATCAAAAATTCATAAATGCGGTATTAGATTTTAATAAAAAAGTTGCAAGATATAATTTGTGAAACAGGGGAGGGGGGTTGATAAATTTAAGTATGCATAAACATATAGAATAGAACATTTTAAACAAATTTGACATAACTTAATAATAAAAAAAATGTTGTAAAATATAATTAGTGACCCCCCCCCCACCCCCCACCCCCCCAAAAAAAGTGTTGGAGTAGTATACTAAAACAAATAAACATAGCTCAATTTCATTTAAAAAAATTTCTTTTGTAACTCTTTAAACATTTATTATAAAATTATTCCTGCAGCCTATCTTACAAAACTATCCACAGAAAAAGACCTATCTGGAAGATTCTAACTCTGATTATTCGAAATGTTAATTGAAAATGGACTTATTCAACAATTATTTAGAGTTGTTGGTAAAAGTTCCGGAAAAGAACAAAAGTACTTAGCATACAGTAGAAAAGGTTAATGATGTATTTGAGACAACAATTCCCAGATTGTCCAAATTACAAATCTATCGTTTAATTTTAAATAATCACCACCAGTATTCAATTTATAATACAATAAAGAGTTTTGATAAAAGAATATATTTTATAGTATGATGTTAAACAAGTGAATAACTTATAGTTTAAAGCATAAATTATACGTCTCATAATTTATTGGATATTAATTTCAAGTTTTTCGAAACCTGTAATCATTATCAATTTAGAAACTGTTGATCTAATATACACATATAAATGCAAGATTGTACAGATTATAAGATGACGCAAAGGACAGTGGTTATTATGTGAGAGTTAAAATATAAATATTAAAAAACTGAGCATGTGGAAATAAACTACAGTACAGTCTCAAAAACCCACACTTCTAAAATCCGCAATATTCCGAAATCCGCATGCATTTCAAAATGTAAGCAATGAAATTTGCAATTAAGAAATATTCTTTATAATCTTTATTCCAAATAACAGTGAACGAAAATAAAATAATTTTTAATGTAAATTTATGGGAAAATAGTAATGACACAGGATATTGCACAAATAAAACACTTTTCTTTCACAGAAACTTACATATAAGAAAATGGAAAATAATGGAAATCGACGAGAGATATAAACAAGCACAGAAAAGTTTTAGTAGTTGCACCATCTATCGTTCGCTAAAGTAAATAGCAAACTAATTAATTTTATATTTCATGCAAAGCTTTAATTTTAGCATGACATAAAATATGGCCTGACTCTTTATTTATACAAAATGAGGGTGAAGATAAAGATTGTTCACTTAATCTTACCACAAACTGAAGACAAAAGAAAATACCAAAAGCTAATTTTTGAAGAAGGTTTGGTTTTAGGGGAAGATTTTGAAGTTCTTTGAGCAGCACAGTTATATAGACCAACAGGAAATAATGGCTATTTACAGAATTCAAAAGAAACTTCAACAAGCGGAAATGGAACAATGGAAGTTCTCAATCAAAGGATTATATAAGAAATGTTTAAAAAATGTAACAAAAAAAATTAGGGTATTAAATTGATAATGTTCAGGTAAATAAGAGATTCAAGTTTTGATTTGCTTAAATTGAATTATTACATATTCTTCTTGAAAATAACAAAAGTATGTTGAAAAAAATAAATAATTTAATCCACAATCTACAAAACTCTAAAATCCACAAAATTCTGAAATCTGCACAGCCTCTGGTCCCAAGCTGTGCAGATTTTTGAGACTCTACTGTATATGTAATATATATTCCTGTTTAGTTTATGGGGAGGGGGAGATAAGTCAACTTTACTGAGCAGATCACAGAGACATGGTGAGATAAAGACTTCTTAACAAACTTTTAGACATATAAAATATATTTAAAATCAACTTGGCCTATTGATTTCTCCATTTTAGCAAAAACAACTAAATTACAATGAAAATTGGTAAGGTTTTGTTTTAAGCAGTTACATCATGATTATATTAATAAATCCTGATTTAAAAGGAAATGTTCTTGGCAGTTATTGAAAACAATTTCTTGTTCAAACAGTTCAATATACAGTAGAACCTCGATTATCCGAAGTAATTGGGACCAACCCTCTTTCGGAAAATCGAAATTTTTGGATAATCGAGAATGCTTCAATTTTAATATTAAGGAGAAATATATATCAATACTTCTTATTATGGTAACAAGTGCTTAACCCCTTGGGTACAGATTTATTTCAGAGCTGCCACTGGCATTTTTTGTTTTTGTTACATTCTATCTCGCACCACGTTCTCAAAACAAAAATCTTTCATATACACTTTGACAGTATGGGCAAGAGAAAAATACTACAAAAATATTTTCCTTTATATAGTGGTATGAATAGAATATAAAAATAGGCACCAGTGGCCAAATGCTGGACGAGTCCCAGTCGTCAAATGTACCCAAGGGGTTAATAAAAATAAAGCAATAGCAAAATAGAAACAAGAATAAATTACTGGAATTTTAATTTTGAAATTAAGTACCTTTTACATATATCACAAGGGTTTGAAAAAAATGTTTTGTTTGTCGCAGTTTTGATTGCCTTTGTTTTGAAGCTCTATCACAGAGTTTTTAAATATTATTAGTTCACCAGTATCACAGTCTTTCTGCTACTCCAGCCATGCCAAACCTTTTGCAAAACATTCAAAAGCTTCAGAATTGCTAATTTGTTCGTTTTATTCGTTCCACTCCACAGCTTACGGGAGCTCAACATAAATTCAAAGGAACTGTAAAAAAGAGGATCGAAAATATTTATATTTACTCGTAGTTCGGAAAGGACCGCTTGCACACAAGAAAATGGTAGTTAAAAAAATGAATTTTGCACACAAGAAATGTGATAGTAAAGAAAAAAAAAAAAAGCTTTTAAAATGGATTTTGGTTAATCGAGAGTTTAGGTTAAAAGAGTTTCGGATAAAAGAGGTTCTACCGTATATTTTAAAAAATTAAACATGATTTTGGAAAATATCAAATTTGGAGAGGTTTTATTTATTTATTTATTTTACCACAAAAAAACTTTTTATCCAGACATGCGTAAGTTTTCAGATACTCCATACCCAATTCTAAATAATGGAACAACATTATTTAATTGTCCAATACGAGTAGTACATTATTGAGAAAACATCAAATTAGATGTTTTAAACCTAGTTTTAGGGCATATATCGTAAATATATTGTAAAATAAAAAAGAAATAAATATGCAATCACCTGTCCTAAAAAACGCATCAAATTTAACAACAAAAATATTCTTAATTCATGGTTTTTGCACGTAAGCAGAAAAGAAAGTCATTTCTCTATAACGCCAGGAAGATAATTAAAAACTGTATAAAAAAAAGGTTTGTGAACAACTTTAAGCATAAAAAATTTTAACATAACAGTGCAAACTTCAACAAAAATAAAAACTAAATCTTTGACTACCCCATATAACTAAATGTTTAGCACTCTTGTAATATGATTTTAATTAAATAATCTAAATATTTCGAAAAGAATACACATAAACAGTTTTAAAAGAATAGCATGTTTCAAAAATATGAAATGTTCTTCTTCAGTCACAAAAAGATTTTCTACTATTTTAAGAACAGGAGCAAGACCAAAGGAAAATTAAAGTGAAAGGTATAGGAGGAAGATAACAACTAATAGGAAAACAGGAGAAGGTTAGCAAACACTCAGAAGATTTTGCAGCAAGTGCAGTATGAAATAAAAGATGACACAAAAAAAACAAAAACAAAAGGAGAAAAGAATGAATAATAATTCTTTAAGAACAAATTAATTAAAAGTAAAAAAAAAAAAAAAGGATGAGCACAGCAAAAAGCTAGAACAATTTTATGGAAAAGAGAAAAATAATTAAATTGAAAGAACATGCTAGAAATTAAAAAGGTTAAATAGTACAACTTTTTACAAATTGCAGAGAACATATCTGAATAGGACTTAAAAACTTCACAACTACGACATGTTTTTGCGACTGAAGGGAAAAAAAAAATTCTTGAAACATGTTCTTTTTCTTTTCTTTGCTTTTCTTGGTGTATATAAGATTTTTCCAATGTATTTAGTTTTGCACCAGTATACAGTTTGTCCCCAAATTTATGGGCCAAACTGCAGGGAAAGGTAAAGTACACATAAAGAAGCAATTTTGGTATAGCAATGAGGGGTCGGATATTAAAAGGTATGGCAAAAAACAAGAAATGCAGAGGAAATGAAAGCAAGAGTTTTATTGGCATAACAATTATAATAACTGTTCAAATGTGCCACCACCAGCATCTAACAAGTGATTGGCATACTCTTTTGAAGGTTCCAGATGTCCCATCTATGAGACACCAGTTGACTTTGATGAGGACCTCATTGCAAGAATTTCAGTTGTTGCTGCAAATGTTTGTAAACACTTGGAATCTACAAAAAGGTATGTCAGTCACTAGCTAGATGCTGGCAGTGGCACATTTGAGCACTTACTGTAATTGTTATGTCAATAAAACCCTCGTTTTCATTTGCTCCGCATCTCTTGTTTTTCGCTAAAACTTTTCATATCCGACCCCACATTGCTATACCAAAAATTGCTTCCTAATGTATACTTTACCTTCCCTTACAGTTTGGCCCATGAATTTGAGGACACCCTGTATATAACTTTGTTTGCAAATAATCTTTAACTGTAATAAGAGTGCATCATCAGTGGTTAATATGCATGATTAAATCAAAATTACCACAATAGTTTTAACAAGAAATAAAAATTTATTCTAGCAATAATGCGGCAAGTAACAAAATATAATACAACTTTAGAATATCACAGTTTAAAATTCGTCGTGAAAGCTACGAGCTGTGTCTACCATTTTACTACCAAGGAAATGATCTTTCTTAGCTAAAACTTCACCCAAGGATAACACTTCATCCTTATTCATATCGGCAATCCTAATCAGCTTTCTTGCTTCATTTCTGGAATGGACAGGATTCTCAGGATCATTATACATCTGAAATAATTTAGGATTTTAAGAATGCTGAAAATTAATAACATTCAAAGTATCATAACTTGGTATGTTTTGGTCATACAGAAATGAAATTTTTATTGTTTTACTTGTAGGTCAATTCTCAAACTTTATTGTTATGCTACATACCTGAAACTTTTAAATTTTTTAAGACCCACCTAATATATAGGTATATTGAGCTTTTTGTGTAATCTATCCCAAGGAAAATATGAGCTTTGGCAGAAACTATGCACATGGGAACGGTCATAGGTAATGTTAAAAGTGAAAGTGGAGTTGTCCAAACATATTACTATGTAAAGAAAAAGAAAATGTATCAAAATACATAGAGTAGCACAAAATCTTGCCCTGATTATAAAAATTTATTACAAAATAAACAATGTAATTTTTGTATCACTGGATAGTTCCCTTTGACAGTTTTGTTGTGCAACAAAGTTTACGGACCAGTGGCTTGGAATAGACGGACCAACACTTTGACCTACATGCTCTCCTGACATTACTCCTCTTGATTTTTTTTATTTTGGGGCTATATCAAGGACCACACCAGTTGCTAATGTTGAAAAACTGAAGGCTAGGATAAAAGGATTGCCCGATAAAAGATGCTGTATGTTCTGTAACAGAAGGTTAGTGGACACTTGGTGAGAACTAAAATACCGCATAGACATTCTCCAAACTACCAAGGTGGCACATATTGAAATTGCATGAAGTATGTGGTCTTATCAAAAACTTTATAACAGTACCTACAATGTATCCAAACAACTAATATGTCTAATTATAATAGTTTTTGCACAATAACTATTTATAATCAAGGCAAGACTTAGTGCTCACCCTGTATATATTTTGAGATTAAAAGTCAATGTGATTTATGGCTGTTTTGCATTAATGACAGAATCTGTGTCAGGATCGAAACTTCTTGACCTTTAGCATCAAGCCCTATGCACAAAATTTAACAAACTATTTAACACTGTCTTTTTGCAAAGGTATTTATCTATATTGTGTTATGATAATTTACTTTAAAACTGAATGCATTATTTCTGATAAACTGTAGGAGCATTATATCTTAAAATATAGTTTTAATCATGAACTTTGATACATCCACTATGAAGTTTACTTAAAGGTGTATATAAAACATATAAGATAAAAGTTTTAAGACATTCATAATATAAAAGACAAAAAGCTAAAATATTTTGAAACACATTTTTTATTTTAAATGCTTTAACTTGTATGTTATATACATCCTTAAGTAAACTTCATAGTGGATGTATCAAAGTTCATGATTAAAACTACATTATTTCTGTTATATTATTACAGCAGATAAAATTAATTATACATTTTTAAATATCTGACAAACCTATATGTAACCCTCCAGTGGGTCACAACCTATATTTTGGGAATTGCTGTGTTAGAGCAGAGAGAAAACATATTCTAAATATAACTTAGAGGAATAAGGCTAATATCAGACGAACGACTTTTTGCATGCTTTTTTTGCTCTTACACCATCCCTGCACATGCTAGCGAAGGTGTAGGTGTAAGAGCAAAAAAAGCGTGCAAAAAGACATTCGTCTGACATTAGCCTAAGAGACACTATAAAAATCAAAATATTGTTACTTTTACGTAACTATTCGTTGTAGAAGGCCAATATGATGAACAACAACAATTGAAATATTTTTCAACTGGAACTATACCTCTAAAATTGAGGAATTGGCTATTGGTCAATCATAAGAGGGACCATAATAACAGGAAGAATAATAAATGGCCAGGATACTCATTCATAAAAAAGGGAATGTAAATTAAGTATAAAGCATTATCAGTAATTTTTTTAAACTACCCTCTAATAACTATAGTAGCATACCCCAAAGCAGAATACTTTGCAATGTTCTGCAACGGAATTTCAGATGATCAAAAATGTTCTGCAAGTGCAATGGGTGAAAAAAAGGGGGGAATGTTTATATACATATGTAAGGATGTAATTTCATCTTTTATAAAAATGCTAAAGATGTGTTTCAAAAAACACTGTCAAACAAAAGAAACAGATTCTGGAGGCAAGATTTATTTCTAACCATGGCATTGACACAGAAGTTACTGACTTTGGAAGTGAGATATTTAGATATATTACTTTTATGAAGAAAATGTCTTTGGAAATTTGGTCCATACGTAGTTATAAGGCCAGCTTTTACAAGTTTCCTAACAGATTTATGTCCAGATGAAGGTCCATTCGTATAAATAAACATACGTTTGTCTGTTGTACCAATGGTCGTTTCGTTCCCATCAGCTGTATTGGGCCTTTTAGAAAAACTTTTATCGATTGTAGACCCCCATGATTTGCATATAGCTTCAGATACTGAAATAGACAAAATTTTAGTTAGAAAACTGGTTAATTTCGGGATCTCTGATTTTAAAGTATTCACAGAATTTTTTAACATGGTCTTATTTTAAAAATATGTTTCACTCTCCTGGCACTCTTTGACAGTTTCATAAACCCAATCAAGAAATACAGTGTATTCAAAATACAGCTCCTTCCCTTCCCCTTTGGAGGGAGGAACACAAGGGAGTACATTCAGAATTTCTAAAAATTTGGAAAGATCCTTTGTTTGTCACATCTGAACGTGGAAAAATCAGATATTCAAAATTGAATAAATATTTTGTTGCTTTGATGATCTCATCAAGTTCTGTGCTTTGTCCAAAATAGACACTGTATTGATGCAGCAATGTATCAATATATTGCAGTATATCTTTGATGTCACTGATAAAATACGATATACTAGGATTATCAGTAGTAGACCTTAACATTTTGCTACTTATTGGAAGGTCTGGCACAGGTACTCCTTGGAAAGTACTTTCTTCTGAAAACATGTGCCATGAAAGTATTGTATTTTTGGGAAAACATTTTGGCAATGATCTGAAAATATCAATAAATTGTTGCACATTCGCACAATTATGAAGACTTGTCAGATAGGATTTGATGTTTAGCAAATAACAGTTTAGATTTGTAATTAAATCTGTATACTCCCAAGGACGAAGATCTGTTACCTGAATACATTTTAACATGGTAGCAAGTACCGAAATTATATCAGCAATAACTATTATACTGAAGATATTTATTTTTGATAAAAGTTTGTCCCTCAGACTTGCATTTTCTGTTTTTTCAGAGGCTGCGACTAATGCCTTGAAGTCATTTAGGAATGTTTGAAAAACATTAAAAGCATATAAAACAAATTTAAAAGTTTTAAAAATTTTAGGCTTGTAGAGAAACATTTGCAGTTCATCTGCATATTCATTTAGACGTTCAAATGATTTCCCCACATGAATTCTTTCATGCAAGTATTGATAAGTGCTAAGGAATCTTCCACAATTTTACTATCTGAATGTACCTGAAACAACTCTAGCCTGTGCATAGGGTCCCAGGATACAGGAATATCTTCTCTAACCAGTATAGGTCAAAATTAACGCCACTGGCCAGTACACAGATTTTTTTAACTGGTCAGTTTTTATTTTAACCACTGGCCAATAACAAAGTTATGTACGCTCCATACAAAATTGTGTTTTTTCTAACTATCAACATTGTAATTTACTAATATATATTACTTACCATTCGATATGATTACACTCAACTGAAAATTTTTATTTTTACTATTAATTGCAATGAAATAAATTCACAGGAAATTTTCAGAAAGGTTACAGCAGAGGAGGGCCCCCCCCCCCCCCCCATCGGCACTAACTAATATGCCTTTTTCTGCGACCATTGAACTAATTTTGCGTTTTTTTCGCGATCTTTTGACGAAATTCACGTTTTTTCGTGACCTTTTGCAAAATCTGCGTTTTTGCACGATCTTTTGACGAAATAGTTGCGTTTTCTCCGCGGTCTTTTCACGAAATTCGTGTTTTTTTCCGCGATCTTTTTTCAAAATTTGTGTTTTTTCCGCGATCATTTTTCGAGATTTGTGTTTTTCCGCGATTTTTTGACGAAATTTGCCTTTTTTCCGCGATTTTGTCACGAAAGTTGCGTTTTCTCCGCGATTTTTTGACGAAATTTGCGTTTTTCCGCGATCTTTTGACGAAAGTTGCGTTTTCTTCCGCGATCATTTCTCGAAATTTGTGTTTTTTCCGCGATCTTTTTTCGAAATTTGTGTTTTTCCGCGATCTTTTGACGAAATTTGCGTTTTTCCCGCGATCTTTTCATGAATTTTGCGTTTTTTCCGCGATTTTTTCAAGAATTTTGCGTTCTATCCGCGATCTTTTCTCGAATTTTGCGTTTTTCCGCGATCTTTTCACGAAATTTGCGTTTTTCCGCGATGTGATTTTTTTCGCGATTCTTTGTTGAAATTTGCGTTTTTTTCCGCGATCTCTCGAAATTTGTGTTTTTCCGCCATCTTTTGACGAAATTTGCGTTTTTTCGTGATTTTGTCAAGAAAGTTACGTTGTCTCCGCGATCTTTTCACGAATTTTGCGTTTTATCCGCGATCTTTTCACGAAATTTGCGTTTTTCCGCGAGACTTTGAAGAATTTTGTGATTCTTTTTTGCGATTCTTTGTCGAAAATTGCGTTTTCCCGCGATCTTTTCACGAAATTTGTGTTTTCCGCGATACTTTGAAGAATTTTGGGATTCTTTTTCGCGATTCTTTGTCGAAAATTGCGTTTATCCGCGAGCTTTTCACGAAATTTGCGTTTTATCCGCGATCTTTTCACGAAATTTGTGTTTTTCCGCGATACTTTGAAGAATTTTGTGATTCTTTTCCGCGATTCTTTATCGAAAGTTGCGTTTTCTCCGCGATCTTTTCACGAAATTTGCGTTTTTTCCGCGATGTTTTGACGTAATTCGATTTTTTTACGTGCTCTTTGGGCGAAATTCACGTTTTTTCGCGATTCCCAGCTTTTAAGCTTTAGTGAAAAACTTTCCCAGCTTCGTTCTTTGCAATTCGCGGAAGACAACTCCCGTTCGGAAAGAAATCGCTAGTTATTCAGAAAGTAGGTGAAATAGGAGGGAGGGAGAAAGATTGATTGCTGCGCGACATTCTTATTTCTTCCTAAATAGATTCGAACACAACGGAAGTAGTCCCCCCCCCCCCCCCCCTCGGATTCTTTTTGCTTTCACATCAATATGCACTTTTTTTTTTACAAAAAAAAAGTAACATTTGTCTTGAAATGTTCTGCAGCACATCTCATTGTTCTGCGACGTACGTCGCACATTTAAGCATATTCTGCTTTGGGGGTAGCATATATGCTACCACCAGTGTTTCCAATTTAGTGGATTTTTTAATTTGGATATTCCAAATTCATTCCAGAAAATTAAAATAGCAATATTTGCTTTATATAATAACAGACGTTCTGTCATTAAAAAAAACAAAACAAAACAAAAAAAAAACTAAATAAATTACTGAAATTTTCTGGTATGAATTTAAATTCTTTGAATTACGAAATTTTTAGAATGTATTCTACCATGGGAATTAGAGGGTTAATCTCTGTGTTGAATTCAGACTTTTTCTCTGGGAGAGATTTCTGTGGCTCCGGGGGGTAGGGTGGGTGGAATTGCACCTTTATTCATCACTGGTTAATCTATCAAAGAATAAGATTCATAATCCTACATTTTAGTTGAAAAATAACTAATGTTAAAATCACTATATTTGGTAAGCCAATCACTTCACAAATATTTTGTTATTTTATTACAGACTATTGCGAAGTGATTATTACAGTGATTATTCAGGTATAATATTAAAAAAAGAAGAAAAAAACCATTGTCCTCCTTTTTACATCTTCGGTAATAGACAGCATTCAATAGTAATCATGATTCCTTAATAATCACCATTCTTAAATAATCACAATCCTTTTTTTTTTTCAGTACTTCTTTGTCATAATAGCCCTGGCACAAAAGAGAAAATTTTGAAGTTGAATTTGGCAAGAAAAGAAAAACTTTCTGAAAACCTTAAATTACATTTAAAAATCATACCAGATTATTATATATCTTAATAAATAACTGTCATTATATCAAACAGACAAGCAATTTGTACAATACTTACACCATTTAATGCATAGATTGATAAACAGTTTATTTTATATATCCATAAAAAGGCCATATAATAATGTAATATGAAATAAATAACATATGTCAAATTGAAAAACCTATACAAGGTTAGAAATTTTTTCATTGCTCACTGTTTCATTTTCATCGCTGTTTGGTGCAAAATAGCACTTTCTTATGACTGAGTTATGCCAAGTCCTCTATTATAAAGAAGTTTGTTTTTATTCTTTGGCAACAGACTATTTCAGAATAATCATCCATATAACAGAAATAAATACTTCCCTTTAATTTATTCCAAAAAGAAGTTTTTACAGTAATACAGACAACTCTGAAATCTGCTAATGTATAATCTGTTATTTTCTAAAATCAGCCATTCATTTTGGAATGAAAACAAGGAAAATTATGTTTAACAGTTAAGCCCATAGAACATATTTAATACAGTAGTGTTTCCGATTATTATTTTTTTCAAAGAACTGAATTTTGTTTTAAGAATTTTGATGTAATTTGCATTGTATATTAAAGAAATAATTTTTGCTAAGAAAAATGGATAAGTAAATGCAAAAATTAAAAAAATTACAGGGCTGCCACTGGCAACTATTTTTATATAAATTTTTGTACCACTATTTTAAAAAAATACATTTTGTAATATATTTATAGTATATATCTTGCACATGTTGTCAAAGTAAATGTGAAAGATTTTTGTTTTGAAAAATTGGTGTGAGATAGAGTTAAAAAAATAGTCACCAGAAGCAGTCCTGGAATTACAGTTACAGTAAGTTAAATTACAGTTTTAAGCTGTGCATTAAAGAAAACACCAGCAATTAAAATACATAATTTAAATTAATGGAATTAGTCTAAACAAAGTATTTATTTGTAAAGTTTTAGCATTCAGTGAATCTCAGAACCAGAGTTAATAACTAATTGTAGAATACAGAAAAAAAATATTCCTCTTGTGCCAACATTTAAAAATTAAATAAGGAGCGATGAAATTTGAATTTAATTCTATTTTAAGTAGGTTACTCCTGCATCATATTTCTTTTTTGCATTTCCATTTTTATGCAAATACAGCTAATTTATACTTAGACTAAAAGAAAAAATATATAAACAAGACAATGGTTTATGATCCATCAAATTCTTTAATCAATCAGAACTTCAGTTTCAAGCTATGCAGATTTCACAGAAATAAATTTGTAAATGAATTTTAAAGGTCTTTCTTAACAAAAAATTAAGGAAACTATTGCACACAAAAATATGAAAATTGGTAGCATTATAGAAAAATGTTTGATAAACATGCTGAAGAAGACAGCTTTTAAATTTAAGAATTATTTTAAGAGCTATTTAATGTCGAAAGCAGACAAAATAGTTCTGTTAAAAAAGGTTTATGTGAAAAACAACTATCCGAAGGAATTTAATCTTTTTTTCTATGGCTTCACAATCTTGCAGTGTGCAGACTAGAGATGAGTTTGGGCTCACTTTTCAGAGCCCAAGCCCAAAAAATTTTGTGTCATCAGAGCCTGAGCCCGATACCGAAAGTATACCGAAAAAGGTACAAAAAAATTCAATAATATTTAAAATTTGTTCTAAATGTAATATGTCTCATTTTTTAACAACTTCTTACATGAAAATAACAGTTAATCTTTAACACATAATTAATTTTATGAAATTTACATTAAATGTTATCAAAAGAGAAATTTAGTATTAAATAAAAATATTCTTCCATAAAAAGATTTTTATATTTTTCTCCCGCAACAAGTAAATCTGATGGATACATTAAGAGGCTACTTCAGTCAAACGAAAATACATGTTCGCTAATGCTAATCCTATGAAAGAAATTTATAAAGATATCTTGGTTGCATTTCAATATTTTTAAAAGAATTTTTTTGCACTGGATAGCTAAGGTTGATCTGTACAAAGGCCGTTTTTTATTTTTTCGATTTTGTTTACATGTACTTTTAATGAGGATACTTTCATTTTCAGAACTAGTTCCGAAAGTGAAAGCATCCTCTTAAAAAAAATCAGCATTCAAAATCGAAAAAGTAAAAAACGGCCTTTGTACAGATCAATTTCAGCTATCCAATGCGAAAAAAAAAAAACAAAAAAAACATTTAAAAATATTGAATTGTTACCGTTACCTGAAAGATCTGATACTTTTATTAAAAAAGAGGAAACATTGCCTGATTGCTTTCTAGGAATAACAACACATGCCAATTTTATCTACTTATGTATGAAAGTGACTGCGTGAATATGAAAATCAGAGCCACAGAATGTACAGAATTCAAGAAGAAAATGAATAGAATCACTAACGTTTTTTTCATATAAAGAGCGATTAACTCTCACAGACAATAGAAGACTAAAGTTTTGCAAAACTTAAGCTAATGCTGATTGACTTAAAAGAAAATATTTATTTCATGTTAGATCTCTAAAAAAAGTAATAATAAATAACCATTCCAATTAAAAAATATCCTAATGGAGCCATATTCTGAAAATAGCACCAAATCAACTGGTCGTTACTTGCTGTCAATGCCAGACATAAATCATCAGATATCACCACAAGTCTTCTTTTAAAATAGTGTTCTACCACTATTAAAAAAGAAAAAAAAATCTATTTCTCTTTTATTCTGATCAAAATAGCATTAAAATGACTTGCAATAGAATAAGTAATTTTTAAGGGAAAATAAAGTTACCTTTTGTTTCTAAACGAGTATGAAAATAAATAAAATTGTCAATTTGAGAAAGAATGAGCCCGATCCCGCGTCAGGCCCGGTGTGAGCACGTCTCATCTCTAGTGTAGACTGCACTTTTTTTTTTTCCCTACTCAAATTTTTGTCATTTCAAGGGGTATTTTATTCATATTTAGAAAAGGTCATTATTTTAAATTGTTGCCAAATTGTAAAAAGACCAAAGAATAATATTTCCTTTAAAAAAAAAAAAAAAAGTATTTATATGTAACTTTTGAAAACAAAAAGAAAACTTTAAAATAATAATTAAATGGTCACATTTAAAAGCAAAAAATATAAAAAATTATGTCATAAAAATTGTATTTATACTTGAAAATTAAAAAAAGGAAGATAAATGGAGAAAAATACGTCATATTTAAAATGACCAAATAATAATATTGCTAAACAGTTTCAATTTGAAAATATTTTACATGAGAAATTTATTTCATATTTCAAGATGATCTTTTTAATTATTGTATCTAAGACAGCGCAAATAAGATTTCTTTTCAAAGAAAAAAAAAAAGACATGAAAACTAAAAAGAGAAAGAAAACTTTGGGGAAAATTACGGCAGATTTAAAATGACACATTTCAAATATCTAAAACTTTGGGAAAAATTACGGCAGATTTAAAATGATGCATTTAAAATATCTTATTTAAAACAGATTTTTTATAACATTGCTAAAAATTTTCAGGAAGCAACTATATTGTTTACTTAGTTCATTTTATATAAGCTCATTTTCAAATGTTTAACTGATCAATCATAAAAGCAGCCATTAAATGTCTCAATAGCAGTTGATTCAGCCTTAAAATCCCTCAGTCAAAGGGGAGAATGGAAACTTGATTACAGGGAGAATGCCACTGGTCGTTTAATTATAATTCAATCTTCCATAATCGTTTTAAAGCAAGTCAAATTAGCGTGTTCTGCAATGTCTGAATGGAGGCCGGTGAGCATAGCTTGTAGGGGGCAGAGCCCTCTTAGTATTGAAAAAAAAAGACATTTACACACCATGTAGAAATAGAGACCATTTTCTGGCAGGCAATGTACTGCACCCTTCTGAAATTGCTTACGAAAAACACTAATATGTACAGAATTTGTTCTAGACTTTAAAAAAAAATCTGCAAATCAAGTTAACTCACTATCATAAATATGAGTGTTGATTTAAAAAAAATGTGAATCAATTTAAAAGTTATGAATTAATAACATTTTGCTTAATAAAAAGAGCAAGACATTAGATCATTTTATGTAAACATTTACAATATTGACTCGCATAATAGTCACACGTTTTGGGCCTATTTTTAAATGTAAAATCTAGCTGTGACTATTATATGAGGAAACCTGATAACCAGTATTATATATGCTCGTGCTCAAATAATGTACTGACATATAAAAACGGTAATAGTAAAATGGAAAACATACCTATTGTTTGTAGATTATGTGCTGTTTATGGAAAAGTATTTTTTGCCAGTTATAAAAAAACACAGGTGTGCAATCGATGTGCCACAAATGACTGATTTTCACCACTAAATTTTAATACAATTCTTTGCCTTATTAAATCTCAGAAATTCTGTTGTTTAATAAGTCAAGACATGCTATTAAAATTTAGTGATAGCAATTGGCCATTTCTTGCACAGCACTTGCATCCCTGAAAACAAGAAAGGGATGGGAGGAAGTGATTTTTACATCTTACAGTAAATTTATTTTATTGGCACTCAATTTTAATGGCACACAAATAAACAAGCTAAAATAATATGAAATGTTGATTCAAATATGTTGTCTGTATTAGTCCAAAAGAAGAGATTTTTCGATTCATATTAACAAGGTCACGAGATGATGAATAATAAATAACATTGCAATTATGTAAAAAGAAACATAGATGACAACTTTTATGTAGGGAAAGTATTTTGGCGAATTGTTATGTTTCAAACTAATAAACAACTTCTATGTAAGGCCAGCTAACATGTGAGTTAAATATGGCAATAATTCTTCATTTTAATTTTGAAACATTCATTCGTTTTTTAAACCTGGAAAAATTATTGCTTAGCTTGTTAAAGTGAAACACAGAAAAATAATAATTATATCTATTTTTAATAATGATGCCTAGATATCAGAAGAGGTGGAGGGGGGGGGGGGGGGGATTTTTTTTTTTTTTTTTTTTTTTAACTCCATTAATTGAAAATATATTTAAGTATAAAAGCTATAAAACATAAAATATTTAAAATTAATAAAGTACCCATCTAATTTAAATTTGAGTATGAATATAGTCTTCAACAGAAACCAGTTTAAAAGTTCAATAGCAGGGGAAGGAGGTCATAAATTTGATGTAAAGTTACAGCCAAACACAAGCTCCATGTGTGGCACTTTGCTTACATAAGAATTAATAACAGTAATTTAAAGATATTTAATTTAAAGAAATTATATATATTTCTATGTAATAATTTACAAGCTTTAAACAAAAAAATAAATTATTTTTACTTAATACTTCTTTTAAAATGTAATTTATTATTCAGCTTGACAATAAAGCTGTAATTTACAAAATTCACTTTCACAAATAAAAAACTACTTTACTCCATTTGAATAACATACTCAAATTTCAGACCTGCCAACCTTTGAAAATGAGAAATCATAGCACACAAAATTCAAATTAATCTGGAGATTGGTTGGTTGGTTTTCGTTTTTCGCAGCCATTTTTTTGACATTCGTAAAAGGAATAGGGTTTCAGTCTTTCAACTCAATATAGTAATTTTTTTCTTCTGAAAATTTTTATACGATCTTTAAAGTTTCTTCTCATTTCACAGCGTTTGTTTACATTTGTGAAAGGAACCCGGTTAGAATTTTTCAACCCAGCACAGTAAATTTTGATGAAATTCGTGATTTTTGTTCCGTTATCATTTCACCATATACACAATTTTTTTCCCACAATCATAATTCACGTTTTTCTATCACGATTCTTTGTTGAAATCCGCACTTTGTACCGCGAACTTCTGACGAAATTCGCATCTTTTACCGTGATCATTTGACGAATTTTGCTTTTTTTACTACGATCCTTTGACAAAATTCATGTTTTCTTTTCGCGATCTTTCGATTAAAATTTGTGTTTTCTTACTGATGATCTTTCGGTGAAATTTGCATTTTCTTTCTAGGATATTTTGACGAAATTCACGTTTTCTTTCCGCGATATTTTGACGAAAATCGCGTTTTATTACCTCGATATTTTGATGAAATGTGCGTTTTTACCGCGATACTTTGATGAAATTTATTTTCTTCTGCACCCAATTGATGAAATAATTTTGTTTACGCGCTCATTTGTCGAAATTCGCGATAATTTATCGTGACCGATCGGCAAAATTCGCAATATCCTTTCGCGACCAATTAACAAAATTCACTACTAGTATCCACGACTTTTTGATGAAATTTGCAATTTTTTTTCCTCGATAGTTTTTCGAAATTCGTGATTCTTTTGCACAAGCATTTGATGAAATTTACAATTTTTTCTGAACTCTTAATGAAATTAGCGATTTTATTCAGCGACCAATTGAAGATAATCATTATTTGTTTCTGAGATCTTTGACAAAATACTCGATATTTTTCCGCGATCGTTTGAAGAAATTTCTCAATTTTTTCGGTGACCCATTCACGAATTAATTTATGAAAATTCCATAAAAGAAAAAAATTCGCGGCCTTCCAAGAATTTTTAAAATATACTTGCAGAAGAATAATAGATCTGTGGAAGAATTTGCAGGGGGAAATACTGCACAGAATTTTATTATGTAGCATCGTAGTTTATAGGTCAAAATCGTAGCAACTACGATTTTTTCGAAGCAGTTGGCAGGTCTGAAATTTGCACAATAATGTGAACATATTTCCAATTAAAGTTACCCAAAACTAGCAGGAAAATGTAACAATCTATAGATTAATATACAAGTTGAATTAATAAAATCTTACTTTTTTTTTTTTTTAAATAAGTTAAAAAGGAGAGATATCAAAATAGCATAATTAACAAGGCCAGAAAACAAGTTGGTCAATGACCTTGATAGAATTTGCAATGTTACAGGGAAAGAAAGTTGCTAACAGGCGGAAATGATGCAGGAAATGCATTACTTAATTAAAAATTGCATTGCTAGCTGATATTAGAGATTGTTACCTTAATTAAGAAATAAATTAATCTAAATTTGTATTGGTTCATTAGCCAAGCTATTGGAGGGAGGATTGTTACTTTTCTCTATGTTATTTAGAATCCAACCATGCTGGTTTCTTATGATTTAGACATAAGGGGCTGTGAAAAAATAACGTTATAATTTTAGGGGGGAGAGGGGGGTCTAGCACTTGACATCGTAAGATATCTCTAGGGGAAGGTTTTTCTTAAATATCGTTATCACTTTTGATCAAAGGAAAAATTCTTAATTTTTCCTTTACATTAAAATACCCTGTTGTCTTTTTTCTTTTAGTCTGCTATCCATTTTTATGAAAATAAAAAGTTATTATTAAAACGATTAAATACTATAAATTTATTTTGTTCCAAAATTATGGAATACCCCAACATTTGACATCCCAATTCTCTTGCCATATACACATACAATCTGCTGTTAGAGAAATCGAGGAAGTGCAAATTATGTTTGAAATGTTACTTGTTGCGTTTACTAATAAAGAAAGGAGAAAGAATGTTGTCCACCTGCTTAGTTGATAAGAAATCCTATGTCCTGCCTAGGCAAGTGCATACTGTTGAATGCATTATGTAATAAAAAAACAATTCTTAAGTATTTTTAAATAGTAACTATTTGTTTTAAGCATTATTTGTTATAAAGTTATATCATATATAATAGTGATATTTTATAGACAACTTCTCTCCATTTGAATCAATAAAGTATGTGAATAATAAATGTATAAACATGCATGTATATATCACTGCAAAGATATAAAACAATAAGAAAAGGAAAAAAAACCTGTAAAAATGAAAAGAATATTTAGACACTGATCCAAAATTAATAACGAAAAAATTGATAATGTTATATAAATACAGCACCCAAGAAGTTCCCTATCCGATTCAAGAAAAAACAAAAGTTAAATCAAATTAAAATACAGCAAAATAAAGAGAGAGTAGATGCATATACTTTATGCTTCATAAAAAGGGAAAAAAAGGGCAAATTAAGACAAAAAACCAAATATAAGTTGTTTTGAGCAATAATCAAAGAATAAATTTCACTTAAATATGAAATTTTTAGAGAGCAATATTAGAAACAACTTACAAGTAGTTCTTCTCTAGTCACTTTTCCATCATGATTTATGTCAATATTTTCACGAAACTCTTTACGTCTTTGTGCTGTCCAGTCTTTATAGTCATCGTTATCACTAGGCATGTCTGCAAACTCATCTTCTGTCAATTTCTCATCACCATCAGTATCTATAACATGTTTATTACAAAAAATAAAAAATAAAGTAAAGAAGTATAAATATTAATATCAAATAATAATTATTTAGTAACAATGAAAATAGTATTTACTAACCAGGGATGTAGTGGAGGGTATACAGACACAGAGGTATACGCCGTATTCCTTATGGATTTTTTTAAGGAACACCGTATATCCTGTTTCTCAAAAAAGCCATACTATATACGCCCTCTGCATTGAGCGTATATCCTCTGTTTTTTTTTTTTTTTTTTTTTTACGACTCCACCACTGTTACTAACATAATTACATGCTTGAACATTTTTTTTAACCCTTTACTTTTGAAATGTTAAGAAAAGCCATTTTTAAGATAAAAACAAAGCCAACGTTAAGAAATTGTAACTTACCTTACTGCATACCAGTATACATATTTTAGTAGAAATATTTTAGCAAAGTAGGATGTTTTTGTGGTAACTCTTTATGGTTATCCATATTCTCTTTAAATTCTAATGTAGCCAATTAATAATGTTGTCATAATTAAAAATAGAGGCTACATGTTATAGTAGAGGTCTTGCACTATACAGTATAATTCTTATATACCATTTCTTACATATCAGTTAAAGTTTAAGCTTTTTAAAGATGGCAAAACATAATAAAAAACTTTAATTGAGAAAAAGGAATTCAATTACTGGAATTTTGATGCATTTAAAAGGAAAAGGACGCAGTAAAAACTTTTTTCATTTATTTATAGCCACCGGATTTTTACATAACTTCACCAGAATATACTACAGATGTCTAAATGTATTTTAAGCAAAAACTTGATATTTCCAAATATAATTTTTCATTAAGTGAGGGGTGTCGAGTCACCTAAAAGCACTTGAAGAAATTTAAACAAACTTCTCCGAGTGCTTATGCAAGTGAAAAAGTTGCACACTGCTTTTTATCATGAGAAAAATATTGTATCATTTACAATAAAAAGTACTTAGGTCATGGAAAAACGCACTGTTGTAGCAATTGTAGTATTGAGGATAATGGAAGTTTCCTCCTTATTCATTGTTACTTTCATTAGTTGAAAAAAAGATTGTTATATCTACCATAGGCAGAAAGTTATTTATTTCATGTAAGTATGTTTGCATGTTAGAAATTACTATATATACAGAAATGATGTATGTAAATATAGAGTATTTGACATTATTAAAGTAAATAAAAAATGAAAATGTAGTTACAATTATTATTTATAATCACTATGGTGCTTAAATAAATAAATCAAGCAATAGGATAGGTTTTCTTCTAAAATCCCCCCACCCCCATGTCTATTAAATGACAACTGGAAACTTTTTCTTATTGATGTATGTTTACTACCGGCTTACAAAAAAAAAAAAAACTTACAAATATAATAAAAAGTCGGCTCAAAAAAATAATAATAACTCCATACCTAGAGTGTTAATGATATCATTAACCATGTTGATGAGAGACACATGACTGTGTTCAGGGTGTCTAAATGTCATAAATTCATCTATATTCAGAGCTTCTGGATCACTGTTGGCTGCTTCAGACCATGCAGCTCTATCTAAGAGTATTTTTTCTTGAACTGAAAGCAAAGAAGGAAAAGTATTTAAAAACATTACAAAAGCAATTCTCTTATTAAAATATGCTGCTACAATAAAAATCAACAGTTATGAATTAAAACATTGCATGTACAACAAAAAATATAAGCAACTATTTAAACCAATTAACTGCTGCAAACAGTTTAGATTGTTTTCAAATCTAAGCCCACAACTTTCTAACATAATCACACTGCTAATATCTTTAGTTCAATTTTAAAAACTCTCTTTGCAAAGTAAATATAAATTTCTGAAAGCAAACAAACTTGTTACAAGGGTGAATTAAATATAAATGAGATTTGTTTAACATCAATAGAAATTTTTTACACTTGTTGTCAGGGCTTAATTTGCACCGGAACCAACTGGAGCACAGCTCCAGTACTTCTCTATTTTTAGTAACTATTTAAATATTGGTCGAAATTCACCGGAGCTCATAAATACAGGGCTCCGGAGCCCAGTGCTTCTGAAAAACTGATGCCTAAATTACTCTTTCCTTTCCTTCCAGTCTCTAAGCTTTTGCATTCTTTTTTATCAAAACACTTATATGTGATGCAATGTGCCGTACACGTAGGAGATGGAGATAAAACGGACTCAATTTTTATATTAGTTTTTGGGCTTGGACTGACTCGAGATCAATCTGTGTTACATTCAAAATTTTATTTATGCATGTATAGAAAAAAAATTCCTTCAAAATTACCTATTACATTCAATTTCAAATAATTTTAATGCTATTTTAATCAAAATGATGGGAAAACAGGAATCGTGTTTTTCCTATTCTAGTGTAGACTGAACAATGAATTTGCTTTCAAGTTCGATTTTCTTTTGTGACAGCAGGATAATTTTTAATTGGCATGTTTCATATACACAATCGGTGACTTTATCAAGGTCAATATTGATAAACAAACTATTTCTGCAAATTTTTTTAAAATGAACTTGGTAAAATGGTTATCTGTGAACGTGAGTTTTGTCCCATGGCTCTTTATTTTGTAAAGCATTTTGTTTCAAATATTAGTTAGAGGTCTGCATGGACCTGGGCTGGCAAAATGAAGATAAACTTTCAAATGGGCCGGCAGAGTCAGGTCAATTTTTTCAACGGGTCGGCAAAAAAAACTGAACCGGCTTGTCAGGCTGATGAAAAAAATTAAGCGGGCCTTCTGGTCCAATATAAAAAATTTAATGAAGCCAATAAAATATGAGCCATTTCCAATGAATATGACTTTCACGAGAATAACTATAAATGTGTGTCCCGAGCCAATGCTAGTTTGACAACATTAATACAGAAATGTAACATGTCCAGTGTAGAGATCGGTATCAAACAGTTTTACATGGTGTCTGATCACGGCTTAATTTTTCCAGCAGACTTGTGCCGGGCCGAGATCAGGTATGGATTTTTTTCTACATAATAGAGCCGGGCCGGAACTGAACTTAGTTATTCTCAGGATGTGTGGGACAGGCAATATGTTTTGTAAAAATATTAATAGCAATAATGAACTTCTGCTAACGGAATCTTTGAAAATATACCTTAAGGTGGTTCTCAAATTCACTGCTCAACAACACGAAACTTTCTGACACATTTCCTGACTCATTTTTAACTGTAAAGGCATAAAATTGACAGGCCTGACTATTGAAGGGATTTAGAATTGAATAGGTGACTGCAGGTTTTTCTCTTTTCCCGTGCTATAACTTCCAGAAATTCGATTCAAAACAATAATTTTGACAGTATTTCTTCAAAGATATTTCCTTTATCAAAAAAAAAAAACGCCATTCGTTTACATAATTTCTGAATAAGAACACCTATCAATGTTATGCATTTCCGAAAAGACATGAATTCAGAAATGTGTCAGAAAGTAGCTCCTTTGGATTTGACAAAAGGAATGAGGGAGAAATATTTTCACAAATCTACTTTTTATTATACAGCTTCAAAAATAAGCATATTTTTAACACTTCTTTTTTTTCTTTTATTCTAAACTACATTATTTCTTTAATGAACCCTTATTTGAATGTTGAAACACCTAAGACTCTAAGTAATCATTAATGTTGCTATTGTTTATTTTCTGTCTTGCGAACAAACACATCGTAATTTTAAAAATACTGTAAAATTATCCCATAAATATGTGTGAAGTATTCCTTAAAAGAATCTTAACTGTATGTTAAAAAAAAAATCTGAATTTTTTGTAGAAATTGAGTTGGGCCTGATTTAATTGATTTTTCCACGCGCCGGGTCTGTTTTCACTGATTTTTGTATGGGCTGGGCCATGAACTGTGAAAATATAAATAGGATGGGCCGAACTTTTATTCTTTATGCCGGGCCGGGCCAAGATAGTTTTCGACCGACCCGGCCCGTGCAGACCTCTAATTTTAGGTAACTCAAAGGAGGCTGAAAGTTGTATATTGCTGATATTTAAAGCTGCATTGCATAATGATGATACGTGATTTTCCTACATAACATTATATTCTGAATATACAGAAATTTTAAAGGGATTAGGAGAACGTGAAATTTCTTAAGGTTCCAATGAAGATTCAAAGAGAAATTTGCTAGTCTATTGATAAAAGAATAACAGTTTCAAAATTAAGTTTGTATTGCACTGGGGTTTATTTACAGATAGTTTAAAGAATTAACATAAATTAAATGATTAAAATAACAACATGTCATATCAGTTACTTGTATTAGTCAATTTTTATTAAATAAATAGCAATCTGTTCCTTCAAACTTATTTGTCATTATTAAATTTAAGTATTTTATGGTTATCATCTGCATATTTATTAGAAACCTTTAAAAATTGGCTAGTGGAAAATTTAATTGGGTTACATAAAATCAAGAAAAGATCTTTGTTCTTATGTCATGCTTATCTATATTTCACATTAAATCAGACGACAGATTTTGTTTACAGAATTGTTTGACAAGAAAGTAAACAAGTATCAAATTAATTTATAACAAAATATAAAATATCAAAAAAGAATGTAAGATTTTTTTGCATACACCACTTTTCTAAAAATAAACAAAAATTACGTACCTTTTCTTTTTAAATGCCTGTGATTTTCAGGATGCTTAGCCGCGTAAGACTTATTAAAGCCTTGTTCAATCATAAAGTTTATGTGATATTCATTCCATGTAACACGGCCTAAATATGTAAAAGAATTCTAAATTAATTGATAAAAAAAAATTAAATCACAAAGTAAAATTTTAAATTAAGCAAACTTTAATATTTATAAAACTAACTTAAAATTAATGTTAAATTAACTTAACTAGATGTATTTAAAACTTAATGTTTCCCTTTCTATACAATGCATGAAACATATGACAGAAATGATAAAGTAGCATAAATATTAATTTATGACGATGTTTATTTATGTAATTCATGTAATAAATGTTTTTATATTACCATATTTTATGAAAGAAATGCTGCAACATTTACGAGTTTGAAAGTTAATTTTTTTCAAGTGTGCCGTTTACGTTTTTTTTTCCCTCCTGCGTAAAATTAGGATAAAATAAAAATGCCTTAAGACAGTTCTCAAGCCCCCTGCTCAACAACCCAAAACTTTGACTTTGCCGATAATGAAAACTATGATATTTCCGATCATGATACCGGACCATACAAGTGGACAAAGAAAATTTACAACTCTTCCACACTCAGATATTGTCGATTGAGATTTTGAGGGCTTAGAACAGAATATAAAGAAGACCTAAAGTGGATGCAATGTAAAAAGCGTACTAAGTTGTGTCAACCACTTAAAAAATTGTGGAGTGCCTAAGGAGAGGGGTTCGCACCCCGCATTCTGGATGGTTTTAATACCAACTGACATAGCCTTAATTTAAAAATTATATAAAAATATTTAAAACCTAATTTAAATATTTGGTGCTACTTGATTATCCCGCCAACCAACTTTGCCAAACTATACAAATCGCCAAATTATACAAATTGATATAATTTTTATTTTAAATAACAAAAGAACAAATAAATTGGTAAAACATTAATAAAAATACAAATAAACTAATATGTTGTGGCCATCACAAAACTTTCTTCTATATAAATCACGTCAATTAAATCATTTAAATAATACAAGTAATTACGTCAATTTAGCACCAATTCATATCAAATTACATCTGAATTTGAAGTTTGATGAAAATTCATGCTGAGATAGACCTATAGCGGAAATTGTACAAAATGTAGCATAACAGCGCCACCTATTGAACGATTTGCACCAAAACATAAACAGCACTAATTGATATCAAGGTATACATGAATCTGAAGTTTGTTGAAAATCCAAGCATTAGTTCTTGAGATAGAGCTACTGCAGAAATCGCAAAAACTGCAGCATAGCAGCGCCACCTGTTGAGCGATTTACACCAAAATGTACAAAACGTCAATTTCTGTTCAAGGACTAACTGAATCTGAAGTTTGATGAAAATTTGTGCATTAGTTCTGAAGATTGAGCTATTGTGGAAATCGTGAAAAATGCTGTATAGCAGCGCCACCTGTTGAGCGATTTACACCAGAAACTAATCAACACCAATTTATATCAGGGACTAACTGAATATTAATTTTTATCAAATTCCGTTCATTAGTTCTTGAGATAGAGCGCCCACAAAATTTGTGTCACACACAGTTAGACTCACAGACAGACATTTTGTAAAAACACGTTTTTCGGGTTATATGACCCCTAAAACATGTAAATCCATCGAAAACCGGAATTTGAAAATTTTCATGAATCCAGTACTTTCTTCTTGTAAAGCTAGAAGAAAGTAAAAATCACTTAATGATGTAACAAACATGTGTATTGTGGTTAACGTCAAATGAATGTGACATTTACGATAATCCATTATTAGTATTTAATCTTATAGTTTGGCGATAGCTTTTTGGTCGATGGGATAATCAAGTAGTACCAAATATTTTAAACAAAATTTTAGACTCTTAAGTTATTAAAAATGAGGCACCTAACACTGTTCAGAAAACTTTGATTAAAGTCAGGTCAATGAGTCGCTATCGACAAAAGTAGAATTCCTACATATGCTACATTTACGATGAGTGCAGTGACCAATGTTCAGATGTTGATGACCAATTTTCAGAAGTGTGGCACTTATGACGGGTGTGAGATTTCTTCCATAAAATACAGTACAGTAGACTCCCTCAAATCCACACAGTTTAGGACCAGAGGTTGTGCAGATTTTAGAATTTTGTGGATTTCTGGTCATTGATTTGTTTACATTTATGAAACATTAATTTGATTGGTAGTTAAGCAAGGAAAATTATAATGAATGCTTACAATAAAGTGAAACATTAAAATAAGTAAAATATTAAAATAATTTATTAGTTTAAAAGTAAGTAATTATTAAAATAATTGTGTAAAATAAAAATTTAGAAAGATATTAAATTATTACTGATGAAATCGATTCCATTCGACTCTAAAAGTCCTATGCTGCCATCTAGTGGTAAAGCGATCGTAAGATCGATACGTCATTATTCGTTCTTAGCACTTTTTAACTTTAGTAACTTTTTCCATTGTTATTTAGAGTCTTGAATGCTTTTCTCATACTGCTTTGTATGTTTAGAAATAAATTTGTCTATAATTTAAAAAAAAAAAATCCGTGAACTCCGTGATTTTAAAATAGCGTTCAGGTTCGTGGATTTTTCCATTTCGAACACTGGAATTTTTGATATAGACATGCTAATTTATATCAAAATCAAAAGTAATGTAAATTTATTTAGTAATAAATCAGCTGTAATAGCCAAAAGAGAATGAGTAACAAAAAATTTAGTAAAAAAAACATTGTGGTAGTCGCTGATTTCGGCGCCATCTTGAATTTTGTTCCTGCAACTTAACTGTAGATTTCATTCTTTACATCTGAAAAAAAATACGCGGATTTTAGGGTCGTGGATTTAAGGGAGTCTACTGTATTATGTTTGATAGCCTTTTTAAAATTTTTGGACGAGATAGCTTTGTTGTAGTAAAGAGCAAAAAACTTTGGATTCAACTTCTTTATTTCACAACAACTTACTTTCTACTTATTTATTCATCGTAGCATAAAAACTTAATCAGGATTAACTTTATGCATTTTTTACTACAAAATATGTAAAATTAATATTTTAGAGCATAAAAATCTATGTGGGATAAAATAGTTACTGTTAGGCTTCTCAAACAGGCAGCATTTTTTTACTTATTTTCATAATTTTATGATTTTTTGTTTAGGTAACATTTGACATTAAAACAATATAGTGATCTAAAATTATTTCCTCTATATAAGTTGATTAAAAATAAATTTAATTTGATAAATTTAGCATATAGTAAAAGCAAAACATGCAACTTTCATTTATATGCATATCAGTTGTTATATGAGTAATTCTGAAAAGTGACAGGAAAAAAGAAGAGAAATGGAAGTTTGAAATATTAACCCATTTATGCCTAGCATCCCATTTTTGGGACGTTTCGAATTTTAATAATTTTTTTAAATTTTCCTATCCTTTACAACATGAAAATTGTATGAAGTAATTATCTATGAATGTCTTTATCTATTACTGCGAGATGACAGCATAAGATGGATATTTATTTGCTTAAATGAAGGCCTTTTTTCGGTGTTTAAAGATTTTTCATTTTTTAAGATAACGAAATGTAAAAAGTAAGTTTATTTGTATTTTTTATATCAAAGATCCAAATAAATAAGTCATAATCTTAGCTTGTAGACTTCTTTCAAATACGTATTTTTTTAAATTGCGAAATTATAGGTTCAATCCTATTTTTTATTCATGTTTGTAACATACAAAATATAGGGCGCGAGGCACGAATGGGTACATATTTCTATTAAATATTTAGGGGGCAGTTATTCATATAAAGACCTTTTCAAGATGATTTTGATATAAACTGTTTTTTCGTCTCGAATACGATTACTCTTAAATTATTATTAAAAATACTTATAATGTTATTAGTCTCTGTAAAGAAATAAATATATTTTTTAATAGTTCATAAAAATATTAATTATAGTATATAATATAAAATTTAAAATTATGCATTTTTCCACATATGGATATTCCCATATTTAGTATGTTTACATTTTATCAAATAAATACAAAAGTTCATTTTGCAACATTTTAAAGTGATTTTACCGAAAAATTTGAGAAAACAAAAATTCAGGAATATAAATGGGTTAAACAACTCAAGACAAAGACAGTGCCAGTAGCCAACACAGAACAAATCATAGCTAAAAGTCTCACCAACAGAGCTATTGGTGATTTAGAAGAAGTTTTGTTTATTCAGAAGAGAAAATCTCATACAGTTGAAATAGCAATAGTGGTGGACAAACTATCAGAATTGGATAGTAGGTCAGAGTTATCCAAGAAGACAACAAATTAAACATTTCTTGAGATCGTAATAAACACATAGACGCCAACATTGTAAAAATTATATCAGGAGTAAACCAGTTCAATTTCAGGAGTTTTGGACACTCTTCAGGAGTAAAATGTTCACGTTTCAGGAGTCATTTCAGGAGTTGCACAAAGTTTTTTACGAGCTATATTTTTTACAAATATATTCAGTCCTCTTGCAGCTTTTGTATTTATCAACACAAACATAATTTAAATAAAGGTTACTTAATTTATTTTTACTTTTAATGTATTAATAATTTTTTATAATAAATTTATAAAAATGGAATTTTTTTTTAAATCTTTACGGAGCAAAAAATCCGTGATTGATGTGAGTGTGAAATCTCATGACCAATTAACAAAATTCGCGAATTTTTCGCCGCGACTGACGAACGAAAATCGCGAATTTTTCGCCGCGACTTGCGGACGAAATTCGCGATCTTTTGCCGCGACTTGCGGACGAAATTCGCGTTGTTTTACCGCGACTTGCAGACGAAAACCGCGATGTTTTGCCGCGATTGACGGATGAAAATCGCGATGTTTCGCCGCGACTGACGAACGAAAATCGCGATTTTTTGCCGAGAACTCACACTGTTAAAAATTTGCAGCATTCTGGCAGGTCATTTGACCGTTTTTTCCGAAAACGGTTACACAACTGTAATTTTAACACTATTCTGACCATATTATGGTCAGAATATAGTTAAATTATGGTTATAAAACCGTTTTTTCAAAAAACGGTCGAATGACCTGCCAGAATGCTGCAAAATTTTTAACAGTGCACTGACGGAAATCGCGATTTTTATCATTAGCCGATTACCGGATTTCAGGATATTTTCCCCCAACTGATTAACGCAATTCGTGATATTTTGCCGCGGCTGCGATTTTTATCAACGACCTATTGATGAATTTCACGATTATTTGCAGCGACTGATTGACAAAAATTGCAACTTTTTTCAACGATCGGTTGGCAAAATTTGAGATTTTCTGCCGCGAGCGATTGTAGAAATTGGCGGTTTTATCGATTAATAGACGATTTTCGCGATATACTTCAACGACCGATTGACGAAATTCGTGATTTTTTGCCGCGATCGATCGAAGAAATTCGCGATTTTTTTGCCTCAAATTTCCGTATTTTCTACCTTATTACCGTACTTCCGTATTTTATCCTACATTTCCGGAGAAACTCCGGAATTTCCGGAGATATTGGCATCTATGTAAAACATAATTAAGTTCACAAAAAAGAGTGGATGGTTTTATTTCATGTTTCTTGAGAAAGATGACATGATTGATGCATCGCAAATTGCAGCTGTCTTTTCTGATCGATGAATGAACCATAATGGAGACTATTTATTCTCTTAAATCTGTTTAATATTTTCAGCAACCTCAAAGTACACTTTTTATCAGATTCATGAGAAATTATTTACTTTTATTAAAGTGAAATAAAGCTTTAAATGAGTATACTTCTTTTACCCAATGACATTGGACAAAATAGTTAAATGACAATATGTTTTAAAATACATTACAATCAATAATATTTTTTTTTTTTTTTTTTTTTTTTTTTTTTTTTTTTTTTTTTAACTGTCTTTAAATATTGTGGGAAATGTTTATTTGAACATCAATGTAATTTTTTTTGCAGATAGTATCTTTTTAAAGCTAAGTATACTAAAAAAAAGAGCTGTTTTCATACTTTACCCCACCTGATCTGAGTCTAAATTGCAATAAAATGTATCATAATTTTTTGCAATTGATCATGCCTAATTAATTCAGAAAGACATGGGTCAACATTTTGACAAAAAGTTATATAATATTTTATATTCACCATTTTGTTTCAAATTAAACATATTTGGTATTATTCACATGCATGTGAAAAGCTAAATATTTATGATAATGTCTGCTTAATTATAAACATGGGAAAACTTATAATATTATGACTTTAGAATTTGAATTCGGCAATGAAAATAAGCAGTGCCCGTATAATACAAACTAAACTAAATCTGTAGAGTTACTTATCCATTAAGGGTCAGGGCCTACAGTAACCAACTGTGTTTTCTTGACTATGGGCCCTGAAATGCTATAGAGCATATGTCTCAGTCAGGTGGTCAGCCTAACTCAGGACCCTCAATGTTTACTTCCCAAGCAAGCTTGGTACTGTTCATCTTCGAAAGCCGCGCCTAGCACTCTGGGACGATTCTACTATTCAAAGGGGTGTTACACTGAGCTGGGTATTTTCCGAAGTTGTTCATTCGTTGGTTGTCACTGAGATTGACACTCAGCCAAACACAGCTAAATGAACACCGCTCACCCCTATTTTGATAAAATCAAAAAAGACCTGACACATGCACAAAAGCACGGAGGGTTTTGCTATCCAAAAATAAACAGTACTCATTTTATCGACACCGAAGGTTTAGGCTGAGTGAACCTTGCCCAGCCCAGAGTCGAACATATCACAGAACCTGTTGCATGGCAGTCAAATGCGCTGACCACTTTCACCACCAGGCTTCCAGTATAATACATATGTTATAAAATGCAACATCTCTAGTAGTAAAGAATTTCTATTTTATTATTTTATTATCTTCCTCAATCTAAAAGTAATATTTATTCATTTTAAACTCAACTTCAAATCTAGAAAATTCTCTTTAAAACATCAAAGTTTCCTCTTAATAAAGATATTCTAAATTCTATTATTTTTTCACATTCAAACTTAAATTCTATCTTTTTCTATCATTCATTAAAATTTATTAAACTAAACAATAACAATATTCTGTGTAAACAAAGTTATACGCTCTTGTTCACTTTCCAAAAAGATTGTGAGTCTTGATAAATTAATGTTATTTCTAAGTTTAAAACCGCGAAAATAAAAATATTTTCTTTTTTAATATTTCATGCTCAATCTATAATCAATAGATAGAGTATATTTTTCTGGTGAATGTGATATAAGTTGCAGGAAAATCCGTCGGTAAATGTTGGAGATATTTAAAATAACGTTTTCTGCAATTTTCTCTTTTTAAATGTTGCGCGAGACAGCTTTTCCACCATTGCTAAAACTACGATCTCGAAGTGCTTCTTCAGTCAGGAGATACAAAAAAATTCGATGCCATTTTCATTATGGTGCGTAGCGTCTCTTTCGGTGGACGCACTGAGGACATTGCGCTCCTCTAGTTCTTAGTAGATACTCAGTCTGCTCTCTCTGCATTGGTTCAGATTCAAATCAAGCGCCATTTTCAGATTCCAAAGTGAATTTCGTCTGGGGATCGTCAGTCAACAACGATTAAGTCAGAGGGTGAACGTGCAGTTGTAAGAGGCTGCGGGGGTTTTCCCCATAGCTGACGGCAGTAGATGAGGAATCTGCATAATGGAATAAGGACAGTATTTTGTCTCCGTCACAAAGGGAAATTACAATAATCGTCGTATGAAAAATATAGTGTATTGTCACCGAAATAGCATCTTTAAGTTAAAACCCGTTGCCATCTTGCAATAAAGATATAGAATGAGAACATAATGCCTGCCCAGAATCATCCATGATTCCCGTTTATATCAGAAGTTATCTGTTATCTTTACCGCCAAGAAATAGAAGTATAATCTCCATTTACTATTCTGATTATTCATCGCCACCTTACCTCACCGAGTTTCCTCAGCAAAGATTTGTGAATTGAATGTGATATGTTAGCGTGTCCTGCATATTTCAACTTCACATAGCATTTTCGTCGAAAGTTCAACTTCTGCTGCTCCCTTCAACTTCTGTAATCGTTATTCATCCATTTATATATTAAGCTCTAATGGACAATAATTATATAGAACAGTTTGAACTATAATCCTATTCTACAGAACTTTAATAACATTAGAAAGTAAATAACACCAATTGATGCTTCCTTTTTAAAACTCTTAAAACATTATTCAATAACATTCTATAATATTAGAAATTCAATACATCGTGAGATGATCCTTCAATCATATATTGATTCCTATTGAAATGAATATACGCTCATTGTTTTAAATTAATATCTTTTAGTATTATTTGAATAGTGATATACGATTTCAACCCTCCCCCTCCCCTTTGAATTTAAATGATATGTGATGCAACAATAAATATTTTGGTTCCATTTATATTGGCGATTCATTTCGTCTTATAATAACATACACAAGAACTGGGTGAGTAGTTTATCATTTTTCTTTATTTATCAACTTTCAATAATTAAATCTTGCATAAGTAATAATCTTTGGATGGCTTTAATTCTATTTTCATTTTTAACGCAATGTCACTCCACTTTACTTTCTGGCCGTAATGTGTCTTTGGAGAGAGGGATTTCTTGCCTTTAAAGATTTTAACTTAACTTTATTAATTCAATTATTTCAATTTCTTAAATGTTGCCAATTTAAATAGCTTATTTTATTAACTTTAAATCCCTTTCTCCAAATACACGTATCAACATACATACCAGATAATTCATTAATTATTTTTTCATTGCTTAATTTTGATTATAAACAGATTACATTAAAAGACTAAATAAAACAAATAAAGTTAGACAACTTGAACACAGTTTATAATAAAATTTATAAAAAGTTTAAAGTACTAAAAACATTAAAAATACTTTTAGTAGATGTTTTGCCAAACAACCGCAAGGCCTCACAGTACAATTTAATCATTGTTAAAAAAAACAACAGAACAAATTAAGTACAGTTACAGTTATTTTTTCAGAAACAGACATATTCACCAGGAATGGAAAGCTGGGTTTTTCTGAAAAAATAACTTTATAACTTTATTTGATCTGTTTTGTTGTTTGTTTTACAATGGTTAAATTGTACTGATGAGGTCTTAGTGGTTGCTTGACGAAAAGTCTACTCAATGTATTTTTAATGTTTTTAGTATTTTAAACTTTTTATAAATTTTATTTTAAACTGTATTCAAGTCTGTCTCACTTTATTTAGTCTTTTAAAAGTTTCAAATTCAAATGTTAAATGTATGTACATTGCAAATTACATTAAGTTTACAAGATTTAAAATGTTACAATATCATTACATTTATCAGACAAAAGAAAATTTAAAAATCATAAACATACCATTATGATCCTTATCTAATGATGTAAAAATTAAGTAGTTGTCTCGGACAGCTGTTTGAAAATGTTCTTTCACCTTATTTATCATCCAAGTTTCTAACTCATCTAAATTGAGGAATCCATCCTTATTCACATCAGCTCTAGTAAGGAAACAAGGAAAAATTAATGTAGATCATTACTAATGTAATTAATAATTACAAGGTAAATGTAAAGTACTGCACACGAATAAATACATTTAATAATTAATTATGTTTTAACTTTTAGGGTACTTGAATCAACTTTATTCTGCGAACAAAGTTCCTAAGACAGCTATGTTCCATTTATTATTAGCAATGAAGTGTTTTCATCGTTTAACTTATGGCAGGCTTTTTTTTTTTTTTTTTTTTTTGGTAGCCCAAAAGAATTAAAAATGAGATAGTAATGATTTCTATTCTACCTTTTTAAAAATTAAATAACTCAAGGAATTTGTTATTGTGGTCTGCGGGCCTGTCTTGGGTTGGGCTTCACTTTTCTTGAGAACTCAGAATGGGTCAGGCCCAGGGGTGCAGAATATGTCCGATCCGGCAATCTAGGATCGGGGGGAAATTTTAACCACCTGGGGAAATTTTGCAGAAACATATTACAATTGATTTTGATTTTAACAACAAATTCCATAATTTCCCGAGACAGAAAAATTTCGCTACAAATAAAAATATCCGTATGGTGACTTTCACAAAATCGATCTCAGAATAATATGTACCATATATAAGGAATGATTCTGTTCTGAATTTTCCGAAAAATTAAGGCATTCAGTTCTGAAAATTAAAAAAAAAATCGTTCATGAATCTGAAAATTCGGACATAAAAATACCGTGAATTTTGTCTAAGAATTGTGGAAAAAACGCGAATTTCGTCACAAGATCGCAAAATAACTGCAAATTCCGTCAAACGATTGTGAAACAACCACGATTTTCGTCAAAACAGGGCAAAATAATTCGAATTTCGTCAAAGGAACGCGAAAAGAACTTGCAAATTTCGTCAAATGATCACGAAATGAACGCAAATTTTGCCAAATGATCTCGAAATGAACGCAAATTTTGATAAAAAAAATCGCGAAACAACCTCAAATTTTGTCAAAAGATCGCAAAACAACTGCTTATTTCGTCAAAAGGGCGTAATAACTGCGAATTTCATCAAAAGAGGGCGAAATAACCACGAATTTTATCAAAAGAGGGCGAAATAACCGTGAATTTCGTCAAAAGGAAGGCGAAATATCCGCAAAACTCATCAAAAGGAAGGCAAAATAAACGCACATTTCGCCAAAAGATCGCGAAAAGCCGCAAATTTTGACAAAAGATCGCGAAACAACCGCAATTTCGTCAAAAGACCACGAAACAATCGCAAAACAACCACGAATATCGTCAAATGGCTGTGGAAAAAAAACATAGTGCTGGGAGTGGAATCCCCCTTCCCCCACTCTGCTCTAACTTTTCAGAAAATTTGCTGTGAATTTCAGAATTTTCTTTTTTCCCTCAGAATCACCCCTGCTATATATACTCGCGCATTAAGTTGAGAAATATCGGAAAAATAAATTTTCTATACCTACGATAATACAGCATTTACCTATAGCATACCTTAAAATTTTAGGGAAATTTTCATGTGGATTGGGGGAAATGTTGGGAGTAAAAACATTTTCTGCACCCCTGGTCAGGCCCAGTCTTTTTTTAATTTTCATCATTTATTTCATTCATTTCCGAGCTCAGCCCAGTCCCTTTTTTAATTTTGATTATTTCTTTTTTTATTATCATTAGACTAGAGATGGGCCAAGGCGAAATTATTCTAGGCTGACTCGAATGACTGTGCGAAGTATAAGAATGAGGAGAATGCAATTTTGATATGAAATAAGCATAAGGAAAATCTCTTGTCAAGGTAACAATAATATCAGCAATAAAAATAATCAAGCATCAATAAAAATAATCAGAAAGCTGCAAACAACAGATGCATGCTCTTTTTAATTATTTTAGAATATAGATTGGTACTTTTTTATTATTTACTATAGTAGACTCCCTTAAATCCGCGAACGCCTGAAATCTGCGTATTTTTTTAGATGTAAACAATGAAATTTACAGTTAAGTTGCAGAAACAAAATTCAAGATGGCGCCGAAATTAGCGACTACTGCAATTTTTTTTTACTAAATTATTTTGTTAATCATTCTCTTTTAGCTATTATAGCTTATTTATTACTAAATAAAATTACGTTACTTTTGATTTTGATAAAAATTAGCATATCTATATGTGACATATCGATCTTACGATGGCTTAACCACTAGATGGCAGCACAGCACGTTCGGAATCGAATTGAATCGATTTCATCCGTAATAATTTAATATTTTTCTAAATTTTTATTTTATTTAATTATTTTAATAATTACTTACTTTTAAACTAATAAATTATTTTAATATTTTACTTATTTTAATGTTTCCCTTTATTGTAAGTATTCATTATAATTTCCCTTGCTTAACTACCAATCAAATTAATGTTTAAAAAATGTAAACATATCAATGACCAGAAATCCGCACAACCTCTGGTCCCAAGCTGAGCGGATTTGAGGGAGTCTACTGTATTATTCAATAGCACCAAGACATCAAGTACCTTAACTTTAAGATTAAGGTAACAAAAATTTGCATAGCAGACATGTTTATGGCATGGTTTCTGATTCTTGTATTTCAGTGATAACTTTTATCATTAGCAGAATTTCTGCCGCATGAACTATGAAAGGTATGACTCTAGAGTTAAATGTTGTGGTGTTGTTACATAACTGTCCTGAAGCAGGAAGAATTAATGTACTTGCTTGTCTCTGGAAAAGATTCTGACAAATTTTGTTTTAAGTTTTAAAATTATATATCTAAGGTATTGATACCGGTGGTAGACATTATCCGCTGTCCTTTTCCTTATAAAAACTAAAATGTCTGATTTTTTTACATTTTCACATCACTTCTTAATAGCTGAATGTTCTTTGCATTCAAAGCAAACAAATAAATGGTAGCATCTAAGCTGATTCCCACATAAAATAAATGTTACTTCCATCCGAGTTTGCAAAATGTCTAAAAATGCCCAAAAGACAGTATGACCAAGAAGTGAGAAATTTTCATAAGTATTTAACTTAAGTCTTTTTCAATAAAAAATTTTGAGGATTTGTAGATTATTTACTTGTTTAAAGCTCTTAAATTTGTGATTGCATTAATTTAGGTTAATGGTTATTAAATTGATGTTTTACGGGGGTTTGTAGTTTTAGATCCATATTTTTCAACCTAAATTACTAAGTGCCTAAAGGATCCATTTCAGAAAAAATATTTTTTCTGTCATTTACGAGTCATTTTGTTTGGAAAAAACCAATGAATAAACATTTGTATTATTAAAAAGCAGAAAAACCAACGTTTAAAATGCACAAATAATATATGAAAAGCAGCAAACAGCTGTTTCGAATCTACTAGCGAGATTCTTCTTCAGTGCAAAAGGAACAGCGTGCTAGAAAAAGCAAGGCTTGAAAAGCTTGCTTTTTCTAGCACGCTGTTCCTTTTGCACTGAGGAAGAATCTCGCTAGTAGATTCGAAACAGCTGTTTGCTGCTTTTCATATATTATTTGTGCATTTTAAACGTTGGTTTTTCTGCTTTTTAATATTGTTGCACAAAGGCTTTATTTGCTATTTTTATTTGTATTATTATTTTATCTTCGGAACTTAAGAGGTTATACCAATACCAATATATGTAACTTTTTAATTTGAGCTAAAAAACAGGTTTTGAAAGTTGCACACAGATTCATATCCCTCGAATGATTGCTGACTCAACTCTCTTTAAAGCTTCTAACTACAGAGATTTCAAGCCATCAGCTCCAGAGCAAGGTGATTTCAACTCAAACAATGCGACTGTGCAATCATTGAATTGTGATTTCTTGTACTTGTAGTTTGGAATAAAGTTGGCCAATTTTTTTTTTTTTTATTCTTTTGCTTTAAAATATGACTAAAATTGGTATGCAGAATTCATTTATTGTCTTTCTTATTTTTGCTTCAATTTGAACCATTTCTTACTCACTACTGAATCCATGACAATTGTTATTGAATGTGCCATGTTACTTAAGATTCATATAATTCATAAATTTTGATCTGTCTTGGACCATCTCCTACCCAATAGCGTGTCTGTGTACAAGATAGTACTACTATTTCCGAACAGTAATCTTCGTCCTATAGCTGGCTCGCCATTCCTCTTGCCAAAATATTTTCTTTGAAAACTATTGTTACAATTTATTCAGGACTGTTCAAATCCCGTTTTTATTACACAAATTAAGTTTATTTTTAGCTTAGTAATTTTGTTCATATTTAAATCATATCAAATAAGTTAATAACTGGAGTCTTGCTTTTCATACAAGTTTGTAATTTTTTCATCGCATTGACTCATTTATGTAACAAATATCTTTTCATTTTAATAAAATATATTTTTTAAGCCATTTTGTCTTTTATTTGATGATTTCTGCAAGAATCCAAATGAGTTTACAACTGAATACTAGTTTATTGCAACATTTTTTTTTTTTCATGCCAGATCGCAAATTCCAAATAGCGCACATATTTCACAAGAAATTAAAAAATAATAATAATAAATTTAGTACTTTGTTATTGGGACATTGGCCTTTTTTTTTTTAAAGTTTGGTGCAATTTGGACTTCAGATAGCGAGATTTGTTCTGTTGCCAAATGATGTAAACAGCTGTGAAAACAAACATGAACTCTTATGCTTAGTTATGTATGCAGAGTTCCCCCCCAGGCAGTTTCAGGAGGATGCTGCACCCACCTGCCCTTTGGTTTACAAAATAGCACCCCTTTTGCCCCTCATTCAAAAAATAGCACTCTTCTTGCCTCTCAACTAAAAAATTTGTACCCTTCTTATCTCCTAGTAAAAAAAAAAAAAAGTGCCCTTTCTCCTTTTTGCATTAAAAAATTTGCTGGCATAGTAAAAACTGACTCAATGTTATGAAAGGCTTTAAAAATCAAAAGAATGAATTTAAAAATAAAAAAAGTGCTTTTAAGAATCCAAAAAGTTCCTTAAAGAATCCAAAAAGTGCCCTTTCTGAATGGCAGCACCCTGCCCTTTTTTAAGCTTAGGGGAAACTCTGTGTATGGATTTAAAAAATTGCTTCTAATTACATTTATTATATAAATTACTTCTGTTTGTATAAAAAAAAATAGATAAATGTTTTTTTTTATATTAAACAAATTGCACAAAAATTTAAAAAATGCTTCTGTGCATGAAATGGTGAATAGGTTGACAGAAAATATGTATGAAACATTTCCTTTTCTTGTCAAGATTATTCATCAGGCCCCTACATAACAAAGAAGTTAAGAAGTACCGAAAACGTATTGCTAGAAAAACAGTATCTTCTAATAATAAATTTGTTTCAATGATTTATTATGCACAGAAGTTATTGTGCATAGTGTTACTATACAGGGTGATTCATAAAAGATGGGCAGAACTTTAAGGGGTTATAGTACACTTAAAGACAAATAATATTAAATAGGAGACTAAGGGTCCCAGACGTATTCCCAAGGAGATAGGGGGCATTAAAGTTTAGGGTCCGAAATTTCAAATGATTATAAAACATGGAAAAATTGGTCGATTCGTTTGCGGTTTTTGCAAAAAATTTTCTTTATGCCAGTATTTTCTTGAAATAAAATTTTAAAGTTCAATTTCAAAAAATGCCGATAGGGGGCGCTTTAGACTTTGGAGTAACAAACAACTATTTTTTAACGTTATTTTTTGTATTTCTTTAAATGATTTCGAAAGCTTAGACTTAAACTTAAATTTTGATCTAAAAATCTGAGTCCTAACGAGTAGTTAAGTAGCGTAAACTGAAATTTGAAATTTGAAACCCTTCTCCCCCCAGAACAAAAATCAGTTATTCCCGATCTTTGTGTCGTAGATTAGGCTCTAACTACTGCCGCATTTTGCTAAAATTATTCTTTATGTCAGTATTTTCTTGAAAATAAATTTTAAAGAAAATTTTCAAAAAATTCCGATAGAGGGCGCTTTAGACTTTGGAGTAACGAACAACTATTTTATACCGTTATTTTTTGTGTCTCATTAAATGCTTTCTAAAGCTTAGACTTAAATTTTCAGCCCAAAATCTGAATCGTTAGACGTGGTTAAGTTTCTGGGGAGAGGGGTTTGAAATTTCTACTCCTGAGCACAGTTCAGTTTACCATGTCCACACATTGTGTGCTGTGATACGAGGTAAAAAGACACAAATTAAGATTATGTTACCAAAGCATATTTATTAACATGTAATTACAATAGATGTTCAAAATTGTGACCACCAGAGGTTATGCACGCAGAACAACGGCGAAGAATGGAACGGCGAACATTCGCGAAAACATCAGGCTTTTCGAGCACTTCCCCTACAGCGGCGGAAATTCTGGCGACCAGTTCCTCGGGGGATTCAATGGGTGTCTCATACATAAGAGCCTTCAATCGTCCCCAAAAAAAGAAATCGAGGGGTGAAAGATCTGGCGAGCGAGCAGGCCAAGCAACAGGACCACCTCGACCAATCCATCTGTTCGGAAATGTGATGTCCAGTTAGTTGCGGACGTCTCGTACGTAATGGGCTGGCGCTCCATCGTGCTGGAACCACATGACCCGCCGGATGCGTGGAGGAACAACGTTTAACAGGTCTGGCAGCACATGTTGCAGAAATGTGAGGTATGTTTTACCGTTGAGGCGTTCAGGAAGAAGGTACGGTCCGATTAGGTGGTCTCCGAGGATTCCTGCCCAAACATTGATGGAAAAGCGTCTCTGCTGAGCATGTGGATACGTAGCATGTGGATTGACATCTGCCCATACATGTGCATTGTGTGTGTTAAATGTACCTTCACGTGTGAAGGTACATTCATCGGTGAAAAGCACAGTTCGTCCAAAATGTGGATTTAGCGCGTTCTGCTGCAGAAACCAGCGGGCGAATTCAATACGATTTGGATAATCCCCTGGAGACAGTTTCTGGACTCGTTGCACATGAAACGGGAGCAAATGTTCATCCTTCAGTACCCTCCAAGTCATGGACTGTGAGGTATCCACCTGCCTAGCCACTGTTCGTGTACTTGTACTTGGCTGCGCCGCTACTACATCCAGAATGGCTTCTGCAACAACTACTGATTCGTCCTTTTTTGCACGACCTGCATTCGACCGGGAAGCGAGAAATGATCCCGTCTCACACAACTGTCTGTGCAAGCGCTCGAAAGTTTTGCGGTTAGGCAACCGCCTGTTGGGAAATCGCTCTCCGTACATTCGTTGTGCCTCCATTTCCATCTGCCGCTCCGTAAATTAAATGCATCTCAGCCTTTTCCTTATTCGTGAAGGGCACCATCTTCCGATTCATTACTACAGCGACTTACACTTGACTCACCGTTCAGTGGTTTTTATGCCTGAATCGTGTCGAAATTTTGCATACGTGTTCTTCTTCTTACCCATTTGACATTTGCATACTTTCTGTTTCCTTCTTCACCCGGTGACTAGCGTCAGGAATGGAGCTTTAACGTTTGCATGAGCGACGTTTCCAACCGTGCCAGTGCTTTTATGAGTGAATTCCGACTATGCAGTCCTTGACGAAAGTTGTATTTTTGCCTCGTATCACAGCACAGAATCGTTGGGCATGGTTAAGTAGTGCAAACTGAACTATGTTCAGAAGTTGAAATTTGAACCCCCTCCCCTCGCTACTGAACCACGCTCAGCGATTCAGATTTTGAGCTGAAAATTTAAGTTTAAGTCTAAGCTTTAGAAAGCATTTAATGAGACACAAAAAATAACGGTATAAAATAGTTGTTCGTTACTCCAAAGTCTAAAGCGCCCTCTATCGGAATTTTTTGAAAATTTTCTTTAAAATTTATTTTCAAGAAAATACTGACATAAAGAATAATTTTAGCAAAACGCGGCAGTAGTTAGAGCCTAATCTACGACACAAAGATCGGGAATAACTGATTTTTGTTCTGGGGGGAGAAGGGTTTCAAATTTCAAATTTCAGTTTATGCTACTTAACTACTCGTTAGGACTCAGATTTTTAGATCAAAATTTAAGTTTAAGTCTAAGCTTTCGAAATCATTTAAAGAAATACAAAAAATAATGTTTAAAAATAGTTGCTTGTTACTCCAAAGTCTAAAGCGCCCCCTATCGGCATTTTTTGAAATTGAACTTTAAAATTTTATTTCAAGAAAATACTGGCATAAAGAAAATTTTTTGCAAAAACCGCAAACGAATCGACCAATTTTTCCATGTTTTATAATCATTTGAAATTTCGGACCCTAAACTTTAATGCCCCCTATCTCCTTGGGAATACATCTGGGACCCTTAGTCTCCTATTTAATATTATTTGTCTTTAAGTGTACTATAACCCCTTAAAGTTCTGCCCATCTTTTATGAATCACCCTATATTTGCATAATGCATACCAATATCTTGGACAGAAACAGGGAAAAAGCATATCACAACATTGTAAAAGATAAACTAGTTGGATGTGCCAATCCCAAAACTTTCTTCTATCTTATACATCTTAATATTTCAAAACCTAGTTACACATGTTAATACTTCAATATTATTAGTTCAATACTATACCAACTTTGATTTTCATCTTAAATTTCTGCTCAAGTCAATTAAACGGACTAAAAACGAGTTAATCTATATCATGATATTTGTTAAAATTATTAATTTTTCCTTATTCTGTCGTTATCAGCTGTTTGCGAATAGCCGGCATAGCAGGAAGCGAGTTCCCGCCGCTGCATGAGCCGCCGATGCACAATAGAACTACGAAAAATCAAGAAAAGTATACAAAAATCGCTAGCACGGAGCCCGTTTACCGCGCAATATTTCCAAATTCAAGGAGAACCTGTTGGGCAAAGCCAAAAACAAGCACAAACACTTTGGTTCAATTGTATGCATAATTTTATACGCTGTTCGATGGTACAATAATGAAAATGGCACAGAGATCTGAATTATAGCGCCCCCTTCTTTCGGAATTTTTTCAAGTTCAGGGAGGACTTGTTTGCCATAGCCAGAAACATGCACAAAAAATTTGGTTCAATTATATGGATAACTTCATACACTTTTCGATGGTACAATAATGAAAATGGTACAGACATCGCAATTATAGTGCCCCCTTCCGGCAGAATTTTTCCAAATTCAGGGAGGACCTTCGTGACATGACCAAAAATAAACACATAAAATTTGGTTCAATTCTATGCATAACTTCATACACTTTTGGACGGTACAATATTCAAAATCGCACAAAAATCGCTATTACAGCGCCCCCTACCGGCGAATTTTTTCCAAATTCAGGGAGGACCTGCTTGCCATAGCCAAAAACTTAAAATAAAAATTTGGTTTAATTCTATGCATAACTTCATAAACTTTTGGGCGGTACAATATTCAAAATCGCACATAAATCACTATTACAGCGCCCCCTACCGACGAATTTTTTCCAAATTCAGGGAGGACCTGCTTGCCATAGCCAAAAACTTAAAATAAAAATTTGGTTCAATTCTATGCATAACTTCATACACTTTTTGATGGTACAATATTTAAAATCGCACAAAAAACGCATTTACAGCGCCCCCTACCGGCGAATTTTTTCCAAATTCAGGGAGGACCTGCTTGTCATATCCAAAAACTTAAACTAAAAATTTGGTTCAATTCTATGCATAACTCCATACACTTTTGGATGGTACAATATTCAAAATCGCACAAAAATTGTTATATCAGCGCCCCCTACCGGCGAATTTTTTCCAAATTCCGGGAGGACCTGCTTGCCATAGCCAAAAACTTATAATAAAATTTTGGTTTAATTCTATACATAACTTCATACACTTTTTGATGGTACAATGGCGACAGACAGACGGACAGACGGACGGACGGACACACAGACATTTTCTATAAACATGTTTTTTGGAATCTCTGACCCCTAAAACATGCAAATCCGTCGAAAACCGGAAGTCGAAAAAAATTTCGATTACAATACTTTCTTCTATTGAAGATAGAAGAAAGTAAAAAGCAGTGTAAAAATAGGAATTATAAATAAATAGAAATAGATATAGTAGACTCCTTCAAATTCGCAATCCTAAAATCAACAAATGCCTAAAATCTGCACATAATTACAGATCTAAACAATGAAACTTTCATTTCAGATATAGGGGCTACAACAAAATTTTAGTCCCTGGTATGCTATTTCTTTCTCCCAGCTTATTTTGCGTCGTTTCCAATAAATAACGTTACCTTGTATAAGCCAGCCGTAAAACAAAAGCTGATGTTTCACTGTGCAATTAAATACTCTACAGCATTTTTTAAAACTTCTAAGCATTGCACATTTTCAATGTTTATACCATCGTATTGGGAAAAAAAGTATTTTTTAATGCAATTTTTTTGAAAACTGCACCTCCATTTATTTTTTAAATATTAATTTTTTTGTAGTTTTTAGCGCCATTTGTTTCATTTTGGCAACTCAAGTACTCCATTTCTGTAGAAAGTAAAGAAAAAATAGTAGAAAAATAGCAATTATATCTTCTTGTTGCCATTTTCCCATAAAAACTGAAAAAATGTAATGAAAATACATGCTATTTTGAGAAAAATATAAATGAATGATTTCTGATAAAACATGGAGCTATTATAAACTATATTTAATTTTAAGTATCTATATTAATGCAAATGACGTCATTTTACATAAAATAAAAGCATGTGCTTTAAGTCTTAAAATTGAAATATGTTTTGCACTACAGTAGAGTTCCATTTATCCGAGTCCCGCTTAACCGAGTTATTTTCTTCTGATGGACTGGTGGGTTCTATTATTATGAAACAGCCATTATAAATGAAGCGGCGTTAGGTGAAGATGAAAGAGAAGTCGTAAAAAGTTAGAACTCTAATTTTTCTGGTCAGAATGGGGAAAAAAATTCCATTTCATTTTTTGAGGGGTGAAAGTTTTCTGGGCATCTAATCATACTCCTATTATAAAGAGGTAAAAATTGTTTATTTGTCGGAGATAAGCTCAGGAACTACCGAACCGATTCCAAAAGTAATGGTATCAAAATGATGGTGTTCGCCCAACTTAGAACATAGGCTATATCTTATGTCGGTGCCACTACCCCAAAGGGGGTGCAGGAGCAAAAAACGTTCTAAAAATGCGATTTTAGCGTTACTGAAGGGCCTAGAAATATGAAATTTTGAATATTAGTTACTTATAAGATATAAATGGTGTCTAAGAACAGTTCTTAAACAATTCGAAATTTAAAAGGGGTGAAAATGCACAAAAAGCGTTCTAAAAAACGTTCTAAATGGTAGTTTCTACATAATCTCAGGAAATACCGAACCGATTCCAAAAGTAATGGTATCAAAATGATGGTGTTAGTCCAACATAGAACATAGGCTATATTTTATGTCGGTGCCACTACATCAAAGGGGATGCAGGAGCAAAAAACGTTCTAAAAATGCAATTTTTGCGTTACTGAAAGGCCTAGAAATATGAAATTTGGAATATTAGTTACTTATAAGATATAAATGATGTCTAAGAACAGTTCTTAAACAATTCGAAATTTAAAAGGGTGAAAATGCACAAAAAGCGTTCTAAAAACGTTCTAAATGGTGGTTTCTACATAATCTCAGGAAATACCAAACCGATTTAAAAAATATTGGTGTCAAAATGATAGTGACAACGTTTGCTCCAAGATAGGCTGTGTTTTAGGTCGGTGCCACTACCCCAAAGGGGGTGTAGGAGCAAAAAACGTTCTAAAAATGCGATTTATGTGTTACTAAAGGCCTTGGAAATATGAAATTTGAAGTATCAGCTACTTATTAAATATAAAGGATTTCTAAGAACAGTTCTTAAACAATTCGAAATTTAAAAGGGGTGAAAATGCACGAGAAGCGTTCTAGAAAAGGTTCTAAATGGTAGTTTCTACACAATCTCAGGAAATACCAAACCGATTTAAAGAATAATGGCGTCAAAATGATGGTGAAAATCCTTGCTCCAACATAGGCTATGTTTTATGTCGGTGCCACTACCCCAAAGGGGGTGCAGGAGAAAAACGTTCTAAATTGCGGTTTTTGCGTGACAGAAGGGCCTTGAATCGTGAAATTTAGAATGGTAGTCTATACTCCTATTATAAAGAGGAAAAAAAATGTTTATTTGTAGTAGGTAAGCTCTGGAACTACCGAACCGATTCCAAAAGTAATATTATCAAAATGATGGTGTTAGTCCAACTTAGAACATAGGCTATATCTTATGTCGGTGCCACTAACCCAAAGGGTGTGTAGGAGCAAAAAACGTTCTAAAAATGCGATTATAGCGTTACTGAAGGGCCTAGAAATATGAAATTTTGAATATTAGTTATTTATAAGATATAAAGGATGTCTAAGAACAGCTCTTAAACAATTCGAAATTTAAAAGGGGTGAAAATGCACAAAAAGCGTTCTAAAAAACGTTCTAAATGGTAGTTTCTACACAATCTCAGGAAATACCAAACCGATTTAAAAAATATTGGTGTCAAAATGATGGTGACAACGCTTTCTCTAAGATAGGCTATGTTTTATATCGGTCTCACTACCCCAAAGGGGGTGCAGGAGCAAAAAACGTTCTAAAAATGCGATTTACGTGTTACTGAAGGGCCTAGAAATATGAAATTTGAAATATTAGCTACTTATTAGATATAAAGGATTTCTAAGAACAGTTCTTAATCAATTCGAAATTTGAAAGGGGTGAAAATGCGCGAAAATCGTTCTAAAAAACGTTCTAAATGGTGGTTTCTACACAATCTCAGGAAATACCAAACCGATTTAAAAAATAATGGCGTCAAAATGATGTTGACAACGCTTGCTCAAAGATAGGCTATTTTTTATGCCGGTGCCACTACCCCAAAGGGGGTGCAGGAGCAAAAAACGTTCTAAAAATGCAATTTTAGCGTTACTGAGGGGCCTAGAAATATGAAATTTTGAATATTAGTTATTTATAAGATATAAATAATGTCTAAGAACAGTTCTTAAACAATTCGAATTTAAAAGGGGTGAGAATGCACAAAAGGCGTTCTAAAAAACGTTCTACATGGTAGTTTCTACACAATCTCAGGAAATACCAAACCGATTTAAAAAATATTGGTGTCAAAATGATGGTGAAACGCTTGCTCCAAGATAGGCTATGTTTTATGTCGGTGCCACTATCCCAAAGTGGGTGCAGGAGCAAAAAACGTTCTAAAAATGCGATTTACGTGTTACTGAAGGGCCTAGAAATATGAAATTTGAAATATTAGCTACTTATTAGATGTAAAGGATTTCTAAGAACAGTTCTTAAACAATTCGAAATTTGAAAGGAGTGAAAATGCGCGAAAATCGTTCTAGAAAACGTTCTTACTTAGTTCTAAATGGTGGTTTCTACACAATCTCAGGAAATACCAAACCGATTTAAAAAATAATGGTTTCAAAATAAGGGTGACAAAATGAGGGTGACAACCCTTGCTCCAGCATAGGCTATGTTTTATATCGGTGCCACTACCCGAAACTGTGTGCAGGATCAAAACACTTTCTAAAAATGCGATTTTTGCGTTACCGAAGGGCCTAGAAATATGAAATTTGAAATATTAGCTACTTATTAGATGTAAAGGATTTCTAAGAAAAGTTCTTAAACAATTCGAAATTTGAAAGGAGTGAAAATGCGCGAAAATCGTTCTAGAAAACGTTCTTACTTAGTTCTAAATGGTGGTTTCTACACAATCTCAGGAAATACCAAACCGATTTAAAAAATAATGTTGTCAAAATGATGGTGACAACCCTTGCTCCAACATAGGCGATATTTTATGTCGGTGCCACTGCCCAAAGGGAGTGCAGGAGAAAAACGTTCTAAATTGCGGCTTTTGCGTTACGGAAGGGCTTAGAATCGTGAAATTTGGAAAGGTAGTTAGTTATAAGATATCAATGATCTCTAAGGACATTTCCTAAAAAAATCGAAATTTAAAAGGGGGTCAAAATGCGCAAAAAGCGTTGTAAAAAACTTTCTAAATTGCGATTTCTATGCAATCTCAGAAGTACTGAACCGATTTCAAATATAATGGTGTAAAAATGATGGTGACAGATCTTGCTCCAAGATAGGCTATATTTTATATCTGTTTCCAGTACCACAGAGGAGATGCAGGAGCAAAATGTGCGAAAAGCGTTCTAAAAACGTTCTAAATGCCGATTTGTCGGCAATATCTCAGGAAGAATGAATCTGATTTCAAACGTAATGGTAGGAAATTGATTCTGACAGCCCCTGCTCTAACATAGATGCTATTTTATGTCGGTATCACTATCACCAAAACTTCGCAGGAGCAAAAAAGCGTTCTAAATTTCGATTTTTGTGATCGGTAGGGGCTAGCATCTTAAAATTAGGCAAGGTACACATTTATTAGATATAAATGATCTTTAAGAACAGTTTCGATAAAATTGGAAATTTAAAAAGGGGTGAAAATGCCCGAAAAGCGTCCTAAAAACTTTCTAAATTCCGATTTCTACTCAATCTAAGGAAATACCAAAGCTATTTCAAAAGTAATGGTTGCAAATCAATGGTGGCAGTCCCTGTTATAACATAGGTTATATATTATGTTGCTGTCACTACCATCTGACGGTTGCAAAAGCAAAACATGTTCTAATTTGCGTTTTTTGCACAACTGACTCTTTGACGTATGGCACGGTATTTATTTACAAGATGCAACTGCTTTCTAAGAACAGTCGAAAGAAAATTCCAAAATTAAAAAAAATGAAGTGAGTGAAAAGCGTTATAAATTACAATTTTTAAGCAAACTTATAAATTACCAAACCGATTAAAAAAATAATGATGACAAATTTTGGTGATAGAACCTGCTCAAACATAAGCTATATTTCATGTCTGTTCCACTACCACCAGAGGGTTGCAGGAGCTAAAAACTTACTAAATTGCGATTTCTGTGATACTGAAAAGACTAGAAACTTTAAATATGACATTGTAGTTACTTATAAAATATAAATGCCCTCGAAGGAACGTCGAAAAAAAAAATTCGGATTAAAAAGGGGTGAAGCGAAGGGGAGGTGCGAAAAGAATTCTAAAATAGTTCTAAATTACGATTCTCTGCAATTTCAGGGAATATAAACCGATTATAAAAGTAATAGTTGCGAATCAATGGTAACAGTCTCTGATCCTGCACAGGCCATATTTTATGCCGGTGATTCTACCACCTGGGGTTCACGGGAACAAAAAACGTTCTAAAAAAGGGCTTTAAAAGCTTTTTAAATTACGTTTCTGTGGAATATTACGAAATAACAAACCTATTTCAAAATTAATGTTGGCAAATTAATGGTGACAGTTCCTGTTTCAACATAGCCCTTTATGTTGAGAGAGGTGTTGGGACTTGGAATTTGACATGATGGTTAATTTTAAGATTTAAGAAGATGGTTTCTAAAAAATTCAAAACTTCAAATAAATACTGAAATGAGCGTATTATTTGAGCATAAAAGTTTCAAAATATTTTCTAAATTATCATTTATTTATTTTTATTTCATTTTATTAATTTAAGTCTCATTTCTGCCTAATGCAGTGTAATAAGGATGTTTAATAAAACTGTGTTTTAAATAGTAATTTTTTAATTATTTCTAAAAGTAATAAGTAGCTTTTAATAAAATAAATATTTAGTTAGTACCTTTTAATAAAAATTAGACATGTAAATATCACTTGGCATATTTCAAATATTGCGCGAGCAAAGCCGCGGGGTTTGCTAGTACCATTATAAAAATAATCACCAAATTTAGTTTATTAAGTTAATAAAAGAATGCTATACGAAAATAGTGGTTTTTAAGGAATATAAAAAGGCCCAGTAAACTTTTATCTACGTTTTCCTCCTACAAGAATTCAACATTTTAAATATATATTATTGTACATTTATCATATAACTATTATGAGAATTTACATTACAATATTTATTTATTCATCTTAATTAGTGATGTAACGAATAGTGATTTGGCCGAATAGCCGAATACCGAATATTCGGCCAAGTTTTAGGCCGAATACTGACTTTAATATAAACGACTTTTATTTTAATTGTTTAATTTTTTTTTCAATTTTAAAATAAAAAATTAAATTAAGGACTAATTGAAATTAATTTTTTGTTTGAGTTTTCAAAAATCATAACAGCTGAATGTATTTTTTGTTACACTTTAAATGTCTTTAAAAATACTTTAAAGATAACATATGACTTTTAAAAATGTAAATAATAATTTAATTCATAATTTTTTATTTAATCCATAGATAGTTCTAGTAATTTATATATATATACTATCTAAAATAGAACTCATTACCTCTGTAAAAATGAAACTTTTTTATTTTAGTAAAATCCTTTCACCCCCTAAAAGTAAGAGCTTGCATGTGTCCTCTGTCTTTTTATATCCTTTTTCATGCAACTTAAACTTAGTAAATTTACACTCTGTATGTCAAAAAAAAAAAAAAAAAAAAAAGGTTATTTTCTTAAAATATAATTATTCATTCCATTAAAATATTATATATTCTTTTCTGCTACCAAGATATACTTTTCTCTTTTCTTTCTCTCAAAATTAACAAGCCCCTCATAATACTTCCTCCACCCCATATTTCAGAATGAGATCTTTTTCTTATAATAATTAATGTATTTAGGTATAATTTTTTAATATTGTTTGTCGAAAATATTTAAAATCATATTTCGTTTGATTTTCTGGAACATATCTAACCAAATATCTTAAAATATTCGGCCAAATATGCCACTATTCGGCTACAGGTATTCGGTCAAATGTCCCACTATTCGGCCACAGGTATTCGGCCGAATATCTGTTCAATATTCGGCCGGCCGAATATTCGGCAAAAGGGCCGAATAGGCCGAATACCGAATAGTGGCCGAATATTCGTTACATCCCTAATCTTAATGGAGACTAGTTTATTAATTTTAACGTAAAGAAAATTAAATTTTTTTTTCAAAAAATTCGAAAATTAATTTTTTTTTTTTAATTATGACGATTTTTTTTTTTTTTTCATTCTGATCAGAAAATCAGAGTTCTAACTTTTTACGACTGCTCTTTCATCTTCACCTAACGCTTCATTTATAATGACTGTTTCATAATAATAGAAAACACCAGTCCATCAGAGGAAAATGAAGTAATGGAAATGTCAGGGGCGACACTGAATTCTGAAAAAGCAGAATTCCTGTTCTCCAGTTTATTTTAGTTTTATTTCATCCCATGTGTATTTTAATATGTAATTCTTAATATTATGACTGAGCTCATGGTTTTCCATGAAAGCAGTATAAATTTATTTAAAAAAAAAAAAAATCAAGATATTCCTGATATCACTTGTAATCACAATCTTTTTATACCAAATATATTTATGTAATAATCAAGCTTTTTTTGTTATTATTACGATGATTTTGATGTGAATTAATAGAGAGTACTTTCCATAAGGAAAGTTTCAATTCAAGGAAAATGTATCTCATTTTTTTATGCATTGCATATTCAAATATATATATTATTAATTATTAAACTTGACCTTTACTTTTAATATTTTAAACAGTTTTTAAATTAACTTAGATTTTTTCTTTTTAGTTTATTACATTACTTAATTATTTTAATATTTTACTATATTAAAATCATTCATTATAATTTTGATTGCATTCAAATTACTGTTTAAAAAATGTAAACAAAGCAATGACTAAAAATCCTCAAAATTCTAAAATTGCACAACCTCTGGTTCCAAGCTGTGCGGATTTGAGGGAGTCTACTGTGTATTTATACCTTTTTAGTATTTCTTTTTCATAGGGGTCTTGATGCTTTAAAAAAAAAAGAAAAAAAAAAAAACAGTGTAATTTGAGATTAAGAAAATTAGATTTGTTGCTAAATAATATAAACAGCCATAAAAAGAAAACTGATTAGCATTTAATTATTTAATACTTATTTATACATACATTAAATACTTTGCTTCTGATTATGTATATTATATAAAACTGCTTTTGTTAGCGTACATTAAATAAATTATATAAATATTGAACAAATTGTTTTTTGTATGAAATTATGAATAGGTTGACAAACAATATTTTTACCGTCTCTCACCAAGTTTATTTACTCTATCTTAACAAGGTCATTTTAAAAAAGTAGTAACTTAAAGAAATAATAATAATAAAATTTTGAAACAGATGTGAATTTGAAGATTTATCACTGTAGAAATTGGTTTAATGCTGCTTCGTTTTTAAAAGATTTATAAAATTGTATTATTACAAAATTTTCTTATTATGGGGTAAAAAGGTTTTGAGATATATTAACAATTTTTTTTTAATCTTTTAATATATACATTAAGAATTTTTGTTTAATCTATACATAAATAAGCCATTATAATAACATAATACAAAATATGTAACATAAATTAAGCCATGTAAGATTAGAAATTTTTTCACTGGTTGCCGTTTTATTTAAAGTATTTGACATGAAAACACACTTTTTTAAGACTAAGTTATGCCAAGGTCCCTATAACAAAGGAATATCCATTAATTTTTATGTTTTGGTTTGGGTTCCTTTATAATGTAGTTATTTTAAACAAAATCAATATAAGAGAGAATCATTAAAATGAAAATTATAACATAATATGGGATTCAAGTATTATGAGTTCAAAATACATAACCATACAATATTTAATTCATTTTTTTTTTCATTTAAATGATCAGGAATTTCATACTTTGAGTTAAATAAAGTTTGATTAAAATTAAACAGATGTACGTCAAAAGTTGGCTTTGTTAAGGTCCAAATAAATATCTTTTTTTTTTTTTTTTTTTTTCAAATTTGCACTTATTCTAAAATGGAGACACTCCTCCCCCACAAAAAAGCCTTTTATATTTATACAATAGTTAAGAGCGGACTAGGATTGCCAGTTTGCATATTTTCCCCATAATTTGTATGTTTTTGTATCTTACTCTACACTGAACATTTAAATCATTCTTGTACGACAATTTCTTTCATTTTTTATTGTCATATTATTTATCTTAAATAATCCATTATATAGAATAGATGTGCCAGTAATGGACACCCCTTGATGTTTTTGGTTAATAAAAAAATAACTAATAAATATTTAGTTTTAATTATTTTTTTTTTATAATTCCCCCTCGCATATTTCATAAAACTGGGTTATTGTTGACACTTTTAATCAAACCAATCAGGAAGCAGAAAATAATGTTTCAAAGTTTCACAGTTTTTCTGTGAAAATCTTAATGAAGAGGCTAAGAGCCGGCTTTGTTTAATTCATTTATATATTATTTATTTTCTTGCAAAATTTGAATGTTTTTGTTTGAGTAGCAATAGAAAACTTAAAATTTTATATACTAACGGCCATTTACAAAATTTCATTTATTTTTAAGGTTTTAAGAGAAGATAATGGGATGGTTAATTAGTCATTTTCCAGTAATGGACACCCCATGTAGACATTGCTAAAAATGCATTTTCAGTGATGTTTATAGTGCATGAAATATTTTGACTTAACTGTAAACCTAACTAATCAAATTTAATTTTTAAATTATACTTACCAAACTGTAATAACATCACAACTTTTATAAATAGCTGTTCTTAAGTTATTTTATGTGATTAATAAAATTTCAATATTTTATAAATTTTTTTTTTTATGTTATATGTACCTTGCATATTTTATAATCTGGCAATCAAACCAGCCAGGGAGCAGAAAATACTGTTTAAGAGAAAGAGGGGCTCATAGGGCTTAATCCCTCTCTGCTTAAGTAAGATCAATTAAGTTACAGAAGTATTAAAAATCTATTTTCTGCCTCAAACGTTTCCTTATTCACCTCTGACAAAAAAAAAAAAAAAAAAAGTAATATTAATGATACTAGTAAATCTGCAGATCAGTAATCTCAAACACAGGCATGAGAGTACTTAAACAACAAAAAGTCTGAAAATACGCGTAAGCTAAAATTTGGTAAAAAACTAAAAGACCGTGCGTGAAATCCTATTTTGCACAAAACAGGTGAAACACAAATTTTGTCAAAGGTCTTGAAAAAAATGTGGATTTCATCAAATGGTCGCTGGAAAAATGCGAATTCCGTCAAAAGATCGTGGAAAAAATGCAAAATTTTGGCAAAAGATCACGGAAAAGCACGAATACTGTCAAAAAATCGCAAATTTCGTCAAAAAAAAAAGTGGGAGAAGCACGAATTTCGTCAAAAGATCGCGGAAAAAAGCGAATTTTGTCAAAAGATTGTGGAAAAAGCATAAATTTTGTCAAAAGATCACGGAAAAAACGAAAATTTCGTCAAAAAAAGCAGAAGCACGAATTTTGCCAAAAAATTGCGAATTTCGTCAAAAGATCGTGAAGAAAAAAACAAATTTCGGCAAAGGATAGCGAAAAAAAAGCAAATTTCGTGAAAGGGCCGCTGAAAAAACACGAATTTAGTTTAAAGGATAGCTGGTAAAAAAACATGTATCGTCAAAAGGCTGCAAAAAAAGCGAATTTCGTCAAAGGATCGCGGAAAAAACGTGAATTTTGTCAAAGGTAAGTGGAAAAAACGCGATTTTCGTCAAAGGATCGCAGAAAAAACGTGAATTTCGTCAAAGGTAAGCGGAAAAAATGCGATTTTCGTCAAAAGATCGAGGAAAATACGTGAATTCTGCCAAAAGATCGCGAAAAAAACGCGAATTTCGTCAAAGAATCGCAGAGAAAATGTGATGCAATTCTGGGGCGATGTGTCTCGTTTGGCGCATTTTTTCGCTGCCAAAAAAAAAAAAAAAAAAAAAAGACTTTTTTTCTTATTTTTTCAGATAAAAATCAAAAATTTACGAAAAGTCGGAAATTTTGATAAAAGTCGAAAGAATCTCATCCCTGCAAACATCAGGTCTACAGTTTTATTTTGAATTTTATTTAGTATTTAAAATATTTAACTCAGAATATCATTTCTTTCATATTTGTAATATTCCAATTAGGCTTAGATGAATTATATTCCCGATAACTTATAACTTTATTCCCGATCCCCTTAAAACATCTAAGATGGCCGCCAGCCATATTAGATGTTTTAAGATTTCTTGGCGATTTTATGTTGGCAATGTTTTTCGATAATTTGATGGCTGTAATTGTCTGATATTTAGTATTTTAAACTACCCATCTCAAATAATTAAAACATTGGTCTTCTGATAATTACAATAATTGATGCAAACAGTAAATTATTATAACAAATATTTTATTAATTACTAGTATCCTAATTGTTAAATTTATTTGAAAATAACTATTTTGTTTCATTAGTATGTATTCATAAAATTCCGGTTCTAAATATAGTCATAAAAACAATTATATTTATTACTTTTTATGGGGGGTGTCCATTACTGGGCTTTTGATATATTTCTGTTATTTAAAATTAAATTTTGATTCATATTGGGAAATGAGACTATAAGAATGGTTAAATATTGTTGATAGGTTAATGCAATATTTAAAAAACTGGAATATAACTAATAATAAAAAAATATTTTTAAAAGAAATTCCTTAAGGGTGTCCATTACTGGCACATCTACCCTACTACTTATCTTAAATAATTCAAAACCTCATACTGAAAAGACTTTTTGTGTCATAATTGTATAGTGGAACAGATTCATTATAATCCCACATCCGCCATCTTGGATTTTTTTTTCTTGGTGTGAATTAAAAATAGTTTTTTAATTAATAGTTTAAATTATTATACTCTATTTTTTCGGCTAAGATGTGTTATTATCCCACCCTCCGTGATGTTGAGTATTTGGCGATTTTTATCGCTCTGGCAACCCCGGCGTTTGGCGTCTAGTAACTTATTATGGCAACCCCCTTTTTTATGACGCGAGAGCGTGCTTTTTGCGTGAACATTCATTTCACTGCTGGGTGTCGTTGCTGACGGTTGCTTGACTCTTGTACCAGATACTCTTTGATATCGTGTTCTATGGCTGTCTTTTTATTTTTATGTTAAATTTATTGGATGTATTTCATTGACTATAGTTTCTGTAGTCCGTTTAAACGCTCTTGCTGAAGTAATTAAGAAATATGAGGAAATTTTGACATGAGAGGGGGATTTGTTTATAGCGTGTCAATGCGTATTAAGCCTATTTTGGAAAATGACGGCGGTGTTATATTTTGTGCTGTAGGTTTCAAGAAAGCAGATGTCTGTTAAGGTATGTTGATAATTTTATGTATATTTTGTTGCTTTAAGAGTTTTTTACATTTTGAGATTGCTACAAATCGAGAACTACTGAATTTTGAGATTGCTACAAATCGAGAACTACTGAATTTTGAGAATGCTATATCGCGAAAAATGCTGAATTCGGCGATGTTTTTTTTTCGGTAAATGAGCGCGAAGCGCTCATACAACTATTGCTGATTGCCACTTTAGCGAGTTTCGTTTTTTAGGTATATTTTGCTGTTTTAAGAGTTTTTTACATTTTGAGATTGCTACAAGATGAGAACTGCTGAATTTTGAGAATGCTATATCGCGAGAAATGCTGAATTCGGCAATGTTTTCTTTGTGCACGAATGTGCGCGAAGCGCTCATACAAGGATTACTGATTGCCAGTTTAGCGAATTTTGTTTATTATTTACATTTTATTTTCGTTGAGCCAAACATGCGTATAAACGGGTGCTTGGCGACATTTACTACTTGGCGGAAAAGGGGTTTTCTCGCCAAAAAAAATCCAAGATGGTGGAGGGTGGGATAATAACACATCTGTTCCATTTTTTCTTCAATATTATATTAATCTATCAACAATTTTAAACCATTGGCGACATTTACTACTTGGCGAAAAAGGACTTTTCATACAAGAAAAAAAATCCAAGTTAGCGGATTCGGGATTAAAATACATCTAAGCCGTTAAATGTATCACCATTCTAAAATGTTCAATTTAGTAGTATTTTTCAATCTTAAGTTTTGATGTTGTATTTATTTTATTGCCTTGCATTAAATTAAAATACAAAAATTTCTTTTTATAGGGATTCCATTACTAAGATATTCAATCATTATCAATTCACCATATTATCAATTCAATCATATTATCAATTAAATAATGATTTTTTGGATATTTTGATTTCTTTCTGTTTCTACAATTATTATGATACCTACAATGGGAAGTGTGACCGCAAAATTAATTAAACCGTCTTTGTATAATAAGCTAGCGTATAAAATGACTTTTGGAAAATAATAATTATCTATAAATATCAATAAAGAAATGTTTTTAAAGAAAATGATTTAAAGGCAATATCAGTGACATATTCAATTTAGGGTAGATGTGCCAGTAATGGGCACCCCTTGATGTTTTTGTTTCATAAAAAAATAACTAATAAATATTTAGCTTTAATTATTTTTTTTTATAATTCCCCCTAGCATGTTTTATAAAACTGGGTTAATGTTGACACTTTTAATCAAACCAATCAGGAAGCAGAATATAATGTTTCAAAGTTTCACAGTTTTTCTGTGAAAATCTTAATGAAGAGGCTAAGAGCTGGCTTCGTTTAATTAATTTATATATTATTTATTTTCTTGCAAAATTTGAATGCTTTTGGTTGAGTAGCAATAGAAAACTTAAAATTTTATATACTACCGACCATTTACAAAATTTCATTTATTTTTAAGGTTTTAAGAGAAGATAATGGGATGGTTAATTAGTCATTTTCCAGTAATGGACACCCCAGTAGACATTGCTAAAAATTCAATTTCAGTACTGTTTATAGTGTATAAAATATTTTGACTTAACTGCAAACCTAAATAATCAAATTTAATTTTTAAATTATACTTACCAAAATGTAATAACACCAAAACTTTTATAAATAGCTGCTTTTCAGTTATTTTATGTGATCAATAAAATTTCAATATATATATAGGGTAGATGTGCCAGTAATGGACACCCTTAAGGAATTTCTTTAAAAATTATTTTTTTATTAATAGTTATAATTATTATATTCCAGTTTTTTCAATATTATATTAATCTATCAACAATATTTAACCATTCTTATAGCCTCATTTCCCCATATGAATAGAAATTTAATTTTAATTAACAGAAATATATCAAAACACCCAAAAGCCCAGTAATGGGCACCCTCTGGCCCAGTAGTGGACACCCTCTGTTCCAGTAATGGACACCCCCATAAAAAGTAATAAATATAATTGTTTTGTGACTGTATTTAGAACCAGAATTTAATGAATACATACTAATGAAACAAAATAGTTATTTTAAATAAATTTAACAATTAGGATACCAGTAATTAATAAAATATTTGTGATAATCATTTACTGTTTGCATCAATTATTGTAATTATCAGAAGATCGATGTTTTAATTATTTTAGATGGATAATTTAAAATACTAAATATCAGACAAATACAGCTATCAAATTATTGAAACAGTGGTGGATTTAAAAGGTAATAATAATAATAAAAAAAAAAAAGTTTTGGAATATTAATGTTTAGTTTTGTGCCACTATTTTTAATAATCTTCCAGAGATTTCTTGATATATCATTTATAATAATTAATATTACAAATATGAAAGAAATGATATTGTGAGTTGAATATTTTAAATACTAAATAAAATAATTACAAAATAAAACTGTAGAACTGATGTTTGAGGCCACTGATCTGCAGATTTACTAGTTTCATGAATATTACCTATAACTTTCATTAATAGTATTGCATTTTTTTTTTTTTTTTTTTTTTTTTTTTTTTTAACAAGGAAACGTTTAAGACAGAAAATGGATTTTTAATAGCTTCTGTAACTTGTTTTTATTTAAACAGAGAGGGATTAAGCCCTATGAGCCCCTCTCTGACTGTGCTCTTAAACTGTATTTTTCTGCTTCCTGGCTGGTTTGATTGCCAGATTATAAAATATGTGAGGTATATATATATGTACTACAAAAAAAAAAAAAAAAAAAAAAAAAAAAAAAAATTGAAATTTTATTAATCACATAAAATAACTTAAAAGCAGCTATTTATAAAAATTTTGGTGTTATTACATTTTGGTAAGTATAATTTAAAAATTAAATTTGATTATTTAGGTTTGTAGTTAAGTCAAAATATTTTATGCACTATAAACATTACTGAAATTGCATTTTTAGCAATGTCTACATGGGGTGTCCATTACTGGAAAATGACTAATTAACCATCCCAGTAATGGACACCCCCTCTTAAAACCTTAAAAATAAATGAAATTTAGTAAATGGCCATTAGTATATAATATTCTAAGTTTCCTATTGCTACTCAAACAAAAACATTCAAATTTTGCAAGAAAATAAATAATATATAAATTAATTAAACGAAGCCAACTCTTAGCCTCTTCATTAAGATTTTCACAGAAAAACAGTGAAACATTATTTTCTGCTTCTTGATTGGTTTGATTAAAAGTGTCAACAATAACCCAGTTTTATAAAACATGCAAGGGGGTATTATAAAAAAAATAATTAAAGCTAAATATTTATTAGTTATTTTTTTATGAACCAAAAACATCAAGGGGTGTCCATTACTGGCACATGTACCCTATATATTTTTAATGTATATGTACCTTGCATATTTTATAATCTGGCAATCAAACCAGCTAGGAAGCAGAAAATATTGTTTAAGAGCACAGTCAAAGAGGGGCTCATAGGGTTTAATCCCTCTCCGTTTAAATAAACACAATTGAGTTACAGAAGCTATTAAAAATCTATTTTCTGTTTTAAATGTTTCCTTATTCACCCCTGACAAAGAAAAAAAAATGTAATGTCAATGAAAGTTATAGGTAACATTCAAGAAACTAGTAAATCTGCAGATCAATGGCCTCAAACATCAGTTCTACAGTTTTATTTTGAAATTATTTTATTTAGTATTTAAAATATTTAACTCACAATATCATTTCTTTCATATTTGTAATATTAATTATTATAAATGATATATCAAGTAGTGTCTGGAAGATTAATTGTTAAAAATAGTGAGACAAAACTAAACACTAACATTCCAAAACTTTTTTTTATTATTATTATTATCTTTTAAATCCTCCACTGTTTCAATAATTTGATAGCTATAATTGCCAGATATTTAGTATTGTAAACTATCCATCTAAAATAATTAAAATATCGATCATCTGATAATTACAATAATTGATGCAAACAGTAAATGATTATCACAAATATTTTATTAATTAATGGTATCCTAATTGTTAAAATTTATTTGAAAATAACTATTTTGTTTCATTAGTATGCATTCATTAAATTCTGATTTAATGAATCTGATTTAATTGAGTCATAAAAACAATTATATTTATTACTTTTTATGGCGGTGTCCATTACTGGAACAGAGGATGTCTATTACTGGGCTTTTGATATGTTTCTGTTATTTTTAAATTTTGATTCATATTGGGAAATGAGACTATAAGAATGGTTAAATATTGCTGATAGGTTAGATAATATTGAAAAAACTAGAATATAATAATTATAACTATTAATTAAAAAATAATTTAATGGTGTCCATTACTGGCACATCTACTCTAGTTCAGTAGAGCGTGAAAAATGAGTTTTACAGTTTATTCTTTTGATTGAGTACAGTTAAATATCATTGCTAGGACATCAAATAAAAATAGTAAAATTAAATAACAAAAATATTAAACTTTTAATACCACATCTATATAATTCACATTATTTGAAAGATTATAATCATACAATAAAAATTAGTAGACAAAAAAACTGAATATTATTTTAATAGCGCATTTAATAAATTAATATTCATATATAAAGGCAGAAAAAATGCGGTACTTTTTACTTTTTATGGACAGAAATCAATAGTTTTTCGTCTTTTGTTCCGTTCTTCAAAACATTGCCTAAAAGAAGTTCTTGTCTAAAATCTTTATTCAAATGACCATCACGCTCCATTTTTACAGCCTCTAAATGATCAGGAGGTTTTATAAAGTCATAGGTTAAATTTTTCGGAATAATATTCTTATTTGTTTCTTTCAAGCTGGCATTTATTTTTGAAAATAATGACCAAGAAATGCATGGAACTAACATGTATAATAAAACTAAAGCATGAAAATAAAACATAATGAATCCTATTTCACTGTAAAATATAAAAAACAACTTCACAGTTCAATAGATTAATTCCAAGGACATAAATTATACAAAATTTCCATATAAAAAAATTAAAACACGCTTGTTGACATCTTGTAAAATGAAACAAGATTGGTTGGCTGGATTTATTGAATGGAAGTAGCAATACCATGGAGCAAAGATCTTTCTTTGCATGGAGCAAAGATCAAAAGAGATAGATGGTAAATTAAAACGGTCTATAGAGGCGCTGCTCGCAGCCTTCGGTACAGGAAAATCGTCCCTTTAATTTCTCTTTAACTAATGCTAAAATGCCATAACTCTTTATTGTAAATCCATTTGAAAGTTTTACATATTCAAATTCGGACAATTTTTGCTTTGTCATACAACACAGAAAACAAATGTCACATAAAATCTGAAATTGTACAAAATTAATACAAGGGCGGCGCTAGAGCGGGGTTCCCCCGCCCCTTCGTCGGTGCAAAATTTCAATATCGTCGGGGAAAATATTTTGACTTTTGAATTTCGACCCGGTCGGCTTCTGATTGAGTTTTGATTCTTGCAGGTTGCATTCAGATGAATCCGATCTTTCGAAAAACAAATTGTCCAAATTCCTTCAGATAAAAATCTACATGTTTGATATATGGATGACTGTTTACATGCTTATTTTTCAACATAAAAGATAAACTTTTTACTGAAGTTATGATCATATGCTCTTTTTGTATAACTAACATTAAATTTTGGATGAATTTTCACTGGTTGTGGATTTACGGTCGGTTTGGTTTGAAGTATTTCAGATTCGGTTAAGAATGCTGAGGATGAAAATTGTTTTGTCGGGGGCCGGTTGGTTGGCAATTAGGTTAACTTTAATTGTTTCTGGCGGATGGGTTCGATTCTACCCGATTTCTCAAGAGATTCTCCAAAATATATTTAAAAATGAAAAACTATATTATTTGAATGTCAACGAGCATATATACAATTATATTGTTTTTTCTACATAAAAAAATATAGTTGATGCTAGAGATATAATTGTAGGCTACTTTTTCATTATTTCACTACATTATGGATTTTTTTTTTTTTCGTTTTGGGATGGGATTGGGTTCGGATTGAAGTCTGTCGGTTTTGGGTCGAAGTTTGTCGGGTTCGGATCGAAGTTTGTCGGGTTCGGGTTGAATCGATATAGAGTTTCTGGGTTCGGGCCGGGTATAACCCAAACCCCGCAGGACTCTTATTCTCTCAAAATAATCCGTGAATTTAGCGATTTTCCCCCTCGAATATATTTCCATTAAAACGTGAAAATTTGCGTTTTGATTTGCAACACCCCCCCCCCCCCAAAAAAAAAATGCAGAAAACAAGCAATTTCCTGAAATACTCACTCCTAAAGCAGCATGTTCGTCAAATTACATGGGTGTTCCGGCAGCTGTGCTGCCTAGTACTTTTTCGTATTAGAAACGGAATTTATAATTCCTCTTTATCTAAAAATAAGTAAAAATCACGAACCTAAGCCCAAAAATCCTAAAATACTTCGGTCAAAAGACAAAAATTTCTTAAAATAAGAGAAAAATCTCTTCAAATCACTAGGATATTCCAGCATTCTTATGCCTGGAAATTCCGACCCATGTAAACCTCTACTGGAGTCTTGGATCGGGCCGGGTTATCCGCTTTTATACGCGAGGGTCGGGTAGGCGATATATTTTTGTTGCGGGTCGGGTTCGGTTCAGGATGACTTATACTTCTTCCCTGCAGGTCGGGTTGACTTTCATTGTTTCGGGTTCGAGTTGGGTCTTAACTCTTGCGGGTCGGTTTCTGGTTGACCCGATAATTCAAAAGAATGTCCAAAATATTTTTCAAGTTAAAAATTTGTATACAATAAGGTCATAATCGACACTCCTGAAAAATGGACATCTCTATTTAGTGAACACTTTTTCAATTCCTAACACTTAAATATTTGTACACTGTTTGAAAAGTGGATACCTCCCAATCTATACGCATGTAACGTGTAGATGTGCAAGTGCATAAGCTATCACAAATACGATGCATGTGTTATTGCGTGTATAAAAAACGAATTTAGGCAATACTTTCCTTATTTCGGCTGGTTGGTTGATTTTTTGACGGCCGATTATCTGCGCTAGGGATATAGGCCCGAGGGGCAGTGCCCTTCGTGGGGGTCTTTCTAAAGGAACCTAACTCGTATTTACGCATGGAAATCCATGGCTCGAAGAAAACCACGAAAACTCCGAACAATTAGGACGACGGGCGCGATTGGGTTCGAACCCAGCACCTCCCGTCTATCAGCTTCGAGAGCAAAACCTCTCAGCCACTGGTGGGGCCCTTATTTCAGAAGAAGAAAAAATGGTTCTTAACCCCTTGAAGGTCGCTAGGATATAATACATCCCATTTAATTTTTATTCCAAAATGCCACACTCAACACCGAAATTTTGCTTAAATAATGCACGTGAATTAAAAAAAAAAAGAAAAAAAAAAGCTTTTACTTGTTTGCGAATAAGTTTGTTTATAAATCCTGGTGCTAGTCAATCATTTCAACATTTTAGTAACATAAGTATATTGCCCCTGAAAGGGTTAAATGAATGATAATCTATTATCACACTTCTTACCATTTTATTTCTCATTCAATAAATCGAATATAGACTCATTCATATTAAAATACGTATTTATTTTCATCTGATACATACTTGTAGTCAAACTTTTTGTGAAAATCCCAGCAAACCGAATTGCAAATAACCTATGTACATGAACGGTATAAATTATTGTAGTGTGAACTTACGCTCGTATTCACCAAGTACTTCGACCTTGAGTTATACCGATAACCTCGGTCGAACGCTCAAATGGTATGCACCTTTAATCATGATTGGACGTCTCCCTCTCCTTGATAATGTCCAATCAAATGTTATCGTGAATTTCATTTGAGCGTTCGACCGACATTTTCTAGGTCGAGGTAGATGGTGAATACGAGCGTAAGTCGTCACAACGGCCAGATGTTACCGAATACCTTATATTTTGTCTAGAACTTGTATACACTTCTGTTCAATGTTTATTCCATTGACCGCAACCTTTAGGCGCATATACGAAATAAGGTTCAAGGAAAGATAAGATACATGCAAAAATACATCTGCTCACTTCAACCTTTTTATTGAAAAGTGTTTAGCGAATATTTTTATAAATGAATGGTAAACAAAGTGTTTTTTATATTATTGTTCAAATTAAGGCTGTTCTTAACTGCTCTGCTCAACAAGCGCAAAACGTTTTGACACATTTACAAATTCATTTTTTAATGGAAAGGTGTAAAATTGGAAAGCCTGGCCATGGAAGCGATTTGGAATTGAACTGTTTTTTCCATTTTTGATCAATCAATTACTTATTGAGTTATAAGCTATTTTGATCACGTGACAAACACGTTTTTTGCCCGCTCTTGAGTGCTCTTTCTTCCTTCGCGCGGAAATTCGATTCAAAACGCCTACTTTGACACTATTTTCTGAAAAATCTATTGCGTTTGCAAAAAAAATGGAAAAAACAGCTCAATTATATAGTTTCTGAACAACAACACTAGCTACTTTCAAGCATTTTCGAACAAAAATAAATTAAAACTTATGTCAGAAAGTTGCCCTTTTCGATTTGAGAACAGCCTTAACATAGTACCAAGCTATAAAACTTGTTGTTCGTCCCAGAGATCTGCACGGGTCGGTCTCTGGCCCGAAGCCCGCTCGGGCCTATTTTCATTTCCCCCAGCCTCTTTCATTACCTGGTCTCCACTCTTTTCGGACCGGCCATACTTCTGAAGGATCGGGCCGGGACTAACTTATTTTTTTTCCGTACCGTGCCGCTTCTGGTTTCAATCTTCCTTGTCTTCAAGGGCCAAATTTTTTAGCCCCGGTTTTCATTCAGCCCCTTATGAATATGAAAATCATTGTCTCGACGTGACCTGGTCCGTTCAAAAATTAGTAAGATTTTGTATGGCCCAAAAATTTTTTAACTTTTATACCGGACTGGGTCAGGCCTATTGTTATCTATAAATATCATTTAGATATAATAAATTAATCAGAAATGAAGTAAAGTAATTTCTGAATTCAATAAGTGAGATTTATTGTTATCATAATCATTTTGTAAATCATTAAGTGTTATTTATTGCTTTATATATTTATCTTATGTTTTTGCGCGGGCACGAATGACATCAGATACTCTTTCTGACGAAAATGTAAACGAGTAAAAATGTTCAGTATATATTAAAGTTTTGATTATGTAACTTGCTTTTCGTAATCTTAGAATCAGATTTATTTTGTCGCTTAAAAGTGCATTTAATTGCTATGATAACTACAGTTGTAGTTTTTATGAATTTTAAATTAAGTTATTAGAAATAACATTTGGCGCATAAACGTGGGGCTGACATAGCAATTATGGATTTAAAAGCTTTGAAACTCGAAAGGAAAAATCTCAGAATAGCTTTCACATAGTGCAAGAATAAAGTTACAGAAGAATTATCAAAACAGGACATTGATCTAAAAAGTCTTTCTGTTTTAAAGAAACAGTTAGAAGATATAATTTGCAAGATTAGATGAATGTCAGAAAAATATCAGTAGCATTCTGCTGAAAGAGGAAGGCTCCGAGAAGGAGTGTGAAGAAGATTTTCAAGCAGCCGAAAAATATCGGGATAGGTACCTTGAGTTGAAGACTGGGTGGAAGAAAAAATTATTTCTTTGCAGTCGCCCGTTTTTAGGGTTCCGTACTTAAAAAGTGAAAACGGAACCATTATAAGATCACTCCTGTGTCTGTCTGTCTGTCACAACCCTTTTACTCGTAAACTATGCAACGTGGAAAGTTCAAATTGGGAGAAGTAATAAAGACTATTGACCCACATATTTACAGATTAATAAATATTCATAAATATATATAGGAAAAATATACAGCGGCTAATTAAGTTACTTGAAAAAAAAAAATCTTTTCTTTGCATATCGCGTGAAAGCTTCCGTAACGCTGAAATCAAAAATATATTTCATTTAATTTTAGGTATTACATTTTCAAAGTTATGGTGAAAAATGTAGTGAAAAAATATGTCTCCCCCCCCCCATCTAATTCCGAATCTATTGAAACTAAAATTATGAAAAAATTAGAGGGAGTAGACATTAATTTAAACTTTGCAGGAAAATTATAGCGATTACCCTAGGTCACATAGTTTTTGAGAAAATCGCATTTTTCGTTACACTCAAATTTCGATTTACGGGCTTCAGCAAAAGTGTTCAGTAGAACTGGAGGTACCTATCGTAGCAGAAGTATAAAAGCATTGTTGATCATGAATTTCGGAAAAAATCGTCGGTAATTAGCCAAGATATTAACCCTTAAAAACGCGGACGGTTTGGACATACATAATGACAGGGACGGCGTGCTCTATGCTCCATCGGCTTTTAAAGCCTAGATAACAAATTTTAAGGATATATTTATTTAATGCAATGCCCAGTAGCAGTATAAAAGCAATAAACGTCAAATTGTTAAAAACAGACTAATTTAATGAGAATGAATCACATAAATGCTGTGGGATTTGCGACTAGTTTCCACTGAGTGGCTTTCTCAATACACCTACTATGTCTTTAAAGGTTAACTAAAAACCTATATGGAATAACAAATTTACAGAATAGCTATATTTGCTATTATTTAGGTTCCATATATCTTTGAACTTTCATGGTATATCCATTTATACTTTTCTAGTATACAGGGTGCAAAGGAAAGTCCCTTTAATCTGAAAATACTTGTGAACGCGGAGAGCTATACAGCTATGCAAGTGAGTTAACGGTATAGTAAAGTGACTGCGCCCGATTTAATGAAAACGACAGCAGCGCCCCTAGAGGTGAAATTTGGAAGATAGCCACTGCAAATCGAAAACGAAAAGAGATAGAGTAAAATTTCCAGTTAGAAACTTTTGGAGCATCAATTAATTAATAGAATACGATATTTGGTTTACATGGATAAGATAAATCTTCGTCTGTTTACCCAAAAATGTCCGAAATCGATGCACTTCATTTTCTGTAAACATTTGAATGGAATAGTCAGAAGTATGAAGAAATACGCACAATTTATGCTATAAATACGTACTTATCTCAATACATTTTGATAACATCACACACACACACAAAAAGAAAAACTGTCTCACAGTGATAAAAAGTTAATATTCAGTATGTTCGAAAAGTTCGCCATTGCTCGCGATACACGTTTGTATTCGTGAGAGTAATTCTGCATGCACATTTCTCAGCATGGAACGTCTATTACAAGCCTCTTCAATACGACGACATAGATTTAACCCTTTCAAGGGCGGTGGCTAGACGGTCTAGCCATCTAATTTTAATTCCAAAATTGACAAATGGCACCAAGAATATTTTAATAAAATTTTGCTTTTGTAATGAAAGTGCAAATTAGCGGGTTTTTGTTTTCTGAGAAATTCGTTTGAATATTCTGGTGTCAGTCAATTATTTCATCAGATTACGAACAGAATTCTTCTTGCCCTGAAAGGGTTTTTCTAAAATTTTAAATGCATTGGAAATTAAATCTTTACAGACATTACAGCATAGTACAAAGTGCTCATCGATTTCGGACATATTTGAGTATGCAGGCGACGATTTATCTTATCCGTGTGCACCAAATGTCGTTTCATTCTAATTAATTGATGCTCTAAAACTTTCTAATTGGAAAATTTGCTCTACCTGTTTTCGTTTTCGATTTGCAATGGCTATCTTCCAAATTTCACCACTAGGGGTGCTGCTGTCGTTTGCATTAGGTCGGTCGTAGTCTCTTTGCTGTACCGTTACCTTGCTTGTATAGCTGTAGCTCTCTCCGTTCGCAAGTATTTTCAGGTTAAAGGGACTTTCCTTTGCACCCTGTATACTATACAGCTGTACCCAACCCTACTTTGTATAGTTTTTACAGAGTCTTAGTATTCTTTTAGCAAAGGTATTTTTTTAATAATACACTTACTAATTCATATATTATTGAACGGAATTATCTGTGCGCGAGTAATACTCGCACTTGACTGTTTATTGAAAATAGGAATGAAAATCTGGAGAAGTTTTAAACTGTCGAAGATTGAATTGAAGAAATTTAACGTTGATGTTAAGGACTATTTGTCATTTTGGTCTCAATTTCAGAAGATACATGAAGATAAAAGTATTTCGGACTCTGATAAATTTCAATATTTAATACAAGCAGTTGTTCCGAATTCAAAAGCAGCCAGAGTGGTGGAGAGCTTTCCAGCTACAGCTGCTAATTATCATCAAGCGATAAATCCAATCAAAGAACGATTTGGTGGAGAAGATCTGCTCGTACAACGTACAAATCTATACCCACATAGCATTTTTAGATTGCAGAAGTCTTGCTTTGAAAACCTGCAAAGTTGCAGCAAGCTTAGCATGACAAGACTGAAAGTTCATAACAAGACTGCAGCAATATAACGCAAACGCCGAAGTCACCACACTTTGAACTTGCAGCTAACTTGTCGTGCAAGTAAAATTCATACTGTATCAAGTTTATTGCAAATACTGCAAAGTAGTAATCTTTCCATGCCACATTAACTGTTTATAACTGTTACACTATAAGTTTAACCCCCTTCGAAGGGGTCCATAGACCTGACATGGGCGTACACCGAAATTTTCGAAATTGATACGAAAAAATTGCTTATTTTTTCTTTCTCTTTTGGGAAAGTTTTTCATTTTTTTCTATCATACAGCGGAGTAGCCATTCTCATTAGTCCCATATTAGTCCACATTGACTCCAAAGAAGAGAAAAGGGGCTGATGAGGGTTACAGCCCCCCTTCTCTCGAAATATTCGAAAATTAAATGAAAAAAGTGTTTTTTCCCTACTTTTTTGGATAAATCAGTACCTTTTTCTTCTGTCATACAGCGAAATAGTCATTTTAGTAAATCCCATATTAGTCCACATTGACATCACAGCATGCTCAAAGATGGGGAGGGGGCTGATGGAATTACAGCCCCCTCATCTCGAAATAGTCGAAAATGAAATGAAAAAATAGCGCTGATTTTTTTTCTTTCTGCTTGAAAAAAATTTGCATTTTTCTTCTATCATTCAACAGACTCCCTTCCCTTTAGTTCCATATTAGTGCACAGCAACACTACATTATACCCAAAGAGATAAAAGTGGCAAATTGGGTTACAGCCCCCTCCCAAAATAGTCGAAAATAAAATGAAAAAATGCTTTTTTTTTGGGGGGGGGGTGGCGGTAAAATTTGTAATATTTTTCCTGTAATCCTTACTTTTTTAGATAAATCTGTAATTTTTTTCTTCTGTCATACAGCGAAATAGCCATTCATGTTAGTGCCACGTTAGCACATTGACATCACAGCATACCAAAAGAAGGGAAGGGGGCTGTTCGGATTACAGCCCCCTCCTCCAAAGTAGTCGAAAATGAAATGAAAAAAATGCTTTTTTTCCCTTCTGTTTGAGATTAATTTGTAAGTATTTTCCCCCTATCATTCAACAGACTAGCCGCTCTCTTCTCTTTAGTTCCATATTTGTACACCGTGACACCACATTATACCCAAAGAAGTGGAATGGGGTTAGAGCTCCCTCCCAAAATAGTCGAAAATGAAATTTAAAAAAAATGTTGATTTTTGTTTCTTTTTGTTTGAGATAAATTTGCAGCTTTGTTTTCTGCAATATAACGAACTGACATTCTGGTTAGTCCCGTATTAGCACACATTTATACCACAGTATACCCAAAGAGGGGAAGGGACAGGCCCCCATTCAAAATAGTCGAAAATGAAATGAAAAAGGTGCTGATTTTTTTTTCTTATTGTTTGAGATAAATTTGTAATTTAGATTTCTGTTTTACCGCAGATTAGCCATTCTCGTTAGTCCACATAGACACCACAGCATACACAAAGAAATTGAAGGAGACTTTATTTTCGGTGGTGGGGAGAACAATGTTATAGATTTTAAGCTGCAATGACTTTTTTTTTTTTATGAAAGTATATAAAAAAAACCCATTAACTCTTTTCAACTTGATTCGGTGTGGGGCGGTCTCAGAATCGGACCCGTGCCTCTATCCCACCGATTATTCTGAGTAGAAAAAAAAATTCTGAAATTCACAGCAAATTTTCTGAAAGGTTACAGCAGAGGGTGGATTCCCTTCCCGGCGCAAATTATTTCCGTTGCTTTTTGGGTTAACACTGTTTTCATTTCACGTTGATTTCAGGCTGAGTGTAGATTCCTGCAAGTTGGGTTCGGGTTAACCAGACTTTTAAAAAGTCAGTTCAGCATATTACCTCAGTTTAAAAACAATACCTATAATAATAAACATAGCTGTTTGTATGTGTGCTGTTTCCTAATGAGACCGCTGTGTTTTTTCCACTTTGTTTGTTACAGGTTTTATCACAACCCTTTACCAAAATTCGCACTTTTTCTGCGGTCCTTTGACGAAATTCGCGTTTTTCAGCTGTCCTTTGACGGAATACACGTTTTTTTCGCGATCCTTTGTCAAAATTTGCATTTTTCGCGGTTTTTTGACGAAATTCGCGTTTTTTCCGCGGCTGAATTCTTCGACGGAATACGCGTCTTTTCGCGATTCTTTGTCAAAATTTGCGTTTTTTCAGCGACTTTTTGACGAAATTCGCGTTTTTTCTGCGACCCTTTGACGAAATTCGGGTTTTTTTCCGTAATCCTTTGACGAAATTTGCGTTTTTTCCGCGATCCTTTTTTAAAATTCGCGTTTTTTAAAACGGCCTTCGCGTTTTTTTGCGGCCCTTTTACGAAATTCCTGGCTTTTTTGCGATGCTTTGACGAGATTCGCTTTTTCTACGCGGCCTTTGTCGGAATACGAGCTTTTTCTCGCGATCCTTTGTCGAGTTTCGCATTTTTTTCCGCGGTCGAAATTCGCGTTTTTTCCATGGGCCTTTGGCGAAAATCGCGGTTTTTTGTGATTTTCTGGAGAAATTTGCGTTTTTCCTTGGCCCTTCGACGGAATACGCGTCTTTTCGCGATCCTTTGCCAAAATGTGCAGACTTTTTGACAAAACTCGCTTTCTTTTCCACGGCCTTCGACGGAATACGTGTTTTTTTCGTGAACCTTCGTCGAAATTCGCATTTTTTTGACGAAATTCGCGTTTTTTCCGCCGTCCTTTGACGAAATTCGCGTTTTTTCCGCCGTCCTTTGACGAAATTCACGTTCTTTTCCGCGCCCCTTTGACCAAATTCGCATTTTTTTTGGATGATTTGACGAGATTAGCTTTTTCTACGCGGCCCTTTGTCGGAATACGTCCTTTCTCTCGCGATCCTTTGTCGAATTATGCGTTTTTTGGGGCCCTTCGACGAAATCGCGTTTTTTGCAATCTTTTGACGAAATTAGCGTTTTTCGAGGCCCTTCGACGGGATACGCAAATACGCATTTTTTCGCGATTCTTTGACGAAATTTGCTTTTTCTGTGGGTTTATTTTGCGAAATTCACGATTTTTTACGCGGCTTTTTGACGAAATTCGCATTTTATTCACGATTCTTTGTTGAAAGTTACACTCTTCCCTCGTCTTTTTCACGAAATTCGCATATTTTTACGATCCTTTAACGAAATTAACTTTTTTTGCAATCCTTTGACGAAATTCGCGTTTTCTCCGCGGCCCTTTGATGGAATATGTTTTTTCGACATCAGTTATCGAAATTCGCGTTTTTTCCACGATCCCTTTGTGAACTTCACTTTTTTCCTGGAGTCATTTGGCGAAATTGACGTTTTTTCAGCGACCATTAGACGAAATTCACGTTTCCTCGCGGTCATTAGACGAAATTCGCGTTTCCTCCGCGGTCATTTGACAAAATTTGCGTTTCCTCCGAGATCATTTGACGAAATTCGTGTTTTCTCCCCGATCCATTTACGAAATTTGATTTTTTTTGCGATCCTATGACGGATTTTTTTTTAATTTTTGGAACCTCATGCCTTAAATTTTCGGAAAAGAATCACCCCTACCCCCCCCCCCCTTTCCGCCTCTGGCTGCACCCGCACCCCCCATTATTGTCAAAAATGATTTCCGTTTACAACAAAATTCAACGTGTTTCGTAAGATATGGGATGTTATGGAAATTTAAGTCAGCCCCCCTCGAAATAAAATCCTGGGTACGCCACTGAGACCTGATCAGGTTTATTGATGCATACGCACCGTTAAGGTGCATGCATCGTTTTTACTACCGTAAACAAGTTAGGGTAATATTTGTACTGTTAAATCCGAGTCTCTTTTGGTATTTGATAAGTATAGTGTTTTAAAAAAGCGGTGCCAATCGAATAAAATTTCTGTAATTTTTGCGTATTTCATTATTGTCTATTCTCTCAAAAGAGGGATTTTTTGCTTTCGTCACTTTCGTGAATTAAAGACAATCTTGCCATCAGTTTCACAACAAACTACTCATTCAAGTGGGTCATGGTATACCTTGCGGGAGATTTGCTGCGAATATCTCAATTCAAATTTGTTACGGCAAGATAATATCAGAAAAAAATCAAACTTGCTGCTAATGTTCATGCTATCTGGGTATACGGGACTTATTAACAATGGTCATGAAAAATGCCATCGCTGGCTGAGTAAAAACAGATTTGCCAAAATTGTATGATGAATTAGAGGGAAAGTTGCGATCGCTCGAAAGTTTAGGACGTACTCATGAAAAATACGGGGATTTCCTGATCCCGTTAATAGAATCGATCCTCCCTGAAGAAGTTCTGATGGCATGGGAAAGAAAACGAAATGCCGACGATGCAATGCAGGGGCGTAGCTACCGAGGAGCAGTTGGAGCAGACTGCTCCAGGCGCACGAATACTAAGGGCGCAAAATTAGGAAAAGCGAAATAAAGATCTACAAAAATGTTTGAATATTTTTTACATTATCAGATATTATAGATGAATCTAGTTACAATCCGCATATTCTTACGATATTTTACTTTGTGTTTAACCTCAACTACATCTATTTAAAACATGTTTTTATACACAGTTAAGATAGAAAAGGGGGCAGATCAACTGCAGCAGCTCGATATTGCTTGATTTTTTATTAAAAATTTTTGGAACCGTAAATATTTTTTTTCAAATTAAGCAAGTTTTTAAGAGTAAATTGTGCAGATTTTTTTTTTTATGTATTCCTTTAAATACTTTTAATGAAAAATAATTAGAATTTAGTTTAATTAAGACATACAAGTTAAGGATTTTCAAAAAGATGATTTAACATACATATGTTGCGCGCAGGATTATTATATATTTATTATAATTATTATAATTATAATATTATAATAATATTATTATAATATAATTATTATAATTATATTTCATATACCCGCTTAATTCTATCTTCATTCTATTATCCGATAATTAATTTTTAAAATGTTATACTTTAACTCCAATTTAAAATATTAATCGAATTTCCAGATGAGAATATTTTTCAGGCAGATAAATCATAAAATACAAAATTCTTGGTAAAATTTCCATAAATATTTAAAAAATAAATGAATATATTACAGGTATGTACTTAAAAATTGTTAGAGGTTATAAAACTATGTAAAATACAATATAATACAAAATATTAAGTTTTTAAGTTTTGGAAATATGATGCGCGCACTGCAAAAATATCTGTTTTAAAATATTTATATATTTTTTACTTTCGGAATAGGATATATGAGGTCGATGTCTAAACTTTATACTGTTTCGATTTTTTTTTTTTTTTTTTTTTTTCTAAGGACACTTTCAATTTCGAATCCAGTTCCGAAATTGAAAGCATTCCCATAAAGAAAAAAATGAAATGATAGTGGATGCAATAGGTTTCTATTAGCAAGATGGTAAAATGAGTTTCTAAAATGTTGCACCCTCCAAAAATCCAAGTCCGACCCTGCGTGCAGTAGCGGCTCTTCAGGTGTTCACAGTCACCTTTCTACCAGAATATTGGTACATAAAATTTGATCTGTTTTAAATCGTGTGATTTTCTGCGGTTAAACAAGGAGAAATTTGTTTCATTAAATCTATGGTAGTAGATTGTGAATTATTTTCCAGCCTCCACTGTATGCGTGGTGAAACGTTGTTGTATAGATATATAAGATTAACGTGAGCAATAAAAATAATTTAATTGAGATATAAGAGAAAATGCTCATCAGTTATCGTTACAGAATATTTGACAAATGGTTCAAATACCAAACTCGTCGGCTGAGTTCTTTGAAAATTAATACGATTCCTGTAACAGATTTATAAAATACCTGCCGACATCATAAAAAATACACCAAATCGTTCTCTGCTAATCTAAACACGTGAGGAAATTAGAACATACACTCATACATGCACACATACAGGGATGACAGCCCCAGGAACCCAGCTTTCGCTTTAGAGTATAAGTGCAATCCCGGGGGGGGGGGGAGTACATGCACACGTACATATGGAGCCATTGAAAAATTGTGAGAATGGATTTATTTGAAAATTGAAAAATATACCATTATTTTCATTTATTTTTATTGTGGTTACAATGCTTTCTTGTTTCGTCCCTTATATTGTATGTATGGAAAGTAAAATCTGTAATAGAACGGTATCAATCAGGGTTCTCGCTGCCGATTGCCACTGCTCAAAAATTTTTCATTTGGGGAGAAAACTAAAGATTTAAATCGCCAAATTGCAACAAATGTTTTTTTTTCCTTTCGGCAACACTCTCAATGATGTTACTGTATGATTAAACCTTTCTGTGTAACTCATTTATTTGTGTCTTGATATTCTTAGTAATTCACGACGAATTATTTGAACTTGGCTACTTTTTCTTTAGCGGTTAGCCAAATTGCTCAGATTGGTCAAAAACCAGTGATTCCCCGGTGTCAACTTTCATCGTTGCCTATTGGCTAATTTTCTAAACCATCAGCTGTAGAAATATAGTTCCAATAGTAAAGTTTCAAAGTTGTTCTTCATAATTTTAAAAGTACTTTATGTCAAAGTAGTTGTTTTTTAAAAGTTACGACGTTCACATTTTTATTCTGTTCCTGGGCTCCATATGTTATATTTAGAAAAATCTTCTCCATATTTTAACAGGAAAAATAATAAAAATTTCTTTTTTGACTACACCTTACCGAGTTATGATACTTTGAATTTTATGGAATTCTAGTATTTTCTGACACTAAAAATATGTTTCATCCATATGGGGAAAAAAAAAAAAAGAAATCTTGACAATAGTGTGTTTTTATTATTAGTCTACAATATTTCGAAACCCTTGAAAAGAAAAACAGATATTAAAGGCGGCAGATTGTACAGGCCCATTGGCGCATTTAAAATGAAAATCCCGCCCAATTTGTAGAAAATATTGTTAGGTACTCCGTACTTTAAGAAATATAATTCATTTCACTATTCATTACTTATTTTTAATTATTTCTATTTAACAGGTTGTTCAAATACTTTGACTTTCAAATAAAAGTAAGATTTTAAATTGAATTAAGAATAATATATAAATTTTAAACTTCAAAACAAAATTGCGCAAAACTTTTTCGAGTGACAAAAGGGCGCACAAACATTACTTGCTCCAGGGCGCTGAATATGTAGCTACGCCACTGAAAAGTATGATTGCAATTTTTATTTGTAGAAGGCATGGGACCAATGTGATCTATATGATAGGTCTCGAGGGGCATATTTTGTTTGGGGATCGGGTTTAACAGACCTTCTCCTTTTCCTTGCTTTTTATTGCAAAGTATACACTCTATGCAGTTGGCAATGACACTTTCAATTTGCTTTCTTAATTGGGGTATAAAATAATTTTCTTTTAAAATAACTAGGGGGCTCTGCCCCCTACGAGCTACGCTCGCCAACCCCCGTTCAGGCACATCAAAATCCAAAAAGCACGCTAATTACATGCATTTGATCGGTTTTAAAAATATTGAATTAAAATTTAAAAAAAAAAAAACAGTAATCTCTCTGTACATCTCTCTGTAAACGGGTTTCCATTCGTTTTTCTTGGATTGGGGATTTTTAAGACCAAATCTGTTGCTGTTAAGAGATACAATGGCTGTTTTCGTATTTAATTAAACACATTAGTTATTTGAAAATAAGCTAATGCAAAATGAATTAAGTAAACAGTGTCATTGTCTCCCGGTATTTTTTAGCAGCGCTATAAGATAGTTCTTTTAAATAATTCATTTTAAATGTATCGTTTCAAATCTGACGTAATTTACACCAAACTTTTATTTCTCTTATTAATATTCACGTAAAAATACTTTTGTTGTTAGAAGGAAATATTATTTGCGCTGTCTTCGAATTCACGATAATAGTTGAAAAGATTATCTCAAAATATCTCGCGCAAATATATTTTTCAATTTAAATTGTTTTACCATATTTTTTGGGCATTTTAAATATGACGTAAAATTCAAGTGTAAATATGGTTCTTATGACGTAATTTTCCTGCTTTTAACATGTAATCATTTAATTCTAATTTTAAAGTTTTTTTTTCTGTTTGTAATAGTCACGTGTAAATAAATTTTTAATTTGAAGAAATATTTGATATGATAATTTGCTTCGCTGTTTATACAATTGGCAACAGTTTAAATTAATGACATTTTCTAAAATTTGTAAAAAACATCTCTCGAAATGCTGAAAATTTGAATTAAAAATAGAAATAAAACCTCAAAAAATGCGTCAAATAAGAAAAATAAATGCAATCTGCGCATTGGGAATGTGGCATTATCCTGAACAATGACCGATAGTGTTAAGTCCGAACTCTGTATTTAACCTTTAGAACTATTTAACCGGTTATTAACTGTAACTTTAGTTGTCGTGTATGTTTACCGTTTGTATTCGTCTGTGTGCTTATTAAAATGTGTCGTTCGATATTACTTTGTATTCAATAGTGTTTAAATACACAAACACGCCAAAATGCTCGGTATATTAACTAGTAAAGTTAATTAAACACGCGTAACAACACATGGCGGCAGCGGTTAAAAAGTAAAGAAGTAGATTAGCATATTCTACGTTGTTCGAAGTTCAGAATCAACTTCTAGTTTCGTTCTGCGAACAGTTATGGCAACTGCGTCGGCATATCATATAACACCGCCGGATTTATTTCAATTTTCGACTCCAACGGAGTGGCCCAAATGGAAACAGAGATTTCTTCGATTCCGAACTGCTTCTGGTTTGAATACGAAGACACAAGAGGAACAAGTTGATGCTCTGATATATTTCATGGGCGAAAAGGCCGAAGATATTTTTCTCGCTTTCACTTTAACAGAAGATGAGAAGAAAAACTTCCAGGTTGTATTAAATAAATTCGATGATCATTTTATTGTAAAAAGAAACGTAATTTTCGAACGCGCACAGTTCAACAGACGGCTACAGAGAGAAGGTGAGTGCGTTAATGATTTCATTACTGATTTGTATGCACTTGCAGATAAATGTAGTTATGGTGCATTACATGATGAATTATTGAGGGATCGAATAGTTGTCGGAATTACTGATCTGGCTTTAAGTGAAAAGTTACAACTAGATCCTAACCTTACTTTGCAAACAGCGATAGACAAAGTTCGTTTATCCGAATCGATTAAAAAGCAACAGTCTGTTTTAGTAAATAATTCATCAGTTAATGCAGTAATTCATAAAAAGAAATCTGTTCAATTTTCAAATAGAAAGAATTTTCTTGATAATAAAGTTAATGTAAGCATTTCAAAGTGTAAATGGTGTGGATTTTCACCGCACGATAAAAAGAAATGTCCCGCCAAGGAATCTTTTTGCAGAAAATGTAAGAAGAAAGGGCACTGGGATAAAGTTTGTTTATCATCCACTAAAAGAATTAACGAAGTTAAATTTGAAGCAGGTTTTATAGGCTTAGTAGGAAATGTCGAAAATGAAGATGATTGGATTATACCAATTAAGATATTAGGAAAATCTGTAAAATTTAAAATTGATAGTGGTGCTGACCATACTGTTATTCCTTCTCATGTTGCACAAACAGTGTTGAAAAATGTTCAAATTAAAAGAACAAATAAAGTAATTTTGGGTCCTGATAGATCACCTTTAAAACTTAAGGGGAAGATTGTTGAAAATATAGAGTATAACGGAAAAAATTGTTTGGAAGAAATATATGTTATAGAAGGTCTCCAGACATGTTTGTTGGGAAAACCAGCCATAAAAATGTTTGGGCTAGGTCCTAATATACTAGGCCATTGTGTGCGTAGTATTAGTAGTTTTGATCCTGTTAATGAATTTCCTTCTCTATTTCAAGGACTTGGTTTACTGAAAGGTGACTACCACATAGAACTTATCGATGACGTTAAGCCTTATGCTCTTACTTCTCCACGGCGAATACCTGTGCCATTATTAGAAAAAACAAAGTTAGAAATTAAAAGAATGCAGGAATTTAATGTAATTCAGCCAGTGGAAAAACCAACTGATTGGTGTTCTCCTGCCGTTGTTGTAAGAAAAAAAGATGGTAATGTCAGGATTTGCGTAGATTTGACAATACTGAATAGAAGCATTCGTAGGGAATGGCACCCACTGCCAACCACCGAATACAATTTATCTCTCTTGGCAGGGGCAAAAATATTTTCAAAATTGGATGCCAATTCCGGGTTCTGGCAAATACCTCTTGACGAAGAATCATCCTACCTGACAACATTCATAACACCCTTTGGCAGATTTCGTTTTTTACGTCTACCATTCGGAATTTCGTCGGCTCCAGAGCATTTCCAGCGAAGAATGTCACAGGCCTTAGAAGGACTTAACGGCATTATCTGCAACATGGACGATATCCTTGTTTGGGGGTCTAGTCAAGCAGAACACGACGAACGGTTAAAAATGACCCTAAAACGACTTCAACAAACGGGAATTACCCTAAATAAACAAAAATGCGTTTTTAATGTCAAGACCATAAAGTTTCTGGGTCATGTCATCGACGAGTTAGGAATACATCCCGACGAAGAAAAGATTGCAGCTATACGCAACTTCAAAATTCCAACAAATAAGACGGAGCTTAAACAACTTCTTGGTATGGCTAATTACCTCGCACGATTTATCCCAAGATTTTCCGAAACTTTAGCACCTCTGAATTCTTTATTATCCACGAAGAACGAATTCATTTGGGATTCACCGCAAGATGAAGCACTGAAAAAACTTAAAGAGATTTTGTCGTCCGAACCGGTGCTGGCAATTTTTGATCCTGGCAAGGAATCTATTGTGACAGCAGATGCCTCATCCTATGGTCTGGGGGCGACGTTGTGTCAAAGACAGAGTGACTCTACATTGAAGGTAATTGCATACGCATCTCGCACACTGACGCCAACTGAGCGACGTTACGCACAAATAGAAAAGGAAGCACTTGCACTAACATGGGCATGTGAAAAATTTTGTAATTACTTGATAGGCACCAGGTTTCTTCTAGAGACAGATCACAAACCTCTTGTCCCTATATTGACAAGAAAATCCTTAGATGATTTAACTCCTCGTCTTCAAAGATTAAAAATGCGATTGATGAGATATTCTTTCGATGTTTTCCACACCCCAGGAAAAAATTTATGTGCAGCAGATGCATTATCTAGATCACCTCTCCAGGAGGAAGTTCCAGATTTCGAATTAGAAGACGAAGTTGAAGCTTATGTCAATCTTTTAACAGAATCCATTCCTGTAGCTCCGCAAAGACTCACACAGGTAAAATTGGAACAAGAGCAAGATTCAACATGTAAAATGTTAACAGCCTATGCTTTACGAGGATGGCCGGAAAAAAATAAATTAGAACCAGAATGTCTACCTTATTGGCCTTTGAGATACGAAATATCCTTGCAGAATGGATTACTTATGCGAGGAACTCGAATAATCATTCCACGCAATCTAAGACATGAAATTTTAGAGAAAATACATGAAGGCCATATGGGGATAGGTAAATGTAGAGATTTGGCGAGATCTGCAGTATATTGGCCAGGTATCAGTAAAGACATAGAGAAGTTGGTGCGAGAGTGTACTTCATGTATACAAGAAGCTAAAAATCCTTCGGAACCATTGAAACCCACAGGATTTCCTCAAAGACCTTGGGAAATAGTAGCTATGGATCTATTCAAACTTCATTCAGACTGGTATTTGTTAGTTACTGATTACTATTCACGTTATCCAGAAATTGCTAAATTAGACAGGCTTACATCTCGAGAAGTGATTCTACACTGCAAGTCAATTTTCGCCAGACATGGAATACCAGATATTGTTAGGTCTGACAATGGGAAACAATTTGAAGTAACGAGAACAGCTGAATTCTATCAATTTGCAAAAACATATGGGTTTAAACATATCACGTCTAGTCCAAGATACCCACAGAGCAATGGATTTGTAGAAGCTGCTGTTAAAATAATCAAGCTCAGATTGAAAAAATCCAAAGATCCTTATTTAGCATTACTCAGTTACAGAGCTTCGCCTTTAAAGAATGGATACAGTCCAGCTGAGTTATTGATGGGTAGGAGATTACAAACAACGTTACCCATACCACTAACAGCACTTCAACCAAAACTCATACAGAAGGAGAAATTAGAAGAAATAGAGGAAAATCGAATAAAAACGCAAGAAAGGTACTATAATCAAAGACACAACTCCCATGAACTGAAGTCAATAAATCCAGGGGAGAAAGTGTGGATAACAGATAGAAAGGCTGTTGGTACAGTACAGAAACATGCGGATACACCAAGATCATATTTCGTGAAAGAAGGACATCATATCCTGAGACGAAACAGAAAACATCTAATTCCGAGTGCGAAACTGCAACCACGTCCGACAGATGATGACATCGAGGAAGCTCTCTCTACAGAAATTTCTAAAAGTGAAGTACCTGAAAATAGAACGCCAAACCCTTCAGACTCAACTAAGAAAAATGATCAGCTTAACCCTAGAATCAACCAACCTGTTGTAACTCGAAGTGGAAGAACTGTTAAACCTCCAAATCGACTAAATCTCTAAAAGGGGGAGATGTGGCATTATCCTGAACAATGACCGATAGTGTTAAGTCCGAACTCTGTATTTAACCTTTAGAACTATTTAACCGGTTATTAACTGTAACTTTAGTTGTCGTGTATGTTTACCGTTTGTATTCGTCTGTGTGCTTATTAAAATGTGTCGTTCGATATTACTTTGTATTCAATAGTGTTTAAATACACAAACACGCCAAAATGCTCGGTATATTAACTAGTAAAGTTAATTAAACACGCGTAACAACACAGGGAACTTATAACGTATAAAATGATCTAAAAATGATTAAATTCTCATGCATAGTTTTTGCTCAAATAAAACTTTTTTAATGGAACGACTTTGTCCAACTTTAGCATTAAATATCTCTTAAAATAATTCTTCGATTTGAAAACTGTCTGCATCAGCGTGTTTATCAAACATTTTTCTATAATACCACCGATTTTCATATTTTTGTATGCAACAGTTTTCTTAATATTAACGATGAAAGGCCATGCTTAAGCATTCAAATTGGATGCGGATCAACCCGGAATATCTACGCAGATGTTCATTGGTCCATTTCCAAATCAAAACTTTTTTTTATATATAGAAAGATTTCAGTTTTAGCCACTGCGTAATGACCTTTGTTATGAACATCGCGCATTATTTCCTTTTGCATATTGGTAGGAATCATCAAAAGTTCTCTATCATTTTCATATTTGTATACGATGTCGTTTCTTATAAAATATTCTGAACTTTCATTTTTTTTCAATTAACTTTTTTATCGCTTGTATGTGTTCGTCCTCTTGTTGTGCAATGTGCATTCTTTATTTTTAATGTTAATTCATCCTGTGATCGGGTAACTATTAGAACTGTATTTCTACTCAATGCGTCTACATGTTTCATTTGGGACCCTGATCGGTGGGCAATTTCATAATCAAATTCCTGTAAGAATAGATCCCATCTGGCTACTTTTGGCGTAATGTCTTTTTTGTCCATTGTCTTTTGAAACGCGGAACAATCTGTCACAATTTTAAATTTCGTGCCTAATAAGTAGTTTCGGAATTTTTTAACCGATTCTATTACCGCGAGTGTTTCCAATTCGTAACTCGAATATTTTGCTTGAGTAGGTGTAGTTTTACTGCTCATATAATGAATAGGATGTAAGTTTTTGTTTTCATCTTCTTGTAGTAGGACACTACCAAAACCTATGGCGCTTGCATCGGTGTGCAATTCTAGTCTAGCGCCTCGTCGGAATGTATGCAATACTGGGGGGTTAACTAGTTTTTCTTTAAGAGTCTCAAAAGCTTGTTTTTCGGGGATTCCAAATTTAAATGTATTTCCCGCTTTTAATAAATCGCTTAAAGGTCTCGCTATAGTTGCATAATGTGGGATGTATTTTCTGAAATAAGAAGTTAAACCCAGAAAACTGTGTAATTGTTTAAGGGTGCGGGGTTCAAGAAAATTTTTTACTGCCAAAGTTTTGGCTTCCGAGAGCCTAGTAGTTCCGTTTTCGATAATATAACTTAAAAATTCAATTTTCCGTTTAAGGAATTGGCATTTTGCAAAATTAAATTCAAGTCCGTAATCCGATGCAACTTCTAGGACGCGTTTCAGTTTTAAAAGCGCTTCTTCCTCAGTCTTCGCAAGTACTATGACATTGTCTAAGTAAATTAATATTACTTTTTCTTTAATTAACTGTTTAAAAACAGCTTGAATATATCTCTGAAAATTCTGGGGGCCAATCGATAATCCGAATGGAAGCTTTAAATATTCGTACTGGGAGTTATGCGTGACAAATGCTGTATATTTTCTACTCTCCTCTGCTATGTCTATATGAAAAAAAACATTTTTTAAATCCAATGTAGTGAAAACCTTCGCTTCCTCAATGTTATCTAAAACGTCCTCTATTCTTGGCAAGGGAAAATTATCTCTAATTATTTTTTTATTTAAGGGTCTATAGTCAACACACAATCTCCAGGAATTATCTTTTTTTTCGCTAACACAATAGGCGATGCATAATTAGAATTACTCTCCGTTATAATTCCCATTTCCAACCATTCTTGTATTTGTTTGTCTACAAATTCCTGTTCTGGATAGGCTAACCTACGCGGTCATTGCGCAATCGGAATATCATCAGTTAATGTTATATTTACTTTTAACTCTGTGTCCTTAACCTTGTTTGGCTTATAATTAGTGATCAATTCCGTTAACTCTTTCTTAATAGTGTCGTTTGTAATGTGATTTAGCTCAACTTCCTGAAAATTAATAGAATTAGCTGTCTCAGCTAAATAAATATCTGTGGTTTTCACTGAGTCTAACTGTTGGACAGAACACTGTTCACTTTCCAACAAACAATTTTTATCAGATCTTAATTGCATGTTTATTTTTTCCCTAAAGTTGCAAGCTGTTTCATTTTGACTAGTTTGTTCCTTTCTCACCAATTCAGCTGTCGCAATCGTTTTTTCTATCGTGTGATTGTTTTGCTTTTCCGACCGCAACATCGCATGAAATTTGGGTGTGACATAGATGACGCGTCTGGTTTTTGTCATGATTGTTTCTTGCGGGAAAGCAGTGACGTAATTCACCCTAACTTCCTTCAATTTCCGTTTCCCTGTAATTTTCAATCCTTTTTCCGACATATTGAAATTTACCTGTTTCAAAAAGTTATTTCCTAAAATTATAGAATGGCTCAATTTTTTTACGACGTATAAATCTGCATTCACTGTGTAACCATCTATTTCAATTTTTACGGTCGTAAATCCTATGGGTGTAATTTGGCTACCACCAATACCTGACAAAACCAAGTCATTTTCATGCAATTTAGGGTATCCCAGGGCTGTATAAGTATCGTTGCTACACATATTGACGTCACTTCCTGTATCAATTAAAGCATTTATATTTTTCCCTAAAATCCCCACGCTTTTTATTATTTTATCAACCGAATTTGAGTTATTGCTTACGGCAGCATTTGCATTTTTAGGAGAATTATTTGTACACTGGTCAGACCTGTGGCCAAGAATTTTACACTTCCAGCAGACCGGACTTTCTTTTTTTGGGGGCAATCCCTAAAACGGTGGGAAAAGTCATTGCAATTGAAACAACGGATTTTTGTATTTAAATTCTTTTGGGGGTATGTGTGTAGTTTTTCTCATATGGTACGCGACTAATGTCATTTCGATGGAATGCTCTATTATTTTCACTACCTTTATAAAAACAAGCGTTCACATAAACAAAAGAATGTCAGAAATCTTTAACTTACCCCTTCCTTCAGGTAAGCTCTCAACACTTGCTTCTGGTTCGGACTGCCGCATTTGATGACTTAATTCTAGTTAACAACTGACTCAACTAAAATAAGACATAACTCGGTTAATCTACAATACTTATTTACAATATATTACAAACTATATACAGGTCTTGAACATTTAAAATGCTTTAACTTCAATCGGAACATCACGGAGGCGCAACTCCGTTCACAAACACAAGAATTATTCTAAAAAGTTTTTTCAGTTTTTTTTCACTTCAGTTCGGTACGTAAAAGTTTTTAAATTCAGGTGTCACTGTTACTGCAAAGGGATACAGAGGGAGCTGTCCGCGACATACTCCCCCCGTTGAGTTTTGCCAGGTCAAACTCAACCACAGTCGTGGACAAGTTTAGGAGGTCCAACCGTTCTGGTGTTCGTCTCACTCGTCCAAATTTAGACATTCTAGGAGAATCCTTTTCACCAGAACCAGGAGAATCTTTAAGGTGAGCAGACTCGATGGTTTTCGGAGAAAAGTCATTTGCCTGGAAATTCGCTTCCATCGGATACAACCTTTGTACTGGTCGAAGCAACTCACCAAACTTAGTTCGTAACTTTGCCAATCGTACTATGCCGTCTTTCCCTGGAAACAACTGGATGACTTTTCCTAGAGGCCAATTCATTCTTTTTTCTTTTGTATTAATTATAACAATATCTCCAACTGAGAGTTCAGGATACCTGTTTGACTTTTTACGATAATTTTTCAGCTGTCCCAAATATTCTAGTCGGAAACGTTTTCTCAAATCTTCACGAATTTTCATCCGATATTCATATCTTCTTTGAAGATAACTTGCATCTATATTGTCCAGATCAGGAACACCACCTTCTTTAATTTCACGAAGAAACATGGCAGGGGTTAAGGGTTCTAATTCGAGATCTTCAGATATGTATGTTAACGGTCTGGAATTTACAACATTTTCACAATCGCAAAGAATAGTATTAATTTCTTCATATTTCAATGATGCATTTCCTAAAACTTTTCTGAGAATATTCTTCATCAATCCTATCATACGTTCCCAGAATCCTCCCCACCAAGGAGATGCAGGCGGAATAAATTTCCAAGTAATTCGTTCTACGGTATGTTCCTTAATCACTCTTTCCCAATCTATTTTCTTCAATAAACAATTTGAACCAACGAAATTGCTTCCATTGTCTGTATAGACAATCTGAGGTCTTCCACGTCGTGATATGAATCGTCGAAATGCAAGCAAGAAACTGTCAGTGGATAATGAAGTGACAAGTTCGAGGTGAATAGCTCGATATACGGCGCAGGTGAATAAGACAATCCAAGATTTTGACCCATTCTTCAAAAACAAAGGTCCATCCAGATCGACACCTATGACTTGAAATACAGAACAGTCTTTAATTCTATCTTCCGGCAATGGTGGTATTTCAACATCGTGGGGTTTGGCATCAAACTTCTTACATCTTACACAATTCTTCAGCACTTTCCGGATCGTTTTACGACTTTTTAAGATCCAGTATTTCTCTCTTAAGACTGCCATTAATGTTTGAACTCCACAATGTAGTGATTGATTATGTTTCTCAATTATTAGTTTCGTAACGACTGGGTGGTCAGATGGCAAAATTATAGGTAATCTGAAATCCTCCGAGTCTTCTCTCATAATTATTCTGGATTTGAGTCTTATGAGTCCATATGGATCAACGAAGGGTTTTAAATGACGTAAGCGTTCATCCTTCTCTGATTTGAAGCAACGTTTTTGCACAATTTTCCATACAATGACTTCAGCCCGTTTAATTTCTTCAATTTTTAAATTCCCAAATTCTCGTTCCTTTTTGTTAGTTTTACAGTTGTCAATAAATCTCTTAATCCAAGCAGTGATTCTAATTATCTTCTTGAACTGTGAAACTCGAGAAAAATATGGAAATTCTTCATCTAGAGAAATCAAAGAAGATATAACTGTCTTCTTCTTTTCTTTATCACCCTCATCCTTTTTCGGAGTTATATCAAAGGCTGGCCAAAAATCTGGCTCAAGTTTCAGCCACGTCGGACCTTCATGCCATTTCTTAATTTTAAGTGTTTCTACGGAACATCCTCTTGAAATAATATCAGCGGGATTTAAATTCCCAGGAACAAACTTCCAGTTTTCCGGATTACTATGTGCCCTAATTTCTTTGACCCTATTCATCACGAATACACCCCAATTTTCTGTATTTTTAATCCAATACAAGGTATTCATCGAATCCGTCCAGTAGAATATAGGAATATTTTCCAATTTTAAATCTTGCTTAACGGTTTTCATTAGTCTCACTCCGATAGCGCAAGCTAACAATTCAAGTCTACAAATTGTTGTAGGTTTCAGGGGGGCTACTCTTGCACGAGCTTGTACAAGTTGGCACGATACTTCATCAGTGTTTTTACATCTTAAATAAATGCATGTGGCATATGCCTTTTGGGAGGCATCACAGAAGACATGATAAGACAAATCTGTATTTGAATTAGGATTAAGCATCATATACCGGGGAATTTTCAACTCTGCCAAATGACACAAATCTTTTTCCCATTTAAGAAATTTTTTACTTATGTTGTCGGGAAGAGCTTCGTCCCATGTAACTTTTAGCTCCCAACACTTTTGTAGTAAGAGTTTTGGAGTCAGTGTCACACCACATGTAAAACCTATTGGATCATAAATTTTGTGTGCTTCTGATAAGATCACTCTTTTTGAAATGCATTGGTTATCGGATTCATTTATTCCTTTAATGTCGCAACTTAATGTATCTTCTTCTAAATCCCAAATAAGGCCAAGAATAGAAACCGTTTTCCTTTTATTTGAATTTTCGGACACTGAAATTTCCGGAAAAGTGTCATTACCTGTAATTTCGTTCTTCGTTGGCAAATTATAAGCCCAATCTTGCAACTCAAATTTAGCATTCGCTAAAATTTCAACAGAATCACTTTTAAGTTTTCGCAGTTCTTCTTCATTATTTACACTTGTAATTAAATTGTCAACATACCAAGCTTCAGAAATTTTTTCTGCCGTTGATCTAAGATGTTCAGGTACGTCATTTAGTAACTTAGTTAAACTAGCACTCAATAAGAAGGGACTACTGGAAATTCCGAAAACGACTCTCCTATGTCTATACATCTTAAAATGTTCCGGATTACCTTGTTCCCACCATAAGAATCTCAAAAAATCTCTATCATTCGGATTAAGTCCTATTTGAAGAAAAGCTTTTTTGATATCAGAACTTACACCGATGCATTTTTCTCGAAATCTGTTGATAATTGCAGGAATAGTTTCTAGCAAATTAGGCCCCTTTTCTACACAATCATTTATTGACGGAAACCCCTTAATTTTCGCTGACCCATCAAATACTGGTCTTATTTTTGTTGTTGTGGAATTCATTCTAATAACGGCACGATGGGGTAGATAATGGCAGGAATTATTATATTCATTTTCAGGTACAATTTCTATAATTTTTTCTTCCTCCCAAGATTTGAAAACCGCTTCATAATCTTCTAAGAAACCCTTGTCTTTCAAATTTTTTACTGTATTTTTTAATCTTCTCTCAGCGATCTCTAGATTATTAGGGAAAGGGGGGTGGCCCTCTATCCAAGGTAAACAGACTTCAAATCTGCCTTCGTTATCCCTTTTAACCGTTGAAAGAAAATGTTGCAGTGTTTGTTCTTGCAACTCTTTTTTAGTTTCATTTTCGGATGGATCTAAAATTCCTAGAGTATCAAGATTCCACAATTCAGAAATTTTATAATCTGATATGTGCATCGAAAATGTAAATGAGTTGTCAGTTTTATTTTCTATTTCCAAAGGAACTTTCCCCATAACTGTCCAACCTAAGTAAGTTTCGACACATACTAAACCACATTTTAATTTTCTTATCTTACCGGTGAGTAATTTTCCTGCAATATCCGCTCCAATAAGAATATGAATTTCAGTTGGGGATGATTCAAACAACAATTTTTCCTTCATACGGCTAGTGTCATTCAAATATATTCTATGTTCTTTAAGCTCATGTAATATGGGTTTTATTTCTATTTGTGGTACATCGGAAAAAATTTTAGTTTGATCAAAGGCCTTAAAATTACATTTATAATCACCCTTTACATTACTAAGATTCACAATAAAATGTTTATGGATTTCAGAAACCTCCGTTCCACCAAATAGACTATGAATAATGTTGCTCTCACTTATAATTTTGTATTGCATCATTTCAGCAACAAACTTCGAAATATACGACTTTTGCGATCCAGTATCGATTAAGCACCTAACAAACTTATCTTCACTATTTCCGCAGATTTTTACAATTAAAGTTTGTAACAAAACTTTCTGTGTGAATGTTTTATTTGTTAAAGTGACATTTCTATCGTCAATTTGTTTTTTCTCATCTACTTTATTACTCTTGTCACAAATTAAAGAATTATGTTTTCCACTGCAAAACTCACATCTTATTTTTGAAAAGCAATCTTTTGCTAAATGATTTCCCTTTTTCATACAGAGATAACACATTCCGTTTTTTCTCAAACGTGCTCGTTTTTCTGCTACGGACTTAGAACAAGCTGCAGAATTGTGATTAACTGATTCAGCGGAATCTCCGCAAAAAATACAATGATTTATCGAAACCTTCAATGAAGCAGCAGTAGGAACTGTAAACTTATTTATTTTTCTCTCCCTCTGCACTTGCGGTGGATTTTGAACGATAACCCTATCTTGTATTTGAATCGCAGTTTCTCTGCATTCTATTTCTGCCCGTAGAAATTCAAGCAGTTCGTTGACTTCAAAAAGATTATCCCGAGTTTTCCGTTTACGTTGAAATTCCAAATTTAACTCATTGGGAATTAATTTAAGCAAAATTGGCGTTAGTAACGTACCATATGTTCCGGAAGTTACTTCAAGTGAATTTAAACTTCTTATTTGAGTCTCAATGTTATCATACAGCTTTCGCAATGCAAAAGTATTATTTACATTTTTAACTGTTTCTAAATTCAATAATTTTCCCATATGAGCATTTATAATCAGGTCTTTACGACCAAAACGCTTTTTGAGTAGTTCAATAGCTGCTATATAATTTTCACTCGATAGCGAAAACCCACTAATTGCACTAGAAGCAGCTCCAGTAAGGAAGGAATGCAAATAATTAAATTTATCAATGTCAGTTAAGCTATCATTTTGATGTATCGCATTATCATATTGGTTCCAAAAAGATAACCAATAAGCAGGATCTCCATTAAATTTATTAATACTCAATTTCGGTAATTTAATTTTAGAATGAGAGCAAGAAGTCAAATTCTCTGTTGAAATACTTTCATTAACCGAATTTGTTTTCTTAATAGAACGTTCAGGTTCAACTTTTATTTTTAAAGCATACGTTAATTTCGATTTCATAGAAATTATTTTTTCAGCATAACCTTCGGCAGTTTCAAATTCAGTTTCTAATTCGCCGTCATCATCCATTAAATTTTGGATCTGCTCATCTAAAGTTATTAAATTATTATACTTTGAGTTTAACTGATCAATATGTTCCGTAAGAACAGGAACTTCCTGTACTGATTCTGCAAGATACTGCTCACAAGTATTAATTAATTTCGTAGTCGCCGTTCTAGAAACAGCACGTTTCTTCTTTAGTTTTTCAATATCAGACATGTTTAATCCGTAATTTTAAATATAATTAATTTTATAACAACTTAATATAAGAACAATAACTTTCAAAATATATTCAATAACTTTCAAAATATATTCAATAACTTTCAAAATATATTCAATAACTTTCAAAATAATCCTGTTTTCAAAATACGCTATCAATCAATATTATTAATAATATTATCTTCAACAGAATTAAGCATTCAAGACTTTTATTTATTTTTATACTCAATTCTTCATTATATTCAAGGTCAAAACAAATCATCAACAATTCTTTTCAATAGAACTGAATATTCAAAACTTTCGTCTATAAATAATTTTTCATTCAATTAAGATCAAATCAACACTGCGTCGCTGTTCTCGGGCGCATAAAAATATAAAAACAAGCGTTCACATAAACAAAAGAATGTCAGAAATCTTTAACTTACCCCTTCCTTCAGGTAAGCTCTCAACACTTGCTTCTGGTTCGGACTGCCGCATTTGATGACTTAATTCTAGTTAACAACTGACTCAACTAAAATAAGACATAACTCGGTTAATCTACAATACTTATTTACAATATATTACAAACTATATACAGGTCTTGAACATTTAAAATGCTTTAACTTCAATCGGAACATCACGGAGGCGCAACTCCGTTCACAAACACAAGAATTATTCTAAAAAGTTTTTTCAGTTTTTTTTCACTTCAGTTCGGTACGTAAAAGTTTTTAAATTCAGGTGTCACTGTTACTGCAAAGGGATACAGAGGGAGCTGTCCGCGACAACCTTGACGTTTTCTAAATTCCGTGTTTGTGGGCTTAATTTCAGTTTTCGATAAGTTAATTCTGGCGGTTTCAAAATCATCCAATTTATTAGTCAATTCTTCTACACTCATAATTTTTGGCAGTTCATCACAAAAGTGTTCCTTCATTTCTAGGGACAATTTTCGCCTAATCTGGTCAATGATTAAAATATTTTTTTAACTCTTCGAACGTTGATATGTGTAATCCCAATAACCATTCATTCAGAAAATTTGCGATTTCAAATGAGAAATCTTTCCATGACGCTGAATTTTGTTTTCTATGTAAAAAGAATTTTTGCCTGAATTACTCTGGTGTAAATTTGAAACGTCTTAAAAGTATTTTCTTTACACAGTCGTAATCACTGGATAGTTCTTCACTTTCACGATTTACTAAACTAACAATATCGAGCGGTAACAGTGCCAACAGATATGTAACCCATTTATTTTTCTCTGTTCCTAGACGCTTCGCTTGCCGTTCGAAAAGGGTTAAGTAAATGCTAATTTCTTCCTCATTATTATATCTATTTAGCAATTTTAGAACATCGGAACCCTTTCCGGCGATTGTAGATATTGGATTATGCAATTGGGTATTTTGTGTCTTTTCCAATTGTAATTTTCTTAACTCAAAATCGCGATTTTCGATTTCTTTTTGTTGCAACAATTTTTCTTTCTCTTCCCTTTCGTTTATAATCCCCGCTAGCAATTTTTTTACTAAATCCTCATTATACCCTTCGGATTTTAAAATTACAGTTGACTTTTATTAGCACCATTTGGAGGACTTAAACCTAACTCGATTACCGCAGTAACCAGATCGATCTTTTTAGACCTTATTAAGTGTGCCATAATTATATCTAACCAATTAACACATAAATAAAATATCTTAATGTAAATCAATAATATATAAGCACCCGATAAATCAAATATATCTGTATATATAATAATATTAACAGTTTTCTAAAGTAGACTTACTTTGTACCAGATTTTTCCACAAAAAATATATATATATATATATATATATATTTTCTTCACAATATAACAATACAAAAAAAATAATTATTGAATACCAATTTTATAAAAACTTGCTTCCCTCTAAATATTCTCACAGAATATATATTCCTTTCTTTTCACATAAAAAAAAAATAACAAGATAAAAAAAATGATATCGTTAAAAGACTTTTCTCTGAAAGAAGCAAAAAATAATCATGTATTAGGAATCTAAGATCATGTATATCATTAGGAAGCAAAAAAAAAAAACCACCTTCCTATATTTCCTCTTCGCAGACACGTCTAAGCAAGGTACGACGACCCGCTAGATTTCTTTTATTTAAAAAAAAATGCAGAACAAAAAAAATCGCTCTGCATAAATAACTAAATATGCTTTTTTCTTCTGGCGTACACAACAAAAACTCACTGTACTGCAGGGATGCAAGTGCTGCGCCACAAATGGCTGGTTGCTACCACTAAATTTTTATAGTATTCCTCACTTTATTTAATGACCGAATTTCTGAGATCTTATAATGCGAGGAATACTGTTAAAATTTAGTGGAGAAAATCAGCCATTTGTGGCGCAGCGCTTGCATCCTGCTGTACTGGGAATCAATAAAAATCGCACTTTCCCATTTCAACACAAGAAAAGAAAAAAAAAGAAAATCTTTCGTCATATAAGACGGGAAAAAACTTTCACCGCTCACTATTTAGGTCAGCGTATATTTTATTCTCGAATACTAGAAACGACCTATTAAAACTTTATCAGATGCATTTTCACAAATGATTCATCACAGAACACTCCACTTCGATCCTTCCCGCATGAGAAAAATTTTCTTCTTTCCAGCTATAACGGGACATTCGACGAAAGCAACTTTTTTTCTTTTCTTTTTCAGAACATCAGAATTTCTTTAGGACAGGGTCGGCGAACCTATGGCACGCGTGCCAAACTTGGCACGCGATAAAATATTTTCCGCACGGCATTGATTGAAATCCTAAAACAAAATAGAATTAAGTTAAACAAAACACGCAAACTGATACAAACTGGGCTTTTCTTTCCTTTTTTTTATTGGAAAGAAAATAATTGAATTTATAAATTATTCCAATGTGGGCTCAATAAGTTGTCAAATTAAGAGAAGGTTGGGAGAATAACAAAAAGAAAAATATTAGGCATTATAAGTAAAACTTCCAGTGATGAAACTAAAGCGACTTAGTATAAAATATGTAGTTTTCACAATTTTTCGCTCTATTTATTCCTTCGGGTTATTATTTTCAGAAATGATACGAAAACCTTAAATATTAGAAATCCAAATCACTTATAACTTGAATTCACCTTGCATCCTATTAAAAGTAAGTAGGCTGAACACCATATTAATATTTGGCATAACCGACATTCACCATTTTATTACTTTATAATATATGTAATCTAATTACTAGATGTATATTGTCTCATATTTTCAAATCCCAATGAATAAAAATCCAGAAATGTTAATCCACTAAATTATTTTTGGTGCTTGGCACGTCATGGTAACGTAAAATATTTTTTGAAAAAAATTGGGCACGCGGATGTAAAAAGGTTCGCCGACCCTGCTTTAGGACATTAGAAAATTTTTCACACAAGTTAAATCCACACTTTGCATGTAAATATCCCGGTCGAGCCCCCAATCTGTAGAAATTTAATGCACATTGATTTTGACGAATAAATGTACCTTAGCTGTGGTCGATGTCTAGAAGTAATTAGTCCAGGCAGATTCTTGAGGAAATCTTAATACTTTAATGTTCTTGATTATGTGGATGAGGTATTTACAGATGGGGTATTTACATTTAGATTAAACATGATAATTATAACTGGCCGGCGGCATTCCGCCTTAATCAGGTCTGTGACCCGGTATTCGGTCGAACAGCGACGTTTCAACACGTCTGCTCTCACGAGCAACCAATAGTCATCTCTATCTTTCTCACAATAGTTTTTTGTAAGTTCAGCAGTTTTTTCGTTGACTCAGAGGTTGGGGTGGATCGTCCAGAGCCTCATTTAAAGAATGTGCTGGTCTTTGCAGTGCAGAGTTCAAACTCTGTCACCACATGTATACCATCTGGATGAATTTTAATATTGGTTTTAAATTCCTCTATTATTTTAGAATGCTCACAATGGCGGATCTAAGGGGGGGGGCGAAGGGGCGATCGCCCCCCCCCCCCTTGGGCTAATAAAGGGTTTGTAAAACGACATTATGCATCCTCACGGGAAATGACTTGGGGCGGAGCTTGAGCCCGGCGCGACCCGACCCGGGTCGCGCCAGTTTAAATTCACGAGACTCGGGCTGGATCAGGTCTTTTCTCTTTTAGAGTCGGGTCGTACCCTGAACTTAATTTTTTCTGCAGATTCGTGTCGGGCCAGACTTCTTTCTCCTCGAGATCGAGCCTGGCCTGGACTTCATTTTTCCTAGAGGTTTGCACTGGCCAAAAGTTACAGGTCGGGGAACGGCCCGGAATAACGGCTAAACACTCGGTCCGTGTCAGCCCGTATGATAAGCATTATTGGCCCGACCATGACCCGTGCACTCCTCTAAATTCTTCCTCCCGAGCCCAAGTTGGTTCGACCCGACCCGGATCGCACCAGTTTAAATTCACGAGACTCGGGCTTGATCAAATCTTTTCTCTTTTAGAGTCGGGTCGTACCCTGAACTTAATTTTTTCTGCAGATTCGTGTCGGGCCAGACTTCTTTTCCTCGAGATCGAGCCTGGCATGGACTTCATTTTTCCTAGAGGTCAGCATTGGCCAAAAGTTACAGGTCGGGGCTCGGCCCGGAATAAAAGCTAAACATTCGGTCCGTGTCAGCCCGTATGATAAGCATTATTGGCCCGACCACGACCCGTGCACTTCTCTTAATTCTTCCTCCCGAGCCCAAGTTGGTCTGCAATCTTACTTATTTGTCATTCGTAAAAATTATGTTTGTTTTGTACATTTGTTTAGCGAAATCTTTAGAAATTTAATTTGATTTGATAAGTTACAGAGATGCATTTTTTAAAATTTACTTTTTACTTTCTTCTATCTTCAATAGAAGAAAGTATTGTAATCGAAATTTTTTTCGACTTCCGGTTTTCGACGGATTTGCATGTTTTAGGGGTCAGAGACTCCAAAAAACATGTTTATAGAAAATGTCTGTCTGTCTGTGTGTCCGTCTGTCCGTCTGTCTGTCGCCATTGTACCATCAAAAAGTGTATGAAGTTATGTATAGAATTAAACCAAAATTTTATTAGAAGTTTTAGGCTATGGCAAGCAGGTCCTCCCGGAATTTGGAAAAAATTGGCCGGTAGGGGGCGCTGATATAACAATTTTTGTGCGATTTTGAATATTGTACCATCCAAAAGTTTATGGAGTTATGCATAGAATTGAACCAAATTTTTATTTTAAGTTTTTGGATATGACAAGCAGGTCCTCCCTGAATTTGGAAAAAATTCGCCGGTAGGGGGCGCTGTAAATGCGATTTTTGTGCGATTTTGAATATTGTACCATCGAAAAGTGTATGAAGTTATGCATAGAATTGAACCAAATTTTTATTTTAAGTTTTTGGCTATGGCAAGCATGTCCTCCCTGAATTTGGAAAAAATTCGCCGGTAGGGGGCGCTGTAATAGCGATTTTGAATATTTTACGGTCCAAAAGTGTATGAAGTTATGCATAGAATTAAACCAAATTTTTATTTTAAGTTTTTGGATATGGCAAGCAGGTCTTCCCTGAATTTGCAAAAAATTCGCCGTTAGGGGGCGCTGTAATAGCGATTTTTGTGCGATTTTGAATATTGTACCATCGAAAAGTGTATGAAGTTACGCATAGAATTGAACCAAAAAAAATTTTTAAGTTCTTGGCTATGGCAAGGAGGTTCTCCCTTAATTTGTAAAAAAATCGCTCGTAGAGGGCGCTGTAATAGTGATTTTTGTACAATTTTTGTGCCATTTTGAATATTGTACCGTCGAAAAGTGTATGAAGTTATGCATAGAATTGAACCAAATTTTATGTGTTTATTTTTGGTCATGTCACGAAGGTCCTCCCTGAATTTGGAAAAATTCTGCCGGTAGGGGGCACTATAATTGCGATGTCTGTACCATTTTCATTATTGTACCATCGAAAAGTGTATGAAGTTATCCATATAATTGAACCAAATTTTTTGTGCATGTTTCTGGCTATGGCAAACTAGTCCTCCCTGAACTTGAAAAAATTCCGAAAGAAGGGGGCGCTATAATTCCGATCTCTGTGCCATTTTCATTATTGTACCATCGAACAGCGTATAAAATTATGCATACAATTGAACCAAAATGTTTGTGCTTGTTTTTGGCTTTGGCCAACAGGTCCTCCTTGAATTTGGAAATATTGCGCGGTAAAGGGGCTCCGTGCTAGCGATTTTTGTATACTTTTCTTGATTTTTCGTAGTTCTATTGTGCATCGGCGGCTCATGCAGCGGCGGGAACTCGCTTCCTGCTAAGCCGGCTATTCGCAAACAGCTGATAACAACAGAATAAGGAAAAATTAATAATTTTAACAAATATCATGATATAGATTAACTCGTTTTTAGTCCGTTTAATTGACTTGAGCAGAAATTTAAGATGAAAATCAAAGTTGGTATAGTATTGAACTAATGATATTGAAGTATTAACATGTGTAACTAGGTTTTGAAATATTAAGATGTATAAGATAGAAGAAAGTTTTGGGATTGGCACATCCAACTAGTTTACTTTGTAGAGCTTTAAAATTATGAATTTCTTTTATCAACCGTTTCTTTCATTCTAAACTGATTATCTTAATGGATTTTTATTTGAATGTAATTGTCTAAGTCATATTTTTACATAGTGTTTACGTACATATTTGCCTAAATAGTCATCGGTATAGTCATTAATATTGTTGTTTTTCTGTTATTCATGAATTTCGAACATAATCTGAAAATAAAATATGAGCATAAGCAAGTGTACTTAATGAATAATTTTAATTGCAAAATGCAGGCAGGGCTGGAGTTGATTTTTTAGCTTTTATACCGGGCGGGGCAAATAGTTTTATTTTTTTATGTGGGTTGGACCTGGGCTTGGGCCTGATAATTTCAGCCCAGGTGAACCTCTAACTGACATATCGAAGCCAGCTTAACTTTTTTTTTAAATGCTTAATTTCAGCCATCATCCCATAACTACTGAATATACCGGGTGTCCTAAAATGGACTGACTGATTAATGACTGATTTCAATTTAATGAATTTTATCATTAAATTCCAAATGGTGACAGATATTTAAAAAAATGCTTGCAGGAGGGTTATAGATGTCGGGAACAGGGGAGATTATGTTCCAAATTTTCCGAAAATTTAACACTCTCGCTGCGCAACCCGCGATTTCCATGGCCAACGTAAAGTGGCAAAATTTGCGCAACTCGCAATTTCCGCATCAAATCTTTTTTTTTAATGATCTAATTCTATTAAAAAAAACCTGTTTCACAAAGATTTTGGGACATATTTTACTCTAAAATATGTGCAGATTTGAAATGTGTAATAAAAAATATGCGCAACTTTTTAACCTATTTTGATAATAATAATAATAATAATAATAATAATAATACGCAGCTCCAGTGTTAAGGCATTCGGTTCCAAAAAATTTAGAAAATTCACCTATCCGAAAATTCGGACATACAAATAATCGCAAATTTTGATAAATGGTCTCCATAAAAAAAAATTATTTCGTCAACCGTTCGCAGAAAATAACTTCAATTTCGCCGAATGATCACAGAAAAAACGCTAATTTGGTCAGGGAGACACGGAAAACATGCGAAATTCTGCAAATGATCAGAGAAAACACGAATTTCTTCAAAAAGCAGCGGAAAAGAACTCGAATTTCGTTAAAGGATCGCAGAGAAAACGCAAATTTTGTCCAATAGCCACGAAAAAAAAAAAAAAAAAAAAAAAAAAAAAACCGCGAATTTCGTCAAAGGATCGTGGAGAAAACACGAATTCCTTCATAGAATCGTGGAATTAAAAAAACGAATTTAGTCAAAGAATCGCATTAAAAACGCGAATTTAGTCAAAGGATCGCTGAAAAAACACGAATTTTGTAGAAGGGTCACGGAAAAAACGCGAATTTTACCAAAGGTCTGCAAAATTACACTAATTTCGTCAAAGGGTTGCAGAAGAAACGCAAATTTCATCAAAGGGTCGAAGACGAGCGAATTTCATCAAAGAGTCGTGGGGAAAATGCAGTGGTCTCTTTAGAAAACAGCACACTTACATACTTTTATTATTATAGGTACCGGGTGTCCCAAAAAGGACTGACTGATTTTAAAATTCAATAACTTGCAAACGGTGACAGATATTAAAAAAATTCTTGCAGGAGGGTTATGCATAAGGTCAAAAGTTTTATTACAGTGATTTTCAATTTTAGTTCGATTTACAAACAATAGATGGCGCTGTAAGCAATAGTCGCTAAATACAGGCTCAATTTTTGGTCCTTTATCTTGTTCCATGAAGAAAAAGGAGATGGAAATGTATTATCCGGGCCACGAAGTACCAAAAATCGAGCCTGAATTTAGCGACTATTGCTAACAGCGCCATCTATTGTTTGTAAATCGAACTAAAATTGAAAATCACTGTAATAAAACTTTTGACCTTATGCATAACCCTCCTGCAAGAATTTTTTTAAATATCTGTCACCGTTTGCAAGTTATTGAATTTTAAAATCAGTCAGTCCTTTTTGGGACACCCGGTATAATTTTTAACTTAAAATAATATACTGAACTAATTTTTAAAAAAAAACAAAAAAAAAACAAAACAAAAAAAACCCAAGTTAATCCAAACCCAGCTTTCAGGAATCTACACTCAGCCTGAATTCGATCCGAATCCAAAACAGATAACCCTACCTGCAACAAAAATAATTAGTGCCAGAAGGGAATCTCCCCATCTGCTGTAACCTTTCAGAAAATTTTCTTTGAATTTCAGATTTTTTTTTCTTTTTTACTCTACCCCTGATAATTTTTTTAACTGTGATTCTTGATTTTAGTTTAAAATAGCAACGAAGATGGTGCTGGAAGCAAGAGGCACTAAATCGGTTCCCGGAGGAGGTAGGCTTAACAACCATTGTTTACAGCGCCATCTATCGCTGCTATTATACAGTAAAGTCAAGAATCACAGTAAAAAATCTCAGGACATCTTACATAACCCTCCTGCAAGATTTTTTTAAATAGCTGTCACCATTCGAAAAGTACTAAATTTTAAAATCCATTTAAGGACACCCGGTATGTTTTTTAACAAGTTTCAAAGCATTCTTTACTGAATTACAACTCACCTTAGATATAAAGAGACAAGCAGTCTTATACCAAATTAGTATTTTTTACATAATTCTGGAGATTAAAAAGTATTCCCAAATAATTATTTGGACGTGTCTGTTATAGAGATTTTACTACATATAGTTTTTATCTTCAAAAATACTTAGACTTTCTTAAAAAAAAAAAAAAAAAAAAAAAAAAAAAAAAAAACGGGTCAACCCGAACCCTTCTCGCAAGTCGCAGTAGTGAAAACCCAATCCGAAACTGACCCAAACCGGATATAATGTATATCAATCTGCCCCAAACCCAACGCGCAAGGCGCAGCTAAAAAGTAAAAGTCAACCCAACCTGTAGCAGAAAAGTAGAAGTCAACCGAGCCCAAACCCGACTCGCATCGAAAAATTAGAAGTTAACCCGGCCCATAGCAAAAAAGTAGAAGTTAACCCGACCCACAGCAAAAAATAGAAATCAACCAGACCCAAACGCGACCCACAGCAAAAGAGTATAAGTTAATCCAACCAGCAGCAAAAAATAGAACTCAACCGGACCCAAACCCGACCCACAGCAAAAAGTAGAAGTAACACGACCGGCAGTGAAAAAATCAGCCCCGACCCGCGCATCAGATTGGAGTTTCCAAATTTCTAAAATCGCCCCCCCCCTTGAGGACTCTCCAGATCCGCCCTTGAATGCTCATATTGATTTTTCAAACTTTCTACAGGCTCTCTAATACCGATCGTTTCAAGATCCCATAACTCATTAATGGAAGCATTTTTTATATACAAAGATACAACAGACAAAACAGTATTACTATCATAATTACTATTCAAATTTTGATTGGGTTTTCCAGTTAATACACAACCCAAGCGTGTTTCTAACAAAAATAAGCCTGAACTTAATTTCATACATTTATTAGAGAATAATGTACCAATTAAATCGGCACCTAAAAGTAAATTAATTTCCGAATCCTCAGATTCAAGATCAGGTAAAATAATTTGTTTTTCTCTAAGCTCAATAAGTGCTTCCACACTAGAAAGTTTGGGTACAAAACCAGTAATTTTATTTTCAGAGAATACCTCAGCTCTACAACTAAAGGAATCATTCAAATCAGAAATAATTAAATCATGAACATCATGTATTTGAACAGAGGTTTCCCTCCCCTTAAAAAGGCAATGAGTCATTTTAATTTTCCTCTTAGGAACCAGATGTAGATTCTCAACCACTCTTTTACTGACATAACTGTTTTGAGAACCAGAATCAATAATAGTGCTAACCTTTAGTTCCACATTCTTATTTTTCACTTTAACCATTAATATCATGAGATAAACATTTTCAATATTAGAATGATTTGTCATAATATTAGTTTAATGAATTTCATTTTTTTTCTTATCCTTAGCATTTTCAATATTATCATCTGGGCACATAAGAAAATGACGATATTTTTACACTTAATACAGGTACTTTTAAATCTACAGTTTTTAGGTATGGGGTTAGGCTTAAAACAATTAAAGCAAGCATTTTTCTTTAGTAAAATCTTTTCCTTATTTTCTAAAGTCATATTTCTAGCGGCAAAACAATCTCACGATGAATGACTTTTTTCACAAAATAATACAAGTAAATTCTCGCTTACCTGTATTTCCAAAATAAGTGCTTAATAGCGATGAAGCCGTTGTAGGAGGGGAAATTTTATTATCCCGGTCATGTCTTTTATTAGTAGTATTCGTACCGAAACCACTGAGCGCTAAAGCAACCATCTCCTCGCTTTACACTTCGTGCTTAAGAAAACACATTAAGTTTTTGAGGGAACGTTCTTCATGCATTGCATCAGTGGCGTAGCTACATATTCAGCGCCCTGGAGCAAGGAAAGTTTGTGCGCCCTCTTGTCACACGAAAACGTTCTGCGCAATTTTGTTTTCAAGTACAAAATTTATATAATAACCTTAATTCAATTTAAAACTTTACTTTTATTTGAAAGTCAAAGTATTTTAACAACGTATTAAATACAAATAATTAATGAAATGAATTATAATTCTTTAAGTACGGACCTACCAATATTTTCTGAGAATTGGGCAGGAATTTAATTTTAAATGCGCCAATGAGCCAATGCAATCTGCTGTGCTTAATATCTATTTTTTCTTTTGAAGGGTTTCGAAGCATTGTAAAATACTAATAAAAGAAAACACTATTATCAAGATTTTTTTTTCGCATATGGATGAAACAGGTTTTCTGTTTTTAGTGCCAAAAAATACTAAAATTCCATAAAATTCAAAGTATCATAACTCTGTAAATTTTGGTCGTACATTTTTTTTTTTTACCTGTTAAAGTATGGAGAAGATTTTCCTAAATGTAACGCGAATAAAAATGTAAACCTCGTAATTAAAAAAAATAAAAATTTTGACATAAATTACTTTTAAGAGGATGAAGAACAACTTTGAAGCTTTTCTCAGGGTTCATACAGAGTTGGGAAGAAAAAAATCCAAGGAGTCAAAAAAGTTTTAAGGATTTGCCATTTTTTTTTTTGTCGATGTTTTTATGTGCTGTATCGTTATGTGGTATGCACATTCCAATTTTTAATGTCCAATTTGGAGACAAAAACATTTCAAAAACAAATTTTACTTTATTAGAATCTAATTGTTAGTGCTGAAATTGCACAGTATTCACAATATATTGCTTACTGATTTCGTAAGTTTAAATACAAAATTGACAATCAAGTTTTATATGCAGTGACCAATGGTCATGTCACATGGGTGATTCTGAGTAAAAAAAAAAAAAAAAAATTCTGAAATTCCCAGCAAATCTTCTGAAAAGTTACACCAGAGAGAGGGGGAGAGGGGGGAAAACCACTCCTGACACTAGCTATGTGTTTTCTCCACGGCTCTTTGAAGAAATTCGCGTTTTTTCGTGATCTTTTGGCGAAATTTGTGGGTTTTTTTGCGATCTTTTGACGAAATTTGTCGATTTTTCGCTATCTTATGACGAAATTTGTCGATTTTTCGCGATCTTTTGACGAAATTTGTGGGTTTTTTCGCGATCTTTTGACAAAATTTGCCGTTTTTTCGCGATCTTTTGACGAAATTTGTGGGTTTTTTCGCGATTTTTGGACGAAATTTGTGGGTTTTTTCGCAATCTTTTGACGAAATTTTTTATTTTTGTGATCTTTCGACGAATTTGTCGATTTTTCGCGATCATTAGACGAAATTTGTGGTTTTTCGCGATCTTTTGACGAATTTTGCCGTTTTTTTCGACGAAATTGTTCGTTTTTTTCGCTAACTTTTAACGAAATTTGCGGGTTTTTTCGCGATCTTTTGACGAAATTTGTCGATTTTTCGCTATCTTTTGACGAAATTTGTGGTTTTTTCGCGATCTTTTGACAAAATTTGCCGTTTTTTCGTGATCTTTTGACGAAATTTGTGGGTTTTTTCGAGATTTTTTGACAAAATTTGTGGTTTTTTTCGCGATTTTTTTGACGAAATTTTTGATTCTTCGCGATCTTTCGACGAATTTGTCGATTTTTCGCGATCTTTAGACGAAATTTGCCGTTTTTTCGCTAACTTTTAACGAAATTTGCCGGTTTTTTCGCGATCTTTTGACAAAATTTTTGGGGGTTTTCGCGATCTTTTGACGAAATTTGCGGGTAGTTTCGCGATTCTTTGATAAAATTTGCGTTTTCCCCGTGATCCTTTGACGAAATTGGCGACTTTTTTGCAAATGATTGGAAAATTTTATTTTTTTCGGCGACCCTATGTCCGAATTTTCGGATTAGTGACCGATTTTTTAAAATTTTCGGAAATGAATGCGTTACATTTTCGGAAAATTTGGACCCTAGGTCATATAAATAGAGATTAGTCAAACCACAAATAATTATTATGTATATCACATACATGTACATCTTACAAAAAATTTTAAAAGGCAAAAAAAAAAAAAAAAAAAAAAAAAAAAAAAAATGCTAAACGCAACATACAAGAAAAAATATAACAAGTTTTGAATTTATTCTTTTAGAACAGCGGTAATCGCTTTCTTTGAAGGTGAAATTTTGACGAATTCGCATTTTTTTTCGCGATCTTATGATGGAATTCGCGTTTTTTCGCGATCTTCTGGGGGAAATTCGCTTTTTTCGCGTTCTTTTAATGGAATTCGCGTTTTATTTCGATTGTTAAACGAATCTGACGTTTTTTTCGCGATCTTTTGATGGAAACCGTGTGTTTTTCGCGATCCTTTGGCGGAATTTGTGTGTTTTTCGGGATCCTTTGACAAAATTTGCGTGTTTTTCGCTATCCTTTCACAAAATTCGAGTGTTTTTCGCGATCCTTTGAGGAAATTCGCGTGTTTTTCGTGATCTTCTGGGGGAAATTCGCTTTTTTCCGCGATATTCTGGGAAAATTCGCTTTTCTCGCGATCTTTTAATGGAGTTCGCGTTTTATTTCGATTGTTAAACGAATATGACCTTTTTTTCGCGATCTTTTGATGGAAACCGCGTGTTTTTCGCAATCCTTTGACGAAATTTGCGTGTTGTTTGCGATCGTTTGAGGAAATTCACGTGTTTTTCGCGATCTTCTGGGGGAAATTCGGTTTTTCCTCGATCTTCTGGGAAAATTCGCCTGTTTACGCAATCTTTTTAATGGAATTCGCGTGTTATTTTGATTGTTAAACGAATCTGACGTTTTTTTCGCGATCTTTTGATGGAAACCGCGTGTTTTTCGCGATCCTTTGACGAAATTGGGTGTTTTTCGCGATCCTTTGGCGAAATTCGAGTGTTTTTCGGGATCTTTAACGAAATTCGCGTTTTTTCGTGATCCTCTGAGTAAATTCGCGTTTTCCGCTGTCTTTTAAGAAGTTCGCGTCGAGTTTTACCGCGATTTGTTGGAGAAATTCGCGTTTTTTCACGATCCTTTGACAAAATTTACGAATTTTTTTCCGCGATCGGTTGACGAAATTTGACGGTATTTTTTGGAATATATTTACGAAAAACGCGATTTTTCCGAGATTCGTGACTAAATGCCAAACATCGATAAAATTTAAAATAAAGGTCGGCTAACTGTGTCGAAAAACGGACTTTACGGACTTAATTGAAAAACGGACTTAGTGGGAACCCTGCTATTAAGATTATCCTACACAATCAATGCTGTGCTTCAGATGAATGACGAGCGGATTTACCGCGCGTTTCACAATCACGATTTTTTTTCCACGGCAGATATTGCTTGCGTGCGAAGCCTCAATACAATTTAAGGAGTTTCTAAGGAGTGGTTTGCTTATGTAAGTAGTTCTAAGTACTACTTGGGAGTGTTTTCATTTCTAAGGAGTTTCCAAGGAGTCTAAGGAGCCTGTCCGAACCCTGTTTCTACAATTATAAATATATTTCTACAGTTAATGGTTTAGAAAATGAGCCAGGCACCGGGGTCCTCACTGGCTTTTCACTAATCTGAGCAATTTGGCAAATCGTTAAAGAAAAACTATCCAAATTCAAATAATGGTAGTAATAGATTCGTCGTGAAATACTAAGAATATCAGAACACAAATATCGAGTTACATAGGAAAGGTTTAATCGTGGAATAACATCATTGAGAGTATCGACGAAAGAAAAAAAAAGATCTCCTGCAATTTGGCTATTTCAGTCATTTTCTCGCCAAATGAAACGTTTTGGTGCAGTGGCGATCGGCAGCAAGAACCCTGATTGACACCCTTACATATTACTTAAGATTGCAGTTTTTTCACTTTTCATCAAAATTAAAGGATAATGGAAAAAATATGTTCACTAAGTTAATGTTGCAACCAATGCCCAATGCTGCAATTATTTATGTTAATTAAATACAATTGAACACAAAATTGCACTTCCGCACATACGTTACAATCGAAAATATGAAAACTAGATGATTGACAATGTGGTGCGCAATGGACGCATGCTGCAATTCTGGTCTGTAGTGTTGTTTAAAATGAATGTGGTGTCTGAGAGTCAGTATTCATTAGTTATGGCTCAAAGGCATCATTTAAGTAAAGTTCAAAAGTGGTGAATAATTGGTAGAATCGAGGGAGATGAAACACAAATGGAGGTCGCCCAAGATTTGGATATCCCTCACATTGCCATATCAAGAGATTGGAGCCGCTTTTTAAGTACTCGATCCATTGATAGCCAGCCTGGTCAAGGGCGACCAAGAGCACCAACTGCATCCGAAACCCGTTTTCTGACATTGTCGGCTCGAAGAAACCGCGAAGTGACTACAAGAGATTTGGTTTCAGACTTTCAGGCTGCCACAGGAACTCGACTTACCAGTTCTATTGATTGTATGAGATAAAACCAAAAGTTTGTGTCCCATGCACTCCAGTTTCCAAAGGCGTCGTTGTGATCAGCGGAGCCAAAAAGACTGGGTCCGAGTACTATTTACTAATGAGTCCAGATGTAGTCTGAACACGGATTCTACTATATTCTAATATTCTATTCTATTATAGACGTGTTTTACTCGGGAGAGAAGGAGGAACACGCAACTTGCCTTCCCTTATCCGTGAAATATCCCGTTTTTGCGACCGCCAGAAAGGGGAATCATGACAAATGGCCGCACCGAGCTGCATATCTTTCAAGGACGTTCTGTAACCACTCGAAGATATGTGGAGGAGGTATTGGAACCCCAAGATAGACTGTTTAGGGGTGCTGTTGGCCCAGAGATTTTTTTTAATGGATCACAATGCTCGGCCACAACGAGCATATGTGGTGTCAGAATACTCGCAAACAGAAGATATCATTCGAATGGATTGGGCACCTTACTTACTTAACTTGAACACGATTGAGCATGTTTGGGATGACTTAGGATGCTGACTTACAGCGCACCAAATCCCTCCACGGACCCTCCAGGAGCTCAAAAGTGCACTTTTAGAAGCGTGGAGTGCAATTCCACAAGACTTGATCAATACTTTGGTAAAATCTATGAAATCAAGATGTGAGGTATGCATATTTGTCCGAGGTTATTACAAATTATATTAAAGAAAACATTTTTTCACAAGAGAAACATTGTAGTTTATGTTAACTAATGCTTTTGCATAAATTTTCATTAATAATTTTTCATTAACTGTCATTATCCTTTAATTTTGATGACCAGTGTACTTTCCACGCACATACAATGTAAACTAGTCAGAAGTGGCAATCCCAAAACTTTCTTCGATGTCATACAGGTTAATACTTCTTGAAAAATACAGCATAGCAGCGCTACTGGCTAGGCGATTTACACCAAAATCTAATGAGAACAACTTATATCCAGGCCCGTAACCAGATGGGGGCGATGGGGGCTGAGCCCCCCCTAGCTTCCTCTAGAGCCCCCTCTAACGATTTCCACACTTTTCATTTTTTCAACAAAATATACGTTTTAACTTAAAAAAAAAAAAAAAAAAAAAACATTTAGATCTTTTAACTGCTTGAATGCAATGGAATATGCCAAACATTTTGCGTTCAGAACCCTATTAGGTTAGTTGTTGTATATTATCTTGCTTGCGTTACAATTCTCGAAACGCGTTCTAAGTAGGAACATTTCTTTCTCCCGAAAAAATTAAGTCCAAATGCACTAAATAGCCACCACATGTTTTCGTACATCTTGACATTTTAAAAGCAATGATCGTATACGGGATGAATGAAAATAGACATATGCTGCTCAAGTTAATCGATAATTAGTTAAGCAATGGTTAAACGTCTTCACTAAAACGTAGTCACAAAAAAGACGTGTTTCTAAATGTTAATGATTTGCCTGTGGACATTATGTATTTGACAGCAGATTTAGTTAATGATGAAATATCACTTGGAAACTAACTAGAATGTTTGTTGAAGGAAATTAGAAAGATAACAAAATGTCATTTTATACAAATGGAATAAGAAAAATAATTGCTTGAAAGCCAAAAATAGTTTCATGCTATGGGTGTAGGCAGTAGGAAAGCAGAGGTAGGGCATTTTTTTGTTTGCTTTTTGAACTTTAGTCTTTTTTTTTTTTTCTTGTGTTCCATGAATTTGCTAAACATTTTACTTTCTATTTGTCACATAACAATAAAAAACATTAAGGCTCCTGTCCCTGTCTGCGAAGACACTCATCAGCTAATGCTAATCCTATGGGGAGGGATTTTTCTAATATCTCGTTCCCATTTTGACATTTTTAAGTTATTATTATTATTATTATTATTTTTTTTTTTTTTTTTTTTTTTTTTGCATTGGATAGCCGAGGTCCGTCTCTACAGCGCACCTTTCTTACCTTTTCGATTTTGGTCGCAGATATTTTTTATAAAGTTACTTTCACTTTCAAAACCGGTTCTGAAAATGAAAGTGTCATTCTAAAAGATATCTCCAACCAAAATCGAGAAAGTAAAAAAGGTGCGATGTAGAGACAGACCTCGGCTATAAATGCAAAAAAATTATTTAAAAATGTCGAAATGCAAACGAGACATTAGAAAAATCCTTCCCCATAGGATTAGCATTAGCTCGTGAGTGCCTTCGCCGGCAGGGACAGGAGCCTTAAGTGAAAAAGCATGATTAAGGTTAAGTTTATTATAAGATTATGACAAAAATGTCTTCAACTATTTGGCGTATGCTTCATTTAAATCTATTTTCAAGTATAAATGCGCTACTTCCTGACACATTTTCGAAATAATTTTAATGATAAAGGCATAAAATTTGCAAATATGATTATTCAAGCTCAAGGAATTAAACTGTGTTCTGTGTTGTATAAGGCTGTTTTCCAATCTAAACCAGCTACTTTCTGACATGTTCGCGAATATCTTTTATTTATAAAGATATTTGCAAGTATTCAAACTATACAGAAAATTTTAAAATCTGTCAAAAAATGACGGCAAATTTGACTTTGTAGGCTTATTTTCTTGGCATTTAACGACGAAAAGCTAGTCATCTAGTAGCAAATGACTATACATCATGTTATTTATAATCATGGCATTTATAAGAAAATGGGAAACTGTATTCAATTCTTAGGCGCATGAATGTGAGAAGCTGAAAATTTTAGGCAAAGGGAAAGTAAATTACTTCTTAACTGCATCAGAAAAATTTTCGTTATTGAGTGAAAGAAGAATATTTTTAAAGATCTTTAGAAATGAGGGAAACGTATAATAACTGTATCCTACAGTAGAGGTCTGCACGATCCCGGGCTTGGCTAGAAGCCTGTACTAGGCTGGGACGGCGAAATGAAGGCGAAGTTTCAAACGGGCCGGGCCGGCAAAATTTGAGCGTGCCTGCCGGGCTGGACCGGGCCAATAAAAGAAATTAAGCGGGTCTGTCGGCCCGATATAAATATTTAAACACAGACGAGAAAATATGAATAATTTTCAATGAATATGAGTTTCACGAGAATAAGTATAAATGTGCGTTACGAGCCGATACTAGTTTGCCAGCATCAATATCGAAATATAACAGTTTCCAGCGCAGAGATCGGCATCGGACAGTTACATGGCGTTTGAGCCCGGGCTTAATTGTTCCAGCAGACTCGTGCCGGACCGAGATCAGGCTTGCATTTTTTTTTTCAACATAGCCAGAAATGGACTTAATTGTTCTCAGGATGTTTAGGGCAGGCAACTGTTTTGTAAAAAATATTAATAGCGATAATGAACTTCTGTTAACGGAATTTTTGGAAATATACTTGAAGGTGGTTCTCAAATTCACTGCTCAAAAACGAAAAACTTTCTGACACATTTTTAACTGTAAAGGCATAAAATTGACAAGCCTATCTATTGAAGGGATTTGGAATTGAATAGCGTTTCCCATTTTTAATAAATAAATTACTTATAGAGATATAAGAGATTCTTGTCACGTGACTGTAGGTTTTTCTCCTTTTCCGTGCTATCGTCTCCTGGTATTGGATTAAAAACGCTAACTTAGACAGTATTTTCTCAAAAATATATTGACGTTTTCGAAAAGAAATGAATTTAGAAATGTGTCAGAAAGTAGCTTCTTTGGATTTGAGAAAAGCCTTAAGGAATAATAGAAATATTTTCGCAAATCTACTTTTTATGATATACCCTCAAAAGTTATCATCATGTTTTTAACCTTCCCGTTTTTCTTTTATTCTAAACAATATGAATTTTTTAATGAATCCTTATTTGAATGTTGAAACGTCTAAGACTCTAAGTAAATCATTAATGTTGCTATTGTGTATTTTCTGTCTTGCGAACACATCGTAAATTTAAAATATGCTGTAAAATTATCCCATAAATATGTATGCAGTATTCTTTAAAAAAATCTTAATTGTATGTTAAGAAAAATCTGAATTTTTGGTAGAAATTGAGTCTGGTCGGATCGGGCCTGATTTAATTGATTTTTCCACTGACCGGGTCTCTTTTCACGGATTTTTGTACGGCCGTGAACTGTGAAAATATGAACTGGCCAGGGTCAAGACAGCTTTCGTTTGGGCCGGGCCCGCACCTGGAAATTGCGGCCCATGCAGACCTCTATACCAACAGATTCCTTTTTCTCAGTTTTTTCAAAACGCATCTTTAAAAAAATTGTCATGCTGGGCGGTTGAAGGTTTCTATGTTTGTTGTATGAATCGGTGTTTTTGTAAATAAAGATGTACTTTTCTGCCAGAATGCTAGCATGATAAATTACGCTAATTTATTCAACAGAAAGAGTGATTTGATTAATCAGCGGTTCAAATATGTATATATATAATCAATGTTCAATAGAGTAGAGCGCTGATAATCCGGACCAATCGGGGCCGATGCCGCTCCGGTTAATGAAAAATCCGGATAATTGGACAACTTTAAAAAACGGCTATGGCAGTTTTTTTCAGGTAACTTCCCTTCACACATTTTCCAGGCTTAGGACTGGCAATTGTATTGGTGCTCATTTTAGCATATTACAAATGGCCTGTTTAGAAATTATTTTTTAACTTTTTTAAAATTTTATTTTCCACAAAATTGGTACAAAGTTATACATAGAAGTACACATAGAAATTATTGCGTGTATATATGCACACACTGTACGAACAAACGTGAGCTGAGAGAGAGGGGGGGGGTCCCTTTTCCGAAGACACCAAGGGACAAAAGAAGCAATATGCTTAATAATGCAAAAATTGCAATGGGAATAGAATACAGTGTACAATCCATTAGTTTTTCTTATTAAAATTTCAATAAAGTCATTTTTTATGAGGTGTCAGATGCTATCTGTTTCCCATTAAATACAATAAGACCCAAGACTAAATCACACGGGATGGAGAAAAGTTCTATTTTAGGTAGGTTTTCTTAAGCGGTACACCGCCCCTAATTGTTTTATATTCATTTTCCGATTACCATGAAGTATTTTCCGTTTAAGAATTTCATTATAGGAAGTTACGTTATAGAGAGATTACGCTTTAGACGGGGGTTCCTTTATAGACAGGTCCATTTTATCATTTTTACTATATTTAGTTTGCTTAAGATATGGATTGTTAAAATATGTTGGCCCCACCAAAAAAATTCAGAGCCCCCTCTGACTGGACTCGCTGGTTACGGCCCTGCTTATATCAACTTCTAATTGAACCTGAAGTTTGATGAAAATCCGTACATTAGTTTTTGAGATAGAGCTATTGCGGAAATCGTGAAAAATTCTGTATAGCAGTGGCACCTGTTGGACAATTTACACCAAAAACGTATCAGGATCAATTTATATCAGAGACTAACTGAATCTAAAGTTGGATGAAAATTCATCCATTAGTTCTTGAGATACAGCTATTGGGGAAATCGGGAAAAATGCAGCATAATTGCGCCGCCTGTTGGGCGATTTACACCAAAACTAAACAGCATTAATTTATATCAGGGACTAACTGAATCTGAAGTTTGATGAAAATTTGTGCTTTAGTTCTTGAGATAGAGCTATTGCGATAATCATGAATAATGAAGCATAGCAGCGCCACGTATTGAGCGATTTACACCAAAAAGTTATCAGCACCAAATTATATCAAGGACTTACTGAATCTGAAGTTTTTTGAAAATCCGTGCTTTAATTCTTGAGATATAACTATTGTGGAAATCGTAAATAATGAAGAATAGCAGCGCCACCTGCTGGGCGATTTACACCAAAAAGTAATCAGCTCCAATTTATATCAGGGACTAAATGAATCTAAAGTTTTATTAAATTCCGTTCATTAGTTCTTGAGATAGAGTGCCCACAAAATTTGTGTCACATACAGACTCACAGACAAGCATTTTGTAAAAACATATTTTTCGTCATCTCTGACTCCTAAAACGTGTAAATCCTTCGAAAAATTTCACGAATCCAATACTTTCTTCTTCTAAAGATAGAAGAAGTAAAAAGGTAATAAAAAAGCATTGTAATCACAATAAAAATCTAGTCCGATGTGGCAATCCCAAAACTTTTTTCTATCTCATACATGGTACTATTTCCGGAAAAATGCAGCACCGGTTAGGTGATTTACACCAAAATCTACTTAGCAAAACTTATGTGAACTTCTAACTGAATCTAAAGTTTGATTAAAATCCATGCATTAGTTCTTTAGATAGAGCTATTGCAATAATCATAAATAATGTAGCTATTAGGGAAATCGGAAAAAATTCTGTCTAGCAGTGCCACATGTTGCGCGATTTAGACCAAAAGCTAATTACGACAAATTTATATCAAGGATTAACTGAATTTGACGAAAATTGAGATAGAGCGTCCACAAAATTTGTGTCACATACAGACTCTCAGAGCGGGGGGACAGGAACAGAGCATGATTACGGCCCAAGCAAACGCAGAATCCTAAAATTTTGTGATTAAATAAGGTTTAATACGTAAAAATACATTTCGATGGTGGTGAAAGTGATGTAAGTGTGCATAGGTGATAATCAGGTTCTAAGAAACACTTAATTTTTTCTCCCTTTACGATCAAAAAGACTCATCAATTCTGCATATTTTCAAAATCTCAAAAACAAGACGCACAAAATTTAATTTGCCGCTTCCCCCTCACCCCCCCCCCCCTTCTAAGTTTTGTCGTCGTGGACTGATGAGGAATATACCTGGCTCTTATTATTGTTTTATAATCATCTGTACTGATGCATGTTTAATTTCCACACACACACACACACACAAAAAAAAAAGCCTTGAAATTTTTTGTTTTTTGGGGGGTTTTTTGTTTGTAAAATGGTCAATAATTTCAATAATTTTCTTCAGCTTGTCAAACTGTTTTTTTTTTTTTAATTCCAAATCGTAAAATAACTAAATAGCCAAGTCATTGCTGTTACATCGTAAATATAGGTTTCACAAAGGTGACTTCTTTGGTTACCATTATTTCCGCACAGTAATCATCATGATAAATTTCTAAAACATTTTCAAAAGAAATGCACCAGAAATATTATTTTTTGAAAACAGTGGTACCCAATAAAGTGACCGATAAGAACCCTGTAAACAAGTTTTGATTATCGATTTGAAGATCTTCAACTGTCGTCCAAGGAACAGTTACAGAAAAAAAAAAAAAATCCCAGCCGGCTCGGTCTACAGGCGCAGCTAGATTTCGAAGTTAAGTATTAATTTCACCAACAAAAACTAAATGAATATTAGAGATAAACTCAGTTTAACAATTTTATCTGGCTGTTTTTGAGAAGATTTTAATTTCATTTTTCGGTAAGAGCTGTTGATTTTTTTTTTTTCAGAATCATGTTAATACGATAATTTTTTCTTTAACCGCTACGTATTCTTAATTTGCATTTGGTGTAAGATTCAGTCCTATCAAAAACTTGTCAATATAAAAGTTGTAGATAACATTAAGAAAATTTATAATAAATTTAATTGGATTTGATATCTTGCGAATTGAGGAAGTTGTGTGAATTATTTTCTCCCTAAAACCCTACTTTTATTTTCCACATTTCCACCACCCTTGGGCGGATTTTACCCATTTACAATCTCCGTCGAGATATTAGCCACCTGAATGTTTTTGGTGAGTTTGAAGACGATCCGTGCATAATTGCGACTTTTATCATGCGGACAAAATTCAGCACATGCATATATAAAAACTTTTTAGGTGGGGTTGGTTTTGGGTTTCTGGGGTCATATAATGAAAAGTTATGAAGGAATTTTTCAAAAGTCGCACCATGGGTACACCGACTGTAATAGGTATTATTTCTTACGAAATCTACCTAAAAACAGGCATGCTAAAACGGTGCTGGAGAAGTTACTTGAGGATTCAATATGGTATGAATTTAAACTGAAACTTCACGAATAGAAGTAATTTCTTGTAACATTGTATAAAACATGTTTTCAATCGAAATAGTTGAGGTAAAACATCATAGGAATATGCTGATTGCAACAAGATTCATCTATAACATGTAATTAATAATGAAAAAATATGCAAATCTTTCTACAAATCTTTATTCTGCTCTTTCTAATTTTGCGCCCTTAAGGATGCATGCGCCTGGAGCAGTCTGCTCCACGGTAGCTACGCCCCTGAATATGAAAATGTTTTCAGAGAATCGGAAGATTTAGAAATAATTGAGAAAGTAACGGGGGCGTCCAGAAAGGGCATTTTTTGCCGCATCGGCCTGTGGTGAAAGTGGGCAGTGCTACTACTAAAATTAGGCCCGTTCTTGATGCGTCCGCTAGAGAATACGGAAAGTGTTCCTTAAATGATATTTTCTATAAAGGCCCGAATTTAATTGAGCAAATACCGGATATTATAGATAGGTTTCGAATTTATAAAATTGGTCTTTCTGCGGTTATCGAAAAAGCCTTTTTGCAGATTATCATAAACCCGGATCATAGAGATTTTTTACGATTTTATTATCCTTCTGTGAAGGAAGAAATTACTTATAGACGTTGCAGGGTGGTTTTCGGAGTGAGTTCGAGCCCATTTTTGTTGGCAGCTTCGATATCTCATTTATTAGATAGTGTATCTCTTAATTATAGGAATATGGCAGAAAAGTTGAAATATTCGTTTTATGTTGATAATTGCGTTACAGGTGTTTCGAATGCTGCGGAACAAGACGAATTTATCGAGCAGGCTAAATGCATTATGTCTCGAAGGTGTTTTAATTTGAGAAATTGGAAAAGTAATGTTAAATCTCAAAATGTTTCAAAGAGTTCGGGTGTAACAAAATTGCTTGGGATATTGTGAGATCTTGATTGGGATATGCTTAAGTGTAATTTAACTTTTGATAAATTAAGTAACAGTGAAAATTTCACTAAAAGATTAATTTTGAGCTCTATGCAGAAAATTTTTGATCCGATTGGAATAGTGTGCCTGGCAACTTTGCCACCCAAAATTATATTGCAACAAACCTGGAAATTGGGTCTAGGTTGGGATTCTCCATTACCAGAGGAAATTCAAAGACCTTTTAAAAAATGGTTCAGTGAAATAAATATATTAGAGGACGTTCAAATTCCGCGATATGTTGAAATAAATGAGTCTACCGAGATGCATGTTTTCGTGGAAGCATGCAAAGAGGCATATGCAGCTTGCGTATTTTTTCGAACTATAACCCCGGAAGCTGTAAAAATTCATTTAGAGCAAAAGCTAGAGTTGCTACTATAAAACAAGCGTGAATTCCGAGATTGGAATTAATCGCGTGTAACATCGGAGCTAGGTTGGCACATTCAGTACAGCAAGCACTTTGTGTCCAGAACATGAAATCAATTTTTTGGAGTGACTCCATGGTTGCATTGTACTGGATAAGTAAATACGGTGAATGGTCCGTTTTTGTTTCGAACAGGGTGAAAGAAATAAAAAGTCTTTTCCCCAATAGCGAATGGCGCCATGTGCCAGGAAAAATGAATCCTGCGGATTTGCTAAAATCTCGGTGGTGGGAAGGGCCGAAATGGTTCATGGAAGAAAGGGAGAAATGGTCCAGGACGGAGACTCTTGATAGTGAAGATCCAGAGATTACTAGTGAAAAGAGAAATTGTGCAATGTAAATGCAACAGTCAAAAATATTCCTATTCCTTGGTACGCTAGGAAATTTTCAAAATTTGAATCTATTGTTAGACTAGTTGCTTGGGTAAGATTCATAAATAATGTGAAATCACGATACAGCTCTAGGAAAAATGGTAAATTATCAGTTGAGGAATTAGAATATGCTGAAAAAACTTTAATTTCAATTATACAAAGTGAGTTTTTTCCAGATGTAGATTCGATACCTAACTTAATGTTTTAAAGATGAAGACGGTATAATTAGAATAAAGACAAGAATTATAGAGTGCATTGATACACCATATTTTTTATCGGCAATTCTTTTACCTGATGACTGTATTTTCACGGTTAGACTGATAGAACATTTCCATATAGCGAATTGTCATGCTGGAACTCACATTCTTCTAAGTACTCTGAGAGAAAAATATTGGATTCAAAGAGATAGAAAAACTGCCCGAAAGGTAGTAAATAAATGCATTCCTTGCCAGCGCTACAAAGTTAAATCACATGAATCCGATCCAGTGCCACTGCCCTTTGATCGCATTAAAGATTCTAACGTTTTTGAAATTGTAGGCGTTGATTTAGCTGGACCTTTATTTATTAAAAATGCAGATAAAACCTGGATAGTGCTCTATACTTGTGCAGTCTATAGAGCTGTACATTTAGAGCTTGTCTCCTCTCTGTCAACTGATACATTTTTGCTGTCTTTGCGATGTTTTATCGCAAGAAGAGGAAGACCTAGAATAATCTATTCTGATAATGGTACCAATTTCAAAGGTGCCAATAATGATCTGTCAAAGATTGATTGGCAAAAATTGACTCATTTCTCTGACCTGAAACGAATCGTTTGGAAGTTCAATCCTCCTTCAGCCGCCTGGTGGGAAAGGCTGATCCATGTGATCAAAGAGCTTCTCCGACGAACACTCGGTAAAGCTGTCGTGACTTTTGAGGAACTGCAAACAATTTTGCGTGATTGTGAACACATTATAAACTCTCGCCCTCTCACATATCAATCCGAAAATCCAGAGGATTTAGTTCCATTAACACCGAACATGTTTTTAGTGCAAAACTCTAATTCTAGTGTCACGGACATTGATGAAGTTGATGCAAAACAGTTTCGCAAAAGGCTGCGATACAGAATTAAGCTAATGGAACAATTGAGAATGCGCTTTCGAACTGAATATATCGGTCAACTTATTCAAAGGCATCGTGAAATCGCCCTGTTACCCGACCTGAAGCTGGGTGAACTTGTGCTGATTGGGGACGATGTAAAAAAACGTTTCAATTGGCCGCTAGCAAAGATTGTGGACCTAATTCCTGGAAAGGATGGCAAAATTAGAACGCTCAGATTGAAAACAGAACATGGTGTGGTTATCAGACCCATACAACAAGTTTATCCATTTGAATTATCTCCTACTAATTTTTATCCTTCTTCTTTTCAGCTAGAAAGCAGTAATCAAGGTGCTCTGATGGGGACAGATTCTTCAAACTTGTTGGCTGAATCTGAGCCAGCGACTTATAGAACCCGATTTGGTCGTGTGACCAAAATGCTTCAGAGATTTGGCAAATAGAACATAATTTTGAGTAGCTAGTCAGCAACTCAAAAGGGGGGAGAGTGTTATCTATAAATATCATTTAGATATAATAAATTAATCAGAAATGAAGTAAAGTAATTTCTGAATTCAATAAGGGAGATTTATTGTTATCATAACCATTTTGTAAATCATTAAGTGTTATTTATTGCTTTATATATTTATCTTTTTTTTTTGCATGGGCACGAATGACGTCAGATACTCTTTCTGACGAAAATGTAAACGAGTAAAAATGTTCAGTATATATTAAAGTTTTGATTATGTAATCTGCTTTTCGTAATCTTTGAATCAGATTTATTTTTTCGCTTAAAACTGCATTTAATTCCTATGATAACTACAGTTGTAGTTTTTATGAATTTTAAATTAAGTTATTAGAAATAACACCTATTTTTTTTTTTTTTTTTTTTTTTTGTACGGGCCGAGCTGGGCTCGGACCAAACTTTAAACTTTTATACCGGGCCGAATTTTTCTTCTATGTCTGACCGGGCTTGGAAATTTCGGCCCGTGCAGACCTCTAGTTCGCCCGGCCCGTTATAAAAGGTAAACAACCGTGCATTTCCGTTATAAAACAAACATACCATGCCGGTTCGGTCTGTCTGCTTTTTTTGCATTTTAGGCCGTGGGAGATTTTGTTAATTTCTTTAGAAATTAACCAAATATTCCACCTTTTATTTTAAAAATGCAAAAGAAGAAGAAACAAACAAAGATATGCTGTTTTATCGTTCATTTTCTCTGCTAATAAAGGAGGAACGTTACTAGGCAGGCATGAGAGTGGGTAAAGAACAAAAAGTCTGAAAATACGCGTAAGGTAAAATTTGGTAAAAAACTAAAAGACCGCGCGAAATTATATTTTGCACAAAACAGGCAAAAAACACAAATTTCATCAAAGGGCTCGAAAAAAATGTGGATTTCGTCAAATGGTTGCTGGAAAAAAAACGAATTCCGACAAAAGATCGCGGAAAAAACGGATATTTCGTCAAAAGATCGCAGAAAAACGCGAATTCCGTCAAAAGATCACGGGAAAACGTGAATTTTGTCAAAAAATCTCGGAAAAAACTCTAATTTCATCAAAAGATCGCAGAAAAAACTGGTATTTCGTCAAAAGCTCGCGGAAAAAATGGGAATTTCGTCAAAAGATCGCGGAAAAACGCGAATTTCGTCAAAAAAGCGGTAGAAGCACGAAATTCGTCAAAAGATCTTGAAGAAAAGAAACAAATTTCACCAAAGGATCGCGGAAAAACGCAAATTTCGTGAAACAGCCGCTGAAAAAACACGAATTTAGTAAAAGGATAGAGGAAAAAAACATGAATCGTCAAAAGGCTACGAAAAAGCGAACTTCGTCAAAGGATTGCGAAAAAAAAAAAAACACGAATTTCATCAAAGGATCGTGGAAAAAGCGAATTTTGTCAAAGGAAAGCGGAAAAAACGTGATTTTCGTCAAACGAAAGTGGAAAATACGCGAATTGCGTCAAAAGATCGAGGAAAATACGCGAATTCCGTCAAAGAATCGCGGAGAAAATGCGATGCAATTCTGGCGCAATATGTCTCGTTTGACGCATTTTTCCGCTGCCAGAAAGAAAAAAAGGCAAAATTCGTTTTTTTTTCTTTTCTTTTTTTTTTTTTTTTTTTTTACACAGATAAAAATCAAAAATTTACGAAAAGTCGGAAACTCCGATGAAAGTTGGAAGAATCTCATCCCTGACTAGGACATTACTCGTGGGGAAAAAATTCTCATCCGATACGGTCCCGAAAGAATAAAATGCAGTCCCGGTCCGGCCGGAATCTACAGAAAAAAAGGAAAGACCCAGACCTGTCCCTGGAAGAATGAAATTCCTACCCGGCTGAACATTTCAAAAAATAAAATTTAGTCCCAGCCCGATCCGAGTGCTCAGATAAAAAGTAAGCCCTGACCAAACATAAGCACCCGACCTGCGGTTCAGGTTGGCGCTGTATTTTTTCATTGCAGGTCGGGTTAACTTCTACTTTTTTTCTACGAGGTGGGTGTACTTTCATTGTTTCGGGTTTGGATCAATTTCGGGTTGGATTTGACTCTTGTGGGTCGGATTCAGGTTGTCCAGATTTTTCAAAATAGTCCACAAGACATTTTTCAGGTTAAATATCTATACACAATAATATTTCCACAATGGACGCTACCGAAAAGCACACACACGTTTTTTAGCGAACACTTTTCCAATTCCTAACACTTATATATTCGCACGCTTATACCTTTGAATAGTGCTAACCTCCCAATCTACACACATGTAACATATGCATGTGTGCATAAACTATCACAAATACGATGCATGTATATTTCTGTTTATTACAAAAGAAATGTTAGTAATATTTTTCATATTCCGAGTCTCGATAAAAATGGTTCTTAAAGCTTAAAGAAAGAATAATCTATGATAACACTTCTTATATATATTTTATATTTGCAGTAAATTGAATATATATTCATTCATATTCAAATATGTACTTATTTTCATTTGAAGCATACACTGTAAAAAAAATCACAGTAATTTTACAGCAAAAAATGCTGGCAATATGGGTGCCAGCAAATTTTGCCGTAAATATACAGCAATTTTGTTTTTTTGATTTTACAGCACTCTTGTAGATTTTCAGCATTTTTTGCTGTTAATTTTACAGCAGTTTTGTTTTTTAGATTTTACAGCACTTTCGTAGATTTTCAGCATTTTTTGCTGTTAATTTAACAAATTTTGTATTTTAGATTTTACGGTAGTTTTGTAAACTCTCAGCATTTTTTGCTGTTAATTTAACAAATTTTTGTTTTTTAGATTTTACAGTAGTTTTGTAAACTTTCAGCATTTTTTGCTGTTAATTTAACAAATTTTGTTTTTTAGATTTTACGGTAGTTTTGTAAACTGTCAGCATTTTTTGCTGTTAATTTAACAAATTTTGTTTTTTAGATTTTACGGTACTTTTGTAGATTTTTAGCATTTTTTGCTATTCAACATAAAATTCTTTTTTGATTGTACATAAATTTGTAGATTCTCAGTACTTTTTACTATTAATTCATCACCAGCTTTATTTTTTAGGTTTTACATAATTTTTTGCTGTTAATTTACTACAGCAATTTTTTTTAAACAGCACATTCGTAAATTTTGCACGAAGGCTGTGATATTTTACGCCTTTATTTTCAACAACTTTGTAACAAGCAGCATACAGACATACCATGAAGAATGTACAAAATACTTGAATAACATCATTATTTTCTAAATATATTTTTTCCCGATGTAATATCGGAATTTCTGTAATTGAATAAGAAAAATTCCCATATGGTAATAGTGGCATACAAAACTTCACAGCCTTTAAATGATATGGCAAGCAAAATTTTATTTACTTATTATCATGGCCCCATTAAATCATTGGTCAAATTGGACAGTGGGACTAGAGCTCATAAATTGTAGAAAAACAAATCTTTAAAATACGCACTCTGAGCTGCTGGCATTAAAAAAAAAAAAAAAAAAAAAAAAACTATAAGAAAGGAGCTTTAAGTCTCCCATCCTGTCAGGCGAAGACACTTACTGAACCTACGGATTTCCATTTGATAGCTGATGTTGATCCCTACATCTGTTTCTCACCCCCCCCCCCCCCCCCAAAAAAAAAAACTTTTGTTTTACTTTTTCGATTTGGATTGTAGTTTTTTTTTAGATGACACACTTATTTTCGAAACTGGTTCTGAAAGTTTAGTAACTTCATTGAAAAATACCTGTAATCAAAAAAGTAAAAAAAAGGGCAGATGTGGGAATCGACATCAACTATAAAAAATAAAATAAAATAAAATATCAAAATGCAAATGAGATTATAACCTTTCCATAAGGTTTAGCATTACCTTGAAAGTGTCTTTGCTGATGGGACAGGAGCCTTAATGAATTATGCCTTGGGCTTCTTTAGATTTATGGGGCCCTTTTTAGACTAGCTTTAAGATTTAAAAATCTATAAACCAGGGATGTCTACCCCCCAAAAAGCTCCGATGGATTCTTTCCAAATATTCCACTGACAAGTAGGTTTTAATGTTTTTTTAATGGCAAGTTTTCTGTTAGTTGGGCAACACCAATTGCCAAACACCATATATCAAATATTTAATTACTGTATTATACTAAACTACCAGCTGTTACAGTAATTTCATTACTTATATCACCAACTGCCAAATGAAGCAATACTTGGTGAAATATCATTGGCACCCAGCTAACAGAAGAGTACCCCTTTTTATCAAATACAGTAAAGTAAAACCTGCAAAAATTGAACATTTTCATAACAGAAAAATAGTCTCTACAATAAAGTAGTACAATTATACCTCTTTGAAGTGGAATTTCTGACCAGTCCATTTAGCTATTCCATTTTTATAAGTTTTACTCCATTCTACTTTTTCTCTTTAATTCAACTGTCTAAGAAACATTTTTCTACTTTATTTTCTAATCTAGTTTCATATGCAGTTTCTAATATATGAAGCTGATTAAATTTCTGATAAGAAGTACAATGTGAAACAGATTTCTTTTCATCTGAAACATAATTTGTTTTAAAATTAAATATGCTATTCAGTAAACTTTTTTTTTTTTTGTAAATAAATTTAATTTGAATAAGATTTTTCCGAGGAATAGAGGCAGTTTTAATTAAAAAAAATTATCACATTTTAAAGTTGAATGGATACTATATTCCTCATTCATAATTTATCTAAGATACATAAAACGATCATGGATTTGTGAAGCTTTTGCTTGTCAGTTTGCTATATATATAATAAGTATAATTGTAGACATGTATACATAAGTTTAGTAATAAGATTTAAGTTTAGTAATAAAATTATCTTGGAGCTGAACTTTAAAAATGAACAAGGTACTTTCAATTTTTCTATTAACAGTGAATCTTCATACAATAAAATCTTGATAATGAAACAGTTGTGGATTTAATAAACTTTGTTTCCATTAAAAGTTTATTGAAATATGAAAAAGTTACATTAAATCTTGAAAAATGAAAATGATTTATTAAATTCATCCAAAGACTTGTATTGTTCGAGCATAGTTAAATAATAATGGTTGGTTGGCACTGCTAGTGCTATCACTGTTATTGGTTGAAAAAAAAAAAAATATGTTGAACATAGTAAAATTGACATCAATTTGTTTTAGATAAAACATGCCACATCAGGGTCATAGGAATATTCTTTTTTGAATGTATGCTTATACCCTGTTCAGATCGGATATTTAAGATATCTTAGATCGCCAAAATCTCTGGGGGAGATCCATAAACTATCTCAGCGAGTAATTTTTCTTCAGTTAGATACAGGCACTACCACTCACTCTGGCTCCAGTTTAACTGACTGGCTGTTGGTTTTATTTTATGCATACTTTGCATTTGTTCAAATCTCAGACACAGTGACATTCACAGATGTCGTAGATGAGTTTTGAGATGTGAACAGGCATTCAATTACAAGACAGTACAGCCTTAAAAAAAAGGAAGTCTAAGATATCTTAAACATCCAATCTGAGCAATGTACAATATGTGTGAGACATACCAAAATTAAGATCATAAGGCCCATTGATATGTATTATGTTCTTGGATTTATTTCGTTGCAAGAAAACAATTTGCATTAAAAATATGTCTCAAAGATAATTGGAATTAAATAAAAAAAAAAACACATGAAAATTGAAATTGAAAAAGTTTAATTTTTACAAGATTACATCAATTACAACTCATAATCCAGTTATATAATTTAACAGGGACACTTGTGACACACTTGTACAATATTCAATCTGCTACACAATTCTTTTGTTGCTTGTTTCCTCTGTTGAGATTAAAATTCATTATGCATCTGAAAAAAAAAGAAATAAAAAAGGGTAAGATTCCTAGATACATATCGTATATTCTTAAAGATTTAGTATTACTTTTGGGATATAATGAATATTTGGTCTTTCGACTGTGTTCTTCAGTTATCTAATACTGAACAGTAATTGCCCAAATATTGTTGGATATTTATTTATAGCCAATAAATTCAGGATAATATATTTTCTTTATGCAATGATTTTCTCAACTGCAAATTGGATGCATTTATGAAGCAATTTTAATTCTTAAATGGAAAAAAAAAAAACTATTCTGATTTAGACACACAAGAAATGATGTGATTGTATGAGAAAAATTCAAACTGCTCAGTAGGGTGTAAAAAAAATGATTTCTTTTGTTTTTTAAATAAAAGAAAAAATCAGATTTTTTAAATTTAAAACAGATTTTTATGATTTTTTTCCTAGCATTCAAATACTGAATAGCTACTAAGAGTTTTAGGTTTCCAAAACAATCAAAAGTCTAATTGCTAACATAATCCATATTTTTACACTTTAATTAATAGAATTATAATTATTAGTTAATAATTACAAAAATTACAATAGATGCAAATTAGTAGTTTCAGTCATTAGTAGCATACAATGTTATAAACATTAATATTTTGTAATACTTATGTAAAACTAATTTAATACTAGAGATATTTACATTTATTAAAATTATTAACTGTGAGTAATATTAAATTGTTAACACTACTTAAGATTAAAAATTATTAAACTCTGCAATTATGAACATACTACCTTTCTATGCTTTAATTACTAAATGATAATAATTCAGTATTCATCCTAGAAAGAAAAGGGGGTAGGATGCAAGTTCCAAAAAAGGACAATATTTCATGTGGAAATATATCAGTAATGTGTTCTGTTAGTAATTATATAAATAAAAAAGTATATAGTTTCTTAGTATGATTACTGTGGATTTTGGAATTATTTTTACAAGAAATCTCTGTCTACTACAGGTGAATTTCATTATTTTTTTAAGAGGCAGGAGGGTCCATTTTGCCAATTTCAAAAGGGGCAGTTGTGGCGTCTTACATAATTGGCCTAGGGAGAATAGTAAGTACCATACATACTCTCATATAAGTCGAGGAATTTCTGACAAGTAAATTTGGGAGGTCGACTTATACGCGAGTCAATTAAAACATAAAACTTCAAATACTGCAAAATTCTGACTTTTTATGTGTATGAATAATAAAATATTACAGAAAATACAAATAATAATAATTTATCATTAAAAATTTTTTCAATGATTTATTTTTATTTACTTACTACTTTTTCGCATAGGCAAGTGAAATATTTGGTTTGATTTTGCGCAAAATTGAAGTTAAAAGTTAAGGGGTTGACTTATATGCAGGTTTTTGATTTTTTGCAGAATTTGCATTCGAAAGTTAGGGGGTCAACTTATATGCGAGTCGACCTATATGCAAGTATATACGGTAATTACAAAGTTGCAAATAATTTCATTAGTTACCCATTCATACACACATACGGAGTAAATATAAGGAATAGCCAGTTATATATGAAATCCTCAAAACATTAAACAGCATAGCATTATTAGCACTCAGTGGGGATTCTCAGCATTCAGTTTGAAATAGCTTTGCCTTCAAATAGCCTTTTTAATCCGTAACAATTTTCATTTGGTGTACATGAGTTCAAAAGTAAAAAAACATTAATTCAACTTTTACCGAAGAAGCTCTTGCTGTGCTTAACATTTTATACCAATTGGTTCTTTTTCTCTTATACACTGTTTTACAAGAAACGTTCAGATGATGTCATTCTTTCATTCTTCTTTAGCTCCAGTATTTGCTATAAATTATTGCAAAAGTTCTGAATTTATGTGTTTCGGAAATTATATAATACTTGAGCAATAATAAGCAATCGATAATAAGTAATTAATAAGCAATCGATATTCTGATAACTTATAAAAATGATATATGTAAAAAGTTCTTCTGCTACTAAGCTGTTATGTAACTTATTCCAGATATGTCCATACGGACAGATTAAAATCGTAGAATGAACAATGTTGAAAGAGAAATTAGGAAGGATATAACATTTGAGGAAATTTTAGTTCATGTAAGTGCATAAATTAAAGAGAACAATATAAAAAAAAAATCTCCAAATAAAACTTGTTGAATGGACCCTATTAAGGTGACGTCAGATGCCAGAATGATGATCTGTTATTCCAGTTACTGCACCTGCAGAATACCAGTATGCGCAGGCGCAAACAGCGCTAGCAGACAACTTTACCCTTGACCCAGGTTGAGTGCATACATTTTAACTGAAAATTTGCAAACTTAGGGAATTTTCTCGCATACAGAACAACATTTTGAATTTAGATTACAATATATTAAGTATATGCTGCAGCATCAAAGAATTTTTTTGCAGTATTTTTAACAAACAAGCATTAATAACTCACACTCCACAGACTGCTATGCTAAACACCGCCAGCAGACGAATTTTAGCCTCGACCTCAGGTCGCGTGCATAAGGTCCATTAGAATTTTGAAAAGCTAGTTGCTATTTAAAATAGTACACATTCATGCATAAGTTATTCATAATATTGTTTTAATAGATAGAAATGATGTTTTTATTAAATGACTATGTGTGATTTTAAATAAACGTTTATGAGAAAGAAAATAAGACTTGTATTAGTTCTTTTTAATTATATAAAGCAGTAAGGGGGAAAAAAAAGGTTAAGGTCAGTGCAAACCAGACAAAGCAATTGGTATGACCTTTTATTCCAATATTAATGTCTTCATTAATTGAAAAATTGGGTTATGTAGATTCCTACTTCAATCAGGGTTGCAAAAAAGCCGGCTAAAATTAAAAAAGGCCAGGCCGGTGGCTTTTACTGGTTTTAACCGGCTATTTTTTGGCCATAATTGGCTTTTATACAATGAAGCATTGTAATTATAAACTACACATTTTAAAGTGTTTTTAATTAGTTTTAATGACATTTAATTGATTTAGAGTTTAATAAGTAACCCAATTTCTCAATAATGAGGACATTAATACTGGAATAAAACTTAGATGTTTTGCTAGTGATTTGAAGTCAGAATTGCAAATATGTCAGCTAAATTTTAAAAGGGCCATACCAACTGCCAATTTTTTCATTTTTACTGCTTTATAAAATTAAAGAGGACAATTGTAGTGTAGAAATCTACACAACAAGGCTTGTTATTAATTTAACTAATTAAATAATTTTCGCACGATCCAATAACATTTAAAAATAATTGAATTCTCAGAAAATAATTCTTTAGTAATTAATTTATACAATAAATTAAAATAACATAAAAAATACTCCAAAATTAAAGTATATTAAAATGAATAAGTATATAATGCGTAGAAAAAAATAAAAATATATATGTTGTTTGGTATTGGTATGTTTAGAAAAAAAATAAGGAATATGAATTGTGAATTTATTTTGTATTAATATTGAAAATAAAACATTTCGAATTGTAAATATTTATATGTGCAAAAACAGTGTAATAAAATAAAACTCCCCAAATAAGACCAGACAGAAAATAGGAAATTATAGATAAAGAGAACATTGCTGACGCCAGACATGGACAGTAAATGTATAGCGAAAGAATAGAAAATTTACGATGTTGAAACCATAAATTTTCTGTCAATTAAGATGGTTTTACAACACTCAACGTGGGTGGTGATTCCCATGAGAAACCTGGCGCAAGGGGCAAAAATTAAGTTAATGCTATGCAGTGAAAAATAAATTGGCACGCCCATAGATAGGCATGTCTAGAGTACCAATAAGGGACCAGGAGTAGCCTCCACTCAGAACGAAAGCTCTGGGTTAATTTAGCCCTCCCCAAAAAAAATTGGATCTGGGAGGAAGGAAGGAAAAAAGAGGATTAAGTCTTGTGTCTCGTCCTCAAGAGGTTCTATAATTTTTGTTAAGATGTGACTTGATACTTCAAAATTTTACACCAAGTTCTTTCGCAGCAAATTTTAAGGACAATACAAAATTTAGCGATTGAAATGAATGCTGAAAGCAGACAAATCTTTGTCACAAAAAATGATTGATGCAGAAAAAAAGGAAATGATGATGAAAATTAATGCTGAGAGTTGACCTGTCCTTGTCATGATCTATTGACAAAGATCGCTGAGAGCAGACAAGTCTTTGTCCAGGAAATTAACTGATGCAGAATCTTACAGAAGTATTCACCTGATTTGGAGATGTACAGTGGTTAGTGATGAGATGCGAATGCAACGAAGATATGACATATCAGCAGATTTCGCCTATGAAAGTGTACATTGTGGAGATGGAGCTCTAATTTTCACGCGTCACAGAGCGCCGAAAGAAAGTGAAATTGGTTTGTGAAAGATCCCCATGAACTATATATATATATATAAAAAAGGAACTTTATGCCCCGATGAACTTACTTGTGTTTAGGATTCCATGAACTATGAGTGAACTGCATGATTTGGATGATTACAGAAAAGATCGAAGTCTGTTTGGGTGAGAAACTCCTTATATTTATTTCAATATATTCGTGGCTATTGTTTTCATGTTTTCTTATGATGTGTACATTTAATATTAAGCAACTAATTTTCTAAATTTCCACTAAAGTACATAATCTTATGTCATTGAATATTATGATTGTTTATGATAAAGATTTTAATGATAACGGGAATGCTATTTTTCATAAATAAAATTTTGATTAAAATTTTGGCAAAAGCCTCATCATCGGATCGTGCTGTGAACAAAAAAGGGGCAAGTATAAGATAACATAAATTGATAAAAAAAAAAAAAAAAAAATAAGTAACAAGGTATAACTTTGATGAAAGCTTTGCTGTTCTAATGAGAATGGAACTATGTTATATTCTGATAAAATAGTAGATAATTTGAAAAGGTTATTATGATATAAAAAGTCATATTTGAGTTATGAATTTTATATAAATGAAAATAAAGTTTGTTTATGTGTGCATACTTGTAAGTCTTTCCTTGAATTCTTTCCTTGTTCCCTTTTAGATAATACTCGTAATTTATGGTATCTAATATTTTGGAATTATTTGAAATGGATGTTTCTCTATGCAACCTACAAGTTCGATATCTCCATTTCAACGTTAAATAAGTCGTCCTTGAGTTATTGCCAAAATTAATTTTATTCCAAAGTTTTCTTCCATCCTAATTTATTAAATGACATTATCCCATTAGATCTTTTCACAACGCAGATCAGGATAACTGTTTCTATTGTACTAATCATTTTACTGTCGCGTGACCCTGTGTGTTATGGCGTCCAAATCGTCACAACAACAATTATTTAGTTACATATTTTATTACTTAATTTTAAGAGCTATTAATATACAAGTCTTATTCTATTTCTAGTAAACATTTAAAATTATACATAGTCATTAATAAAAACACCATTTCTCACTATTAAAAACATTGCAAACAGCATATGCATGAATATGCTTAACAACAAGCTTTTCAAAATTTTATTTACAGAAATTTTTCTTCTTGTTTAAATGCTCTATTTTTTATACACTTATGTACCACTCTCCTCAAATATTATATCCTTTCTAATTTCTCTTTTAACATTTATAACTTAATCTCTCCATATGGACACACAAGAATGTTTCCATTTTGATGTGCTACATTTTGTCATTAATTAATCTTTAAAATGTGTAGTGTATGTGGAGCTATGTAATATAGAATTTCAAAATACCAGTTTGGAGCCTAACTTATATTATTTTCAATGTTTAAATATATATATATATATATATATATATTCCCAGACATAATGCCTTCACATTTTGGACTTACTTATTTGACAAATAAGTAATACAAATCTATAATTTTTTTAGTAGAAAATATTTATAAGTGTATTAAAAATTAATTGATCCAAATTTAAAACAAATTAACTGTAAACCAACTTTAAAAAATAAAAGCCGGCTATTTTAAAGTGGTTAAAACCAAAAAAAGCTGGCCGGCTTTTTTTTTTTGGCCTGGCTAAAAGCCGGCAACCCTGACCTCAATTAAATGCCTTTAAAACTAATTAAAAAAAACATAAAAATGTGTCATTTATAATTAAAATGCTTCACTGTATAAAAGCCAATTTTGGCCAAAAAAAGCCGTTTAAAACCAATAAAAGCCACCGGCGTGGCTTTTTTTTAAATTTTAGCTGGCTTTTTTGCAACCCTGCAATGATACTTTATCGCCTTAGTGGCTGATTAACTGAGATATGATTTCCCCTCCCCCCCGCTACTCTTTCTTTTTATTTTCCCCCTGTTAGAGTTGGTCCTATCAAAATCCTGTCAATATAAAACTGTACATAATATTAAGAAGATTTATAATAAATTTACGCAAACTTGATATTTTGTGAATTGACGAAGTTATGAAATTTATTTCTTCTCAAATTCCTGGGTTTTTTTTTTTCCCCGCTGCTTGAGGCAATTTTTAATGACATAAAAAATCTGCCATACATAAATTTTTGGTCATTTTCCTAGAAGTAATAACTTTAACCCGATTCGATACGTATCACAATTAAGAAGTTATAGGGATTTTTTTTCTGTTTTCACAAAAATTCTCCTTATTTCCACCTCCTTGGTTTGATTTTGCCCATTAGCAAACTTAATAGAGATTTTCTGCATCAATTTGGAAGAGATTTGTTCAGAATAAATTTAAACTTCCTTCATAAAAAAAACATGAGTTCAGCCATATTATCGAGAAATACATATTAAAAATAAAATACATATAGAATGATATAAATTTAAAAAATAATAATTTTGCCCATACATCTGAACTGAAAATTTCATTGTTTACATCTGTGATGATGTGCGGGATTTTAAAGTTGCGGATTTGAAGGAGTCTACTGAATTGAGATTAAAAATGTTTATAATTAATTATATCAAGATGACTATAATAAGGATTCAAAATATTGATAAGTGCACTCAGGTTTATGTGCATTTGAATTTTCGTTGTTTGTGTCTGATTAAAAGAAAATAAAAAAAATAGGAAAGGGGGGGGGGGTGGCAGTTTATAGGGTGGTGGATAATTGGAAGTTTACTGTATTTCTTACGAAATCTACCTAAAAAGGCTGCACTAAAAAGTTCCCAGTGGGGACTATATAGAATAATAAAAAGATATAAAAAAAATATATATACAATTATTTTTTTCTTAGCAATTCATTCAAAACTTCACTGTAATAAAATTGTTAATTTAAAAGTTATTTTGGGATTTGGCAAAAAGTTGAGTTTAAAAAAGAAATGTTTAACCATTTTATTTTAAAAAGTTATCAAAATTCCACCATACAATGTGTATTTATTATAAAACAAATTTTGAAATAATTATTACAACTATTATATACATACCAGAAACTAGAATGTGTGATGCACAAGGCAAATTTATATTTCACTGTAGACTCAGTTGGTACATTGCAACCTAAAATAAATATAAAATTATAATATAATAATCATTAAATTTATTCATTAATAAAATATTCTACTTTTCGTTGTTTTATATAATACTTCTAGCTAATCTTTCATAAACTATTACTTCAAACATGGTTAAAACTTTTAAAGATAATTTAAAATGTATTGATATTGAACTCTACTAAACATGTTATTTTTAAAAAGTATATACACAATGTTATGAGTCGAACCACTGTGAACAACCCCTTCACATAAAACTATACTAGACAAATTATAGAAACAAGAATCCACCTGCATCGTTTACGGTAGTAACCCCCCCCCCCCCCACTTTTTCTTTTAAATGTGGTTTGTGTTTGGACATTCGATTTTGATGTTGGAAGGAGGTAACTGAAAAGAATCAGTGGAGTAATGACGACCATTGTGCTCACTCCAGCAAAATAGGACAATCAGGCAAGAATTTAATTTAAACAGGGTACACTATTCTGAAAAAGAACACCCATGGTCTATTCAAAAAACATATTTTGAACTGGTTTATTTAAAGTCCCCTGTTATAACATACAATTTTGTGATATTTTATATTGAACGATTGGTAAATTTAGCAATATATTCCTGCAACCAATCGATAAATTCCATATTTTCTCGTGACCAATCTGTGAATTTTTGTGTGTGTCCCTGTTACAGACACAGTTGGCAACAGAATAAGTTTCCATATTTTCCCCACAACTTATTGGCAAAACTCTCAGGCTTTTTTTTTTTTATGCAACTGCTGGACAAATTTTCTAATATTTTTTTCACACAACTGACCGATTTCGATATTTTCCCACAACCGAATGACTAAATTTACAATTTTTTTTCCTGCGATTGACTGACAAGTCACGCGATTTTCTCGTGACCGATTATCAAAGTTTGTACTATTTTTAGTGACCAATTGGCAAATCTTGCGACTGATTGACAAAATTAGATATTTTTCCCATTTTCCAAGCATTGGAAACTATAATGAAGGCTTAGAATAAAGAAAATTATTAATTTAATAATAAATAATTGCATAAAATAAAAATTTAATTTAAAAACCAGAATCAAGCTTTTTGGAATATCATAAAACTAAGGTGCTTTCTTTTCCTGCTTTTTTTCATTAGAAATATTGTATCAGCACCCCGAAACAGAATATGCTTAAAAGTGTGACGTATGTCATAGAACAACGGACTTCTCAGCAGAACATTTAAAATTCTCATTTTCAAGAAAATTCACCATTCAATCAAAGGAAAAATTGTGAAATTGGTCACTCAATGGCTGGGGAAAAAAAAAAAAAAAAATCAAAATTATTTAATCATTCATTTAAAAAGATTGCGAAATTCATCAATTGGTTGCAAGAAAAACTCGAGCAATTCGTCAGTCAATCAAGGAGAACAAATCATGAAATTCTTCAGCCTGTTGTGTAAAAACATACAAAATTCAATGAACAGTACACAGAAAAAAAATCTTCAATTTTGGCCAATCGGTCATAGTTAATAAAACCACGAAACTCATCAGTGCATCGCTGGAAGAAACTGCGATGATTTTCTCTAATAGGTCACGAGAAAAAGTCAAAATTACTTACAGTACAAGGAAAATATCACGAAATTTGCAAATTGGCCGCAGTTAAAAAATGGAAAACATATCAGTGGATTCTCGGAGGAAACAGCGAAATTTGTCGATCAGTAGTGGAAAAAAAAAACTCATGATTTCCCCCAATCGGAAACAAAAAAAAATTGTCAATTGGTACAAGAAAAATATTGCGAAATTTAAAAATCGGTCATATGTTTAAAAAAATACGAAATTCACCAGTGAATTGTCAGAAAAAATCAGCAATTTGTTGATCAGTCGTGGAAAAAAAACCAGAGATTTAGTCAATTGGTTGCAAAAAAGCAACAAAGTTTTCAACAAAGAAAGAAAATATTGCAAAATTCACTGATCTGTCGCAGGTAGAACGTGAAATTGGTCCGCCACAGAAAAAAGCCTGATTTTTATCAATCGTTCGCAAGAAAAGACAGAAAAAATTTGCCAATCAGTAGAAACATATCGCAGATTATGCCAAACGGTTGTTTGTAAAAATACATGAAATTCACCGATTAAGTAGCAGGAAAAATGCACGATTTTTTCCAATTGGTTGCAAGAAGTTTCTGCAAAATTTGCTTATTGGTACAAGGAAAATTTCACAAAATTCCCCAATCGGTCAAGAGAAAAAACGCAAAATTTGTTAGTAGAAAGTCGGAAAAAAAATCTGAAATTCGTCGATCAGCCGCGGAAAAAACTTACAATTATTTTTGTCAATCGGATGCAAAAAAAACGACAAAGTTCCTTATAAGGTTTACTTTAAGTTTTTTGGCTCGCTGAATCCGAATTTTTAACTTACCCCCAAAATTCCCCCCCCCCCCCCCGAAATAGTTGTTATTAACTTAAATTTCTTATTATTTTAGGGGGAAAGCATTATGAAATTCAGAAACTAGGCAAAATTTGCAACAAATAGGATATATGATATTACGGCGTAGGATAAACGGGGAGATAGGGGGCTGCCTCGGAAGTTGCACCGCGCGCTTTTCTCGAAAACCAAATTTTTTGGGGGGTTGCCGGGTGAAATTTTGGTGGGAAGTTACAAATTCGGATTCAGCGACTCCAAAAACATAAAGTGAGTCGAAATCCAGAACTAGTATTAATTTTTCCAGGTAAATCCTCTATTGCCTGACTTCATAACTTAGTGCATGTAGCGCCGCAGTGCATGTTCAGAGACAGCCCTCCCCGTTCATCCTACGTCATAATATCATATATCCTATTTGTTGAAAATTTTGTCTAGTTTTTGAATTTTGTAATGTTTTTCCCTTAAAACAGTAAGAAATTTAAGTTAAAAACAATTATTTGGGGGATTTTTGGGGGGGAAGTTAAAAATTCAGATTCAGCGACCCAAAAAACTTAAAGTAAACCTTATAGAGAAAGTTCGGAGGGGAGATGAAAGGGCGAATGTAAACACGTGGGTGGTTAAGTGGAATTGCGCAACTTAGTTCACGCAGCACCGCGCACATGTTCCGAGGCAGATCCCCCCTTCCCCTTCATCCTAAGTCATAATGTCATATATCTAATTTGTTGCAAATTTTGTCTACTTTCTGAATTTCTAGATACTTTTTCTCTAAAACAATAAAAATGATTTTTTTAATAAAAACCTTTTTTTGGGGGGCACTTTACCAAAATTTGGGGGGGGGGGGTGCCGGGGGAAATTTTGGTGGGAAGTTATAAATTCGGATTCAGTGACACAAAAAACATATAGTAAGCCTTTTTCCAGAACTACCATGAACTTTGCTAGGTAGAGCCCCTATACGGTCTCTATTGCCTGGACTATTAGCGGATCGTTGGGAAAAAAAATTTGAAAATTCGTCAATCCAATCAGCCGAAAGAAAAAAAGAGAAAAAATTTGTCAATCGGCAAAAAGAAAATATAACTAAATTTGCCTACCAATCACGTGTAAAAAAACTAAAATTGTCAGAAGATGGTAAAATAAATAAATAAATAAATAAAAAATCGCTAAATTCTTCGATTAGTTGCGGAAAAAAATCCGTGATTTTTTCCAATTGGTCGCAGAAAAAAGCTAGAACGATCACCAATGAGTCGTTGTTAAAAAAAAAAAAAAACACTAAATTCATGGATTAGTCGTGTGAAAAAAAAAAACTGAATTTTGCCAATCAGTCTAAGAAAAATATCGCAAAATTCACCTATCGGTTGCAGTTAAAAAACACTAAATTTGTCAGTGAATTGTGGAAAATATCAAATTTCTTCTATCATGTTGCGAATAAGAAATTCGCAAAATTCAACAATCAAGTTCGAGAAAAAAAAAAAAACACTAAATTCGGCAGTTAACAGAGGGGAAAACATGAAATATTACGATAATCGTAAATCGATCGTTGGATAAAAATGCAAAATTCATCATTCGGTCAGGATAAAAGTGCAAAATTTGCTAGTAGTTTTTTCGTGTGTGTATGTCAGCGTTTTACAAAATGCCTTTTGCGCTTAATGGTAGTTCTGGAAATCGGCTTACTTTATGTTTTTTGAGTTGCTGAATCCGAATTTGTAACTTCCCACCAAAATTTCCCCTGGCAACCCCACTAAATTTTGGTAAAATGCTTCCCCAAAAGAGGTTTTTATTCATAAAATCATTTTTTTTATTCTTTTAGGAAAAGTATATAGAAATTCAGAAAACAGACAAAATTTGCAACAAATAAGATATATGACATTAAGACGTAGGATGAATGGGGAGGGGACCTGCTTCGGAACTGCATGGACTAAGTTGCGCAATTTCACTTAACCACTCACATCATTTACGTTCGCTGTCCTGTCTCCCCTCTGAACTTTCCTTTATAAGGTTTACTTAAGTTTTTTGGGCGCTGAATCCAAATTTTTAACTTCCCACCAAAATCCCCCCCCCCCCCAAAAAAAGTTTTAAAAGTATCTAGGAAATCAGAAAGTAAGCAAAGTTTGCAATAAATAGGATACATGACATTATGATGTAGGATGAACGGGGAGTGAGGGAGTTGCCTCGGAACATGCACCGCGGCACTGTTCTCAAAAACAAGATTTTTTCAAAAAAATTTCATATTGACCAAAATTCAGGGTTGGAAAAAACCCGGTTTATTTGGTTTAAACCAGGTTTTTTTGGTTTAAACCGGGTTTTTTACAAATATAATTTCCTATTGCATACAGATGCATATCTGTTGATAAAATAAACATTTTTGGATATTATATAAGTAATATAACTTTTGAAAATATTTAAATTAAATAATTACAGGCAATTATATAGAAAATTTAAATCATTTCTAATTTAAACATTATTAGTAACAGCTATGTCTTATGTTCGTTCAAAGTAAACTGCTCTACACAGTGAAACATTGATACATTGAAAATCGTATGAAGAATGCTTTCATTAATAATATAATACTCAATCAATAACATTTGATGCAGTTTCATGAATATAATATATTATTCTGTGGTTGTTATTATTACTTTTTTAATATCCAAATACTTCTAACGGTTATTTTGTTTTCGGAGTGATAACTCTAAGTGCCCAAGTCAACATTTTTGGCCATTAGATTCAGCAACTAACAGAAAAGATTGATTGGTATTATTGAAGTGCTATAACTAGCACTCAATTTTTGCAAGCTCTGTTATTCAATTTGATATCTTAACTTACACTTTTAAATTCTTTAACGATAATCTTCCCAATCCCAATCCAGAAAATTTTTTTTTACAACTTAATCAAAATCTTAAAGATCATTGTATTTTGTTATTAACTGCTGTAAATAATCTGCATTTTTTAAAGGAAAATATTTTCTGCTAAATATTGAATATTATTTATCTATTTTACCTTTTCCAATTTCACATGTTTTAAGAAAAATCTTTAGGGACCATATCTGTTCAAAAGCACATGCTAATTTTCATTCTACATGCATAGAAACATGACCTAGGCTCATTATGTCTCATGTTGACTGCTGAGATGAAGTGTTAAAAGTAGAAATTACTTCTATCTATAATTTAAAACAATTAAATTACAAAAAAAAAAAAGAAAATATTATAATAGATTTTTTTATAAAAAAACCAAATGGTTTTTTTGACAAAAAAACCAATTGGTTTAAACCGTGGTTTAAACCATGGTTAAAACCACTTGGTTTAAACCGTGCCAACCCTGCGCAAAATTATATATTAAATGATAAAAAAATTAAAAGAACCTTAAAATTTTCAACCAAATATTAACTGTAAGTTTCAATGTTTAGATCTGCAATGATGAGCAGATTCTAGATGTTTGCAAATTTTAAGATTTGCCAGATTTGAGGGAGTCTGCTGTAAAATCAAATTTTAATAAAATGAAAGAAATATTTAAATTCTAAAAAAGGAAAAAAGGGTTTTTAATAATTTGCATTAACTTATTAAATTATGAACAAATGGCAGTTTACAACAACAAAAATATTTTTAAACCGATTTTTAATTCGGCAAAAAATAAGCTTTATCAAATGCAAATTTAACAATAAAAGAGTATCGCAGAATTATAGGATATAATGCCAATAATACAAAAGTGTGACATCACATTTGAACACTAGCATGTGACGTTCTTACTACATATTCTATTCTTATGTATTTTGTAGATAAGCCAATTTAGTTTTCCTAAACAAGGATATTAATTTAACGAAATAATAATTTAACTAAGTAATTAACTGTAAAAGAAAGTAAACATAGGAAACTGTCTATTTAACATAGTAAGAAATATTTTGGTTTGTAATTACTGCTTTTAAAAAATATAGGTACTTTTCCATTATATGGATACCACTGTCACCAAGCATAATAGTTGGCGCAAAACGAATATCATGTGAATTGAAACATTTGAAAAATAAAAGAAAAAACATTGTCGATAGTAAAGTGAGCATTTTAAAAATATAACATTTGAAAATTACAGACATTTACGAACTGTTTTATTAAATCACAAATATATACTGAAAATAAGTGAACAAATAACTTTTATGCAATAAAGTAATAAAATAAAACTCAAAACTGCTGGCATAAAATTACAAATATCTTTTAGCACTGCACTAAACATTTATTGGCACATTAGCATACTTTTTGGCATGGTGTCTGTATAACCGAAAAATATCAAAATATAAAAGTATCTTATTGACTGGAGCCTGTTATTACTAAAAGAATCCTTGACAGGTTCTGAAATTTTATTACTCATTTTACACATAAAATAAAACAAATTTGGAATCAAAACTTAATGGTTATTTTCTGTTAATATCAGCGTTGTTGTAAAATTGCCTTTGGATCAAAAAGAATTTTCAGAAAATTTCAGGCTCATAAGAATTTTGTAGTTTCATTTTCAAATTTTAATGAAAATGACTTTATTTTACTTGTTTTTAATAATTTTACCTTATTTGCAATTGTTCCTGTATCTTAATCTATTATTTAAAAAATATAATTTTTCTGTTTTGTTTGATGTTACAACTTGCAAATTTGCATTATTATGTTATTTTGGGGGTAAAGGGGAAATAAAAAGGAATTGAATTAATAAAAAATAAATTTATATATTATTTCAATAATACTTAATGAACGTATACAATTTTTTTTTCTTAATTGTATTTGAAACTATGTTCGAAAAAAAAAATTCTGAGGCATGTAAAAATGTTACGGGAATGTTCAAAATTTTCAGGCGGACTGGACTTTTCGCTAAAGAGAAAAAAAATGCAGAAGTGGTCCACTGTAGTCTCCTATATTTTTTTTTATCATTTTCTTAATTATCCTTCTCGGTTGATGGATAAAAATGTTTACAATGTCAGCTGAATCTGATCTACTGAAAAGTAAGGGGCTGTACATATATAACATTATCACTTTAAAGAGGGGAGGGAGGGTCTGGCACTTGATATTGTAACATATCTATGGGAGGGGAGGAGGGATGGTTTGTTTTTTGATATCGCTATCATTTTTCATCCAACCAAACTTACAAGTGCAAGAGAACAATATTGCTTTTTAATGCATTATGTAGCAATATACTGTTATTAAAATACTTTTAAATAGTAACTAACTCATTTAGATGTTATAGGATAAAAATTTATTTCATGTATTGATATTTTATTGACTTCCTGAATCCGTAAAGTATGCGATGAATAAATACATATTCATATGTGTACATCTCTGAAAGTGTATAAAAAGAAAGAAAAAGAATATCAAAATAAAATAATATTTAGGCATTGATAAAAGATATCATCTGGTGGGAGGGTTGGCGAATGATAATGTATCTATGATATCATAAAGGGAGGGGGTGTGTGTCCCGTCCTAAAATAAGCAAAATGTTGGTAATGTCATATATGCATAGCCACGGGTGGGGAATTTCTAGAAAATCTTACCAGCCAAGCATTTATTTTAACAGCCAGTAAGATATAACTATTATCAACTGTATGATACGACAAAATCACACAAATAATTACTATTACTACAATGCATTTTCATAATTTTTTCTAAAAATTAAGAAATATATACAACAGAAGAAAGCCTAATATAAAATAGAACTTAGTACCATGTTTCCATTGCAATAATTTGGAAAGTTACAATATCTAGGTTTTAAAAAAAATGTTTTTGGTATATCTTTACAGCCTACAATTATTTAAAAACTACCTAAAATTTCACTCGCCCAATCAGAAAATCCACTCGCCACTGGCGAGGAAAAGGATTTCCCCAACCCTGTGCATAGCCCCTAACTAGAGATCTGCAGGGGTCTTGCCAAGGTCTGAGCTCGACCTATTTTCATTCACGGCACTCGGGCCAGGCCCAGTGATTACTCTTTAGGGGCTGGGGCGGGTCTTACTTTTCTCCATAAGGATCGGCCGCCATGCCTATTTTTTTCGTACAGACCCAGGACTGGTTTCATCATTTCTAGTCTTTACATCCCAAAAATTTTCAGTTCGGGTTTTGACCTGGCCCGTATGAAAACCATTGTCAGGGCATGGCCTGGTCCATTCAAAAGTCAGTAAAATTAAACCTGGCCTAAAAATCTTTGCAAAAAATGCATACATTTTTAAATTGCAATTACTCAACAATTGAACATTAAAATTTATTATTTTTAAAGACTAGTAGATTTGTACACTTATTAAAATATAGTAATCTGTGAGAAATATAACTTAGCTATAAATGGAAATATGTTCCTGAGACATGTGTAAAGCTTTCTGAACTGCCAATTTAACAAAATTTGGAATAAACAAAATGCAGCAGAAAAGTTAATTAAAGAATTAAAAGAACAAGGTGTAACAAAGACAAAATGTGTCGCTCAGTGCCTCAAACATGTTACTAAAAATGTTTTTTTGAGTGAGAAACTTTGATCAATACTTAATAAATCTAAAATTAAAAGAAAATTATTCAAATTTCTATATTAGTCAGGATTTTAGCCCTTTTTATGAATTATGACCACTTTACCCCACCTGACCCTAGAGCAGTTTGTTCTTTGAACCCAACTGTTTACTGATACTGTTTAAATTAAAATAAGAATTTTTTCAATTTTCTACATAAATTAACTGTAATTATTAACTTTAAATTATTTTCAAATGAAGTTATACTACTTATATATCCAACAATGTCTGTTTTATCAATAAATATGCATGTATATGTAATAAGAAAAGAAATGATTAAAAAAAAAACCCTGCTTCAATACATGGAATGTGGTTAAACAATATACAATATTATTAATAATTGAAACGCTTACATACAACAAATAGAGATTTCTTAAAAAAAATAAATATTGCAGGCTATGGCACTTCTAAAAATTCGTATTATAAACATGAAAAAAAAAAAAAAAGATAAGAATTTTTGGCCGCGGACGAGCCGAACTTTTAATTTTTGTATCGGGGCGGGTCCGGGCTTTCAAATTTCGGCCCGTGCACCCCCCTACCCCTAGCTATGCATTGCAACACTTTTCTTTTAATATTATGGTGTTGCCGTTAAAATATGTAATTGTCATTTTAATTAAATAGCTCAAATCAGTAAAGCATTATAATAATACATATGAATGTCAATAAATTAAAAAAAAATCTTATATTATTATCTTTATAGGATTTTTTAATAATACAGAAATCCTTTTTGCCGAGCACGTTTCGCTCACATGTGACTACCGAAAAAAGTTGCATATGTTTGTCTCACATGATCAATTTTAAAAAGGATAAAATATTTATTTAAGTGACACCAGAAGAGAAAATAGAGCCAGCACTTACCTTTTCGTCTTTAGCAGATTCATAGGTAGTATACTTGCATCTTCACGGAATATGGGAATATGGCTGCCTGAGCCTGAGCTCAAAGCGGTTCCTGCATGTTCTGTTTCTTTCGTCTTCGTCTCAGCAGAGGAGTGGACATCGTTCAACGACGCAAGCGCAGAGACCGAGAAACCTTCCAGTAAAACCAGTAAAACTTTTTTTTTTTTTTGCTTTTTCAAAAGAGCGGGTTGGGGGGGGGGTGGGGAATTCAGTAATGATACTGAAAATTGATATCTTTTCGACTTGATTCTTGTCTAAGATGCTTATTTTTGAAATCGAAATGTTTATAATAATCTGTGATGTTTATATTCCAATACGAATCTTTCGCGATTCGGCCAGTAGAGGGCGCTTTGAAAAAAGACAGAAAAAAACAGCAAAAAAGGCTGTGAAGTGTGTTTTTTAGTTTTCGGGAAATAATAACGGTGTTTTTTGCTGTAATTTTCACCGTTATTTTTTACTGTGTAGTTCTGCTCAAACTTTTTTTTTTGAAAATCCAAACAACCCAACATGAAAAAATCTTAAATGTGACCATCAAGAAATATCCTAGAGTGAACCCAACAAGCAGAAAGAAAGTTAAGAGTCATCCCAACCTGAAAAAAGAAAATTAAGGACAACCCGACTAGATGCAGTACTCCATTCAACAACGTGTCTGCTATATTCAGAGATTATTTACTATATTCGAATATTAAAGAATACAGATTTGTCCATTTTTCTCTATAAAACATAAAATTGGTATTAGAGATATAACTGTAGATTAGTTTTCATAATTGCAGCAAAACCTTATTTACTTTTCTTTCAGGTTCGGGTCGGGTTAACACATTTCTAGTTTGGGTCGGATAGCGGGTTAACGTATTTCGATATTGGGTCGGATAGCAGGGTTAACGTATTTCGAGTTCTTGGATGCGGATTGAAATATGTCGGATTCGGACCAGGCTGCGGTTTGAGGAAATATTTTTGGCGGGTCCTGCATAGTTGGGTAGTGTGTTGATTTCAAATGTAATTTTCGGGTCCCGCGCAGGATTCCAATTTGGACCCTTTGTTGGACAAGTTCTGGCACCGCCCTTGGCAGGGGATACTGGAAGTAGAGAGGGGAAGGGGGGGTGCACTTCTTCCTAAATGTTTGAAAAAAAAGAATTTTGTTCACTTTTGGCTAATTTTAATCATTTGGCACTTTTTAATGAAAATCTTAATTACTCTCATGGTGGTGGGGCAGGGCAGCTGGCATGCATGCCCCTGCATAAGTCGGGTCCTGCATAGGCAGTCCTGTAGAAAAAGTACTTTTGTGTGTTCCTGCAAAGGAACTATAAATTACATGCATACCAGATTCTACAGTAAGTGCTCGTAATACAACCTCAGTGACATATATAATTTTCAATATGTTTAAAATAGTGTAAATACCTTTAAAATACACTGCAAACAATTTTTCCCTCATAGGCCGTAATGCAATAGAATACTTTTGTGTACCTGTAAATGAACCGCAAGTGCTACATACTTTATTTTCCATACCAAACATGCCATAATAAACCCCAATAAAATATATCAATTTCATGGTAATTGTACTATATTTATGCGAGTCAGGGTACGGACAGATAGACAAACCCAATTCATAAACACTTTTCAACTTTGTTCGAAAGTGCTAAAAAACATAGATAATACAAAAGATACTGTTTGTTTTGGAAAGCTGCGCCTAGCACTCGGGGACGATTCTACTAGCCAAAGGGGTGTTATGCTGAGCTGGGTATTTTCCGAAGTTATTCATTTGTTGGTTGTCACTAGGATTGGCACTCAGCGAAACGCAGCTAAACAAACACCGATCACCCCTATATTGAATTTGACAAAATCAAAGAAGACCTGGCGCATGCGCAAAAGCACGGAGGGTTTTGCTAACCGAAAACAAACAGTAATTATGGATACAATATAAAAATAGAAATATTTATTTACAAAATAATGTACAGAAATATTTAGTTTTTTAAATGTTTTTATAAATTAAATCAAAATGAGTAATGCGTGATTGTTCAATAGGGCATTTAACAATATATTTTCCTCTCATAGCACCTCTATAAACAACTTCTACAGTGTCGATAAAATCTTGTTTTGTTTGGAATGGACCTACAAATTTGGTATTATCTGGTGATCTGAAAAAAAAAAAAAAAAGCGACATCTGATTATAATTAATATTCAATAAGCACACATGTTGAACACATAAAACTGCATTTACATAATATTGCATGTACGCAAGTATAATTAATATTTAAATAATAAGCAACAATTCATAACGACCGTATTAAAATTAAATTCACTTAATCTCAAATCTGCATTATAAGAATACTATATAATTATTAAAATAAAGCAAATGATTTTTCATAATTTTTGCATTTATAATATGTGGGAAAAGGACATTGGGACAATGTCATTCGTTTAAAACAAAAACTTATGATAATTTAAATTTTATGAATTTTCAGTGTTTACCAACACTAAAAGAGCACCTTTCCATGCACTAAAAGACCTGACTTTGTGCTAAATTTTAAGATTCTAGGTCAACTGGAAGCAAGAAGTATCCTATAGGTTTTATTGTCAAATCCTATAGGGTACTTCCTGCTGACCTAGAATCTTGAAATTTGGCACAGAGGAAGGTCTTTATAGCACATACACAGGAAAAAAAGTCTGAAAATCTTTAAGTAAAAATTCTATGTTGATTTATTATGTGAAATTTGAATTTCTGTAATTGCGATTTCCATAAACATTGCTCTAAGGCTGTAATTTCTTATTCCATTAAGTTTGAAGCTCAACATTTTTACACAACAATGGGACCATAGACCTTGTTATTTTACATTAATAGAAAAACAGACAACAAAGCGATCCTATGTAAGGCAGCGGTTCCCAACCTATGGGTCGCGACCAGGGTTGGCAAAAAAAACAGGTTTTTTTTTTTTTTAAACTAAAAAAACCCAGTTTATTCGGTTTAAACTGTTTTTTTTAAATAACTTTTCCTATTACCTATACATGCATATTTATTGATAAAAATAAATATTTTTGGATATATAAGTAATATAACTTTATTTAAAAATAATTTTAATTAAGTAATTGCACTTAGTTATGCAGAAAATTGAAATCATTTAAAATTTAAACATTATTAGCAACAGCTATGTCTTATGTTCCAAGAATAAAATGTTCTACATAAGTGAAACATTGATGCCTTGAAAATCTTAATAAACAATCCTTTGATTACTATTATGACTAATAAATAAATGTATGATGTAATTTCATAAATATATGCTCTCCCATGGCTATTCAAAAAAATTCCTTTGAAATACTCGTTATCCGGGATGTTTGATTTGTCTGTTCACTACATGAATTATAATTCTTTACTGAAAATAAAGCCTATTATAAGAAGTTGCTGCAATGATTTGACATTTATAATTGAGTCTACACCTTTCAAGAAGTATTGTGTATTGTCACTTGACACTTCTGATCTGAAACTACTTTTACTATAAGCTTTTTAGACTTGAAAATATTGATCTAAAAAGGGACAGAAGTTTTACAAAAGTTGTCATCCACTAAAACATTTTAACATCCAATCAGACTTCATAAACAGATTTTTATTCCAAGTATAATACACATTACTTTTAAATGACTAAACTAAAAATTAATAATATCTACAATCCAATCTCTTGTGATTATAAGAGCCAACACCAATAAAGGATTTCTTCTACCTTGAGTGTAGTATTTTTTTTTTTTTTTTTTCAGTGAAAAGAAATTTGCTGAACATTTAAATATTTTTTTCTTGACCAAATCATTATTTCACAATTATAAATAAAATCATTTGCAAGATAATATCCCATTATGATTAACTTTTTTACATAATATCAGTATGTGAGGTTTTTAAAGAATTTGCAATATTTAAATATTTCTTATGATTTTTTTTTTTTTTTTTTTTTTTGTGTGTGTGTATGTGTGTGTGTGATAACTCCAAGACAACATTTTTTACCAGTAAATTCAACAAATAACAGTAAAAACTGATTGGCAATATTGAAATGCTATAGCTAGCACCCAGTTTTGTTCTCTTATTCGACTTCATAACTTGAGATTCTTTTTTATTCTTAAAGGATAATTTCCACAATCAAGAAAATTTTCTTTTACAGCTTGACTGAAATCTTAAAGATCATTTTATGTTATTAATTGCTGTAAATAATCTGCATTTTCTCAAATGAAAATATTTTATGCCAAATATTGAATATTTTCAATCTATTTTATTTTTGCTAAATTCACATGTTTTAAGTTTTTTCTTTAGAGCACTCGATATGTTCATGAACACATCCAATTTTCATTCAACATGCATACAAACATGACCTAGACTCAGTATGTGTCATGTTGACTACTGAGATAGACTGTTAAAAGTAGAAATTATTTATAATCCAATGATTTAAAACACTTAAATTACAAAAAAAAAAAAAAAAAGCAATTTATCAAATTACAACGATCATTTGGAAAACGATTTTTTTGAAGACTAAAATTTAAGACATAAAAATCGCACAGAGTTGATCATACATTATGTACGCCATGAATTAAACATTAATAGTGTTATTACACGTACAAATTGCAAGTCAAAAATATCGCCTGCGACCCATCAGATTTCATGAAACTTAAGTATTATCCACCTGAAACTTACGCAAATATTCAAGCATTTCATTGGCTGTTCGGGAAAAAGCTTTTCCATCGTCAAATTTTCAAGAAATCTGACGGCCAATTTTAAATGAAATTTCATTCTTAAACTTCTAAACATCTGACAATATTACTTTTTACACTGTCGGATAGAGAAAAAAATGTACTTTTAAATGCAATTTGTTTGAAAGCTGTATCTCAATTTGTTTCTGAGTTATTAATTTTTTTTGGAGTTTTTATTACTTTTTTGTCATAGTGGCAACAGAAAGTATCCATCGTTGTTGAAATTAAAGGGAAATACAGATTACTGTATAGACGAATCAGAAAACGAATCAATTGCGGATTAAACCAATGAAAACCTTCAGATATGCTTTTCATTTCCCATCCTGACGAGAACAATAACCATTTTTCCAAATGGTTAAAATGAGAAAATATTATATTAGATTTCTCCTAAAAACACCCAATTGGTTTTTCTAGAAAAAAAAAAACCAGTTGGTTTAAACCGTGCCAACTCTGGTCGCAACCCAGTTTTGGTGGGTTGCGGAATAATCAAGATTTGCCACAAAAAATATATCTTATTTTTCATCTGTAATCCTTTTCAAGAAGAACATTTGAAAAACTCAAAGCTCCCAAAACCTGAAGACAACTCCTTAATTAACCTACCTTGCGATCTCTTTTGGAAGGTAGTTTTCAAGGAAAAATCCTTAATTTCATTCTGGATGAATATATGAGCACGACAATAACCTGAAATATCTAAATCAGCTTTGAAGTTCTTGATGTCATTCAACATGTACAGAAACAAACTGTGTGTAGAAAGTGACTTAAGGTTAAAATTAACCAGTTTTAACCCTATAGATGCCCTCATCAGTAAACACCAGTGCCAGAAATCTCACTGATTGTAAAGTTGTATTTTGATAACTAAACGTATTTTTAGTGCATCCTTCATACAAAAATTTTCCTTTTTCATAGGATAGGACAGTCAATAGCTTACAGAAGTCATACAATAATTTCAATACTGATATTAAAAACTTCCTCATATTAGGTGGGTCGTGAAATGTTTTTTTACTTAAAGGTTAAAGCACAAAATTAGCACTCGCCAGGCGTAACACTTAAAACATGGTGATTAACTTTATTGTCCTCACTCGCCAAACTCAATGGGCACCACTCGCCAAACGCGATGGTTGAAAGATCGATGCCAGGGAGGAAAGGGGTGAAATTCGTTCGGACTTTACGGCGTCCAAATCGGCGATTCTCCCGAACGTAAGAAAAGAAAGTAGCAGGGGTGATTCTGTCTTGAATTTTACGAAAATTTAAGGCATTCGGTTCCGAAAACAAGTCGCCGAAAAAAATCAATTTCGTCAATCGTTCGTAGAAAAAGTCACTAATTCCGTCAAAGAATCGCGAAAAAACGTGAATTTCGCCCAAGGACCACGTAAAAAACGCGAATTACGTCAAAACATCGCAGAAAAAACGCAAATTTCGTGAAAAGATCGCGGAGAAAACGCAACTTTCGAAACAAGATCCTGGAAAAACTCAAATTTCGTCAAAAAATCGCGGAAAAAACGCAAATTTCGTGAAAAGATCGTGGAAAAAACGCAAATTTCGACAAAGAATCACAAAATTCCTCAAAGTATAGCGGAAAAACGCAAATTTCGTGAAAAGATCGCGGATAAAACGCAAAATTCTTGAAAACATCGCGGAAAAAATGCAAAATTCGTGAAAAGATCGCGGTAAAATGCAAATTTCGACAAAGAATCGCGAAAAAGAATCACAAAATTCTTCAAAGTATCGCGTAAAAACACAAATTTCGTGAAAAGATCGCGGAAAAACGCAAATTTCGCGAAAAGATCCCGGATAAACCGCAAAATTCGTAAAAAGATCGCGGAAAAACGCAAAATTCGTGAAAAGGTCGCGGAGAAAACGCAACTTTCGTGACCAAAACCGCGGAAAAAACACAAATTTCGTCAAAAGATCGCGGAAAAAACACAAATTTCGACAAAGAATCACAAAATTCTTCAAAGTAGCGCGGAAAAACGCAAATTTCGTGAAAAGATTGCGGAAAACGCACATTTCGAGAAAAGATTGCAGAAAACGCAAATTTCGTGAAAGATCGCGGAAAACACAAATTTTGAGAAAAAATCACAGAAAAAACACAAATTTCGTTAAAAGATCGCAGAAAAAATGCAAATTTCGTGAAAAGATCGCGGAAAAACGCAAATTTCGACAAAGAATCGCGAAAAAGAATCACAAAATTCTTCAAAATATCACGGAAAAACGCAAATTTCGTGAAAAGATCGCGGAAACGCAAATTTCGTGAAAAGATCGCGGATAACACGCAAAATTCGTGAAAAGATCGCGCAACTTTCGTCAAAAGATCATGGAAAAAACACAAATTTCTTGAAAAGATCGCGGAAAAAATGCAACTTTCGTCAAAAGGTCATGAAAAAACGCAAATTTCACAAAAAGATTGCGGAAAAAACACAAATTTAATCAAAAAATCCCGGAAAAACGCAAATTTCGTCAAAAAATCTTGAAAAAATGCAAATATTTTCAAAGAATGGCGAAAAACCCCCACAAATTTCGTTAAAAGATAAAAAAAAAAAAAACGCAGATTTTGCAGAAGGTCACGAAAAACGTGAATTTTGTCAAAAGATCGCGAAAAAAAACGCGAAATTCGTTAAATGGTCGCAGAAAAATACATATTAGTTAGTGCCGAGGGGTGGGGGGTCCCTCTCTGCTATAACCTTCCTGAAAATTTCCTGTGAATTTATTTCATTGCAATTAGTAGTAAAAATAAAATTTTTCAGTTGAGTGTAATCATATCGAATGGTAAGTAATATATATTAGTAAATTACAATGTTGATAGTAGGAAAAAACACAATTTTGTATGGAGCATACATAACTTTGTTACTGGCCAATGGTTAAAAAAAACTGGCCAGTGAAAAAAATCAGTGTACTGGCCAGTGGCCAGTGGGTAAAAATGTTAATTTTGACCTATATTAAAGGTGGTGCATGTACCAATAAAGATTGGGAATTGCTGCTATAAGTGTTTTGTTTTTTCTTTTTGAGGTACAGATTATAAAACCATAAAAAACACTGAAAATTCATAAAATTCGAAGTACCATAATTTGGTAAGTTTTGGTCATACAAAAAGATTTTTTTTTGTTTTGCTACGTATTTCTAATCTATACTTTATTTCAAAATCAAGTTATCAGCAACATTTAATCAAGATAAACAATTAATATAAAACAGTCAAGATAAATAATCAATATAAGGCAATCAATTAAGGTTCTAATATCCTAAACTTCATAATTAGAAAATGAAAAATCAGTGAAAATTACATAATTTTTGTTATGTATCAGATTAGTGTTTCAATTTAGTCTAAAGTAATTATAAAACTAAAACTAGTATATGTTGTGGCCATCACAAAACTTTCTTCTATATAAATCATCAGTTAAATCATTTAAATAATGCAAGAAATTACATCAATTTAGCCCCAATTTATATCAAAGTATATCTGAATTTGAAGTTTGATGAAAATTCATGCATTAATTCTTGAGATAGAGCTATAGCGGAAATTCTGAAAAATGTAGCATAGCAGCACCACCTATTGAGCGATTTGCACCAAAATATAAAGAGCACTAATTGATATCAAGGCATACCTAAATCTGAAGTTTGATGAAAATTTGCGCATTAGTTATTGAGATAGAGATACAGTGAAAATTCTGAAAAATGCAGCATAGCAGCGCCACTTGTTGAGCGAATTGCACCAAAACATAAACAGCAGTAATTCATATCAAGGTATACCTGAATCTGAAGTTTGTTGAAAATCAAAGCATTAGTTCTTGAGAAATTCTTGAATTGCAGAAATCACAAAAAATGCAGCATAGCAGCGCCACCTGTTGAGCGATTTACACCAAAATGTATAAAACGTCAATTCCTGTCAAGAACTAACTGAATCTGAAGTTTGATGAAAATCCGTGCATTAGTTCTGAAGATTGAGCTCTTGTGAAAATCGTGAAAAATGCTGCACAGCAGCGCCACCTGTTGAGCGATTTACACCAAAAACGAATCAGCACCAATTTATATCAAGGACTAACTGAATATAAATTTTTATTAAATTCCGTTCATTAGTTCTTGAGATAGAGTGCCCACAAAATTTGTGTCACACACAGAGAAACAGACTCACAGACAGACATTTTATAAAAACATGTTTTTCGGGTTTTCTGACTCCTAAAATGTGTAAATCCGTCAAAAACCGGAATTAGAAAACTTTTATTCCTCCAATACTTTCTTCTTGTAAAGATAGAAGGAAGTAAAAAGGAAATTGCATATTAGATTATATACAATGCTTAATTTTAATAAAAATGTAGACTTACCCAGAATCAATCTTAATATGTTGTCCATTGAAAAAAAATATAGTAGCTGGAATATGTGTTACGTCAAAATAGTCCTTATAAACTGGTACATCTTCTAAATTTACAGTATATATCTCAGCCATTTCACGCAACAAACTTTCCGTTCGGAACATCTAAAGTAAGAGATTGTAAAAATTTATGAGTTAATTGACAGATGAACTCGTCTAATATGAGCAGTGCTATAATGATTAAAACAAGCAATTTACACATAAAGAATGGTTCATCTCTTAAACCAGCAAATGTCCAACCTTTTGGACTTCACGGACCACTAAGTTCATAATTTTAAATTCCGTGGACCTAAGATTTAAAAAAAAATAATATAGTGTTGGCTCTAGAACAAGGATCGCCGGGTGGGAATTTAATAAAAAAGGGCACACTGTTCTCAAAAAGAACACTCTTGTGTCCTGTTCCAAAAACATACAATGAACTGGTTTATTTAGAGTGCCTTTTTATCAGTAGAATTTTGGCATATTTTCTTGAACAACTGGCGAGTTTTGCAACATATTCCTTCAACCAATCAATGAATTTCACGATATTTTTCCGCGACCAATCAATGAATTCCACGTTTTTTTTTTTTTTTTCACACATCAAGTTTCTGGATAATTGTCCTTATGACTTATTGGCAAAACTCACAAAGTTTTTTTTTTTTTCATGCAACCACTGGGTGAATTTTCCATTTTTTTTTTTTTTTCACACGACGGATTGACAAATTCCATGATTTTTTTCAAAATGGATAAATGAATTTTGAGGTTTTTTATGACAATCGATCAGCGAATTTTGCATTTTCTCCCCTTTCTTCATTTTTTTCCATCGACCAATTGATTAATTGCACATCCTCTTGGCAATTGACAAATTTCACTACTTTTTATCCTCAGCCAATTCACGAAATTCACAATTTTTTTCTTAGGGCCAATTCACGTATTTCATGGTAAAGGATGCATCAAAAAGAGCACTAAGGACCACCAGGCACATAAAGTAGTTTGAAAAGAGCCGCCAAGTGCATGAAGTAGTCAAAAAGTGCTGCTGGGTGCATAAAGTAGTCAAAAAGGGCTTCCGGGCACTGCGCCCTGCCAAATTGGCCTAGAGACAACACTATAATATAAATACATAAATTTATACAATAATGATCACAGTATTCCCATTTTATTAATATGCAACAGGATACTGCTATTTTTTAATACTAATTTTTACCTTTTAATTGCAGAAAGAACTTTTTAAAACATAACAAAAATCTTTAAAGGTTGTTTCACTGTAACAAAATGATCAAAGTTAATTTAATTAAATATCACAAATAATTGAAGCTTATTTAAGTATCCCACATTTTTAATGTGATATTCATTTCTGCTTGTTTAAAATACGTTCATTTGTTTTCAGCATCAACGATCTTACTTGAACACTGGGAGCCATTTTTATTTCAAGTAGAGACTCATACTGAGTTTTAATTTCTAGACAGAATCAAAATGTTTGTTTTTCACAAATAAGTTGTTTAAAACTGAATCAAAATTTTCACTGCTTTTTCAGTCAGTAATGAGTATTCACATTTTATGGAGAACCAGTGATTGTTGCAAGGTTAGTAGAGTTTTTCTGGGGAAAATGATATTATGTTAATTTCAGCATTGAAATAATAAAAGCAATGAATAGTTGTAAATATCATATTTATGTGTGTATTTTTAAGATTATTGTCACGTGTATTACGAATAACAGTTAATACAAGAACTTTTATATTTCCCTTGCTTTTCATATTGACGGGATTCGACTATATATATATAGGGATCAATCAACAATTCTTTGTATATAATTCCTGTACCTCATCAAAAAATGTAATAACAATTAATATGAGAACATTTATACTTCTTTTGCTCCTCATATTAACATAGTTCGGCTGTATATACAGAGGTCAATCAACTATTCTTTGGATCTAATTCCTGCACCTCATAAAAAAAAAAAAAAATGTTGTTCTTATTTATTCAACAGGGTTCATACACATTTCTTTAAAAAAAAATCCAGGACTTTTAAAGACCAAAACCAAACAAATGTAAAGACCTATGAATTAAATAAAATAATAAATTATAATATGCATTTTTTAATAAAGAGTTTCATTTTTGTAAATAAAAGTTTTAAACATTCAAATAGCCAGGAAGAGGGGAATTTCAGCGTGTTGCAGTAGAAATTTAGAAAATTTTAAAATAACAAATACAGCAGAAGAAAAAACTAGTCGGATGAACCAATCTTAAAACTTTCTTCTATTTCATACATGTTAATACTTCAAAATTCGTTATCAGAGTGCCAAAGTTAAATGACAATCTATGCCCATCATGAGGATTAAAAAGATATAAAATTCCGTGCATTAGTTCTTGAGACTATTGCTAAAATCGTGTAAAACCTGCAAAATACAGCATGGCAGCGCCACCTGTTGGGTGATTTATACCAAAACCTAATCAGCAACAACTTATGTCAACGTCTAACTGAATCTGAAGTTTGATGAAAATCCATGCAATACTTTTTCAGATAGAGCTATTGCGAACATCTTGAAAAATCCAGCACAGCAGCGCCATCTGTTGGACAATTTACACCAAAACATAACCAACACCAATATTTATCAAGGTATACTTGAATCTGAAGTTTGATGAAAATTCATGCATTAGTTCTTGAGATAGAAAGCTATTGCGGAAATCGTAAAAAAGGCAGCATAGCAACGGCACCTGTCGGCAGGGTTGGGTTTCTTCCGGAAGAAATCGGTTTCTTGAAGGACAGTGGAAGAAACTGGAAGAAATGGAAGTAACCAACAGAAAACAAAACAGATGCTCAAAATTAAAGTACATTAACTATGTAAAAGAATTAAACTCAATGTATAATTATATATGAAATCTAAATTGGAAAATTTAATTAATATTAAAAATATTAGTTCTGGAAAAATAAGTATTTTTTAATAACAAATTTCAGATTCAGCAGACATTTATTGGTGATGGATTTTATAACTTTATAGGGAAAGACATGTTTTTTTATTAATTATGCCATTTATATAAAAAGAGAAAGAAAAACTACGTACAAGATTTTTATTTTTCATATAAAAGTACATTATTTTCATATAAAAATGCATTATTTTAAACTGTGCATGCAACACAGAAAATAAACAAATTTGTAATTATTTATTAGCATCTAGCATGCATATCTCAATGCTGATTTTAAAAGACTAAGGTTCTAAAAATATTTATGGGTATGTTGAAATGCTTTTAAACTCTCCTGAAGTTCTGTAGGATTTGAAAGAATTTTCTTCATATTTTGCATTCACCAATTCTAAGTTGAGGAACTGATTGCAGTATCCTACTGCTAAGAAAGTTTTTTGTTATACTATGCTGCATTGTAGTAAGGAAAGTGAGAATTTTAATGAATTTTTTTAATATGGTAATTATGGTATATTACTTACCTTAATAAAATTGATGTAAATTAAAAGCAGTGTCTTTTATTTAAATGACTTTCATTCTACCGTTGGCAAAAGATCCGTACAATTTCAACTAGTTTGAAAAGTTTAAATAATTTAAAAAAATTGCTGGTTAGCTTGTAATGGATAATATTTAACTGATTTTGTGTATTTTGGATAAAATTTCTTTTATTCATTTAGCCAATGGTTGAAGATCTTTAGACAGATGTTGAGTGTGGTCTTGCCTAAAAAACTGATGTAATTATTAATTTAGTATATATAAATTATTAAATTTGTATAGGTCTAATGGAATTAATTTAACTAAGGTTATAGGAAGAAGGCATTTATTGTATCTTACAAAATTGAAAGTTATAAGGTAAATTCTTAAAGAATAACAGTTTCTTCCATTTCTTCCACTTGGAAGAAACCTATTTCTTCCGGCCGGTTTTTTCCACTGTGGAAGAAACTTGCCACCCTGCCTGTCGGTGATTTACGCCAAAACATTATCAGCACCAATATCAAGGTATACCGGAATCTGAAGTTTGGTGAAAATTCATACATTAGTTCTTGAGATAGAGCTATTGCAAAATCATTAAAAAAGCAGCAAAGCAGCGTCACCTGTTGTGTGATTTACACCAAAACGTAATTAGTACTAATATTTATCAAGGTATACGTGAATCAAAAGTTCGGTGAAAATTTATGCATTAGTTCTTGAGATAGAGCTATTGCAGAATCCATTAAAAAAAAAAAAAAAAAAAAAAAGTGAGAGTACTCTTTAAGTGGGTGGGGGGGAGGGCGGAGCAAACGGAAAATGCTAATTTCAGGTGGGAAAAGAAATCTTCATGATCAATTATTTATTGTGACAATAAAATGATAAATAGGGCAGATTTATTTATTTTTAATTAAACAGTTTTAAAACTTTGAGTACTGTGGGAGGGGGGGGGGGGCAGACAAAAACAGGGAAGCAAAATTTTGAGAGGGTGAAATTCAGGTGAAATTTTAATGAAATGAAATATCAATGAAATTTAGGGCTGATTATTTATTCACTATAAAGTAACAAACAGAGTTGAAAAAAGTTTACAAACATTAAGTTTTAATGATTTTAAACTTTGGTATTGTGGAGGAATGAGCAAAAGGGGGAAGTGAAATATGGGAAGAAGAAGAGGCAAGGGGGGTTAAGATTTATTTTTAAATCAGAAATTCAAAGAAATGTAGAAGAGTACCCTGATTAAGAAATAATACAAGAATAAAATTAAGCACTTTTAAGGACTTTTTGCAGATTTTGCATGAAAATAAGTACTTTTAAGCACCAAAAATTCTATATGAAAAATGCAAGCACTTTTAAGGACTTTCAAGGGCTGTACGAACCCTGTTCAAAGAACAGCAGAAATAGACCATTAATGTATGGCGGCTTTAACAATGCGAAATTTCGATACAATTATATCTTTGTATTTTCATGGTAACATAGGAGAAAAAATAAAAATTTATGGGGATGGCAACATATGTGACAATAGAATTTAATGTCTACATGGGGTGTCCATTACTGGAAATTGACTAATTAAGCATTTCAGTAATGGACACTAGTCTTAAAACCTTAAAAATAAATGAGATTTTATAAATCGCTATTAGTAGGTATATAAAATTCAAAATTTTCTATTACTATAAAAAACAACAACAACAACAAAAAAAAAACATGTAGATTTTGCAAGAAAATAAAGAATTACATAAATTTATAGAACCCTGCTAATCCGAATTAATTGGGACCGGTCCCTGTTCGGATTATCCAAAATTCTGATAAAAATAGAAAAGAAAAAGATGCGTGCTAAAAAATTGCAAGTTATAAGTATTCACTAACATAATAAACATCTTCTAATCTGGCATCCTCAGGTTCGGCATGCTGGATAATCTGACACGACTTTCGGAAAAAAATAGTATTCCTTGTTTCATCACTCCTGATGTTTATAATAATCCAATGGCACTTCAGAATGAGGAATTACGTAACGACCCATTATAAACGGTTCAAAATCGCGAATCTATAAATAGCTTAGCCACCCCGTCGATGAGGAAGAAAGAAAGAAACATTTAAATTTGCAAAATCATATTGTTGAAACTAAAAATAAATTTTTGTCATTTGAATTAAATACTTTTTATATTTTAAAAGATAATTTTATAGTGAATGGCAAAGAAACTGATATTCATGATTTTTTGAAGATGGCTTCTAAGAGTAGGCCTACAGTGCATATTTTCATTTTATATTCATGTACGTATGTTGTATTTTTACATTATTGAGTATTTTTTTAAAATTCTATTCAAGCTGTTTAAAGAATAAAAAACATGCTCTACAGCCCTTTTATGTTTAATTCTAACTTCTACACATTTTTCCTGACATTCATCCTGTAATCTAGAAAAATTTTGAAAGTTAATCTTTTCAGTTAATTTATTCAAGTATAATTTTCAAAAATAAAATCGGTTTGGATTAACCAGAATTTCAGATTAGCAGGGTTCTACAGTATTAAAAAAAATAAAACTAAAGGAATATCACGTGATCCCCATTTCAACGATTAATTTGAATCTATCTTTACCTGGGCATTTGAACTTCAGCTTATGGATTTTAAGCATAGAATTAAATTACAAATTTTAGCTTAACGAAGGGGGGAAAACACGTTTCAAATGCCAAAAAAAAAAAAAAAAAAAAAATTATTTAAATTAATTTTAAAGAAAATGTGATATGTGACAGAACTCTGTCACAGGTTCCTTTTAGTATTTTTTTGTGGATTCTGGAACCTGATGCTAAGACCATAAGTTTTTAAATTGATATTGGTATTCCTGGGAAAGAAACGGTTGTGTTCTGCCCTAAGCATGCTCGGCAAATGTCAGTCAATAATGATAAATCAAAGAAATTGGGATGGCGTTGGATCTGCATAAATAAAATTTTAAATAGTAAGTATTGTGGGACAGTAAATCATCTAATTAATACCTTTTTCTTTGGATGGATGCAAGATTCCTATTAGAGATGTTTTGTTTTATAGAAGATAAAGGGATTTATAACTGATCTGTAAAAGTTATTTGAATATAAACATATATGTTATTATTAATAAAAACTATTTAGGATATAAAAATATGTCTACAAAATATAGAAAAGTAAAGAAAAACCAATGCAGTTAAAAATTTAGTTTTAAATCTTTAGAAAAAAAAAAGTGGTCATTTTTAAAATTAAGGAAATATTATGATTTTGGATACAGAAACATTTTGTAAAAACAGAAAATATAACAAATGAAAAAATAATTAAATTTGTCACAAATTATGCAGCAAAGACGGCGATTTGTTTTTTATTTTGAGTTTGAGGAGATAGGAAATTTTTGATTATTGTAAATTTGGTCTGCATCAGAAAAAAATGCATTTGCTGTAAGAACTGCTTGAAGGTGCAAATAAGAATTTTCTTGCAATGAGAAATAATAATCTTAATAATAAATTCTCACAATGAGAAAAGTTTTACTATATTTTTTCCTCCATGCAAATAGGCTGTCCGTTTTACCCAAAAACTCTCCTGCTGAGAAAGTCTCCCTTTTCTACTATTTATGCATATTTTATTTCCTATCTAGTGTTAGTGTCATAATTATTAACCTGTTCATAGGCGTAACCAGGGGGAGTGCCCTGGCACACCCCCCTCCCCCGCTTGCGCAGACTCAAGCTCAATTATCTAAAAAAATCGAAATCTACAAAAGAAAGAAGAAGAACTGAAAGCAGAGTTAAAATAGTTTAGCAAATTAGTTTAGTTCAGAAAACTAACAGCCTAAATTTTGAAATGTGATAAAAAAAGAAACGCACGTTCTTTTATTCTTTCTTTCTTTTTTTAAGAAAATTATGTTGTTTATCTTTTTTAAAACTAGAATATTTACAAGAATCTGTATTAGTCATAGTAATTCAAAAAGGTGGCTTTATAATCTCACTTTGGCGTCTTTTGTTTGGGTATTTTTAAAAATTTCTTCCGTTCTTTTTATTGCATGTTTCTGTAATTTCATGAGAAATTAATGCAAGTTTTTGACGAGGATAGAAACTATTTGTCTCTTTGCTTTCGTAATTTAAAATCTAGAAAGAAGCAAAAAAAATTGAAAGGGAATGTAGATGTGAAACGATAATTCCAAAATGCGATTAGCTGGGGGGAAAGAGGAGGGCATGCACAGACCCTGCCTCCTTTGAAAATGAAAAATAATAGCACAGAAAATTCAAATTAATCTGGAGGTTGGTTGAATTTCGTGTTTCGCGGCCATTTTTTGACATTCGTAAAAGGAATATGGTTGCAGTCTTTTAAGTCAATAGTAATTTTTTCCCTCTGAAAATTTTTATACGATTTTTAAAGTTTCTTCTTGTTTCGCGGCGTTCTTGTGAAAGTAGGAAAAGGAACCCGGGTTTCAATCTTTTAGCCCCTTTTTAGGAAATTTTGACCAAGTTCGCGATTTTATTCTGCATCCATTTCCTGATATTAGGTAGCTTTCTTTACAAAAAGCTACCTATTGCAGCCGTTCGGAGGAAAGCGATTTCAAAAAATTTTGGTATATTTTCATCGATCATGACCCCCAGACCCCGAAACCACCGTCCGTTCAAAATTGATATATATATATATATATATATATATATATATATATATATATATATATATATATATATATATATATATCAATATATATATATATATATATATATATATATATATATATATATATCTGACCTATGTCATACTGTAACTCTCGTATTTATGAACCGATTTGGATGTAATTCGGTGTGTACATAGTCTCGACCGAGTTCGTTGGCCAGATTTATCCGCCATTTTGTTTCAAAATGGCGGCCATTTAAAATTTTTTTAAAAAATTAAAATTTGAAATGTGGTACCAAAAAATTAAAAATGGAAAAATATTTTTTTCTTATGTATTTAACCTTTATACAAAGACTCCGTAGCAGTTTTTGTTTCGTCTATATCTTAAAAAATGGCTGAGTTATAGCATTTTGAATTTCTAGCGAAGCTGACATTTTGAAACGTCCTGAATTTTGTCACGCGATAAAAGGCGTATTTATGAACCGATTTGGATGTAACTTCGTTTATACACAGTACAGACCAATGTCTCGACCGAGTTCGTTGGCCAGCTTTATCCGCCATTTTGTTTAAAAATGGCGGCCATTTAAAATTTTAAGAAAAATTTAAATTGGAAATGTGGTACCAAAAAATTGAAAATTGAAAAAATATTTTTTCTTATGTGTTTGACCTTGATAAAAAGATTCGAGAGCAGTTTTTGTTTTTCTTTTATATCTTAAAAAATGGCTGAGTTATAGCATTTTGAATTTCTAGCGTGGCTGACATTTTGAAACGCCCTGATTTTTGCCACGTGATAACAGACGTATTTATGAACCGATTTGGATGTACCTTGGTGTGCACATAGTACATACAAATAACTCAACCGAGTTCGTTGGCCAGCTTCATCCGCCATCTTGTTTCAAAATGGCGGCCATTTAAAAAAATTTAAAAAAAAATAAATTTAAAAATGAGATGCCAAAAAATTGGAAAATGAAAAAGATTTTTTCGTATGTGTTTGACCTTAATACAAAGATTCCGGAACAGGTTTTGTTTCGTCTATATCTAAAAAAATGGCTGAGTTATAACATTTTGAATTTCTATTGTGGCTGACATTTTAAAACGACCTGATTTTTGTCTTTCGATAACAGGCGTATTTATGAACCGATTTGGATATTACTTGGTCTGTACATAGTGCATACCAATGTCTCGACCGAGTTCGTTGGCTACCTTCATTCGCCATCTTGTTTCAAAAGGTTTGCGATTTTTTTTTTAAATGCATTTTAAAATTTAAAATGAGGTATTGAAAAATGAAAAAGATTTTTTTTATGTGTTTGGCCTTGATACAAAGATTGGAGCAGTAATTGTTTCTGAAAATTTGTTCTTTTGTTTATATCTTAAAAAGTGCTTGAATTATAGCACTTTCAATTTCTATCATGGCTAACACTTTGAAACGATCGTGCATTTGTCACGCGATACCACACGTATTCGCCTATTTCGATGGAAGAAGGCATGTGGATAGTATACATCAATATCTCGACCAAGTTCGCTGGCCAGCTTCATCAGCCATCTTGTTTCAAAATGGCGGCCATTAAATTAAAAAAAAATTATATTTAAAGTGAGGTGCAAAAAAATTAGAAATTGAAAAAGGTTTCTTTCTTAAGTATTTGACCTTGATATAAGGATTCAGGGGCATTTTTTGTTTGCCTTTATCTTAAAAAATGGCTCAGATATAGTAGTTTCAATTCCTAACGTGGGTGACATTTTGAAAAATCTGATTTTTTGCCTGCGACAGCACTCGTATATATCAATCGATTCCGATGTGAGTGAGCATGTGCACAGCAATTACTAAGGTCTCGACCAAGTTCACTGGTTAGCCTCATCCACCATGTTGTCTTAAAATGGCAGGCACTTTAAGAAATCGCCGAATTTGGCAGCCAAATATAAGTTACTTTAATTAAAAGCAGCTTGGATAAAGCTGACTAATTTCGCGAAATTCTCATTCATAATGATTTAGTATTGATAAAAATTAGTATTGAATCTCCTACATTCGGTTTCCACTTAATTGAGCTTCGTGTGTTTGAATAATATAAGTTGGCTTTTTTAAAATAAGGAATATGAAAGCTACCTCTTCCTCCCGGCACTGGCCGGAAGGACTTTTTACAATTTTTCCCCAAAATCGTTTGACGAAATTCACGTCTTTTTACGCAATTTTTTGTCGAAATCCGCACTTTTCACTACTAATCTTTGACAAAATTTGTGTTTTTTACCGCGATCCTTTGACGAAATGCGCATTTTTTACCGCGATATTTAGACGCAAATGGCATTTCTTTAGCACGCTCCTTCAATGAAATTCGCGTTTTCTTTCTATGATCTTTTGACGAAATTCGCTTTTTCTTTCTGCGATCCTTTGATGAAATTCTTGTTTTTACCGTGGTCCTTTGATGAAATTTATTTTCTGTTGCGGCCTATTGACAAAACAATTATTTTACAGGGGTCATTTGTTGAAATTCGCGATAGTTTTGTGCGACCGATCAGGAAAATTCTCAGTATCTTTCCATACCAATTAACAAAATTCTTTACTCTTTTCCGCGACATTTTGACGAAATTTGCAAAAATGTTTCGTCAATCGTTTAGCGAAATTCATAATTTTTTGGAAAATCTTTTGACGAAATTCGCGATTATTTTCTGCACTCTTTCATCGAAATTTCCGATATTTTTCCACGATCGTTTGAAGAAACTCTCAAATTTTTCCGGGACTGATTCAGGAATTGACTTTGAAAAATTCCATAAAAGAAATAAAAATCGCGAAATTCAAAATTTTTTTTTAAATGCTCACTGAAGAATCACAGGTCCAGGGGCGTAGCTACAGATATTTTTTCGGGGGGAGAATTCGAAAATTTCCCAACTTGAAACAAATTCTTCCAACTTTCAACTAAAGTGTGTATAATACGTGTACCACAATGTGTATAATAATGATAATGAAACTTATGCATAAAAAATTCCTTTCCAAAGAAAAATTTTGAAACTGGAAACATAAAAATTCTAATTATTGGTTTGTTTAATAAAAAACAAACATGCAGGTCCTGAACACGATTTGACTGTTTTTAGAAAATGTCTGTCTGTGTGTATGTGACACAAATTTTGTGGTTGCTCTATCTCAAGAACTAATGTGCGGAATTTAATAAAACTTTAGATTCAGTTATATCTTGATAAGAATCAATGCTGATTAGTTTTTGGTGTAAATCACCCGAAACGTGGCGCTGCTAAGCTGCATTTTTCACAATTTACATGATTTTAGCGATGTTTATCTCTCAAAAACTGTTGCACGGAACTTGATCAAACTTCATATTCTGTTAAACCTTGACATAATTTGGTGCTTATTAGGATTTTGTGTATATTATATAACAGGTGGCATTGCTGTGCAGCATTTTTCACGATTTTCACGTTAGCTATATCGGAAAAACTAATGCACAGAATTTAGTCAAACTTCATATTCGGTTGCATTTTCTTATTGGGCTTGGGTGTTTACTGTCCAAAGGTATCACTTTTGTGGTCTTTGGGTTTGGAATTTTGGTTGCATCTAACAGGGTGTGTGCCGAAATTCAATGATTTGTTTGAAAAATGCTAGGCTTCTATCTCCTTTTTAAATGAACACAATTAAACAAATCTATACCTTTAGAATTCATTATTATGGGCATAGAATTATTATTTAATTTTAGCATTGTGGTTGCAAATTTTGAGGTATTAACATATATGGGATAGAATAAAGTTTTGGGATTGGCACATCCGAATTGTTTTCATTTAACATTAATTCTTCTTGTCTTCAAAGAAGCCAAACTGATGATAACATCATCCAGTTTAATAAAATCCACTATTTGACTTTCACATTTTAAAAGCATTAGGCAGTCAAGCCTGTCATCCCTCATTGTAGTTTGTAATATATATATTTTTTAATTTTTATTTGACTAAAGATTCTTTCATTAGATGCAACGCCATAAAGATAAGCTTCTGTGAATGTTAAGATATGAGTATATAGTTTGACGGCATGACTTAAATAATCTTTGAATTTCATGGCATCAGTAAAAGGTTTGTTTAAATTAAAGCTGCTATCAGATTCACCAACTTTTCGAGCCAACTCTTGATTTCCTCCAACTTATCATGAAATATTGTCTCAACACATGGGCGTACCCAAGGGGGGGGGGCTGATGGGGCTACAGCCCCCCCCGAAATTTTCGAAAGTGATATGAAAAAGTGCTGCTTTTTCGTCTTTCTGTTTTGGAAAATGTTTTAATTTTTTTCAATCATACAGCGGACTAGTCATTCTCATTAGTCCCATATTAGTCCACATTGACAACAAAGGAGAGAAAGGGGGCAGACGGGGTTATAGCCCCCCCCCCCTCTTCCCGAAATAGTTAAAAAATTAAATGAAAAAGTCAATTTTCCTTATTTTTTAAAGATAAATCTGTAATTTTTTCTTCTGTCATATAGCAAAATAGACATTCTCGTTAACACCATATTAGTCCACATTGACATCACAGCATACCCAAAGATGGGGAAAGGGCTGATGGAATTTCAGCCCCCTCCTCTCGAAATGGTCGAAAATGAAATGATAAAATATGTGCTGAATTTTTTCTGCTTGTTTAAGATAAATTTGCATTTTTTCCCCTATCGTTCAACAGACTATATGCTTCCTTCACCATATAATTCCATAGTAGTCCATATCGACACCAAAGAAGAGAAAGGGGGCTGACGGGGTTACTGCCCCACCCCTCCCCAAACCAGAAATAGTCGAAAAATTAAATGAAAAAAGTGTTTTTTTCTTACTTTTTTAAGATAAATCTGTAATTTTTTTTCTTCTGTCATACAGCAAAATAGCCATTCTCGTTAACTCCATATTAGTCCACATTGACATCACAGCATACCCAAAGATGGGGAGGGAGCTGTTGGAATTACAGCCCCCCCCCCCTCATCTCGAAATAGTAGAAAATGAATTGAAAAAATAGTGCTGATTTTTTCTGTCTGTTTGAGATAAATTTGCATTTTCTCCCTATCATTCAACAGACTATCCGCACCCTTCTCTGTAGTTCCATATTAGTGTACAGTGACACCACGCTATACCCCAAAAGGTAGAAGGGGGCTAATGGGGTTACAGCCCTATCCCCAAAAAGTCAAATATGAAATGAAAAAGTGCTGATGTTTTTATTTTTGTTTGAGATAGATTTGTATTTTCCCCTATCATTCAACAGACCACCCGCTCTCTTCTCTTTAGTTTCATACTGGTACACAGTGGCACCACATTATACCCAAAGAGGTGAAAGGGGCTAATGGGGTGCCTCCTTCCTAAATAGTCGAAAATGAAATGAAAAAAAGGCTGATTTTTTTCTTCTTGTTTGAGATAAATTTGTAATTTTTCTTCTGCCATACAGCGAAATAGCCATTCTCGTTAAATCCATATTAGTCCACATTGACATCACAGCATACCGAAAGAAGGGGAGGCGGCTGATGGGCTTACAGACCCCTCTTACCGAAATAGTCGAAAAAAAAATATTGCTTTTTTTCTTTCTGTTTGAGATAAATTTGCATTTTTTTTCTCCTATCATTCAACAGACTAGCCACACTCTTCTGTTTAGTTCCATATTAGTGCACAGTGACACCACATTATATACAAAGAAGTAGAAAGGGGGTGATGGGGTTACAGACCTCTCCCAAAATAGTTGAAAATGAAATGAAAAAAGTGCTGATTTTTTTTTCTTTTTGTTTGAGATAAATTTGTAAGCAATTGTTTTCTGCAATACAACGAACTAGACTTTCTGGCTAGTCTCATATCAGCGCACAATTACACCACAGTATACCCAATGAGGCGAAGAGGCTGATGGAGTTATAGGGCCCTTTCGAAGTAATCAAAAATGAAAAAAAAACTGTTTTTTACTTTCTTTTGAGATAAAATTTAATTTTTTTTCTGCGACGCAGCTATTCTGCTTAGTCCCATATACTAGTGCACATATACTAGTGATAGAGGTCTGCATGGGCCGGAATTTCGAGGCCCGGGCCCGGCCCGGCCCAAAGGAAAGCTATTTTGGCCCGGCCCGGTGTAAAAATTGAAAGTTCGGCCCGAGCCCGGCCCGGCCCGTTTACATTTTTACCGTTCTCGGCCCGGCCCGGCCCGTACAAAAATCAGTGAAAACAGGCCCGGCTCGACTAAATGTCTACAAAAAAATTCCGTTTTTTCTCGACATACAATTAAGATTCTTTTAATGAATACTACATGCATATTTATGGGAACATTTTACAGTATATTTTAAATTACTATGTGTTCGCAAAATAGAAAACACACAATAGTAAACGTTAACGATTACTTACAGTGTTTTAGTCAACGCCTCTACAGACGTTTCAAAATTTAAATAAGGGTTCATTAAAAGATTATTGTAGTTTAGAATAAAGGGTTAAAAAACGTGATAACTTTTGAAGCTTATAATAAAAGGTAGATTTGTGAAAATATTTCTGTCATTTTTAAGGCTTTTCTCAAATCCAAAGGAGCTACATTTTGATACATTTATGAATTCATTTCTTTTCGGAAACGCATGAGATTGGCAGGTATTCTTATTCAGAAACCATGTAAATGCCGTTTTTTTTTTAGATAAAAGTAATATATCTTTCAGAAAATACTGCCAAAGTTAGCGTTTTGAATCGAATTTCCGGAAGCGATAGCACAGGAAAGGAGAAAACGTACAGTCACGTGACAAGAGTCTCTGTTATCTCTGTACATAATTTATGAAAAATGGAAACGCTATTTGATCCCAATTGCCTTCAATACTCAGCCTATCAATTTTATGCCTTTATAGTTAAAAATGAGTCAGAAAATGTGTCTGAGAGTTTCGCATTGTTGAGCAGTAAATATGAGAACCACCTTAAGGTACATTTCCAAAGATACTGTTAACAGAAGTTCATTATCGCTATTAATACTTTTACAAAACATAATGCCTGTCCTACACATCCTGGGAACGATTAAGACCAGTTCCGTCCCGGCACAAGTCTGCCGAAAAAATTAAACCCGGGATCAGGCATCATGTAACTGTACGATGCCGATCTCTACGATGGACATGTTACATTTCTGTATTGATGTTGTTAAACTCGCATCGGCTCGTAACGCACATTTATACTTCTCGAAAAAGTCATATTCATTGGAAATGACCTCGTATTTTATCTGCTCCTGTCAAATTCTTATATCGGGCCGATAGGCCCGATTAATTTTTTTTA